>CM048745.1:279017246-279692246 GCA_026315105.1 Locusta migratoria | reverse complement strand
AACGGACAATGCACACGGCAGGGTGACCACCTCGTCATCGACAGGATGAAGGAAGGAAGCAAGGTTAGGGTTTAACATACCTTTGTCAGTGTGGTCATTAGAGTTGGGCTATGAGTGTGCTCAAAAAACATGTGACACTAAGGCAATTTCTTGATAAATTCTCAAGTAGTATCGAGAAGATGTTGACAGTGCTGCACTCTCTGGAGGCTGAGAAAAACTACTCTACAAGGAAGCACTCAAACAGAGCAGTCTCAATAGTCGTCTTCCACATGTGCAAATTAAAAGTTCACTTTTTACACATTGGTGTCAAGTATATGGCTTTATTTGTACCAAATTAGTAGTAGTAGGTTTTGCGGAAGACAAAAAATTTTTCACACACAAAAAAATCTTCATTCTTTCTTAAAAGAAGTATGCATTCTGCATGTTTTTATACTTAAATAAGAAAGAAATTTTAAAACATATTACACCCAAAAATCTCCATGCATACATTTACTTATTGTAGAAAAAATACGGCAGACCTTAACAGTACTGTCGCTTTTGCTTCAATCCTTATAATTTCAGTTTAAAGCTCTGGTACTTTCTGAAAACAACTGTCACCATTTACAAATACTATAGCGACTGGTGGTTGTTCTATCCTCATACTATCCAAAAGTTTTGACGGTGTTGATTTTGATGCATCTTGTATACTGTTGGAGCTAAATTAAAATATGCCAATACTGGCAGGCTATTTCTGGAACTTTTTTTAAATTTTATTTTTATTTATTTATTACTATTTTTAATACCGAATTTCCTTTTCATATGGTATGAATGGATAACATCATTAAACCTTGGGTATTTTGTCCGACTCATTAATAGAAGAATTCACTTCTCTATTCCTGGAGGATTGCTGGATGTATCATGTAATTTTAAATGTCTTATGTTTGTTGCCAACATTACAAAGCTTAAAAAGACATGTCACAATAGATTTATTTTTTTTTTTTTTTTTTTTTTTTTTGTGGTTTTAGGGCGCACAACTGCTGTGGTCATTAGGGCCCAACACTGCCCATAGTAAAAAAGAACCGGGGTTAGAAATTAAATGGCTTTCGCCATATTTGCACGATGTATAAAAAGTAAAACTCTGTCAACCGATTGCGGGTCATCAGCTAAAATGTCAGACAATTCAAATGGGAAACACAGATCATGACGGAGACGGTTAAAAAATGGACATTGCACTAAAAGATGGTTCACAGTAAAAGGTGCATCACAGTGCTCACATAAGGGAGCAGGACCACCACGTAATAAATGCTGGTGGCTATAACGGCAGTGGCCAATACGAAGCCGGGCCAGAACAATCTCCTCTCGGCAGGAGGGTCGAGATGACGTTGACCAGAGATCAGGCACAGGTTTAATGGCTCGCAATTTGTTCCCTGACAGGGATGACCAATGTAGATACCAACGGGAGATAATACGCTGGGAGATACCAGCGCGAAGGTCATCAGAGCTGGTGGAAAAGGTAGATAGCCAAGGAAGGAGAACTGCTTCCTTGGCAGCCGTATCCGCAGCCTCATTCCCCAACACTCCCACATGGCCAGGGACCCACAGAAACGTCACCGTAGTTCCGCTCGTTGAAAGAGAAGTAAGGCAATTGCGGATGCTTTGTACCAGGGGATGGGCCAGATATAGCATGCGAAGGCTCAACAAAGCACTCATTGAGTCCGAGCAAATGACAGTCTTACTGAGCGAGTGGCGCCGGACGTATTGTGTGGCTTGGTATAATGCATACAGCTCAGCTGTAAAAATGGAACTCCACTCAGGAAGACGATATTTAAGAGAGACGTTGCCAAGTACAAACGCACACCCAACACCCTGGTCTGTCTTTGAGCCATCAGTGTAAATGAACAAATTGTCATCAAATTTAAACCGGAGTGCGTGAAATTCTCTCTGGTAGACGAAACGAGGAGTGGAGTCCTTTGGAAGAGAAAGAAGATCAAAGTTAACACGGACTTCGGGGCTTCGCCACGGTGGAGAGGTGCTCTCTCCAGTCGAGAAGATAGCAGGCATTGTAACGCCAAGCTGGCCGAGTAGCGAACGCAAGCGTACTCCCGGTGGTAGCAGAGCAGACAGGCGCAGAGCGAAGAGACTGTCAAGTGAGTCGTTAAAAAAAACTGCGTACGTCGGGTGTCCTCGCATGGACGACAAACGACTAGCGTAACGGCTAAGCAGGAGTTCCCGACGGTAAGAAAGGGGTAGTTCGGCGGCCTCGGCATAGAGGCTCTCAACGGGGCTGGTATAAAACGCTCCTGTCGCCAGACGGAGACCTTTGTGGTGGATTGTATTAAGGCGGCGCAGTATGGACGGTCGAGCCGAAGAATAAACGATGCTACCATAGTCCAGTTTGGACCGAACTATGGTGCAATACAGATGGAGGAGAGTAGACCTGTCAGCTCCCCACGAGGTGCCACTTAACACCCGCAGCACATTGAGAGAGCGGGTACAGCGAGCTGCCAAACGGAATATGTGGGGAGACCAACTTAACTTCCTGTCGAGAACAAGTCCCAAGAACGTCGTGGTATCCACAAATGGAAGTACTATGGGGCCCAGACGAAGGGACGGGGGGACGAACTCCTTCCGCCGCCAGAAGTTCATGCAGACTGTCTTGTCAGCTGAGAATCGAAAGCCAGTGTTCATACTCCACGCGTGGAGATTGTCTAGGCACCGCTGGAGGCGCCGCTCCAGGAGACCCGTTTGCTCAGAGCTGCTGTAGATCGCGAAGTCGTCAACAAATAGGGACGCCGACACTCCCAGTGGAAGGTGATCGGCTATAGAATTGATTGCCACTGCAAATAAAACAACGCTCAGGACCGAGCCCTGGGGGACTCCGTTCTCCTGATTAAAAGTGCTCGATAAAACCGAACCAACACGCACTTTAAAAACACGGTCTGTTAAAAATTCGCGGATAAAAATTGGCAGGCGACCCCGAAAACCCCATGTATGCAGAGTGCGGAGGATGCCCATCCTCCAGCAGGTGTTGTATGCCTTTTCCAGATCAAAGAACACCGTTACTGTCTGGCGCTTCCGTAAAAAGTTATTCATTACTGAGGTAGATAGGGCAACAAGATGATCCACCGCAGAACGGTGCTTGCGAAACCCACATTGGACATTAGACAGGAGATGTCGCGTTTCAAGCCACCATACCAGGCGCCCGTGAATCATGCGTTCCATCACCTTGCATATGCTACTGGTGAGGGAAATGGGGCAGTAGCTGGAAGGGAGACATTTGTCCTTCCCAGGCTTTGGTATGGGAATGACTATGGCTTCACGCCAGCGTCGCGGAAAGGTGCCTTCTATCCATATGCGGTTGTAGGTGGCCAGTAGGAAGTGCAAGCTCGTTGGTGAAAGGTGTTGCAGCATCGCCACGTGAATGCCATCTGGTCCTGGAGCGGAGGACCGCGAAGACGAGAGTGCGTGGTGAAGCTCTCGTACAGTAAACTCGGTATTGTAGCATTCACGGTTCTGAGAAGTAAAGGGCAATGGAGTCGCCTCCACCGTCCGTTTCCTAGCTAGGAAAGCGTCAGTGTAATGTGAAGAGCTAGAGACCTCTGCAAAATGTCGACCCAGTGCGTTGGCTATTTGTGGAGGATCGACGACGGTGTCAGTTACGACACACAGACCGGGAATTGGGGAATGAGCCATAGTGCCCGAAATTTTTCGAAGGTTACCCCAAATGATGGAGGAAGGGGTAGACCTATTAAAAAAGCTCGTGAATGAGCGCCAACTGGCGCGTTTACAGTCGCGAAAGAGGCGACGACAATAGGCCCGCAGCCGTTTGTATCGGATGCAGTTGTCGAGCGTGGGCCGTTGTTTGAAGATTCTAAGGGCACGTCGCCGTGCTCGCAGAGCGTCACGGCATTCCGCGGTCCACCACGGGACAAGGGGACGACGTGCGTGGGAAGTCTTGCAGGGGATGGAACATTCCGCGGCTGTCAGAATAACTGTGGTAATGTGTTCCACTTGGTCGTCTATACTAGGATAATGGTAAGTACCAAAATCCGCCAGTGACGTGTAGAGCTCCCAGTCCGCTTTCGTTAACTGTCAGCGGTGTGGATGCTCAAGGGTGTCAGGCATCATTAGGTGAATTACACACGGAAAATGATCGCTCGAATGTGTGTCAGAGAGCAGACCATTCAAGACGCCGTGCTAGCTGAGCAGTGCAGATAGCTAGATCTATATGGCTGAAAGTATTTGTGGTGTCTGAAAGATAAGTTGGTTCACCAGTGTTAAGGCAGATGAGCTGAAGGTGGTTCAGTATATCTGCCAGGAGGGAGCCCCGTGGACATGGCCGTGGGGAGCCCCAAAGGGGGTGGTGGGCATTGAAATCTCCCACCAACAAAAACGGACGCGGAAGCTGGTCAATAAGATCTAGGAGATCTGATCTAGTGACGGGAAAAGAGGAAGGAGCGTAAATATTGCACAGTGTGAAGACAAATCCAGGAAGGTATATCCGGACAGCAACAGCTTGTATTGGAGTACACAAATGGACCGGTGTACTGTGTAGGTCATCCCGAATAAGCAACATTACGCCCCCGTGGGCTGGAATTCCTGCCACTGGAGGAAGGTCAAAGCGAACGATAGTGTAGCGTGGGAAAGTAATTCGAGTACCAGGGAGCAATTTTGTCTCCTGTAGAGAGAAGATGATTGGATGATAAGTTCACGTTAGAAGCTGCAGTTCTGTCCAATTTGACCGGATACCACGAACGTTCCATTGAAGAATATCCATAATGGGATAAAATGAGATGAAGGTGGACATCAGCCCGACGAAGGCGGCGGACCACAGTGCGAATGTTCGCAACTGGTGGTGTCTGAGACAGGAGGGTCTTGCTCCATATTCTCAGAGGTTACCACAGCAGCTGCGTGAGTGTGGTCCGCAGCCCCATCTTTGGCTGATGCACCTGGAGAGACTATAGGCTTCCAGGGGATGCCATCGTCACATTGTGAGGTAGGAGGGGGGAGAGTTTTCCCCCTATTTGATTTCTTGGAGCCCTGGTGAAGCTCCTTGGTTGAACGTGACGCCGTTGTCGATGTAGACTGTTTGACAACTACTGTCGTAAACTGTAGGTCACAAGTCTGTGTGGCCATATCCCGTGTTGGTGGAGGCATTGCAACTACAGTACTATAGTTACCACGTGGCGGGGTCTTGGGCTTACAACTGGCGTACATCTTACGTGCAACTGGTATGGGAACCTTTTCCTTTACACGGATTTCCTGGATGGCTCGTTCATCGGCAAACACGGGACATTCCCGGGAGGAAGCAGCATGATTCCCGTTACAATTGATGCAATGAGGGGACGGTGGTGGACAAATCCCCTCATGGGCCTCTTTACCACAGGTGACACATATGACTGGGTTCTTGCAAGACTGGCTTGTGTGGTTAAATCGATGGCACTGATAACACCGAGTAGGGTTAGGGATATAAGGTCGTACTGTGATGACCTCATACCCTGCCTTGATCTTCGGCGGCAGAGCCACTCGGTCGAAGGTCAGAAACACTGTGCGAGTGGGCACTACAACATTGTTCTCTTTTTTTGTCACCCTGTGTACTGCGACGACGCCTTGAGCTGCCAGATATTCTTTCAGTTCATCCTCAGTCAGACCGTCCAAACTGGCCGAGAAGACTACCCCTCGGGAATAATTGAGGGTCGGATGGAGCTCAACACGAACCGGGTAGCTGTGGAGCAGAGTAGCCTTAAGCAGCCGCTGTGCCTGGGAGCCACTTTCTGTTTCTAACAGTAGTGTTCCATTACGTAGGCGGTTGCAGGTCTTAACTGGGCCGGCAATGGCATCAACCCCTTTTTGAATAATAAATGGGTTCACTGACGAAAAGGATTGTCCTTCCTCAGTACGGGTCACCACAAGGAACTTTGAAGTCTGTAAATTTTTCTGTTCAGACACACTATTGTCTAGTACATCAATTTCTAAAGGCTCTTTCCATTTTCTTTTTTTTTAGAACCATCGCGGTTGTATCCCCCACGATTGCCAGTGTCTCCGATGGCACACTCCTTCCTGCTGGGGGCCCCCAACGGAAGCACACCCGCCTTGGGTGATTGTTCACACCCCAGGTCACACCTCCCGATCTACAGACGGAGGGACCAATCGGCGAATCGGGAAGGTATCAGCGCAGGCAATCGCCCCTCCCCTGGCCTGGCCTTAACCAGGGGGTACGCACGCACCCTACATGCCAGCCCGGGGCTGAGACTTACGCATTACCCAGTCACCCATATGGGTGGCCTTCAAGTGCGTACAGGGAGGAGGAAGAGAGAAATAGTAGGAGGAGAAGCCTCAAACGCAGACGCGGAGGCAAAGAAAGAGGTGAAAGAAGACTGTAAAGCCAAAAGGGTCAGAACTTCGGTTCCCCGAAGGATGCACAGACTCGGTCCCCAAGAGAGGGGAAAAGGACAGTAGAAGAAACGTCATGTAGCACGGAAAGGAAAGAGTGCTACAAAGTCTGGGGCCCCGTGCTCGCCACGCACGTACTCACCATGTCACAATAGATGTTATCTCTAGTACTGCCAGCTCCTCGACTTTGGTTTTCATGTGTCTATATTTGAATGACAATGACAGTGAGCTACGAACCTTACCAGTGTTCAGTTCAAAGAACCACAGCTAAGGCGTGCTGCCACAGTCAACTAGTTCACAGCGACAAGCGCCATATCACCATTTCTCATGAGCTTCCCGAGAATTGCTTGAGCACAGGCAGCTCGAGAAATTCTCAGTGCACTCTAGTCACCACACCTCAGTCCCATCCTTACATTAAAGAAGGAGCACACACTCCAGTTTTTGGTCAAGGACGGGGGGAGGAAATTGGCCACACCATTTCAAAGGAACCATTCCGTCATTTGCGTGAAGTGATTTACAGGAATCACATAAAAGCTAAATCTGGATGACCAGATATATTATTTGAACCACAGTCCTTCCGAATGTGTGTCCAGTGTGTTACCACTACACAACCTTGCTCAGTCCACAGAATGAATCAGTGACTTTAGTGCAGTGTGGACTGCACCACTCAGTCGATATTAAGTGGTACTACTTCAGTCTGTCACTTTGTAGTATTACCTGCATTTACTGAAGATGGAAATCAAGTAAACTTGGGTTTGTTGGCTTTCTAGTGTTGCTTGTGTCTTATGACACAGTTGATGATGAGTGTGGTGTTCACTTCTTTGTGCTCATTTTCATTAGTTGTTCTTTCACGTCTACCAATGGAGGCAAGTCCCTAATCTCTCATTGAGCAACAGCAAGCTTTTGAAGTAGCTACTGTTCAGGTGGCGCCCTAGTTGTTTTGACAGATTTCCATGCCAGAAGTGTATTTACCACCCTTTCTGGCTTATAATAAAGCAGATGAAGACTGGGAAGCTTATGAGAAGTGGCTTTGGTAACATTCTCTTGGTTTCAGTGTCATAGATACAGATGGGTAAGACATTGTTTCTTTTGTGGATTTGCCTGGGACAAGGGAGTCCCTCTAAGAGCCAAAGAGACGATGTATAAAACTATTCTCCCACCAATTATGGCATATAGTGTGGAGTTCTGTGTCATAAATAAGAGAGAAGAGAGTCAATAGCATGTGAAATAAAATTCCTCAGGTCAGCTCTACAACAATATATAGCCACATGGTAATCCTTATTACCAACAAACACTGTCTGCCTTCACTGTTCATGTGAATGGACAGTTTGTTGGTGGTCATTCCCACATAGAACGCTTCAAAGTGCAGGCATGTCAGTTGGTAAATCACGTGGGTGCTGTGACAAGTGGCTCTGCCCTTAATTGTGTACCCCTTCCGGGTTACAGGACTCTAATAAGAGGTGCTTGGAGGCTGCATAGGGCAGGTTTAATCCGGGGGGGGGGGGGGGGGGGGGGGCACTTACATGGGTAGGAGCCGGAGGGTGGGGAAGATGGTTAGGGGATTACATAGGGATGGACTAAGAGGTTACGGAGGTTGGGTGGGTGGTGAAAAGACACTCTCGGTGGAGTGGGAAGGATTACCAACTGACATGCCTGCACTGTGAAGCGTTCTATGAGGGAATGACCAGCAACAAACTGTCCATTCTCATGAACGGTCACAGGCAGATAGTGTTTGTTGGTAATGAGGATCACCCTGTGGCTAAGCATGCCTGGTGCATGGCCAGCACATCTTGGCTCAGTGTTACACTGTCTGGGTTATATGGAAGGATGCGGGTTGTATAGAATGGATGAGGAGTCATTCCAATCCCGGGAGTGGAAGGACTTACCTTAGGAGAAAAAAGGAAAGGTAAACAAGCGCACGCACAAGCACACGCACGCGCGCACGCACACTAATGTATCTTTGAGCCAATATCTTTGGGGCCAGCTTCTCCGAGCTCCGTCGGCCATGCAATAGTCAGTCTGGATCTGTGTTTCAAGCGAATGACAAAGTGCATTTCTAGCTCATAAATGTGTGTTATCTCTGGGGGTCAAACCCCTCTCAATCCCCATAGTCTTATTTATAGCAAGTAACATGGTTGTGATAATATAGGTTGCAGTACAGAAATGTGGAAACAACTACATTCTAATTTTCAATTAATTAAATGGGAATTACTTTGTAATTTTCATTGCACATAAGGTTAAATATTTGAATTAATAGAAACTGTCCAGTCTTTTACTGGCTGTCACATCACCTTTTCATGAAAAAATTACTCTGCAATTAAAGCAACAAATTAACACTGAAAGCGCTTAGTAACCTAATAGTCCACAGATAAATTACCGGTACCATTTACCTCCTTTCGTTGAGCTGTCATATCCCAGAAGACTAACACATGATCTTCCCCTCCAGAGATAAGCTGTTGGCTGAGACTAGCATAGCATAGAGCTGTCACCTTGTTACTGCAAAATGTAATAAACCAATTACAGAAAACTTGCCCACTACACACATTTCTAAAGTCTTAATTTCATGGTACCAAACACCAGAATCTTTACAATAGACACAAAATATGGTTAAATTTTACCTACAATGTTGGTCGCCTAGTATATAGACGTTAGCAACGGATGAAAATGGTCGGAAAACCGAATTCATCTAGTTTTAAATGTTAGGTGAAAGTAATTATAACAAACCATAGAACATAAAATAATCATACATTATTATGAACAGTAACATAGTTAAGTTTTATGTAGGGTGGCTGCAGTGTAGTGAGCTAATTTTGACAGTGAAACGTTTCCTTTACAATGATCATTCATTATTCCACTTCATTGTCAATCAAAAGGATTCTGCCCCCCTCATTCTATGACTTGCGTAAAATTTTAGGTAGTTAATACTTTGTGCTGACATTGAAGTAAATGATTAATGCAGTTCCTACTTGGCAGGTTCTTGTTGTGTACCCTTGTCCGGTCACTAATTATCATCGTAAAGGAAACATTTCATTTTCAACATTAGTTCTCATGCCATATTGCAACAAAACATTAAACTTAAAACCACAAAATGTTTTTGTTTATTCTGTGTAAGAAATGAGCAGATCTCAGTAGATACCGCATACTATCACATAACTGGCTAATGTCAACATCACATAACTCCTGCCATTTTCATCTGCTGCCAACATCCACACACTAGGTCACTAATATCTTAAGTAAAATGTAACCCAAAATAGTATCACAGTATGTTTCATATTTTTTTCCTCCATACTTACTGATGACCTTGTAGTTCATACGCTGTACCTTGTTGCCCACCAATATCCCAGACAATCACACTTTGATCAAAGCTTCCGGAGAAAAGTAGCTGTTTCTCAGAGTCCCAAGCTAGAGTACGTATACTTCCTGTGTGACCCTTCAGTGCAGTTATAACTTGAACTCCAGTATTTTCCAATTTCAGCATTGTTATCTGTCCTGAGTAATCACCAACAAAAGCATGTTTCGAAGGTGCATCAAACCTGACAGTAACTTAAGGAAACATCATGAACAGAAATGAAAAGCATCAGTACAATAGAATGTGTGTAGATGACAAATTCAGACTAGTAATCTATTTTTGGCACTAGTATTAATAGTTAGCCTCTCATTTTTATTAAAGACAGAAGTAAGTGTGAGATATCATCGTTATTGCCATTTTAACTGACACCCATCTGACAGCCACTACTGAATGAAGACCATGTCTAGAACTCTCCATGCATTACAGTTTTCTGAAAGACATATCCACTCTGCTACGTTGTGTTTTCTAAGGTACATATATATTTATTAGGAGTCATTTATATTCCTGGGATCCAGAAAAGGATTTTCACCATTAGTTTACCCTTTATTTTCCTGGACACACGCCATCTTCTACATGTACTTTTTAACACAATCATATTTGAATTCCTACAGTCTGCTCTCCAACCCATTTTCTTGCCTTCTACTCACTCACGGTAATACTCAACACTAATAATAATTTACTAGTTGAATGGTTTTTACACAAAAAGTTCACAATGCACTGCCACAAGTCAAAACAAGTATGGTAAGTCACAGTAAGTGACAACACTCCATTGGAGACGCAAAATAAGTTTATTCTGATGAACACTATTTTGTTTACCAGCATCAACAACATATTAATTTGTACAATTTACTTTTGAATTTGCTTGTTTCATGTTATTTAGTATTATCATAATTTATTTTTGATCTAGTTTGATCATTCTTAACTGAACTGGGGGTCTTTTGCTTAGAAACAATTATCTTGAAACTGGTTCACACACTTCAAATGGGATTACATTCAAAATGCCATTTCTGTTACTATCTATCTATGTGTGTGTTTTCGATTCATCTCCTGAAATGGCAAATGTTTTTATGGAATCTTTAAAAGTGTGTAAAATTTTGTTCCCTTTCTCCACTGTTCGTTACCGTGCTATCAGTAATCTAGAATGATGATGAAGTGAAGAATGTAAGGGTTTAAGGTCCTGTCCACAATGAAGTCATTAGAGACAGAGCATATGCTCCGACTGTTTCAAAGATGGGGAAGGAAGTTGCTCGACAATCTTTGTGGTTCATGAGAGTTTTATTTATTTATTCTATTTTTAATATATGAAACAGTTAGAGCGAACAGACTGAGATGGTGGGGTCATGTTACACGCATGGAGAAGCATGGTTACCTAAGAGACTCACGAGCTCGGCAGCGGAGGGTAAGAGGATTTGAGGTAGACCAAGAAGAAAGTACTTAGATTCGGTACAGAATGATTTTGAAGTAAAAGGCATAACATCAGACGATGCATCAATGTTAGCATTGAATAGGGGATCATGGAGGAATTTTATTAGAGGTACTATGCTCCAGATTGAACGCTGAAAGGCATAATCAGTCTCTAATGATGATGATGATGATGATGATGATGATGATGATGATATATAGTATGGCCAGAAGCCGCCTTTGCTGGAAAAAGGCTCTGAAATAAAAACCAATCTGCGTTCGTAGACACTATCTTCTCGTAGACACTATCTTCTCGTAGACACTATCTTCTCGTAGACACTATCTTCTCGTAGACACTATCTTCTCGTAGACACTATCTTCTCGTAGACACTATCTTCTCGTAGACACTATCTTCTCGTAGACACTATCTTCTCGTTGACACTATCTTCTCGTTGACACTATCTTCTCGTTGACATCCATACTGATAGGAACTTCTTATTGGATGTGGCATTGTGACTCCTTATTGGCTGCTATGCCATTCCTAACCTAGTAAGCGCAAGGGCTAGCCACTGGTGCATAAACTGTGGTTTTACCCTATCTAAGTACATAAGTAAATGTTCATTGTTCAAAATTCCAAAACACTGAAATTTCTCCAGACATTCCGTTGAAATTTTAGCACAATGTTGCATTTGATTCTGCATGTTTTCCCACAAGAACACGATCTGGTATACATTTTAACATACTTGAAAGAAATGGGGAACATTATAAAAAACGTAAACATTTGTTTAATTTTTTTCACAAACTTCAGAAGTTTTTTTCCAATTGCTTTGAAATGTTGACACAATGTTGCGTTATAAGGATGCATGTTAATATAAGATACATAACATATATACTGTTTATGTAACTTTAGTGATTTCAGTCAATAACTTCTGTAGGTATTATTTAATAATGGAAAATCCAACTGGAATGTCAATAATGGAGGAAAGACAACTCACAGTAAAGAGTTCGCCAAGGCGCTGACAGGTACAAAAGAGACAATCACATTCACAAATCAGATTTTTGACCATGGACTTCATCAGAGAGAGAGAGAGAGAGAGAGAGAGAGAGAGAGAGAGAGAGAGAGAGAGAGAGAGAGAGAGAGAGAGAGAGAGAGAGAGAGGAGAGGAAAAAAATCACACATTCACACGGTCAAAGTCACTCGGGCAACTATACATACATGACAACCATCTCTGGCCGTTCCAACACTACAAGCATTTTGACAGTGAGGGAAGTGGGGAATGGAGGGGGAAGGATGCTGGGTAAGGGTGGGGATGGAAAGTAGGTGTAAGATTTTGAACTTACACTAAACAAGGTGCTAAGTTAAGAGATGTAAGAGGATATTGAGCAGGGGAAGTAAATTGACATAAAAAGGAAGGAGGTGGAGATGGACAGAAAGATGGGGAAGGAGGACCAGAAGGACAAAGAGGAAGGAGAGGAGATGTGAAGGGGGAAAGGGAAATGGGAAGATGGACATGGAGGCGAGGAGATGTACGCGCATTTGGTATGTCTGACACACCATCAGGATGGTCAAGGAGAGGTACAAGGAACATCAACAACACACTACTAAAACAGCTAAACCAATTAACTCTCAACAATCACTGCCTCAAAAATAATACTGAAATGAAATTCAATGAGACAAGTTTTTGAGACAGAATAATTAAGGAGTCTGTCAAACTTGTCGATGAACATAATAAATATAGATGAGATTTCAATTTAAACAAGACTTAGGGGTCCAGAACTATTACTGATTAAATCTTGCCATACATTATATTCATAGAAGTTGGAAAAACCCAAAAGAATTTGAATTTCATGATGTAACAGTGTGAGCAAAAGGGAAAAAAGGTATCAAAAAGGAATGGCAATAGTAGTGAGAGCCCAATGTTGGAGTTGAGGCAACAAGTGCGTATAACAGCGAAATTCAATAATGGAACGTCCAGGTTGGAATTAATAATATATTAAGGGCAGTTTACAACTCACCGCAAAGACATGGTGACGACCTGCGACAGGCACATACAAAAGACACACAACACATTCAACACTTTCAGCTATTGGCCATGGCCTTCTTCAGAAAATAGAACACTCACACAATCACACAGGCACACAACACAGTCATACAACCATCACCTCCAGCTGCTGCACTTAGAATCACACTCTGCGGCGAATCGGAGACGGGAGGGGAGGGGGATAGGAACATTATGTCACGGTGGTGGGGATGGGTTACATGGGAATAACTTCCTGAGGTTGCACGTATATAGTAGCCAGAATATTCTCGTATTTGGAACACCAGTTCATGCATTTATTTGCTGAGGACTATATTCTCCCAACTGAATAGTCTCCTTCTTCCACAAACTGTTCATTTGCAAATTCATATGAAATACGACTGCTGAATGCTACATCAGTCACACAGTTTAGTGAAAACACACATATACACACTTCAATTGGGTACTCTTCAGTTATGAAATAATGTATTGTATTCTCTACAAGAGCAGAATCAGCATTCATAGTAGGAAGCCAGTACACAAATAACATACTATACTGGCATGCTCTTTTCTGACAAAGGCCAATGGCCAATAGCTTAAGTGTTGTATATGTGGCTTCAAACACCTGTAGCAGCTCATCATACGTCTTTCAGGTGAATTAAACTATTCTAATTATATTGTTGAATTCCAACTGGACATTTCATTATTAAAATAAAGGTCACAGAATGTCAAAGCAGTGTTATAACATTTTCCATGTCCCCAAATTCATCACCATTTTCCCTGGTCCTGATCCACAGGGAAAGGGACAACCTGTTATGGATTACCACACTGAAGAAGAAGGTTCTACAATTACTCCGCTAGCATGCATTGAGACCTTTTCAAATACAACCATTTCCCTTTGGCCTGTCACCTGGAGTTATTCTGGATCATGTGATTTTTCATTATTATTTATAGTTTAGCTGTGTATATTGTTATTTAGATAATCTTGTTATTGTCAATTTTATCCACAAACATCTGGGCCACATTAGGGAGGTTCTTAACCATTTGCATCAAGTAGTGTTTACATTAAAGCCATGTCAAATAAAATGTGCCTAGTCCAAGGTCATATTTTTAGGGTGCACATTTTCACCTGCAGGAGTTGAGATACAGCAACAGAGCCAAATGGGAGCAATCCACACCTAACCACCACCTAAAATGTGAAGGCAGTGGTCTGCTTCATTAGGTATGGCAAATTGTTTTCCAGATGTTACAGTTCTGGCTTGTGACAGTAAAACCCATTACAGTAGAACCCAATTTTTAAGTTTTTTTAAAGGACTTAAAGAAAATGGTGTAAAATACAGGAAAACGTACAATGTGGGAAATAATGTTTTAACAGGTAAGATATGCAAACTGGATCACCCTTGCATTTTCATAATTTGTCATATATGTACATAATAGGATCAAAATACACGCCAGGAAGTTTATTTATAATGTAGTAAATGTTATCTGAATTTGGTACTACTTCAAGTGCCAGGCAGAAGTGGAACTGGTAACTTTATAGGAAGTAGAATTTTTTTTACATTATTTCATTCATCATAATCGAAGCCTTTAATGACGGTGCTTTTTCTGGCATTCATTAATTATGTAGTGAAACTGCACAAGCTCTGTACGATTTGTATTTTTAGGCATTTCCCAAGATGATGATCGAAAATTTATTCGTGTTCTGGAGTGCAAATATATGCCTAAGTATTTTTGTGACATTTGCACAGGGTCAGCATCTCTCACTATTATCACTTTTTGATGTTATAATACACTGTGCTTTCTCCCATGTGCAGAAAAACACACACGAGCAAACCATCAGTCTCACTGTTCATAAAAGTCACAAAAATACTTAGATAAATATCTGCATTTCACTATAAGAATAAATTCTCAAAACACTTCATGCCGAGCATGAAAAGCTAGCAGTTTCATAAACAAAGCTAAGCTGACAATTGGTGCAGTGGCTTATGGGACAGTGGTACTCCCATCACCAACCACATTGCGAGTCAACTAGGAGTGTACTGCAAACAACAAAACGTGAAATATAAGTTTGAATAAACATAAAGTGTCAAGAAACATGACTGTGTAATGTTTTACTGTATATAAATGTCAGTTCCAGGCAATGTAGGACACAAAATCGGCCTGAAAATGGCTTGTTTATTGAAGTTCTTTACTGTGAAGTAGCATAAGGAGTGTTTTTTCTTTTCCATAATAGTGAAGTATAACTACAAAAAAATGGTAAAATATGGTGCACAGGTCTAGTGAAGTGTGAAAGTGAAGCTACGCATTACAATGTTGTTTTGTTAACCAATGAAGCCGAGTGTGTGTAGCCAATCGGAAAGCAGAGTTCGAGTAAAACATGTGAACCGTACTTCATTAAATCAGAACACAGGAGAACAGATTTTGCCGAGGATAAGGAATGAAGTAAGATTACTGTACAAAACATATACTAATTGTACAGTAATAAACAAATTGATGCTATCGCATACCTGTTCATGCTGTAGGTGAATTTTACCAAAGGGCACGTAACTGCATTCGCTTCTCCTGTTTGCAGCAATCTTCAAAAGAATTATTGCATTACAGTTCCCCCTAGAGGGTAAGTTTACCCACCTGAACGGAAAAAGTGATCCAATATTTCTTTTGAGCGATGTGCTCAACAGAACATGTACTCAGCCAGATAACCAGCGAAATGATCGGCCTTTCTGCCATATTGTGGGATGGCACCACTGACATCCCGCCACATTCTCTCTATGTTCTGAGTGTGTATGGAACGATCTTACAGATCTACAAATTTCAAACTATGGTTCACTCTAAGGTGCTGAAAACCTTCAGAACCTATAGTGGTGTATGAACTAAAGCTGTCGCTAATGATCGTTGTCCCAGGGAGGATCTTTTCTTTTATGATTCTAAACAAGGTTTCCCTGGTCCGATCTTCAACGAGCTCAAGGAAACACTTTTTCGACCCTCGCGGAATTGCTGAATTCCACCCAACGCCCAATTTCTGACGATTCTTCAACCTTTATTATATTTCCTTTTCCCAAATTTCGCCTCATTTATTTCAACAACTCCTGATCCCTGTAACTGTTGAGAATTGTTTATCGCCCGCTCGATACACACTTCGCGACAGAAGGAAGACCAATTGACCACCCAAAGCGCAGACAAACCGAAATTTAAGATAAGTCTTTCGGTCTTCGGATAGGACTTTGAGATCCACATGGCGCAGAAGTCAGATTTTTCTGACCGTCAATTGGGAGTTAGCAAACCAAATACCATTTGAGGCACTGCACCTGAATGTTCACTGCACACTGACCATGTGACTACTCTTATGCACTCTTCGTGTCCTCCAGCACTGGAATGCCTCCAGCTCTGTGCAAAGTTTGCAGGGACATGGCAATGTGGGCATGCCACGGAAGATGGGAGCACCACACGCTCCACTAGCCATGCCCACAGGTCTACCTTCTTCAAACGATAGAATGCAAGCTCACTGAGTACATACACATGGCACACCATTTTCCCCAACTCTGAACCATGTAGCTAAAATCTGTGTGTTTTTCTTCAGTTGTATCTTACATAAAATTATTTCATTATAATATCTGAATCTTCAATTATTCATTAATAATTTTTTTACATGATCATTTTATTATATGTAATGTAAGGAGTATATACTGTTTAGCCCAAAAATAATGACACCCTATGGAATTCGCGACACAGTCAGGAAAAAATAATTGGCGAACATTCACAATGAGAAAACCTGCAAATCTCACTGCTGCTGCTGCATGCATGCATGCATGCATGCCAAATTTGAGGAAATTAATTAATGTTGTTCCTGCTCTATGCTTGACAGGTTCTCAATGTACCTTTGTCTGGTCAGTGAATCACCTATCCTCATGCAACACTGCCCTCGGAAGTGTTATAAAACCATACATCTGATAGAAGTTCCGCCACTTTCAATAATGTTATGCATGCACTTTGCACGTGTGTTTAAGTACAATATGAATCTCCATGTTTCAGTTTATTAAAAAGAACTCGTGGGATTCAGACAGATCTGTCTTTTACTGCAATCACAGGATTGCCCAGATTAATGTGATGTGTAAAATAAAAATAAATAAAAACCCTCGTGTGATGCAGACAGATCAATGTTTAATAAGCAGCTATTTTTTGTAAAGCACATCCTTTAAAATAATTGATGGCATATACATTAAACACATATACTTTTGACAGTCATCCAAATAAATGTGCAGACATAGCATGTGAAGGCATAAAATTGTTTCTTGCTATAAAAGATGCATATTTCAACTTGAAACGATAACCAATTGTATTTGCATTTTGCCGCGGTAGGAAAGTGTAGTATTGGATGACTACTATAGCTGACTAATGCTATTTCAGTGTGCTGTGCTCAGTTAGCATTAAAAAGGAACATCGCATTGCGTAACCTTCAGTTCAAGGTACTGTACCGTATTTGATGGATTTCGTATTTAATCTTCCTTACTACGAATGTTTGGAGGGAAAATGAATCAACAAATTAAAGATATTTCCAAGACACACTTTTAAGACAAATTATGTTGAGGTAAAGTTCTTAGAAGTGACATTTACATACAATAAAATTTAACTTTTCTTATAGTGTGTTGATTTGATGTGGAGTTGCTCAAAGGTATACACAAAACACATTGAAAGTTTAACAAATTTACACAATATGTATTGAGACCTAGATTATCATACAATATGAATGAATAATTATGATGATAATGGTAAGGAAGGATACTGTAATGCTGTACACCAGGCCTCACTTTGGTAACTGCCAAGTAGGCGACCTGTTTCTGAACAATGATACTGGAACAACTTATCTCTACCAACACTTAGGACCCATTCACAATTAAGTGCAAACAGTATGGATGTTACTCTAGCCTGATGTGCTGGGTAAGTCCGAACAGCAGTCAGACGGTTGAAGTCTGATGCCACAGTAAATTCCTGAAATGAAAACATCTGTGTATAACATTATTCAATGAAGCTCTAATTAAGTGACAAATTAATCAAAGGAAAAAATGATAGCATGACCACCAAAGATCTCTGGTAAACTTCCTTTACCGTTATACATGCAAATCAAAAGATTTTCATGCTTAAATACAAATGATACATTTTGTCATACAAAGCTTAACTAAAGGGACAGTTACAATTTAAAGAAGATATAAGATGAGGATGAATTATAAAAGAAGAGAGGATGAAGTGTCATTAGAGAAAAGTTTGTCCTATAAAGACATTAAGATAATGAGGAGATAATGAAGTGACAAAGAAAGGGGGTTGAGGTAGAAATCTGAGTTCTATGTGTATGACGGGAAGGGAAAAGAAATGCAGTCCAGGGAGGAAAGAAGGAAGAAAGACTGCATTAGCTCGGGGACCCTGGCACACACACACACACACACACACACACACACACACACACACACACACACACACACACACACACCTTTTTTTTTTAATCAAAATCAACATACAGGTGAAAACTATCAGTATTACATTTCAATAATGGAGAGCAAATTAACATCTAACAAACTACCTAAATTTCTCCCTTTTAACTACATTAAAAATAACATAAAATTTTGTGCATAAATGCACATGGACTGAAAGGGAAATTTAAGTATTTTCTTTACCTAAATGAAAATTATGTATAGCCACTGTGACTTACAGATACGGAGCCACTTTCAATCCCCACAAACAGTTGTCTTGTTTCCACACAGTAAAACAGTGCTGTAGCCCCAGCTGGCATATAATGGCAGACACTTGGCCAATACTGGCCACTATCTCTCTTCAGCCAAATTCGCACGGTCCTGAAAATATGAAAAATTCATAAAGCCAAATGCTTCCAGAAAATTAACAATTAGGCTATGTCAGTCAGATGGTAAATCAGTATCTATTTGGTTTCAAATTGACAAAAATAAACTCAACAAATATTTAGTATTTTGAATACATTTTTTTCAGGCTACAAATCTGAAGGTTGCGGGTTCGATCCCCGCCAGGTACTAGGATTTTTATCTGTTACTTTCGACTTCTTTCACCTCTGGCAATGTAGCTGATGTGAAAAATACTAAGTAGCACCGTTGTTCGGAACCTACGTTAAACTGTAGGTCCCCCTATAACTGACTGAGTAAGTCAGCTCGAAGGAAGGCAACGGCATACCACCTCCAAACAGGACCATGCCTAGTAAACCAATGTGCACTGTGGTGTTCAAACCAATCTTTTGATTATTGATAGATCTGAAGTATTGAATTAAAATTTGTGGTGCGGCTGGGAATCGAACCCGGACCTCCATGCTTACTAGGCAGACGTCTTAACCGTTAGACTACCACACCACTAACGATTGAGGCGCCTCGGAATAGTCTATGTACAATTTCCCTCCACAACACAAACTTTAATTCAGCTTCTTTGTTCTAAAGATAATTGCCACTACTGCCAAGGCTCTCCATGCAGCGGAATAGCACCTCAGCAATGCTTCAGATCTATCAATAATGTCTTTGACATATTAGAGACGTAAATCCGTCTCAGGGATTCTTTAATTGTATTATTTGATAATCTTTGGATTGTTGACTGCTTTACCTTTTATCTGCATATACCAATGACCTTACATCAGTAACATTACTGGATGCCAAGTTTTTTTATTTTTGTATGACACAAACATTGCAATTAATAATAAATCAAATACAGCCTTAGAAAGGTCGGCTAAGGAAATGAAATAAATAGTCCCTAGCCAATTCTCTTTTGTTAAACCTTGAAGAAGAAGAAGGAGGAGGAGGAGGAGGAAAAACCACACTATAGCCCTGTACTCAATTGTGCAGTTCTGATTGTGCTCGCTTTATTTCTTTGTGATTCATGATAGAAAGTTCAGACCTGCATCACACAATCGTGGATGGACTGTGGTAACATGTGCATTGTTTTAGTTCTGTGTATCTAGACTGGGTGATACCAATAGTTGGCAAAGTCAGCAGAATTCTAGTACACTTACAATGGTGGCAAGAAAGACTTGTTGACAGGGTGCTGATATGCTTGTTTTGAGTTGTGGATCCATCATATCTGACAGCCAGTTGATTTTGTACGATTCTGTGATGTTATGTAATTTCTTTCAAAGGCATATTACTGTAAGAGGGTGCAGATCGTGCAGATCGTAACCTCCAAGTCCATCCCTATGGAATCCCCAGATTACCTTACCTACCCTCTGGCTCCTACCCATGCAACCGCCCCTGTTGTAAAACCTGCCCCATGCACCAGTCCACCACCACTTACTCCAGTCCAGTACCCATGAAGGTGTACACTATCAAGGACAGAGCCGCTTGCGATAGCACCCACGTGATTTACCAACTGACATGCCTGCACTGTGAAGCGTTCTATGTGGGAATGACCAGCAACAAACTGTCCATTCGCATGAACGGTCACAGGCAGACAGTGTTTGTTGGTAATGAGGATCACCCTGTGGCTAAACATACCTTGGTGCACAGCCAGCACATCTTGGTGCAGTGTTACACCATCCGGGTTATCTGGATACTTCCCACCGACACCAACCTTTCAGAACTCCGGAGATGGGAACTTGCCCTTCAGCTTATTCTCTCCTCCTGTTGCCCACCTGGTCTCAACCTCCGCTAAATTCAAATTCCCACCCACCATCTTTAGCATCTTTGCCTTGGTTCTGAGGACAGAGCCTCTGCCTCAAGTGGTATCTCTGTCCAACTACTTTGCTTTTTTACAGATGTCTGTGTTTGCGTTTGTGTGTGTGTGTGTGTGTGTGTGTGTGTAAAGCTAGTGTATTATGCACACTTTCACTCTATAATGTCATACGCGATTATTTTCTGGGCAACTCATGAACATCCTGCAGAAGGCTATTAAAGCAACTGGAGATATTAACTACTGCTTTCCAATACATTTATCCTCTAATGAAATTTATCATTAAAACTATATCTCTTTCCTTTAACCAATAGCTCAGTTCATGGGAACAATACTAGAAACAAGAATAACTTGCACAAAGATTTAGAGTCACTTACTTTGGCTCAAAAAAGGTGTTCTCTATTCACCAGTACACATTTTCAGTACCTTTCCCCCCTGTTCATTTGTGTGTGTAAAAATCTGTTTAATTTAAAAAAGAACAAAATATTTTTTTTTGTTTAGAACATGTTTAAAACAATGTTGAAAACTAATGTTTTAAATAATAAAAATGTTTTAAACATACTACCATGTTTATTGGAGAAATTTCACGTCTGTTTATTTTGCCCACCCTAGTTTTTAAATTAATTTCCAGACCTACTTTTCAATCCTCTCATAATATGCAACTCTTATACTTTAGCATTCAAGCTTTTCAAAAAACAGGTTAAAATATCTTTCGTACAACTTTCTTGAAATGGTAAGGATTATAGAAGCTGTGGTTGAGCAATTTCACTATCTTTTTATGTGGCACATGTTATATTGTTCTGTACATTGTGCTAATTTTTACAAATTCACACAGCTACAGGCTGCATGTCAACATACAAACAAACATTCCTCCACCCACTGATCCAAGGAGTTTTGCTGACACCACCTAGAGACAAGGTATCTCAACAGCCTGTGCTATGTCACACTGACCAGGCCACGCCCACCAGCTGAATGGCTGGCTGCTACGAGGTAGTGGGTGTGCGCCATCGGGCAGCCATTCAGCCGATGGCCACGGCCTGGTCAGTGTGACATAGCGCGGCACGGGCTGTTGTGAGGCCTTGTATCTAGGTGGTGTTGGTTTTGTGGCAATCTCTCCTGCTGGCAGCATAGCCAACAGACCTATTTCCAGAAGGAAATACTACATGTGAAGTGGGTGCAGCCTCTGTGAGTGTATATGCATGTGAACATGTGCTAGTACTAATTAAAATAAATAAATAAATAAATAAAAAATAAAATAAATAAATAAAAAATCTTCAGAAGCCTTACTTCACTTTGCTGCTCATCACTTTTTGTGTGTAGTGCTTGACTTCGTTTCTTGTGCAAATTAAATGACACCTACTGTGAACATGACATGCTGAAAACTTCACATATTATATCATTTTTTCAATAAGGTAAATATGGGGTGTGACAGCACCATTGTTTTCACAAAAGCTATTTATTAAGATGTTTTAACATGGTAGTACTTACAACGAAAAATTGGAATTCAAGTACCGCACGTCTGATGACTGCACTACTGGAGAAGCAGTTAAAGGATGGTTGGATCTTAAAGATTTTTAAAAATACTAGCTGAAACCCCGGCATTGCTCGGGACTTATTCCAATCTTCAGATCCCCCGCCCTCTCCCCCCCCCCCCCCCGCCTCTCCCCTCTCCGTCTCCTCCTCCCCATTTGAATGCCAAAGTCCACCCTCCCTTTACCTGCCTCATCTCTAACTCCTCCACCTCCTCAGACCATTCACTCCTCCATTTATCAGGGAAAAATTAAATAACTTGGTTAATTACAATGGTGATCAGTGAAGTGATGTCTAAGTTCACTGCAAGTTACTCTAAAAGTGAAATCTGAAGTAAATAATGAAGTGTTGTTTTGAAGGTGCAGTGTGCCAAATTTTATCAAGATTGGAATAAAACTATAGATTTCGTTCAAGTCAATAAGTAAAGTACCCTCCGCCATACATCATACAAAATATTATGCAAGCTCAAGTGTGCAAAATGTCATCACGGTAGATTTTGCGGTATCCTCTGTGACGTATCGTACGAAATTTTATGTAGACTGCGGCCTTACTCTTGTTTTCAGTTAAGTGTGTAAAATTTCATGAGGATTGGTGGACAAATTGAGTCTAGTTATTCAAATTTCCCATTATGCAGCTTCAGTATCACTTCAGTATTACGCAGACTAATCCTTTATGAAATTCCAAGCAATATGTTGGATTCTAAAGAACGGTGGTTCAAATCCACCCCCAGCCATCCCGATTTAGGTTTTCCCCGATTTCCCTAAAACACTGCAGGCAAATGCCGGGTGATACCTTTGAAAGCGCACAGCCAATTTCCTTCTCTCTCTTTACCTAAATGGGACTGATAGCTGTTGTAATTTAGTCCCTTAAAATCTCATTCCAACCCAACCAATCACCCTTATACAATAGGCTATATTAGAAGAAACTATAGAATGGATATATATATATTTAAAAAAATCTTACTTTAAATTGCTCACAAAAAATTCACATGGTGTGAACAACATTTATGTTTTAAATGTTTATTTGATGATTATCACCCAACGTAGCTTCCAGAGAGAGCTGCTAGAATTTTCAGAAATTTTATTTCATTCGAAACTTCTCCGAAATCTGAAAATTACCTGTTTAGTCACGTTAATTAATTAATTAATTTAAAGACACTAATTCATCATCTGTGATTTTTTTCAAGGATGTGTCTGTTGTAAAAATAGAAACTGATCAATTTTACATTGACGCTTCCATCTAAAGGGTCCCAAGATTTAATTAAAGAATACTAACCATTTGAAACAGTGCTCATTTGCAACACACATGTAATATGTCATATTCTTTCGGCGGAACACGGCTGTCTCACTTATAAACAAATACAGGACTCGCGCAACTTAATCCCTGTACGCACAGCGAACTTTGCCACGCCCCTTCACGTTAAGAACAGTTCATCGCTACAGCTGATTAAACTTTTACCGAATGATTGTAATAACATTTCTGCTTAAAGAAATTCTTATGATACATATCTTTCCAAGTGGTAGTAAATCGTTAGGAGAGATGAATCACCATGCATTAAGTGGCAAATATCGCTGACTCAATGACGTAAGCTACAACATATTTATGAAGATATATCTATTCGCAACAGGTTTTGCAAACATATTAAAAAACGATCTAAAACCTTGGGCATATTTCAAAGGAACATCTTGTAAAAATTATCAATTCAGTCATTTGAGATAAAAGATAGAGTTTATGAACATTTACATTTTCCATTTGATTATTCTAAATATCAAAGTTCTGAAAGTTCTTGACCGATTGGAATGTTTGACACAAAATTACATTCTAACACAGGCGTGTTTTCTTAAACCTATTTTTGCAAAAGTCTACCCGCATCTTTAATGGACGCATGTTGTATATGAAAGGAAATCTAAAATACTTATGCACAACTATATGTGGTTTGCTAATGTACTTTTTAATTTTTTTAAAACTAACCAAGAATCCATACACCAATTTATGCAGTTGTAGCTACAAAATTGCCTTAATAGCAACATTTTTTCAAATAACTATTCATCCCCTCTTTCACCCCAATGATGTGTGAAAATCCAAAAATATCTAAATATGTTGTTTTTCTTTTTCAATTGGCCAACAGGCCAAACATTAATTTCTATAGCTCTAGCCTGAAAATCGTCCCAATAGTAACGTATTTTCAAAAAGAATTTTTGATCCTCTGTTTGACCCTCTTAGTTGTTGAATTTTTCCGAACACTGAAAAACGCATTTTTTAAATCCTGACCAAGAGTCCACATCGGATTTTCCAACCAAGTATGCAAATATTTTTTGTAATTCTGGGTTCAAAATTGACTTAGTAGCAACTTATTTTCAAAAAATGTTTCATCCCCTATTTCACCCCCTAATTGATTAATTTTCTGAAAATACTGAAACACATGACTAATTCTGACCAAGAAAACGTATACCAATTTTTGTGGTTGTAGCTTCAAAATTGCCTTATTAGCAAAAGATTTTCAAAAAACATCCCCTCTCCAATTTAACCCCATTCTAAAAATACCGTAACACATATTTTTTAACATCTAACCAACTATACAAATATCAATTTTTTGCAGCTCTAGCTTCAAAATTGTATCAATAGCAACGTGTTTTCAAAAAGAATTTTTGATCCTCTAGTTAACTCTTACTTGTTGAATTTCCAAAAATACTAAAAGTCATGGATTTTTAATCCTGGTCAAGATTCCAGATCCGAAGTTTCGTAGTTGTAGCTTAAAATTTGAGTTAACAGCAACATATTATTGAAAATCAATTTTTTTTGCATCCTCTATTTTACCCCTTATTGGTTGAATTTCAAAAAATGCCGAGACACATGTCTTTTAAATTCGAACCCTGAATCAAAATCCGAAATTTTGTAGTTCTACCTTCAAAATTGCCTAAATAGCTACGTATTTTCAAAAAACGTTTCATCCCCTATTTTGCCCCCTTACGGACAGAATATTGAAAAATCGCTTCTTAAATGACACCTATAGAGTAAGATTAACACCCTCCACAAATTTCAAGTTTCTGTCTTCAGTGGTTTGGGCTGGGCGATGATGAGTCAGTCAGTCAATTTATCGCGACAATTCAATTATATATATAGAGATAACAGCCCTAACCCTGGGGATCTGGCTCACTTTACAAAACAGTATACTACTGCCATGACAAATGCTCATTACTTGGCCAACATTATGAACCCTTGTTTTCAGGGGGAACGAATAAATGAAGAAGAGTATGACACTGGTGTGGAATATGCTACAATTTACCATCCAGACACAATGCCAGATTTTATTAAGCTTAAAGCCAAATGTTCACCTTTCAAGGCATATTTATTCAGTCATGAACCTCGTGTGAACATAAAACCTATAGTTTGGTGGATGTAATTGGAAAACAGTATACACCGTGCAATCTTCAGTCTGGCACAACAACTTCGTAGTGCTGTGGCTTTATCAGCTGCGACTAAATGCCTTTTCTCAACCTTTGGGTTTGTACATAGTAAAATATGAAACCGATTAGGCACCGAAAAGGGTGCTAAGCTCATTCGTGTGTTTTGAGCACTCAACCAAAAAGTAGAAGCAGAAGATGAATAAGGAAGAGAGACTTCCACACTAGGTGTACCATCTATTTTTCCATTTGCAATTTACTTTTAACAAAGGTGCTTTCTTAACAAATCTGTACAGTGTTTTGAAAGCAAACATATTTATTATGAATCTTCTCATTTAAATTGTTTTAATAGCTGTTTTTAAATATAATGTTTTACAAGAGTGATGTTTGTTTCAATAAAACATTATTGTATGTACTCTGCTGCTGTGTGTTTAATTTTTTTGGCAATAAGTCTAAGTATTTTTTCGAAATGTTTGTAGTCTTCATTTTAGAGACAAAAGCCTACATATATGAAAGCTATAAGAAGTAAATTATAAAAATCACTTGCTTAAAAAACATTTCAAAAATCTAAAAAAAAAAAAATGTTTTAATCAATGAGCTTTGTTGAAAACATTTTGTTTTAAACATGCCAACCCTGCTACCAAGACAATAACAAATTTCATGATTACAATACAAGAAACAAAAACAATCTACATATTGAATTGAAACATCTCACTCTGATACAAAAAAGGAGTTTATTACTCCAGCATTAAGCTGTTTAATGTTCTCCCACCACATATCAAATGTCTTCATAGACAACTGCAAAAATTTAAATGAACTCTGTAAGCCAGTCATAGCCATTTGATACAACTCTAAAAATAACTTCAAGAAAAACAGCTTGAAGTTTTGCAAGCACATTGAAATATCTGTTATGATGCCAATTGTTGGCGTAACTCAGTTGGCAACCGCTGTAAATTATCAATCTAATTAACATAGGGTCAATGGTTTAAATCCTGCCATAATTTTATTTCTGTCCCCCACCCCTGTGTTTATTCTTAATTTTCCATATTTTTTATAAAAGTTTTTTAATAATTATGATGTCAAGTGTGTATACATACATATACATAATTTAAAAATTACAATATGCGACACCTGCAACACCTAATGCAAGCAACTGACAAGGCAAAAGTGCTCTGCTTGGCAGAAGAGCACAGACCACCTTTGCAGGTAAAACAAAGCCAGCTCAGCCACTCTGACATCTGCTAACACAAAAAGCAGCAAATCATCAGTGTAAGATGTTATCAAATTAAGACAGTCAACTACGATTTGGACCACCACCAAATAGTTAAAGCATCAATATTGGAGTGGAGCATCACACTAAGATTTAGCCATAAAGCAACCAGATGCAGCCAAAGTGGAACCAACAGAATGATGGATTATCTGGGAGAAGCATAAAGCAAATACTGCCTCATGGCCGTGGCCCCTTTTATTGCTTGAAGTTTGTAGAAATGAAGACAACCTATTCTATGTTTCTAACCTCTAACATAAATAAAGAATCAACCAAACTTTTCTCATCTCCAAAAACAACATAGTATTGATAGTCAACTTTCATTCTTTGGGATACCAATGTGACCAGGGTTGCAGACAAAAACAGCCCATACAGTTTTATGAGGTCAGAAATAAGAGTCCAAACAGCAACAAGGGTAGCAATAGTTTTTAGCAGTGTTTTTCCAACCTGTGGGTCGTGACACCCAAGTCTTAAGTCTTGCTTGGGGGTCACCGTCTGAGGACGATGTAGTTGCGCCATAAGATAATTATGGGTTCAGTAATACAAAAATGTATACCTAAGTAAAATTCATTTAGCATTAAATACGGAATTCTTTGTGTAGAATTAATTATGAATTTAATAGATTGTTGTAAAATACAGAGCATGAAAACTGTATTCTGGACTCAGTTGATATGTCTAAGATTATGATACAATAAGTAAATCTCAAAAATTCGAAAATAAAGATCAACTTCTTTGCAAATTATCTATTACGGTGGGACCTCTCTTAATGAGCATAAATCGCTTCTGAGACTTGCCTGAAATGAGAAACACTTGTTAAGCAAAATATATTTTTCTGTCAGAAATCATGTAAAAATAGAATAATGTCTTCCATTCTGAAAACACACACAAAAGACTTCGTCCAAAGATTTACAAGAAAGCTGAAGCAAAAGACTGAAGATTAAATTTGTTTCCTTGGAGATAAGATTTTCTTCTCTCTCTCTCTCTCTCTCTCTCACGGTTCGTGGGGTGGAGGGGTGTCACCATAATATTTTTATTTGGAAGGGAGTCGCATATTCAAAAAGTTTGGAAAACACGGGTCTATTGAATGAAGACTGCTTGGTCTCCGATTATTAAGAACATTTTATAGTAAAGTCCAAGATTGTTCCAGAGAATAGATTGTTTGAAGTTTTGGTCTTGTGGCCAGTTCTGGTCATATGTGAAGTACAAAAGTGGAAAACACAAACAATACCTTCATTAAAAGACAGCAAAGGTAATACCACCGATGACAGTAGGCCCACTGCTAAAGCAGAATTGCTAAACACAGCTTTCCAAAATTCGTTCTCCAAAGAAGACAAAGTGAACACTCCAGAATTCGAACAAAGAACACTCGCCAACATGCGAAATTTAGAAGTAGATGTTCCTGGAGTAGTAAAACAAGTCACTAAACAGAAACAAATCTTCCGGGCCAGATTGTATACCAACTAGATTCCTCTCAGAGTATGCTGATGCAATAACTCCACACTTAGCTATCATATACAACTGATCACTCAGCGAAAGATCCGTACCCAAAGACTGGAAAGTTGCCCATGTCACTCCAATATTCTAGAAACCCAGTAGGAATGATCCCCAAAATTACAGGCCCATGTCATTGACGTCGATTTGCAGTAGGATTTTGAAACACATACTTTGTTCGGACATTATGAACTACCTCGATGAGAATTTCCTATTAACCAATAGTCAACATGGGTTCAGAAAGTATCGCTCTTAGAAAACACAGCTTGCCCTTTATTCACATGGAGTGACAAGTGCCATCGACAAGAGATCTCAAATTGATTCAATATTTCTGGATTTCCGGAAGGCTTTTAACACTGTACCTCACAAGCGGCTTCTAATGAAATTGATAATATAGTAAGAACAGTTTACAGCTCACCGCAAAGATGTGGCAATGAGCTGTGACAGGCACATACAAAAGACACACACACTTACAACACCTTCAGCTATTGGCCATGGCCTTCTTCAGAAAATAGAACACTCCCGTAATCACACAGGCACACAACACAGTCATACAACCATCACCTCCAGCTGCCGCACTCCTAATGAAATTGCGTGCTTATAGAATATTGTCCCAATTGTGCGATTGGATTCACGATTTCCTACCACGAAGGACACAGTTCTTAGTAATTGATGGTAAGTCATCAAGTACAACAGAAGTGATATCTGGCATTCCCCAGGAAAGCATAGGTCCCCTACTCTTCCTTGTATTTATAAACAACTTAGGAGACAATCTGAATAGCTCTCTTATGCTGTTCGCTGATGATGCTGTTGTTTATTGGTTAGTTAAGTCAACAGAGAATCAAAAGCAACTGCAAAGCAATTTAGACAAAATTTCTACATGGTGCGAAAATTGGCAATTAACACTAAAGTAGCACAGTGGTAGAGTGCCAGACTACAAATCCAAAGGTTGCGGGTTCGATCCCCGCCAGGTCCAAGGATTTTTATCTGTCACTTTCCACTTCTTTCACCTCTGGCAGTATTGCTCATGTAAAAAATACTGAGTAGCACCGTGGTTCGGAACCCACGTTAAACTGTAGGTCCCCCTATAAGTGGCTGGGTAAGTCAGTTCGAAGGTCGGAGGAAGGCAACGGCATACCACACCCAAACAGGACCATGCCTAGTAAAGCACTGTGGTGTTCAAACCAATCTGCGGATTGTTGACTGCTTTACCTTTTAATAAAAAAGAGTGAAGTAATACACATGACCACTAAAAGAAATTAGATGATAAATCAGTCAAACCTTAAGATCATAAATTCTACCAAATACCTAGGAGTTACAATTACGAACAACTTAGACTAGAGAGAACAGACAGAAAATATTGTGGGGACAGTGAACCAAGGGTTACGTTTCATTGGCAGAACGCTTCGAAGACGCAACAGCTCCACCAAAGAGACTGCCTACATTACACTTGTGCATCCTCTCCTGGAGTACTATTGCCCAGTGAAGGACCCTCACCAGGTGGGACTGACGAAAGGCATCGAGCAGGTCCAGAAAAGGGTAGCTTGTTTTGTTTTATCATGTTTCAGGGGGGAAAGCTTCACAGAAATGTTATACGATTTGAGGTAGAAATCATTAAAAGAACGACGTTATTCATTGCGGCGAGCTCTATTTGCAAAATTTCAATCACTGAATTTTACTTCTGAATGTGAAAATATTTTGCTAGCGCCCACCTACATAGAGAGGCATGACCATCCCAATAAAATTTGGCAAATCAGTTCCAAAACGGAATGATTTGGGTGTTCTTTCTTCCCACATGCTATTAAAGAATGGAATGGTAGATAAAGGTTATGGTGGTGGTTAATGAACCTTCTGCCAGCCACTTAAAAGTATCTACGTAGAAGTAGAATGATGGGCCCTCAATGGTGGAAATTTGCTGCCATCTGCGGTGTTTTAGCAGAAATCTGAAAATAAATAGGGACTTAAGGGATCAACTTGTTTAGAAGGGGGGAAAAATAATAATAATAAAGATCTATAGGGATATGAAATATGAGACATCAAATAATTTCTTTTTAATGAACAATCCTACCCAGTGATCAATCTGTCTTTATTTATTTAATAAAGAAGTCTTGATTGTAATTTATTTCTTTACTGCTAATGTTTTTTTGCACTTTTGAGGTATCTTCATAATGATATATACACAAAGCTTAGTCATAGGGCTTGAATATTTTCACTGCGTATTTTGATTTATGCACATCAGCTGCCTCAGACCTATTGTTCTGAAGATGACCAAAAAGGACGAGATGAGTTAGCAATATGTAAATAAATTTCAATCAAGGTCAGTTTTAATTTGCAAATCATTATCACAGCAAATAGGTGAATATTACCATTTGTTTTTACTGTGCTTACTAAGCCCCACGAACACCAAATTAACAACAACTGCAGTTTGCCATAACAGCACTACCATACTTAAGTATAAAATTGTTGCGTGCAAGTGGTGTCATTTAACATGAGTATTGCGATATACCATGACGTATGCTATTTATTCTATTTTTGATATGGCTATGGGCTGACAAAAAGAATTGTGGCTGCGAGCATTACAGAACAAATAGGCTGTGGTGTAGGAAAGAGACAGTGCGGCGAATGGAGATTTGGGTGTGGCGGGAGACGTCCAGGCAATAGTCCTCTACAGTCGGCCTGGACACTGTGTCCTCGGTGGCAGAGTGGTCAACGCATCTGCCTAGTAAGCAGGAGATCCCAATTCGAATCCCAGCCGGGCACAAATTTTCATTCGCCGTACTCCCTTTTCAACGAGTATTGGTAAGTCGGCATTAAAACAGGTTTCTCTACATCTACAAATGCTAAGTAGATGTAGGTTTGCCTTCTTTTCACCTATATTCCAAGAAAAAGAAATTCAGTGGTGGCATAAATGTACCTGCATTCCTCTGCAGCCTACACTATTCAGTGATGATGTCTTTTTAAACATTCGTGTTCTCAAACCATGAGAAATTAATTGCTTTCTCTGCAAATATATCCCACGAATGCTTTGAAAAATAAACATCTTACGGTTATGTATTTCACTGTAATTTAAAAAACAAAACATTGCAGTGAAATATATAATATTCAGCACCTCCGTGAACCTGGCACCCGACTTAAAGAAATTGTTTTTTACTTTATACTATCTTACAGAGCTTCGTTTGTAGTTGATTGTAGTGCAAAAATTTTTGTTTGTAGTTTTTCGGAAAAAAAAGTTATGGGTTACTGAAAAAATAGCCAGCACCCCACTTTTAAGAAATTAAATTCTAATGGATGATATGCGTAGGAAATCGTTTGTAGTGAACTAATTTTCGTTTGTAGTAACTTGTATATCCCACAAAATGTGTTCAAAATGGAAGGTGCGAGGCCCATACTGCTGTGCACTGCACCCACTGGCAGCACCCCACTTTCAAGAAATTTAATTCTAATGGATGATGTGTAGGAAATAGTGTGTAGAGGTTTGTAGTGAACGAATTTTCGTTTGTAGTAACTTCGTTCACTACAAACCTCTACACTCTATTTCCTACACATATCATCCATTAGAATTAAATTTCTTGAAAGTGGGGTGCTGCCATTGGGTGCAGTGCACAGCTGCATGTGCCTCGCGCCTTCCATTTTGAACACGTTTTGTGGGATATACAAGTTACTACAAACGAAAATTCGTTCACTACAAACCACTACAAACGATTCCCCACACATATCATCCATTAGAATTTTATTTCGTAAAAGTGGGGTGCTGGCTATTTTTTGAGTGACTCATAATATTTTTTTTTTTTTTCGAAAAACTGCAAACAAAAATTTTGGTACTACAATCCACTACAAATGAAGCTCTTTAAGATTGTATAAAGTAAAAAGCGATTTCGTTAAGTGGGGTGCCAGGTTCACGGAGGTATATTCAGCTGCTGCTCAAATGGCCATTGCAAGCAACGTATCTCTTACAATATACTATAAAATAAAATGGACTTACATACCAGTAACCATCTACTTTTCTAATATGAATTGGGTCAATTTAAAACCTGTCTACTTTGAGGAATATGTCATATTTTAGTCACAGTCAAGTTCATACAATTTATGTGGGAATACAAATTACTACATTTGTGATTTTGAGAAGTACATCGAGAAACAGTCAGTACATGGGTGTAATAATTTTCTTTAGATAATGTAAATTAACTTCCATTCCTTTGACATAGGTCAAAGTCGCCAGGTTGTATCCCCGTCTTCAATTATGCCTATGTATCTGGCTACTGCAAAAATGAACATTTTTCTTCTTTACATTTGCCAAAGGCGGTATACAATCATATCAGTGTTCTGAGGCTTTACAGTAAACATACTGCTGCAACAAGTCAAGTTTTGTGTTAGGCGTAAGCACAGAGTACTAGATGACTGATGTCTAAAACATGTAAAGCTATTAATGTATATGCAGCACACCTACACATATCCAGTGATTATAGGCCCTGGAGACAATACAAGCAATAGAAACATAATTACTAATGTTACACTTTTGCTTACCTGTACTTTTCAACGATCTGTTGGGTTTTGCAATATGCTTAGAGGTTATTTTTTAACCTCTCATATGTGTGTGATGCATAAATTATTTGACATTAAAGATATTTAACCTTCATTGTAGATGTTACTTGAATGGAGCAATAAACAATTCATAAATACACTCAAATCTTACATATTGTCATTTTACACGATTCACGTTATCGATATGTTATAAGGAATTGATTTATTGGCAACAATTCGACATACGAAACCAAGGGTATTTCTAATTAGCTACTCCTCCTAATTGTGTCCAGCAAGTGTTTGGCTTCACATTAGTGAACTTTGTTGTCAGTCTTGTGACAAGTCATAACAAGGTTGGCTCTATGCAGTTTTCACTGGGGCAAGTACGTCATAAATACAGACTACCCAATGAACCTGGGCAAGATGTCAACATAATTCAAAAGTTATACGGAACTAACTCGGCACTGCGATGGAAGAACTAATGTCATTAACAGACGGAAACTCACCGGTCGTCACATACACTGATGACGCCATCCTCTCCTGGAATGATTATCGCAGCATTCACGTCGTCGTTGCAACCTTCGAGTTTATGAAGCAGGGTAGGCTTTTTAGTTACACTGTATCTGGCACTATTCGAAGATGCAGGTTTAATTTCAGCAGCCATGTTTCTTAATCATGTCATACTTTGACCCGCAGACAGTAAACAAAGACGCACTACCCGTTTTTAAATGTCTCTGGGCAGAGATATTAGATACCTCATGAAATGTCAGCCAATCACAAAGCGTGACGTAAATGTGTAATCTCTGTTTGTGACAAGTCTGTGTACAGTTGTAAACAATGGCTGCCGAATTTGATGTTGATTTCGGTGACATTACGTTTCGTGTAAAATATTCTTCCTGTGGAAGGAAAAACGTTATTCTGATGACGTAATTCCACGAATATTTAATAATCCATGACATAAAGGAAAGAGGTACGTCATTTGCTTCCTACATTAAGATTGAAAACATATTTTAGTAGTTGAATCCGTCTGACATGACAGAAGTGACAGTTTGTAAATAGTCTCTGTGATGCTTAAAACATAAAATATTTGTCAGATTGTAGTGAGAAAAATGACTTACATTCCCTGACTCTTATATTGACGATAGACCGCCAATAATTAGGTATTTGACAGTTTTATGACATCGCTAAATAAAACACCCATTGTTTTTTGTATGTTGTATATCCTCATTCACTTGCTGATGATTACGGTTAACAGCTCATGATGTCAGTAGCTTTGCAGTCAATCAACGGGCATTGCAAGCATCCTGCCAAATTATTGTCCTATTAATTAAATCACTGTTATTATGAACCTTTCTTCAGAACATGTTTGCTAATTAGCAATTGCAGCTAGTAGTGGTTCGATTGATTCGGTTCATTGGTAAGATAACAGTATAAATATTTGATAAAGCCTCACTGTTGTGGTATCAATACATAATATAAATTGATTGCTATCCAGTATTGTGTACATTCATTGACCACAAAGATTAAAAATTACTTACTTCATGGGAAATTGCGTTTTGCAAAATACTGTTTTGTAACCATATATTGTTGCATTTGTGCTATCAGCTGGTGGTAATTACCTTTATAAAAATGAATGTTGCTTTTACTAGTTCTGATTCTCCACCTCCTTAAAAATATGTCCCACTTAAGCCTACAAGGCAAAATTGCACAAAAAATAATCGTGGTAGAATGCAAACACTCATTGCTGATGCACAAGTTGTATTATTCAACACTTAAGAGTTGCAAATTTTTTTCTTCTGAAAGTTTACATAGGCCTATTTTGTTAATACCCACTCGTCAATAAAAGGGGGTTCTATATTTTTCGTAGCGTGCCTTGCAGAATTCCACTTCTTCTGTTGGTTTTAGTTCTGTTCTGATTGATTTTAACTTCCCTTTTAGTTCCTCTATTTTACTATTGGTAATGCATAACTGACCACACTCTTGGTTGCATCTTTGTCAGAGGTCATGGGACTGATAACCTAGTTGTTTGGTCCCATCCACCCATAAACCTTCAACCACCAACCATATTTTTGAACTTTAAGGTTAATCAAGTGGACTCTGTATTTTTTCTGTTAATTTGATGTTTTGTTGAAAAATATTGTAATGTTGTGTCTTTAAGGAGTACATAGTTGTATTTCATTTTCTCTCTCAATTCATTTTTTTCAGGGGAGAGATTTTCATATTAATGGCTCTGTTTACTTTTTACTAAAGGGCATGTTTCATTTAAAGTGTTACTGAATAACTTTTGAGAAATTATCCCATTTTTCATTCACTTCAGTTGCATTGAGTACTGATACCCAATTTTCATTCCCCAATGCCTCTTGAGTTTACAATAATTAAACTTTCTTTTATACATAATTCTATCAAATTTAGATAAATCAGCATTCCCTACATCAATTTTCCATTGTAAGGGCTGTGTGGATACATATGTATATTTATAAGGTGATTGTGTTACCTATTTTTTTTTTTTTTTTTTTACTATATTTGTGAGAATATTGTCAACCTGGGTTAAATGAAGACCGGGATACCACCAGTTTGCTAGTTTTGTGACGTCATCGTTGCACTATAATTTTGAGTAGTCTGTGTTTACATACAGGTGGTGTGTGTAGCATGTTGTGGCATGCTCTTGTGGTGGAAGTTACAATGGTTTGCGGTCTTTTTGGTTGTAATATCCATATGGTGTATGAGATTCCTTGTATTCATGTGGTGTGTGTTTTCTGTCGTGTGCTTTGCTACATGTTTTTGTAGAGTGATGTTAACAGTTTTGTTGATCTTTCATACGTGTATTACTAGTGGGTTTTTGTAAGAATGAATATAATAAGTTTCATTCTTCATTGGTGCATAATGCCCTGTGGAGAGACTATATTGGCCACAATAAAATTTCTTGTGTTGGTGTTGTAGCTGATGGTGTTCATTTTATGAGATGTCAGCAACCAATGAAGCTAATGGAAGTTGTGGTGAGGGAGGGTGGGGTGGTTATGTGCATGTGTGTGTGTGTGTGTGTGTGTCTTTATTTATTTTGCAGTAGTCTTATGTATGCTGAGACATATTTTTGGTGTTGTTGTTGTGGTCTTCAGTTTGCAGACTGGTTTGATGCAGCTCTCCATGTTAACCTGTCCTGTGCAAGTCTCTTCATCTGAGAATACTTTCGGCAACCTACATCCCTTTGAATCTGCTTACTGTATTCGTCCCTCGTTCTCGCTCTATGATTTTTACCCCACACACATCCTTCTAATGCTAAGTTGACGATTCCTTGATGTCTCAGGATGTGTCCCACCAACCTATCCCTTCTCTTAGTCAGAATATGCCAAAAATTCCTTTTCTTCCCAATTCTGTTGAGCACCTCCTCATTAGTTATGTGATCCACCCATGTAATTTTCATCATTCATCTGTAAAACCACATTTCAATAGCTTTTATAATCTTTTTGTCGGAACTCCTTATTGTCCAGACTTCACTTCCATACAGTGCTACACTCCAGGCAAATGCCTTCAGAAACGACTTCCTAACAATTAAACTAATATTGGATGTCAACAAGTTTTGCTTCTTCAGAAACGCTCTTCTTTCCCATAGCCATTCTGCATTTTATATCTTCTTTACTTCGGCCATCAGAAGTTATCTTGCTACCCAAGTAACAAAATTTGTTTACTACTTTTATTGCCTCATTACCTAATTTAATTCCTTCAGCATCGCCTGATTTTCTGTGGCTACATTCCATTATCCTTGTTTTACTCTTGTTGCTGTTCATCAAATAACTGTTTTTCAAGACATTGTCCATTCCATTCAATTGCTGTTCCAGATCCTTTGCAGTCTCTGACAGGATTACTATGTCATCGGCAAACTGCAAAGTTTTTATTTCTTCTCCCTGAACTTTAATTCCCTCTCCAAATTTCTCCTTGCATTCCTTCACTGCTTGCTCAATGTACAGATTGAACAACAATGGCGAAAGGCTACAACCCTGTCTTACTCCATTCCCAACCTCTGCGGCTCTTTCATGCCCTTTGACTCTAATAACCGACGTTTGGTTTTTGTATAAGTTGAGAATAACTCTTTGCTCCCTATATTTTACCTCTGCTACCTTCAGAATTTGAAACAGTGTATTCCAGATGACAGTGGAAAAAGTTTTCTCCAAATCTACAAACGTTAAAAACGTATGTTTGCCTTTCCTTAGCCTATCTTCTAAGATAAGTCATAGTGTGAGTATTGCCTCCCGTGTTCCAACATTTCTCCTAAACCCAAACTGATCTTCCCCAAGGTCAGATTCCACCAGTTTTCCCACTCGTCTGTAAATTATTTGTGTCAGTATTTTGCAACCATGACTTATTAAACTAACAGTTTTGTAATTTTCACATTTGTCTGCACTTGCTTTCTTTGGAATTGGAATTACTATATTCTTCTAGAATTCGTAGGGTATTTCCCCTGTCTCTATATCTTGCGTACTAGGTGGAACAATTTCTTCATGACTGACTTTCCTAACGATATCAGCAGTTCAGGCGCGATGTCATCTATTCCAGGGGCCTTGTTTCTCCTCAAATCTTTTAGGGCTCGGTCAAATTCTTCTCTCAGTATAGTATCTCCTCTCTCATCCTCTTCTACCTCATTTTCCATTTCTAGAATACTGTTTTCAGGTTTATTTCCTTTGTACAGACCTTCTATATATTCCTTCCACTATTCAGCTTTCCCATCTTTGCTTAGTACTGGTTTTCCATCCGAGTTCTTGATATTCATACCGCTACTTTTCTTGTCTCCAAATGTCTATCTTATTTTCCTGTAGGTGGTATCTATCTTTCCCCTATTTATACATTCTTCTACGGTTTGCATCTCCACAAGCCACTCCTGCTTAGCCAGTCTGCTCTTCCTGCCAACCTCATTTTTCAGATGTCTGTACTTCATTTTACCCTCTTCATTTGCCGAATTTTTACATTTTCTCCTCTCATCAATTAAGTTCAGTATATCCTGTGTTATCCAGGGATTTCTATTAGGCCTTGTCCTTCTGCTTATATGATCCTCTTCAGCCTTCATTACCCTGTCTCTCAGAGCTACCCATTCTTCTTCTAGTGTATTACTTTCCCCTGTTTCAGCCAATCCTTGCCTAATGCTCCCTCTGAAACCCTCCACCACCTCTGGTTCCTTCAGTTTGTCCAGTTTACATCTCCTAACTTTTCTACCTTTCTGCAGTCTCTTGAGTTTTAATCTGCAGTTCATAACAAATAAGTTATGATCAGAGTCTATGCCTTACAATTTACAACCTGCTTCCTAAATCTATTCCTTACCATTATAAAGTTAATCTGGTACCATCCAGTGTCTCCTGGTCTCTCCCATATATACAGCTTTCTTTCAAGATATTTTTGGTAAGTGTTTCTAATTTGTTGACTTTTTGTAATGTATTTTCTATTGTTGTTGGTGGTAGATGAGGATGTTTGCATAAGGTTCAGATCACTGTAAGAGGGATTTTCAGCAAAATACCGTATTGCATGTAGGTGGTATTGTGTGATTATTGCTTTTAACAAAGCCAATGAATATGAAAAGCAAAGAACAGGTTATGGTACAGGCTGATCTGTAGTGTAACTTCAGCTCTAGGCTATGTTGGGAGGAAACAATTTGGTTGTGAATTGGCTTTGTGAAAGTACAAGAGTGGTTGTGATGAAGATTCTCAGAATAGACCCTTTGAAATTATTGCATTGTTTGATACTATTTCTTTGTTGTTTGTTGGGAGCAGTTTGAGTGGGTATTGCTGTCTTCATTGTAGGTGTATTACAGGTCAATTTAAGTATTCGATATCAAAGTCCCCCCCCCCCCCCTCCCAAGAGTGTAAATTGGTATCTGTGTCTTCGTTTGTGGTGTCTTTTTGTGTATAGTTATGTTTTGTTTTCAGTTTTATTTTGTGCTCTTTTAATTAATTAATTTATTTTTTGTGTGTTTTTGCTTGTCTTTTCCCACTTACTATGTCCCTGCCCAAAACCCCACATTCCCCTACTTGGCCCATTTATGTAATTTTAGTGGTTTTATGGTAATTTTCACAATTTTATATGTGCATTTATCAGTGATTTTCGTGATTGTTTTGGTTGCCTTATTGGCTTTGAGTATGTACGTCATTGCCGCGGCTTTGAGTATGTACGTCATTGCCGCCATGTTCATAATGTCATGAGGGAAAGCCAACATGTGGTATTCTGGTCTTCGTATATGCCATCTATGTATGTTTTTGTATTTGTTGTAACTCTGATAGGTCAGTATAGCACAAATCATTTGAATGAGTCTGTGTCGATATCTCCAACAAACAATACCCCTCTCCTCTGCCGCCAAATTGTCGTGTTCGTTTGAGCTTGATTTTCTATCTTAACCACCACCTGGCTCTCATCACTTCATTTGTTCTAAATTTTAACCACATTTGTTTTTTAACATCCTGTGACTGGATACATTTATAATCAATGTCCATATCGAGGCTATATAAAAAAAATTATGGTTGTTTTATTAGCATAAATTATCAATATTACTGTCATCCATTCTGATTTACAAGTATTTTTATACTTCATCACTACTATCCATTACTATTACTTCCATCTTTTTAATAATTTGCTACCATATTGATCAATTTTATCATTCAAATGTAACCACTCAAATCTTAGTTCCACATGTCGGCCTTTTATCATCGCCGCCTTGTGGCATTTGCTATATTCCATTTCCTCACGTCACTTGACTATCAGCTGTCCACGCAGTAGCAAACAATCATGTGATTTATCTGTATTCATTCTGTGAACGCGGACCTATCCATCAACTTACACATCTCCACACCCGCTTTGCTTACCATTGTCCATTCACTTCACGATTCCTTTTAATTTTCTAACTTTTGTTTTAGGAACTTTTTGCCCTACTTCTCTTAACATTTGACAATGCTTTTGGATTAAATATATCCTTGGATTTTATCTAGTCTAAAATGCTGATCATCATGTGTTTTAATACTAACTAATGCCATACAGCTGTTTTTAAGGTATGTTCAAGCTCCCCGTTCAATGTTTCTTGTTATTATAGTGGATAGGTCCATGGAATGAAACTGACATATTTTGCATATTTCCCCTTTTATAGTTTTCTGATGATGTGCCAAAAGTGTGAAACGCACTAGAAGTAATAAATATCATAATTTGCAACAGAGACTTCTTTTCTATTCAAAAACAATAAGTGTTTTGGCAGTATTTTACAATGTGATTCCACCCATCTGCTTTGAGTTATGGCAGCAATAATGTATGTACTCATAGCCGATAAGGCAAACAAAATACTTGTGTAACATGCACATGTAAACACGCAAAAATTAACATAAAATGGCACAAATGGGACAACTGCAGGTATGTGGGGGTTTTGGGTGGGGACATTGTTTGCGGGGAAATATGACAAAAAGCCAACCGAAAACACAGAAAAATATAATTAAAAAAAAAAAAGGACGGAAATACATGAATTAAACAAAAGACTTAAAAAGCTATGCATGGAATTGAATAGTTCACTTGATGTATTAATGACGTCATCAGTACCAATCAACACTTGTAATTAAACTACGCTACACATAAAATCAAGAAAAGATACCAATTAATTTGCTGAGTACGGACTTGGCGAACCCGGGGTCCTGAGCCGTGGGCTGTGTTGCGCCAACAGTCCGCAACACTGTAAGCTCTGCGCATGCCTCAACGACCATCGTTCGGCGCGACGGTGGAATGTTGTACGTTTCGGAGCCCGGGGATCTTGGCTTAATCACCCAGGTCGCGAGGACAGTACAAACCTCTATAAAAAAAAACCTCAATCTCAAGGTGTGCTACGTGCCGAGGAGATGCATGGCTGTTGAGGTTGAACAGTCGCTAGCGAGCAACCTCTGAGGACCCTGCCACCCCTCAGTTGTATAAGGCTTACTCAGGCAAGCGGGGCTCTGCCTGGGTGGACCTTTAGTTCCCTAGCTGCTCGTGGGACAAGAATGAAACGAGCAAAAACTGGCATTGCCGGACGCAAAACCGGCGTCTCTAAGCGTGGGCGAACTGAATTTAATGCTGAGACATATGACCCCCAAGCATTTCCTTCCATGGCCACACCATGGGAAGAACACAGGGCTCGTCAGCAAGGTGAGGCTTATGCCCCCCGTTATCTGGTATGCACTAGGACAGACGGCGAATCGTTTACAACTACGAAGCCTCTGTTTTTTGTGCAAAACCTTGAGGATAAGTTTGGGGAAGTAGATGGCATGTCTAAAATGAGATCTGGCGCTGTACTCATAACGACATCGTCCCCAGCCCAGTTATGGGCACTGCTTGCCTGTGACAGGCTGGGTGACGTCCCCATTAGCATTACTCCCCACAAGAGCTTGAACATGGTACAGAGACTTATATTTCACAAGGACCTTCTATTGCAGTCTGACGACGAGTTACGGCAGAACCTAGAGAGGCGAGGAGTTCGTTTCATCCGGTGTGTTTGTAGGGGTCCGAAGGATAATAGGGTAGCCACTGGTGCGTTTATCTTGGCCTTCGAAGGCAATTCGTTGCCAGAGACAGTCAAGGTAATGATATACCGGTGTGACGTAAAACCCTACATTCCTCCCCCTATGCGTTGCTTCAAATGCTGGAGGTTTGGGCACATGTCCTCTCGATGTGATGGTAACCCTACATGTCGGGAGTGCGGACGTGCCTCACATCCGGACACCCTTGTGTCCCTCCTCCAGTATGTGTTAACTGCAAGCACCATCACTCTCCTTGTTCGCCAGACTGCATGGTTCTTCATAAAGAACGTAAAATTGTGGAATATAAGACCCTGGACCGGTTATCATACTCAGAGGCCAAGAAAAAGTATGCCAAGCTCCATCCTGTGAGCATGAAGACATCTTATACCACAGTTGCATCACAACTGCCTCTGCCATCTCTGGTACCACTCTCCACTGCCTCGTCTTCCACAGTGGGCCCTTCGCCCAAACCGCCCACATCTGCCCCCATGGTGTTTGGGGGTACCTCATCCTCCGTTGCCCCCAATGTCCCTACTTTGGGAGCACCACCAGCTCCGCCTGTGGGGCCCTCAGTCCCCACCCCTGAGCCAGAGACACAACAGCCGTCTCTGGTTCCTCCCGCGAGAAAGGGCTCCCTTGGATCCCTTCCTTCAAAGGCTTCTCCTGTAGATATCAGTTGGTGGCTGAAGGAGCCACCTACTGCTGGTTGCAGGGCCTCGCAGGCATCCTCACTTCCTGAGGAAGGGTCCGCGAAGCCCTCCCGGCATGAGAAGCCTAAGGAACCTCGTGAGAAGAAAAAACACAGAAGTAAGAGTAAATCCAAGGATTCTCTGGTGGCTACCGTGCCACCAAAACATTCCTCCTCATCTGAGGACGAAATAGAGATCCTCACGTCCCAAAAAGACTGGGTTATTACCGAGTCTTTGGAAGTTATGGACGTTGAGGACCTGCATCAAAAATCGGCAACAGAAGGAGAAACTGTGAACCCTCCTGCGCCGTCGAAATCAGTATGTCCCAGCGACCAGGAGGCTCTATGATCCTCCAATGGAACTGTGGCGGCTTTTTCCGCCATCTGCCAGAATTGCAGCAATTGTTGTGCCGCTTCCCAGCATTTTGTGTAGCCCTGCAGGAAACCTGGTTTCCTGCTCAAAGGACTCCAGCCCTTCGTGGCTATCGGGGCTATTACAAAAACCGTACCACGTATGACAGGATCTCTGGAGGTGTATGCATCTATGTCCTTGCCACTGTCCCCAGTGCCGCTGTGCCTCTCCATACGACTCTTGAGGCGGTGGCTGTTCGCATCCGTGCTAAGCAAGAACTGACGATCTGTTCTCTTTACCTTCCTCCAGATGAGATGGTATCGTTTACTGACCTTGCTGCCCTGGTGGCACAACTTCCCCCTCCATTTCTGCTTCTGGGGGACTTCAATGCCCACCATCACTTGTGGGTGGAGCGCAGACAACAGGCCGCGGTAGGCACATAGAGACACTTTTATCACAGCACGACATCCGCCTGCTAAACACTGGTGCACCCACGCATTTTTGCGTGGTGCGAGGCACGTATTCCACGATTGATCTCTCTGTTTGTACCCCGAGCCAGCTCCCGCACTTCCAGTGAAGGGTCCATAATGACCTTTGCAACAGCGACCATTTTCCTGTTCTCTTGACGCTCCTTGATTTTCAACCTGCGGGCTGCCCATGTCGATGGTCTCTCAGTCGAGCTGATTGGAACCACTTCACCTCAGCTGCTACAGTTCCCGTTCCACTGCCAGCCGACTTGGACATTGCGGTTCACCAGGTCACCAGTTCGATAGTTTCAGCTGCTGAGGCAACCATTCCTACCACGTCTGGCTCTCCACGGCGTAAGTCTGTGCCCTGGTGGATGCCGGAAATCGTTGAGACCATCCGGGATCGTCGTCGGGCGCTCCAGCACCATCGTCGACACCCCACTGTAGAAAACCTTATAGCTTTTAAACGGCTCCGGGCCTGGGCTTGACAGCTCATCCGGCAGGGTAAACAGGACGGTTGGGAGACGTATGTCGCCAGCATTGACTGTCGCGTCTCGGGTGTGGTCCCACGTTAGGCACCTATTTGGGTACCGTCCACTGGCAGCGATTCCCAGCCTACGCATGCAGGGTACCCTATGAACCGACCTGACTTCCATCGCAGAACACATGGCCGAGCATTATGCTCGCACCTCTGCAACATGTGAATATAGTGCGGACTTCCGTGCACTGAAAGAGCGTGTTGAACAGCGGCGGCTGTCCTTTCATACGCGTCGAGCCGAATTGTACAACTCCGCTTTCAGTGAATGGGAATTCGAGACTGCCCTTGCTGCATGCCCCGATACCTCTCCAGGACCGGACAGAATCCACAGACAGTTCATCCGGCACCTTACTGTGGAGTTTCAACACCAGCTTCTCGTCCTGTTTAACTGTTTATGGGTGGAGGGGGCTTTCCCGTCACAATGGCGAGAAAGCATCATTATTCCGGTGATCAAACCTGGTGCTGATCCACAGGTGGCTGATAGTTACCATACAACCAGCCTCACCAACGTTCTGTGCAAGCTATTCGAACGTATGGTGAGCCGGTGGCTTATGTGGATACTTGAACATCGGGGTCTGTTGTCCCCACATCAAGGGGGTTTCCGCCACGGCCGCTCTACTGTCGACAACTTAGTGGCTCTGGAGTCCGCCATTCGTATGGCATTTAGCAGGCGTGAGCACTTTGTTGCTGTCTTTTTTGACCTCAGAAAGGCCTACGATACCACTTGGCGCCACCACATTCTGACTACACTGCACAGTTGGGGATTGAGAGGTCCGCTCCCACTTTTTATTCAGAACTTCCTTTCTTTCCGGACTTTTCGAGTATGGGTTGGTACTTCCCTCAGCTCCTCTCATGTCCAGGAGAACGGTGTCCCACAGGGCTCTGTCCTTAGTGTACCCCTCTTTTTAATTACCATCAATGGACTTGCTGAGGCAGTGGGGTCATCGGTTTTTTCCTCCTTGTTCGCCAATGACTTCTGCTTATACTTCAGCTCAGCTAGCATTGGGGTAGCTGAAAGGCGTCTACAGGGAGCCATTCAAAAAGCGCAGTCATGGGCTTCAACCCATGGATTCCAGTTTTCTCCATCGAAAACCCGAGTTATGCACTTCTGCCGCCGTCGAGCTGTCCATTTGGACCCAGAGCTATATTTATATGATGAACTTCTTCGTGTTGAAGAGACTCACTGATTTCTTGGCATGTTCTTCGACAGCTGGCTCACTTGGGTGCCCCATCTTCGCCAGCTCAAGCAGAAGTGCGTGCGGTACCTCAATATCCTGCGCTGCCTCAGCCACACTAGTTGGGGAGCCGCTCGTATGAGTCTTTTGCAGCTCTTCAGGGCGCTGATTCAACCGCGCTTAGATTACGGGAGCTTTACATATGGTTCAGCAGCCCCATCTGCATTGCAGGCATTGGACCCAGTACTCCACAGTGGCATCCGTTTAGCGACAGGGGCCTTTCGGACAAGTCCAGTGGCAAGCCTACTAGCTGAAGCTGGAGTCCTTCCCATGCGATTTCGCCGGCAGCAGCTGTTATCCTCCTATGCCGCCCATGTTCATGCAATAGCGCACCATCCGAATCGCAGGCTTCTTTTTCCAGCTGCTACACTCCCGTCTCCACGACAACGACTGAGGTCAGGTCTTCCGATCGCGGTCTGTGTTCATTCCGTCCTGTCGTCTCTTAAGTCCCTTCCTATCCCTCCTGCTTTTCACTGGCCTTACCGCATAGCTCCTTGGTCACTTTCACGTCCACAGCTTCGGCTGGACTTGGCGCATGTCTCGAAAGCCTCTGCCTCCGTCGCCAATTTCAGGCGGTTTTAGAGTCGTTCTGTGGCGCGGAAGTCGTGTACACAGATGGTTCTGTGGTCGACGGCCATACTGGTGAGCATACCGAACAGCATTCACTGCCCTGTGGAAGTAGCGTGTTCACTGCGGAACTGGTTGCCATCTATCGGGCACTTGAACATCTCAGAGGGTGCCCTGGGGAGTCTCTGGTCATCTGTTCTGACTCCCTTAGTGGTTTGCAAGCCCTCGCCGAATGTTTCCCGAAACACCCTTCGGTGCAATCCATACAGGAGTCTGTTTTCAGGTTTGTTCGGTCTGTTCGCTCGGTGGTCTTTGTTTGGACCCCAGGCCACATCGGCATTCGTGGAAACGAACGTGTGGATCAGCTGGCTAAGCAGGCTACTTCCTCCAGTCCATTGGCTATTGGTCTTTCAGAGAGCGATCTCCGACTGGAGTTCCATTGGAAGATCCGTAGCCTGTGGGATTACGAGTGGGCTAACTCTGCTCACCCCAACAAGCTTCGTGCAGTGAAGCTCTCTACGGTCGCATAGAAGTCCTCACTGTGGTAGTCTCGCAGGGAAACTGTTGTTCTCTGTTGCCTACAAATCGGCCACACATGGCTGACGCATGGCCACCTTCTTTGGCGGGAGGACGCACCACAGTGTGACTGTGGCGCCCTCTTGACAGTGGTCCACATTCTGGTGAATTGTCCACTTTTAGTTGCCTTGCGACAATCTTATAATCTGCCAGTTGCGCTTTCTTTTATACTAGGAGACGATGCTGCTATGGTTGAACGTGTTTTAGATTTTATTCGCGCAGCTGGTTTTTATCATGTGATTTAATGGTGGTGTGTTTTCTTCTTCGTTTTTATTTGTATCCTTTCCTCGTACTTACCATTGATTTTTACTCTTTGACCTGTTAATGCATTTCCTTAGGAACATCTAACACACTGTTTTATCTCTCAGAATGGAACAAGGGACTGATAATCGTTGCTGTTTAGTCCCTTCAAAAATCCAACAACAACCACCACCTCCCATATTTCTTTTTCCAAAAGCAAGACTCGTCAATTTCAACAGTAACCCTACCCATCAACTTCTCCCTATACTTTACAAACTCGGCACAAACCTCCCTACAAAAAGTATACCAGTCAACAATATTTTCACAGTTACTCCTATATCATGTGCACATAATTCCTCAGACTAATAGTAACAAAAATAATATGTTAAAAGGCCGACATTCAAGGTCAACTTTGATTTTTTGAAGTGGGGAGTCAGTTTTGATTACAGCTTTTCATAGTCGGTCAGTGGCAACTGTTCAGATATTTCAATCTCTTGGGTGCTTCTTGTGCCTGGTGATACCTACAGAAAATAAAAATAAAATTGCTGTACACAATACACATTAGATTCCATTCTTGCATTGAGAGTATTCGGCTTTCTTTATTGTATCTGTATTTTTAAGAGCAGGGACTAGAGAGAAAATTGCATTAAACAAAATAAAAAATAAATGTTTACTTCTTATTTTGAAAAAAAAAAAAAATTATCTCAATATTCTAAGTCTGGAGACAACTGTTATGTTTAAAAGTAAAGCAGTTGAATTCTTTTACTGAGCACAACTTAATTTTCAAATTGAGCCCAGAATGTGTTTCTGTACTAGAAAGCAATTTAAGCTACATTCTGTAATACTGCACTTTTGCTTGTATACTGATCATTGTATGCCTCTTTCAGGCTAAATATGTGGCCAATGATACTAGGTATGTCTCGGGATGAATGCAAAAGAATCCTTCGACGACTTGGTAAGTGTTTGCATGTTTGTGTGTAGATTCCGTTCAAGGTTTCTTTAAACTTTTGTAAACCATTTTTTGTTATGCTTAATTATTAACATAAATAGTAAGTAAACAGTAAATTTATGGGTTTTTCTTTATTGGAGTTGTGTGCAGTGTAGCACTAAATTTTCCCTCACCCTTTCCTGTCTCTTCTCCCTGCGACCCAACTTCTGAAGGTAACATTTTATCAGCTGGACTCCAAGTAGATAAATAGTTCAAGTTTTAATTGACCAACCTGTTGCTATGACTTGTGATGCACAACAATTAAAATGTCAACATCTTTTAGGACAGTAAATGTAGTTAATCATGTATTTTGATGGTATCGTGTGACGACATTTGCAATCGTGATAGAAGCCACTCAGTAAGTGCAGAGATCACAAAAATTTTTGCTATAACTAACTTAAATGTTCATTATTTAACAATTGATATCCAGACAAAATGTCCATATATTTACAAATACTTTAAATTAATGGTAGTTATAGCTGTTCTCTCATTGTAACATTGTAAAATATGTTTCCAGTATCATACTATTTAGTTCATTGATGCTTTTGATTATTATTTACTACAACTGTGAATGCGTTCCATATTTTCCTTTCTATATTGGGCAATATTTTTAGATTCACAGAACATTAACTTCTGAAATGCTGCAACACTGGCTACAATGTAGACTGCAGGTGTGGTAAATAGCTGAGAAGAAAGTAGAATGTACTTCTACTCCTCTATCAGATAATCTTGGCAGAAGTCTAGAATGGGTAGCACCATTGTGGTCACTTTACCTTTTTGGTGCGGAGGTTTGGAACATGGGTTTTGCAAAGCCGGTGGGAGGATGGTCGTAAGTAACAATTTATATCTACGTACGTGTTCCAGAAGCCATCATAAGGTGTATGCTGAAGGGTAAAAAGTACCACTTATTTAATTTCCTATCCAAAAATGGATTGTGGGAAAATGGCCTCTGTATTTGGCCAACTTTCTTGTTTCTACTCAGTCCTTATGTGAAATGTGCTCTGGTGCCAGTAGAATAAATCTGTAGGCTTCTTCCTGTTCTCTGAATTTTCTCAATAGACTAAGAAAAAAAAAAAAAAAATATCTTCACTCCCAGGATCCCCACCTAAGTTCTTGAGGCATCTCCATTAAACTCATAACTTGATCAAATTTACTGGTGGAAAAATCTAGCACTATGCCTCTAAAGTGCCCCAATGTCTTCCTTTAATTCAACCTAGTGAGAATCTTCAAATACTCGAGCACTACTAAAGAATATATGGTCTCCTCTGTAGATGAGCTACACTTCTCTAAAACTGTCCCAATAAAGCAAAGTTGACAATTTCCCTTCTCTGCTAGTTACCATCCTTATGTGCTTATTCCATTTCATATTACTTTGCAATGTTACACCTTCATTTTTAATCAACATGTCTCTGTCAGGCAGAACAACACTAATGAAATCAGAAAAGTGGCATTGTATTTTGCCTCTTAAAACTGAAACCAAGAAAGTCTGCATTGCCGAGCTACAGACTGAACAGCTGAAATAATTATTTGAATTATATATCAAGGGCTACAAATTGTTTTTATCATTACAGTGAACATCTTGAACAAACTAATTGATTGTGACTATTGTTTTTGTGTACATTGTATGTTCACTGATTACACAGAATAAACAGTGCTATGTGTTAAACTACCCAAAAACTTACTTTCTAAACATCAAGTATGTTATATATATATATATATATATATATATATATATATATATATATATATATATATATAATGACTTTCTTGAGATTTACGGTCCATATAATCAGTAAGGAATAAAGATATGCAGTAGGTTGTTACCTTAAATTGTCAAGAATACCTTGATGTTCTAAGTGATTGCTCTTCCATATTTTACGTTTCTTTTGAAAAACAATTGCATGTATAGAAGTGTAAGTGTATATGTGCTTACAGTAAACTTTAAAATAACATCGAGCATTATTACACTTTTATTAAAAAATCAATTAACAAAAAAGAAGAAAAATCACCTTATAATTGTTCATTGAGCACTGCTTAATTTAATCAAAGTCTCTGCTGTACTGACAGGTGAATCACTTACAGGAAATGTCATTTTCTGTGCAAAATATTAATAAATGTAATATTCGTCCACTCAGTAATATTTATCTGTCACTTATGTGAGTTTAACAATGGAAAATCCTGGTTGGAATTTCAGTAAAAGATTATTGATACAACTCACCGTAAAGACAATTGCTGAGCCACTCACAGGCATGTGAAATAGACAATGACATTCACACATTTTAAGTTTTCATCTATGACCTATGAAAAGAAAGGCATAAATTCACACAATTACTCAGACATAATTCAGATTCACATTACCACTATCTCTGGCTGCTCCAGTGCAAAACGCATCTTGACAGTGAGTGAAGGGTGGAGTAGCGGGGGAAGGATGCTGGGCAAGAGTGGGGATGGAACATTTTACATTGTGTGGTGGTTTATAAAGGTCCTTATAAGTGGTATGTGAGGTTCAGTTTAAAACACAGTAAATGGAAGGGGGTGGGAATGCAAAAAAGTGGAGACGTAGAAGTGTGTGTGTGTGTGTGTGTGTGTGTTGTTTAATCACATGTGTGTTGTTTTAATCACATGTGTGTTGTTTACCAGTCATTATTTTTGTTCCCAAAGTAATGTAGAACATCCATGTTTGACAAGTAACACAAATTAAATAGTTATTTCGCTCTTAATAATAATTTTCGAAAACATAATGGTAGTGTGTTAGTCACCACAGAGATAAGAAATAAGTAGAAATTACAAGTGAAAATAAGAAACATGTAGAACACTCTGGAAATGTTAATTACAAAGAAATAAATTTTTGCCAGTAGACGGGATTGAACCGGCGACCTTCAGCACTGCAATCGGTGATGCTATCCCTTGCGCCACGCTGGCAGTTGATTAATGTGGAGTCTCGCGGAATTGCTCGCTCTTCTGAAAAAACTGCGACCCGCTGTTAGGTTCCCTTTGGAGCCAGCTGCCATGTCCTGGATCTTGATCTTCTCATGGGTCCTCTGTATTACAGTTCTGGAGAATCCTTCCCTTTTGCACGATTACCGACGACAGACGTTCCTGTTGTGGCGTCATCAGTATCATTACCATCCTTTGAGTCCTTTAACAAGAAGCCTTTTTCACCTATCTGCTCTGCAGGATCGTAGTAAGGCTTCATGCGGAGGACGTGAACAATGTCTCTTCACTTTTGTCATTTCGACGACGGCTCATAATCCTCAACTTCATATGGGGCACTTGACACGCAGTGTAAGACACCACACAGACCAAAGTATCGTTTCACTAATTTTTCTGGTAGTCCAACTTTCTGTACAGGTGTAAAAATCCATACCAGATCTCCTGGGCTGTACACAACAGGTCAGTGCTTGTCGTTATACCGCTGACAGTCCAACTCTTGGGCATCCAGTGTCCGTATGCGAGCCAGCTGTCTTGCTTCTTTGACCCTGGTGATTAGCTGTTTCACATAGTCATCCTGAGTATCGTCTCATTGGAACGGGAACAGCATATCCATTGTTGTCTCAGCTTCATGACCATGGAGCAGGAAAAACGGCGTGAAGCCATGGTGTCTTGTCTTGCAGTATTATAAGCAAATGTCAAGACTGGCTGTATTGTATCCCAATCCTTCTGCTCAACATCTGTAAACATCTTGTTAAAACGTTCTGCAAGACCATTTGTCTGAGGGTGGTATGCAGTTCTCATTATGTGGACAATGTCGCAACGTGACATCACCTCTGATACTAGTTTTGACTGGAACACTTTTCCATAATCAGATATCAGCAAAGGTAGTGCTTTATGCTTCAAAATAATGTATTAAACAAAGAATTTTGCAATCTCTGGAGCTTCTGCAGTCGGCACAGGTTTGGTGACAGCGTAGCGTGTGAGGTAGTCAGTGCAGACAGTTATCCATTGGTTACCGGTTGTCGACTTCGGGGGAACTCCCTAAAAGATAGATCCCAACTCAGTGAAATGGAGCTGGTGCAGGTGGAATCGGTACAAGATGCCCTGGAGGTAATTGCGGCACATGCTTCCGTCGCTGGCACTCTTTGCAGTGACTCACATAGTCCTTTCCAGATCGGTAGAGACCTTTCCAGTAATACGTGCGTCTGATTCTGTCTAGGGTCTTCACGAATCGCAGATGACTGGATATTGGAGCATCGTGGAAATACTTTAGAATGGATGGCTGGAGATGAGCTGGAATGACCAGTAGCCATTTGGGGCCTAGTGGATCATGGTTGCTCTTATACAAAGTCCCGTTTATAAGTTGAAACTCTCCAGTGGTCAGTTCTCCTTTCTCCAAGGCTTTTATGGTTTTTAATAGTGCTGGATCTTCCATCTGTTCAACTATAACATCACCTAATTGAATGACGGCTGAAATTTCATTCATGCTGTTGTGTTCCACTAATGAAGTCCTCGAAAAGCAGTTGGCATCCTTGTGTTTGCGCCCGTTCTTGAATACCACTGCGATATCGTACTCTTGGAGTCTTAGTGCCCATCTTGCTAGTCGACCTGATGGATCCGTCAAGCTAGTCAGCCAACACAAAGAACGGTGGTCTGTCATGACGGTGAATGATTTTGCCAAATAAATATGGCAGGAACTTGTTGATAGCCCAGATAACTGCAAGACATTCTTTCTCAGTTGTAGTGTAGTTTATCTCGGACTTAAAGTACTCTTGATCGGGGCTGGATCTAGGACATTTGCCAAGGGGGGCAAGCTTAAATTTGCCGCCCCTTCTTTCACCCCCCCCCCCCCTCTCCTGTAAAAATCGACTTTTTGACGCTAATTGGGTTACATATTTCTAAATAAATGTCACAATCTCACAGCATGAACTTATTTTATTGACTGAATTAAGAGCAAAGGAAAACGGAACAATTTTAATACATGCAAAAATATTACAAGATTACTCATCGTACAAAAATCAGTTTAAAATTTCGCTTTTCGAGCTTTTTTTGCTGGAAAACTGCTTTTGATATCATCATAGTTTAGAGAAGCAGCAGATTTGTTAACCAGTCATGCTCCTCAAGTGTATTTAATTAGCCGAGCGGTCTAAAGCACTTCGCTGCGGAGCCTGCGGTTGCTCGCCGTGGAGGTTCGAGTCCTCCCTGGGGCATGGTGTGTGTGTGTGTGTGTGTGTGTGTGTGTGTGTGTGTGTGTGTGTGTGTGTATGTGTGTGTGTTTGTCCGTAGGTTAATTTACCTAGGTTTAAGTAGTTTGTAAGCTACGGACTGATGACCACGCAGTTTGGTCCAATAGATTTACAGACATTATTTTTATTATGAAACTTGCAACTTCTTCTTCGCTAAGATTTTCTGCCAGTTCCGCTGCTTTGGCCTTCAAGTCCTCCACTTCCATTTCTCTAATTTGCACACCACACAAAAAACTAAGTTTTGCACCAATTTTCTCAAGTGTGGTAAACCTGGTACTAAGCTCTGTCAATTATTCCTTTTTTTTTCCTGTGAATGTTGGATACTTCATCCTCACAAAGCTCATAGGCCATTTTCTTCTTCCTTCGAATCATTTTTTCAGAGAATACCGTTGATACCTGAAAATACGTGAAATCAGAGCTCGAACAGAGAGTTTCAGATGTTTTTTCCTCCCGCGTGCTATTCAAGAATGGAATGGGAGATAAATAGTATAAAAGTGGTCCGATGAACCCTCTGTCAGGCAGTTAAATGTGATTTATAGAGTATCCTGTGTAGATGTCTATCAATTCGACCGTTATTGAGATCCTTAATGCTTTTGACTTTCAATAAGTAGTGTGCGCACCTGAAATACTTTTATTTTTATATTTTAATTTTTTTTATAAGGACTGGTACATTATCGAAATTCACCTGTTCCGCAAATATTTCCTTGATATGCAATATGAATATTCATTTATCTGAAAAAGGAAATCTATGAAAATTAATAAACATTGTGCATTTACTTGTGCAATAACACAAACATCTCCCTCATTCTGGCTAATATCTAGTAGATTTTTAAAGTTTGATTATCTGAAGTACCTGTGACAGGGCAACACAGAAGTCAGCAACCAGGAATTTTAGTTTTAATAAATGATTTCGGTACCTCTTGCAGTCATTTTACTTTTAATAATTCTGTGTCAGTTAATTTTATTTAATTATACTAGAAAGATACATTCGGTAAAAACAAAAAAAAAGGTCAGTCAAAATTTGCCACCCTCTAAATTCTGCCACTCGGGGCAACTGCCCCCTCTGCCTCTCCCTAGATCCAGCCCTGCTCTTGATGCATAGGCTATCACCTTTTCAGCACCTTCCTGAACTTGTACAAGCACTGCACCAATCCCATAACCACTAGCATCTGTGTGAAGTTCAGTTTCCGTATTCTTGTCGTACAAGGCTAGAACTGGTGCGGAAGTTAGAGCATCCTTCAGTGCCCGGGAAGCACATTCTTTTGTCTCATCCCAGTAAAACTTGGCATCTCCCTGCAGAAGTTTTTGCAATGGACGTGCCTTGTTACAAAATCCTTTTATGAAGCGTCGATAGTATGAGCACAGCCCGAGAAAACTTTTCACATCACTAATGTGCTGAGGAATTGGAAATTCTGTGACTGCCCTTACTTCATCTGGATCAGGCCGGACACCATCTCCATTGACTAGGTACCCAGGATTTTTATCTCTTTGGCGATGAAGAGGCACTAATTTGGATTGAGTCTGGAGTCTGAACACACTTAACACAGTTGACTCAGATGTTCTTCAGATGTTTTCGAGAAAACGACAATGTCATCTAAATAACAAAGACATTTCGACAACATAAGGGGATGAAGCAAGTTGTCCATCATGCATTCGAATGTGGCCGGAGCATTACATAATCCAAATGTCATTACTTTGAATTCATAGAGGCCGTAAGGTGTAATAAAAGCTGTCTTCTCCCTGTCAGCTTTGTCAACTTCGATTTGCCAGTAACCTGTCTGCATGTCCATAGTTGAGAAGTATGTAGCTCCTTTCAAGCAGCCTGAGGTGTCATCAATGTACGGGAATGGGTAGATGTCTTTCTTTGTGAAAATTAAGCATATGAGAATCAACAGCAAACATAAGATATTAAAGTTTCGTAGATCATTGTGTAAAACTACTGATTACATGTTAAAAACAAATTTCATCATTTCTGTAATTAGTTCAATAACAAGACATCTTTGGAACTGTTATAGTAAAGAGGTATTTGGAATTCACAAAGAAAATGAAAAGATATGCAATGGTTCGTAAAACATTCATGATAAGTTAATCGTGAGATATTTGATTATTGTAACTTTTATTAATTCTGCAACTTTTAATTGTAAATAATAATATTGTATTGTCACTAATAATGAATTTAAGATAAGCACTATGTAACAAAATATAAATACCGGTGAACCTTGGTCACTGGCAGTTCGATTCATTACAACTCTGTGGCGCGCAGAGTGACTGAGGGAGTGCGTCAGCTTTCATATAGTACCACATATAAAGTTTGTCAAGGCAATCCCATTCCTGATGTCCAGGCAGAGCTTCAAGGAATCCTCAAAGCCTTAGGCCCCCTACAAACCTTTCACCTGACTCCATTAACCTCATGAACCCACCGACACCCCGCACCCCCACCTTCTACCTACTTCCCAATCATCCCGGCCGCCCCATTGTGGCCGTTACCAAGCCCCTACAGAACGAATCTCTGCCTACATAGACCAACACCTTCAACTCATCATGTGCAGTCTCCCATCCTTCATCAAAGACACCAACCACTCCTTCGATCACCCGAAATCCTTACCCAGCCGTTTACCTTCAGAAACCATCCTTGTAACCATTGATGCCACTTCCTTATACACCAATATCTCACATGCCCAGGGCCTCGTTGTGATGGAGTATTTCCTTTCTCGCCGACCACCCACTTCCCTACCTAAAACCTCTTTCCTTAATACCCTAGCCAGCTTCATCCTAACCCACAACTTCTTCACTTTTGATGGCCAGACATACCAACAACTAAACGGAACAGCCATGGGAACCAGGATGGCCCCCTCGTACGCAAACTTATTTATGGGACGCTTAGAGGAAGCCTTCCTGGATACCCAAGCCTGTCAACCCAGTTTGGTATAGATTCATTGATGACATCTTTATGATCTGGACTCACAGTGAAGAACAACTCCAGAATTTCCTCTTCAACCTCAAATCCTTTGGTCCCATCAAATTCACCAGGTCCTATTCCAAATCCCATGCCACTTTCCTTGATGTCGACCTCCATCTGTCCAATGGCCAACTTCACACATCCGTCCACATCAAACCAACTATTGTACCTCCACTATGACAGCTGCCATCCATTCCACATCAAACTTTCCCTTCCCTACAGCTTAGGTCATCGTGGCAAAGGAGTCTGCTCCAGTCCTGAATCTCTTAACCAGTACACCAATAACCTAATAACAGCTTTCACATCCCGCAGCTATCCTCCTGATCTGGTACAGAAACAAAGTGCCAGAGCCACTTCCTCATCCCCCCAAATTCAGAACCTTCCACAGAAGAACCCCAGAAGTGCCCCTCTTATCAACAGATACTTTCCGGGACTGGAGTGGACTCTGAATGTGGCTCTCCAGCAGGGATATGACTTTCTTAAATCCTGTCCCTAAATGAGATCCAACCTTCATGACATCCTGCCCACTCCACCGAGTGTCTTTCCGCCATCCACCTTACCTCCGTAACCTCCTAGTCCATCCCTATCAAATCCCCAAACCACCTTCCCTACCCTCTGGCTCCTACCCTTGTAACTGCCCTTGTTGTAAAACCTGCCCTATGCACCCTTCCACTACCACTTACTCCAGTCCTGTAACCCGAAAGGTGTACACGATCAAGAGCAGAGCCACTGTGATAGCACCCACGTGATTTACCAACTGACATGCCTGCACTGTGAAGCGTTCTATGTGGGAATGACCAGCAACAAACTGTCCATTTGCATGAATGGTCACAGGCAGACGTGTTTGTGGGTAATGAGGATCACCCTGTGGTTAAACACGCCTTGGTGCACGACCAGCACATCTTGGCACAGTGTTACACCATCCTGGTTATCTGGATACTTCCCATCAACACCAATCTTTCAGAACTCCGGAGATGAGACCTTGCCCTTCAACATATTCTCTCTTCCCGTTGCCCACCTGGTCTCAACCTCCGCTAAATTCAAATTCCCGTCCACCATCTTTATCATTTTTGCATCAGTTCTGTGGACAGAGCAATCACACAGGCACACAACACACTCACACAACCATCACCTCTGACTGCCGCATTTCGAATCACGCTCTTCAGCGAATCAGGGGATGGGAGGGGTGGGTATAGGGGATAGGAAGGTTACGTCACGGTGGTGGGGATGGGTTAGATGGGAATAACGAGATGCAGCTTAGGAATGGAGTGGAGAGGCGGGTGAGAGAAGAAAATAAAATAAAATAAAGTTAAATATATATAGAAAATGCATGCACAGTGCAAGTACACAAGACCCCCTCCCACACACACACACACACACACACACACGATCGCACATTTACACACCACTCAAAATAGTCAAGGTTTGGGATAGAGAGGTAGGAACTGTAAGGTATTGAGAAAAAATATAGGGAGGTTATCGTAGGTTGAGGCCTGGTTGATTTCGGGATGTATTGTAGGGATAACTCCCATCTGTGCAGTTCAGAAAAAAGCCGGTGGTGGATGGGAGGAACCAGATGGCCCGGATTGTGAAGCAGCCATTGAAATCGAGCATGTGCTCTGCTGCATGCTGTGCCACAGTGTGGTCCACCTTGTTTTGGTCACAGTTTGGCGGTGGCCATTCATCCTAATGGGCAATTGGTTGGTGGTCATGCCAATATAGAAAGCTGTACAGTGTTTGCAGCACAGTTGGTAAATTACGTGACTGCTTTCACAAGTGGCCTGGCCTCTGATAGGGTAGGATAAGCCTGTGACAGGACTGGAATAGGAAGTGCTGGGTGGGTGGATTGGACAGGTCTTGCAGCGGGGTCCTCCACAAGGATATGATCCCTGTGGCAGTGAGCTGGGTTTCGGGGTGGCATAAGGATGAACTAGGATGTTGTGAAGGTTGGGAGGTCGACGGAACACCACTTTAAGAGGGGTGGGAAAGATCTTGGGCAGGATGTCTCTTATTTCTGGGCACGAGGATAGAAAATCAAAACCTTAGCGAAGGATGGAATTTAGTTGTTCAAGACCAGGGTAGTACTGGGTGACAAGGGGAGCGCTCTTTTGTGGATGGTTATTGGTGTTAGGAAGAGGATTTGGGGTGTTTGAGGATATGGCACGGGAGATTTGTTTGCAGACTAGGTCTGTGGGGTAGTTTCTGTTTGTGAAGGCCTTTGTGAGATCTTCAGCATATTCAGAAAGGGAATTCTTGTCACTGCAGATATGCCATCCACAGGTGGCCAGGCTGTAAGGGATGGATTTTTTTTATGTGGAAGGGATGGCAACTGTCAAAATGTAGGTACTGTTGGTGGTTGGTAGGTTTAATATGGACGGAAGTGTGGATTGAGCCATCAGTCAGGTGGAGGTTGACATCCAGGAATGTGGCATGGTTGTTGAGGAAGACCAGGTGAAGTGGATGGGAGAGAAGGAATTGAGGTTCTGAAGAAAGGAGGATAGGGTGATTATATATATAGATGGAAACTTTCCTAGTGGGATAAACACATATAAAAAATATAAAACAGATGACTTACCCAAAGGACAGGCTCATCAACAGACAAATAAAATCACACACATACAAGCTTTTGCAACCGTTGGTCGCTTCTTCAGGAAAAGAGGAAGAAAGGAGAGGAGAAAAGGAAGGATATGGGTTTTAAGGAAGTGGAAAAGGAGTCATTCCAGTCCCAGGAGTGGAAGGACTTACCTCAGGGTGGAAAAAAGGTAGGTAAACAAATAGGCACACACTCGCACATATCCAAACGCAAACACACCTAGACAGACTTTTTATATATCTTCATGATCTGGACCAACAGTGAAGAAGAACTCCAGAATTTTCTCTCCAACCTCAACTCCTTTGGTCCCATCAAATTCACCTGGTCCTATTCCAAATCTCATGCCACTTTCCTTGATGTCGACCTCCATCTTTCCATCGGCCAACTTCACACATCCGTCCACATCAAACCAACCAACAAACAACAATACCTCCATTATTACAGCTGCCATCCATTCCACATCAAATGTTCCCTTTCCTACAGCTTAGGTCTTCAAGGCAAAAGAGTCTGCTCCAGTCCCGAATCCCTGAACCAGTACACCAATAACCTAATAACAGCTTTCACATCCCGCAACTATCCTCCTGATCTGGTTCAAAAGTAAATTACCAGAGCCACCTCCTCATCCCCCCAAATCCAGAACCTTCCACCGAAGAAACCCAGAAGTGTCCCTTTTGTCACCGGATACTTTCCGGGACTGGAGTGGACTTTGAATGTGGCTCTCCAGCAGGGATACGACTTCCTTAAATCCTGCCCCGAAATGAGATCCATCCTTAATGACATCCTGCCCACTCCACTGAGAGTGTCTTTCCGCCGCCCACCTAACCTTCGTAACCTCCTAGTCCATTCCTATCAAATCCCCAAACCACCTTCCCTCCCCTCTGGCTCCTACCCATGCAACCGCCCCCGTTGTAAAACCTGCCCTATGCACCCTTCCACCACCACTTACTCCAGTCCAGTAACCCGGAAGGTGTACACGATCAAGGGCAGAGCCACTTGCGATAGTACCCACGTGATTTACCAACTGACATGCCTGCACTGTGAAGTATTCTATGTGGGAATGACCAGCAAGAAACTGTCCATTTGCATGAACGATCACAGGCAGACAGTGTTTGTTGGTAATGAAGATCACCCTGTGGCTAAACATGCCTTGGTGCACGGCCAGCACATCTTGGCACAGTGTTACACCTTCCGGGTTATCTGGATACTTCCCACTGACACCAACCTTTCAGAACTCCAGAGATGGGAACTTACCCTTCAGCTTATTCTCTCCTCCTGTTGCCCACCTGGTCTCAACCTCTGCTAAATTCAAATTCCCGCCCACCATCTTTAGCATCTTTGCCTCGGTTCTGCAGACAGAGCCTCTGCCTCAAGTGGTATCTCTGTCCAACTTCTTTGCTTTTTAGAAATGTCTGTCTAGGTGTGTTTGCGTTTGGATACATGTGAGTGTGTGTGTATTTGTTTACCTTCCTTTTTGTCCTCTAAGGTAAGTCCTTCCACTCCTAGGATTGGAATGACTCCTTTTCCACTTCCTTAAAACCCATATCCTTCCCTTTCACCTCCCCTTTTTTCCTCTTTTTCCGGAAAAAGCTGCCAGTGGTGGCGAAAGCTTGTATGTGTGTTTGTGTGTAATTATTTGTGCCTATTGACAAGCCGGTCCTTTTGGTAAGACATCCGATTTCTATTTTTTATATTTGTTTATCCCACCAGGAAAGTTTCCTTCTATAAATAGACGAAGATTACTCACCAGGCGAAGGAGCACAGGTATGACAGCATCACAAATAAATAAGTGAATACACAGACACACACAAACGCAAGCTTTCGCAACCCAGTTGCTTCTTCAGGCAGAAGGGAAGGAGAGGGAAAAGGAAATGATGAGGGTTTTAAGGAAGGGGGTAAGGAGCCATTCCAATCCCGGGAGAGGAAAGACTTACCTTGGGGGAAGGAAAGGAAGGTGAACAAATACACACACACCTCAACTGGGTTGCGAAAGCTTGCGTTTGTGTGTGTGTGTGTGTATTCATTTATTTATTTGTGATGCTGTCACACCTTTGCTCCTTCGCCTGGTGAGTAATCTTCATTTATTTTTGATTTATAATTTTTCCTGCTAGGAATTTTTTGTCTTATAAATATATATTACCAGGTGAAGGAGCACAGGCAGTGATAGTGACAAATAAACACACACACACAAACACTAGCTTTTGCAGCCTTGTTGCTTCGTCAGGCAGAAGGGGAGAAGAGGGAAAAGGAAATGGTGAGGGTTTTAAGGGAGTGGGTAAGGAGTCATTCCAATCCCGGGACAGGAAAGACCTACCTTGGGGGAAAAATAGGCTGTGTAAGCTAGCGTTTTTGTGGTTGTGTGTGTGTGTGTGTGTGTGTTTATTTGTTACTATCACTGCCTGTGCTCCTTCGCCTGGTAATATATATGAATATTAAGACGAAAAATTCCTAGCAGGAAAAATTATAAATAAAAAATTGATGAAGATTACTCACCAGGCGAAGGAGCACAGGTGTGACAGCATCACAAATAAATAAATGAAATGGGGGAAAAAAATGGGGGGAAAAAGGAGGGTAAACAAATACACACACACCCACACATATTTGTATTTGTTTACACTTCTTTTTTTCCCCAAGGTAGTTCTTTCCTGTCCTGGGATTGAAATGACTCCTTACCCACTCCCTTAAAACCCTCACCATTTCCTTTACCCTCTCCTTCCCTTCTGCCTGGCGAAGCAGCAAGGCTGCGAAAGCTAGCTTTTGTGTGTGTGTGTGTGTGTGTGTGTGTGTGTGTGTGTGTGTGTGTTTATTTGTTACTATCACTGCCTGTGCTCCTTCGCCTGGTAAGTGGACTTCATCTATTTTTTTACATAATTTTTCCTGTTAGGAATTTTTTTCCTCTCTAATATATTCTTCTTAGTAGCTGCAACAAAGAACTTATAATAAACATGGGTTACCTGGGACAAGGTACTGATAGCAAAAGTCGAGTTTCCTTTTGTTGTCATCATCGTCATCACTCTGACTGTCCTCATCCTCCCTAACAAACTTCTCAAGAACTCATTTCAGTGGCTTGTATCCTACTCTCGTCTCTTCTACTCATAGTCCTTGTTTCAGATCCGTAAGTATGGGTGTGAAGAAGGTCTTGTATCGCACCAACTTGCATGTCATTGACACCTCCCTGTTCCATAATACTAAGCCTCTCACACACTGGTAAAGTGCACTGCTTTGTTGTGTTCTTTTACTAATTTCTGCATGAGCATCTTCTATTAATACAATTCCCAGGTATTTAAAGTTGTACACTATTTCAACATCCCGTCCTTAATATGGATTTTTCCCTTGTTCTCTCTGTCTCCTCTGGTTATCACCATGGTCTTGCTTTTCTCCACACTACATTTCATTCCACAATTCTCAATTCTATCATTCAAGATATCCAGTTGTTGTTGTATCTCCTTACTGCTTGTTCCCCATACCACAATATCATCTGCAAATAATAACAGTGTCATTTCCATTCTTCTATGGGCTTCTTTAGTCTCTTTGACTATTTCGTCCACCACCATTATAAATAGTAATGGTGATATCACACTTCCTTGTCTCAACCCCGTAACATTCTTAAACCAATCAGTTCTTCCAGCCTGTGTCTAGACACAACTGGAGCTTTTTTTTATTTACATTGCTTTGAATATTTCAAGTGTTTGTTTTCCAACTCCCTTTCTCTCTAAGGTTGCCCATACCTTTTTCCTGGGAATACTGCCAAATGCCTTCACTAAGTCCATCTTTCCCTTATCTCCTCTGGTTGTGTTAATAGCTCTCCGCTGTCCCCTTTCACCACTATTAACATCTTTTTCCAGCTCTTGCTTGAATTTCTCCCACCTTTTCCTCTTTTCTTCTGCTACCACGTTTTTACACTTATTTTTACTATCGTGGTATTTCCTTGTACTTTCCTCTGTTCCATTCATGCCAGGCTTTCCTCTTTTCTTCTACTGCCTGCTGCACCTGTTCATTCCACCATGATGTCTCCTTTTCCTTTACTCTTCCCAACACTCTGTCACAGGTTTTGTCGTGTGTCCTTTTGTAGCGTGCAGTGTAAAACACTATAATAATGTAACTGTTGTATATAGAAATAAATAATAATTACATTAGGTAGAAGTAACTGAAGTCATGATATTTCAAAATTTTTTTTTTTTTTTTTCTAGAACTTGAGGCCTATGCCAGTTTGGTTTCTGCATTAAGAGCTCAGGGAGAACTTAGTCCAGAAAAGAGGAAATTGCTTCAAGATATTGCTGCAACACTCAATATTTCTATGGAACGACATCGTGCAGAAATCAGAAGGGCAGTTAATGATGAAAAGCTTGCAACAATAGCAGAACAGTAAGTATGTAGTTTTCTTGTGATGTATTTGATTCAGTTTTTGTTACAATCAAGTTATCTTCACAGACCTGCTTCTCACATAATGATTGGGCTATTGTGCAGTTCACAATACCACTACAAACTGCTTCTAGCAAAAAATGTTTTATTACATAGGAGTACTTCACATAGCATACACATCATCCATAACACTTTCAAAACAGGGTTGTGGATCTTCAGTTAAAATGCTCAGGCGAGAACTCGTCTCTCTCTCTCTCTCTCTCTCTCTCTCTCTCTCTCTCTCTCTCTCTCTCTCTCTCTCTCTGACTAAAAATCTTGTTGGGAGCTGTAGAAAAAATAGAATCTCATATGTCTGTTCTGGGTCATCAGTTGATGAAACATGTTTCTTCTAGATGGTGGACATTAGAATCATCCAGAGAGACTTTTAGAAAAGTAACTAATTGTTAAAATATACTGTCTTCTGGCCATACCCTAGTACACAAGGTGTTGATGATTTATTTGAAATAAAATAATATATTTAGCTACTATAAAAATACAGAAGCAGAAATTATTTTTGCTGGAGCAAGTGATCATCCAAGCTGAAGATCACTGATTTGTTTCAAAAGAGTGATCCTTTAAGTACAAATTATCAATAATCAGCTTATAAACCTTGCCATAAAGTGATATTCCAGTAGTGCTTCTCCATAGAGTCAGAAGTATTTTGTAATAAGTAATACTTGACATTTAAAAACACATTAGAAAGTGAGTATCTCAGTAAGCCAAGTGCACAAGACTGAGGCTTTATTTCCATGGAAGAGAAAGCACTATGTATTTGCTTGTACTTCCCAGGATAGGGAAGTATGCCAGTCCAGTTTGAATCCCCCAGCAAATTAATGACATGGATCAACATGTTGGCCAAACTGGATGCAGGTTCCTATATCCTATTGGGCGAATAGCAGGCTGGTACCACCACCACCTAGAGAGAAGGCTGCGGCACTCTCGTGTGAAGTCAGGCAGGTTACATGATTCACAAACAGTTAGGAAACTTTCGTTCACCTTCACACATGTAATTCAATACACAGACAGTAGGGGTACACACACTTCCTCCTTGGGGAGGGGGGGGGGGGAGTGTAATGGGGTGACAAAAGGCATCTGGCCGCTCCTTAACTGAAGTCCCAAATCTGAAATAGCTAAGCTGCCCTTGTCGGTGTGGGACAATGGCAAAGAAGAAGAGATCTTGCTTCAATGAAAAATGTCTTTGTTTTAATAATTGCCACTGGTGCTCATCTCTCTCTCTCTCTCTCTCTCTCTCTCTCTCTCTCTCTCTCTCTCTCTCTCTCTCAAGAATGCCATACCACACACCAATTTTCCAGCAGAGGCTGTAAAGTGAAGTGTATAATTTGTCCATGATAACTTTGATTTTACTGGTGGTGCCAAAAGCATAGAAAATTTACACTAGTTGAAACATATTCATGAATCTCTGAGCACTGTCAATGTTAAGCTATCCCTAGAGACCAAGTTTACTGTACACAATGTTATGGGTTTCTGTTACAGCATTGTGACAAGCAGCCAATGCTGTCTTTCCCTTACGGCTTCAATCTCTCTGGCAGTTCTGATTTGGGGACAGGAGACAACTGCTGCCACACCCAACCCCTCTCCCTGTAAATTGTCAACACTGTCTACTGAATTTATCGCATTTGTGTTTTGTGCATCTAAGTGTTCTGTCAATAAATTGCAATCTTTGTCTTCCCCACAGTATTGTTTTTGTTCTTTCCAATTAAAATTGTTTGTGTTTTAATTCCTGGATATTTAGACAACAAAGTAATCATAGTGTTTAATGGCGTTTTTTGTTTCAGTATTTATTTGTTGTAAATCATACATTTAGTTTTACGCCTTTCTAGCTTTTTAATAACAAAAGAAAAATAATTTTTGTTGAGCTGTAAAAAAAATCGCCCAACCATTTCTTATTTTGTGAACCAAGAGTAATTTCCAAGAGCCAAAATGAATGAATACGGCAGACAGAAGATGATCCATTTTATGTCTGAATGCATATAATTATAATGGAAGATAGTCTTCCTCATTGTGTGACTCTGACATGTAGCCTAAATTAATTTGAATTCGTCTTATACAGAATAATGACACTAATTAGTTGCAAACAATTTGGTTCTCAGAACATCCACACCTAAGTATACTGTGCATTGTAGATGAAAACCTGACATCAGTTGCACACTTTCTTTATTGTTTTATACACGACTGGCATCGGGCTTGTTAAATCCGACCTTCTCCTCCTGGAAGCACATGGCAGCTTTACATTGTTGATTTGGTAAGAGCTGAAGATGGGATTTAATATACCTGAAACCAAGCATATATAAAACAATAAAGTAAATGTACAACTACATTGGATTTTTCTATACAATACTAATTACCTATAGCTGGTTTTCAGCTGATGTGGAATACTGGTAACACACAATATTCAGTCATACATATGGATGTGCAGCAAACAACGGTGAAGCTGATGACTATTTCGCCACTTCACTGTTGCATTCTTCCTCCCAATTCCAGTAGTTCAAACGTTTGTTGAAGTTAATTTTGTACTGTGTACTATGATGCTGTTACCTTTTGGGCTCACTATATTCTTACTTTATCTTTTTTACTTCAATTGCTTATGACTAATTCCCCCCCACTTCCATCACCAATGCCACTACCAGATCTCTTCTCTGTAAATTGTTTTTAATTTTTATTGCCCAAGCTTGTCTTTTCCTCTCTGAACTATTTGAGTCTTCTACCTTTTTTTTTCTTTTTCTACTCATTTTTTCATTCAGGTTATGTCCTGTTAATCTAATCAACTGCCTCCATTGCCATTCTAACTTACCAAATTTTCAACCCCATTACAGTATACTGTGAATTACATTTTATTATAAAATCAGTTAGTTACTACTGCTACCAATCACTCACATATCGTGTAATATTATATTTGCTTTTGCTCTTCATACTCAATTTTCACTCTTATTTGTAGGCTTATAAATCTTGGCGTTTTTCAGCATTGCAGGACCAAACACAGAAAAAAATTGGGCAATTGAAGGCCGAAGACTGATGCCATTAATGCCAAGGCTGGTACCACAGACAGCATTTACGGCACTAGCAAACAATGTTGCAAATATAGCTGCAGCAGAAAATGCTAAACTGCCACCTCCAGCTGAAACAATAAAATTAAGTGGTGAGAAATTCATGGAACCTTTTCACTCATATAACTTGGAAGCATGTAATCATCATATTATAATCTAATGATGGAAAGACCAGGTTGGAGTGTCAATAGTAGAAGATAGGCAAAAATGATCAATGAGCCGCAAACAGGCCCATAGAAAGGCATTCACGCAACTTAGAATTTTTGGTGAGGCTTCATCAGGAAAACTGCATACATACATACATTCACATGAACACTCAGTCACAACTCATTCAAATATCAAATATGGTTGCTATCTCTGGCCACTCCAGAGCTCTGCATTATCTTTTCTATATGTCCGTATGCAGCTCAGTGATCCTAATATATCAATACAGTATTATTTTATTTATCAGTGTAATGATGATAGCTTCCAGGTTACCTCAAAAACGATTGTGGAGCTTCAGATGACCATGTAAAACTCTCTCTCTCTCTCTCTCTCTCTCTCTCTCTCTCTCTCTCTCTCTCTCTCTCAGCTTATCAGGAAAGAGGGCATACTCTCTTTCAAACAGGTACATATACATGTCATATCCAGGTGTTGCATTCCAAGTAACATTCAACAGTGAAAGCAACTTGGAGTGAGGGTTGGAGGGGAGGCAAGTGAAAAGGGAGATGATGCAAGGTAAGAGTGGGGTAAAAACAGTGTTGCCATACAGAGCAAATAGGTACCAGTGGATGGAAAGAGATACAGATTCAAAATGCTGAGGAGAAGATAAGGGGTAAAATATAGAATAGACAGTGTTCTTAAGAATTAGGAGAGTGGGATGGGGATGGGATTAGAAGCTGTACTGGATTGGGATGGGGGGGGGGGGGACTGTTAGATGTGGGGTGTGTGGGGACAATAATTTATCAGATAATGTAGTGTAAGAATGTTGTTGTCGCGATCCTCAGTCCGCAGACTGGTTTGGTGCAGCTCTCCACGCCACCCTGTCCTGTGCAAGCCTCTTCATCTGAGAATAAGAGCAGCAAACTACATCCTTTTGAATCTGCTTACTGTACTCGTCCCTCGGTCTCACTTTATATTTTCATCCCACGACTTCCTTCAAATGCTAAGTTTACGATTCCTTGATGTCTCAAAGAATGTCGCACCAACCTGTCCCTTCTCTTAGTCAGGATATACCATAAACTCCTTTTCCTCCAATTCTGTTGAGCACCTCCTCATTAGTTACATGATCTACCCATTCTAATCTTAATTATTTGTCTGTAGCACCATATTTCAAAAGCTTCTATCATCTTTTTGTCTGAAGTCCTTATCCTCCATGTTTCACTCCCATACAAAGCTACACTGCAGACAAATGCTTTCAAAAAGGACTTCCTAACATTTAAACTGGTATTAAATGTAAACAAATTTCACTTCTTCAGAAACACTTTTTCCCCCATATCCATTCTGCATTTTATATCTTGTTTACTTTGTCCATCAGAAGTTACAGAAATTACCCAAATAATAAAATTCATCTACTCCTTTTATTGTCTTATTACCTAATCTAATTCCTTCAGCGTTGTCTGATTTTCCGAAACTACATTCCACTATCCTTGTTTTACTCTTCTTGATGCTCCTCTTATATCTTCCTTTTGAGACACTGTCAATTCTGTTTAATTGCTCTTCTAGGTCCTTTGCTGTCTCTGACAGATATACTATGTCATCAGCAAACCTCAACAATTTTATTTTTCCTCCCTGAACTTTAATTCCCTATCCAAACTTCTCCTTGCATTCCTTCACAGCTTGAATGGAATTTTCCAACCACTGTGACACTGTCATGTCCTTTGAGTCTCAAAACTGTTGTTTGGTTTTTGTACAAGTTGAATATAATTCTTTGCACAATATACTTTTCCCTTCCTGCCTTCAGAATTTGAAAGTGTATTCCAGTCAACATTGTCAAAAGCTTTCTCCAGATCTGCAAATGCTAAAATGTAGGTTTCTGTTTCCTTAACCTATCTTCTAAGATAAGTTGTAATGTCAGTATTGCCTTTCATGTTCCTACATTTCTCCTAAATCCAAACTGATCTTCCCCAGTTTTTCCATTCATCTCCAAATAATTCATGTTAGTATTTTGCAACCATGACAAATTAAACTAATACTTCTGAAATTTTCACATTTGTTCATATTTTCTTTCTTAGAATCAGAATTACTACATTCTTCTTGTAGGTTGAGGGTATTTCTCCTGCCACATACATTTTGTACACCAGGTGGAACAATTTCTGTTTATAGTAACTTACCCGCAGTCCTATTTTCTTATTCATTATCAGACCTGTTCTGCATTACCACCAACTGACAGCAGACAGGGTAACTTATGGAGACAGTGTATTTCTAACCCTGTACTCACCTGACCAGAAATCCTGTTCATCCTGCCACTGAACATCAATCCATATCTAATTTTAACATATCCATTTCTCTTTTCAAATTTTGGAACTTATCTACCCAATTAAGGGATAGAACAGTCCACACTCCAATCCGTAGAATGCCTGTTTTGTTTTTCTTGATGATGACATCCTTCTGAGTAGTTCCCACCCAGATATTCAAGAGGGGGACTATTTTACCTCTGGAATATTTTACCCAAGAAGACACCATGGTAATATATATTCATACAGTAGAGCTGCATGTCCTCAGAAAAATTAATAACTGTAGTTTCCCCTTGCTTTCAGCTGTTCGCACTAACTGACTGCATGACAAAGCCATATTAGCCGATGTTACACGTTCAGCTCTGTCATCGAGACTGTTGGCCCTTTAACTTCTGAAATGTGTACTTGTGACATCTTTTGGTGATTAACAACAAAATGCAATGAGGTCTACACCCGTATGTCTCATTACATGACAACATTACAACCTAGTGACAATCCTTTGTATTGAGGTGTACCGCTAAGGCAGTAGAATTGTTACTGAGAACTCATGTGTTTTACGAGCAAGAGAAAGAAAATGTAAATATTCATGTATAGCTGTCAATTCCTGGGAGAAAGAAGTTACCATTCAGTGTTTAAAATTACAAAAAAATTACAGCAGATATGAGTGTGACAAAACTTTTTATATTTGTTTGTTAAAGAAAATAAGCCTACTACACCTACATATGTAGTATATGAAATCGTCAAGCAAAACCATCAGACTGTAACAAGGCTGTCCCCATATCTCTGCCATTCCATTTCCATACAGTTAGTGTGGAGTGATGTGAAGACACAGGTACAGAACAAGTCTTAAAATAACAGGTGGAAAAGCTGTTGTGTGTAGCTCTTGCTAATGTGGATGCAGCATCGTGGCAGGAAAAGGTTGAGCTTGTTGAAAACCTTATTCGAGCAGCTCAAACAATGGAAGGCATAATCAATAACTGTGAACAATTAATGTTTTTTCTTGGTGGTGGTGGTGGTGGTGGTGATGAAGACAATTTAGCACTTGATTCTGACAACAGTGATGGTGGGGAGGGGGGGGGGATGATAAAATCATGCCATTGTTCCCATAATTTGGTGAGTGAAAAGTTACAAAATTTGTTATTTATTCCATCATTGTCATCATAAAAGACAGAGTGAGAATTTACAGTCTCTGTTATTGTTTATTTTGCTTCGGCATCATCAAATTTCTATATTCTGTATTCCTTTGTGCCGTTATTGAAACCATGTGCTTTGTTACACTCTGATCTACTTTATTATGCTATTATTTACTTCTTGTATGTGTGGTAGCAGCTCAAAAAATAATTATTACATGCATTTTTCTTGCTCAATAGCTTACATTTAAGAGATTAAAATGAATACCATATTGTCTGTCTTGTGTATAGAGGCTACTTTTTTTCCATGTATTCACAGTTATAAACCAACTCTAAACAGATCCCAATGTAATTACCCTCTATGCAGTCAAAGGTTTAACCGTTGTGACGAATCACAGTGGCTCCATGACTTCTCCACCTACAAGTTGCGCCAGAATAAGCCCATCCCAAAACAATATCCAATACCCTGCCAGAATCCCTCTCCCACCTTATCCCACATGCTGCTTGAAATATACAAACCAAATAATCCTGTACACCCAGTTTTGGATGGTTACTGTGCCCCACTGAAACAATTAAGACCCTCATTAACAAACATCTCCAGTCAATTACCCAAAGTCTATCCTCCCACATCAAAAGCATCCAACCACTTTCTTCACCAAGTCTCCATCATCACCATCCCTTTACTTCTTAAATCCTTACTTGTCACAGTGAACACCACTTCGATACTCCAACACCCCTCAATGCATGATCTTACTGCTCTTTCTATTTTCATGATTTTGGCTCAAGGCCAGGACAAGAACTCCTTTGCTCAATGCGCCAAAGGACTCAAAACGGCATTTACAGACACACACTATACCCCAGATCCAGTTTGCCAACAGATATCACCTTCCCACAGCCACAAACATACCCCCAATCCTCCCCGCCCTAAGTAACTAGCTACAAATGAGTGTTCCTCTCATCACTTACCGTATATACTCGAGTAATCCGCACACCCCAAAATTTTGATGACAAAGGGGGGGGGGGGGGGGGAGCGAACAGCCATCATGCGGATTTGTATAGATGAGGATTACAACCTGTCAGCTTTGAACAAGCACATAAGAGCAGCCACTCGTCTGCTAAATTTCAAACTGACGCTAACTATCGAGAGAGAGAGAGAGAGAGAGGTGCACAGGGTTGTCACCGTGAGCGTGCGAATCTCATACCAACCCCAAGAAATTTTGATATTTTACCTACTAAACGTTCTCATACAAATTGAAAAATATTTTATTCGTAACATATTACTGTGAAAACGTACTCACAGTGACACACACTGAAATGAACGCTTATAGAATCTCAACAGTTAATAAATAAATGGAGCTGAGACTGGTGTTACATGGTAATATATCTTTGTCAAAATCGATATGTCATGTATTACGCCATGTATTTGATTATAAAAAGTTGCTTGTCTAATGATCGCTGCAATTCAAAATATAACAGCTCCAAGCGCTAGCATCACTGTTGCTAATTGACTTGTGTGTTTGTTTGAACATAGCTGCAATGCTGCGCCTTAATTAACATGTGACTCCAGTAGCAAGAAATCACTGTAACCCTCTCTTCTCCAGAAATAGTCTGTCACATGCCGATACCGGTGTGGGTAATATGGTGGTACTGAACCGAATAATACCCAACTTAAGTAGATAACATACTTCATTACTCAGAAAGATGGTATCACAAGCAAGTCATTCAACAATACAACTGTTTGTTTGTGCCAGCCACACTGTCAGAGAAACTGGTGGAAAGAGATGCTACTCTGCCACACAGATTTGTATCGTGAGGAGACCCTTTACTGTGAAACTACTGATACAGTGTGTCACTGTCACTGTCATTGTCAAGTAAATCATATGCAGTTTTGATAGTGGCTAAGGCAGCACACAATAAAAAGTTGCTGCTATCTGCTATCTTGAAATGTGACGACCATAATACCATTTTTAACACCACAATGGAAATTTATGTATAAGAAATATTACGAATATTTCATAATATTTCTTTGTCAGAGATTTGATCGAAAATATTATTGTGTAATACCGGGCTAAAGGGGTCTCTTTTTTAAAGCAGTGTAATATCCACCTAGTGTGTTTTGTTGTTGCAGATGGAGTAATACAACCTAAATTCGAGTAATCCTCGCACCCCAGTTCTTCGTTTATAAATTTGGGAAAAAATATGCTCGAACTATTCGAGACTATATGGTAATACCATCCTGAACTGGAACAACTAAACCGCACCCTTGGTCAAGGTATTGATTTTTTTCATCGTCCCCTGAAATGAGTGCATCTTGTCCATTATCCTTTTACCCCTCTTAAAGTGATGTTCTGTTGCCCACCCAACCACCACATCATCTTGGTCTACCCCTATGTCACCCACAACCACAGCTCTCTGCCTGGGCTCACATATCTTTGCAAGACCCAGTCATCCACCCACCCAAAACTTCCTATTCCAGTCCCATCACAGCTTTAACCTATTCCCTCAGAGGCCAGACCACCTAAAAGCAGCCATGTAATTTACTGACTTTGCTGGCAACACTGCACACCTTCTTACATTGGTATGACCACAAACACCAACCAGCTGTCCACAAGAATGAACAGTTACTGCCAAATTTTGACCAAAACATGTAGTTGAGTGTAACGAATTTGATTTAATAGCTGCTTCACAACTTGGGCCATCTGGATCCCCCACCCACTACCAACTTTTCTGAAATGCACAGACAAGATTTTTTCTTACTGTACATTCTCTGGTAAACTACTGTCCCCACACCTAACAGTTCCCCGATCATCTATACTGCACTTCTTCCCAATCTTGTCTTGTTAACTACCATCTGCTCTACTTCTTTCCCTTCTCTACTCCTCCCCCTTTTGAACCGTATCTCTTTTCACCCATCTAGCACCTACATGCTCTGTAAGGCAGCACAATATTAATCATCAACCTTACCCTACATTCTTTCCCTTCTCCTTTGCCGTCCCTCCCATCCCCACTCTGAGTTCATCTCACTGCTGCGCATTATTTAAAATGCGTCAGCTGGAAACAAAGGTAGGTAGGTGTGTGTGTGTGTGTGTGTGTGTGTGTGTGTGTGTGTGTGCGTGTGTGTGCTGCCGCACTTCAAATCACGTTCTGCGGCAAGTAAATCGGGGACGGGAGGGTAGGGACAGGGGATAGGAATGTTACATCTCAGTGGTGGGGATGGGCTAGATGGGAATAACAAGATGCAGCTTAGGAATGGAGTGAGGATGCGGGTGAGGGGAGAAAAATAAAATAAAATATAATAAATAAATATAAATGTATGCACACTGCAAGCACAAGCACACACACACACACACACACACACACACACACACACACACACACAAAAACACATACACATACACACATGATCTCACATTCACGCACCACTCAAAATAGGTGAGGTTTGGGATAGAGAGGTAGGAACTGAAAGGTATGGGAAAAAAGGGAAGTTATCGTAAGTTGAGGCCTGGATGATTTCGGGATCAGAGAATGTATTGTAAGGAAAACTCCCATCTGTGCAGTTCAGAAAAGCTGGTGGTGGATGGGAGGATCCAGATGGTCCGGGTTATGAAGCAGCCATTGAAATCAAGCATGTGCTCCGCTGCATGCTGTGCCACAGGGTGGTCCACCTTGTTTTTGGCCACAGTTTGGCAGTGGCCATTTATCCTAATGGATAGCTGGTTGGTGGTCATGCCAATATAGAAAGCTGTACAGTGTTTGCAGCACAGTTGGTAAATTACATGGCTGCTTTCACAGGTGGCCCGGCCTCTGACAGGGTAGGATAAGCCTGTGGCAGGACTGGAATAGGAAGTGCTGGGTAGGTGGATTGGACAGGTCTTACAGTGGGGTCTTCCACAAGGATATGATCCCTGTGGCAGTGAGCTAGGTTTTGGGGTGGCGTAAGAGATAAATGACATGGTTTATGTAGAAGGAGGTTGTAAACAGTATGGACATTCTATGGTGGCTCATAGCAGTGTGTGGAGCATGTAAACCACCCTCATCACCACCATCACCACAACCACCACCACAATTGTCTTTGCAACATGACAACATTTTTTTCCATATGAATTTGGAAACCAAAGGCTGCCATCACTAAAATGGGATACTAGGTACTACTACAACCATCCTTTAACTTCCATGGCCCCTCCTTGAACCTCTTTTCTTGACTAAGTCGCATCTAGCATAGCACATCTGTTTGCAGTTCCAGGAAGTACATGGTAACCAGATAGAGCTAGAACAGTCTATTACGGAAGATGTGCCGGATTTGGTTTTCCAACTCATAAGGGGATGAGTGTTGTGTTCAAGTATACATACTTCACACATTGCTGCACTGTGTTGACATCCTCTTTCCACAGAAGCCATGTTGTCCACGACTGTCTTTGATGCTCACACTCCACCTCGACAACATTTAAGAAAATTAAGAAACTAAGCTGTACTGAACATGGATTAAACTACTAGTGATTGTGCTGCCTTATAAATTTAGACTAAAGTAATACATACTACCAACTGTAAAGATGAGGCAAATGGTGCTTCATGAATGATGGAAAAAATTAAGTGTAAAGCAATATGGAATTATTATTCTTTGTAAGCATTTAGGGGCAACAAAGGAAAGAATCGATAGGTGGCTAATATATTAACTGTACTTGAAAACTGGCCATGTTCTTCTGCCTGAGAATATTCTTTTGTATTACAGCCAAATTTGGAAACAAAATGGTTTCACCCAGCTGTGAGCCAAATGTTCCAGAAGCAATAGTACCACCACAGCGATCAAACAGTCCAACTGAGATGGCATGTAGTACCCCGACTCCTGTTGTCTCCCAGGTGAAAAACAACGAAGAAGAGGAAAACTCAAGAAAGCGGCGTCGATCCTCGTGTGATAAGACTGATTCATTAAGTTCACCTCAATTGCAGCCTCCTCCCACAAAGGTGAGTGTGGTATGTTTTAGGTCTCTTCTGTATAAAATTAAAGTTAGTTCAAGAATGCCGGCCGCGGTGGCCGAGGTGACTGAGCCGCTTCAGTCACAGTCAGCACGGCCACTACGGTCGGGGGTTCGAATCCCCCCTCCATTTGGCATGGATATTTGTGCCGTCCTAGTTCGTAAATAGTTTGTAAGTTTAGGGACTGATGACCCTGTAGTTAAGTCCCGTAAGCTTGACAAACATTTGAACATTTTTAGTTCAAGAATGATGGAGCAGTTGTTGTTCAGCAAAACAATAATACAGTTGGGCAGCCAAAACAGCTTTCTCAGACTTACAGAAAAATATATAACTTTATGCACAAAAGTTCCTAAAATATCTCAAGTAATTAACAGTTAAACATTAATAAAATTATTTAAATTGCTTGTGCAAACAAAACACAACCAGAAGCACATAGTTTCATGTTAAGGAACTTACGGTGAAAAACTGCATTATCAGTTCAACATCTTGTCTATCAATTTCCATGTTAGTGATTAATCAACAAAGAAATTTCATGCATTATTGTGGATCTGATAATGTTTTTAGTGTGCCACTTTTGAAAATGGAGTTCCCCTAAGGTTTAATATTAAGTCCAGTTATATTTTTACTGTATGTAAATATGTGCATAAACCATACAAAAGGAAAAGTTTACAAATTTGCAGATGACTGTAGCATCTTAATTACAGGACATAAAAAAAATCTTTGAAAGCAACATAGCAGCCACCACAAAAAAACATTAGAGATTGCTTTGATGTAAATGGTCTGATTATAAATGTAGAAAAAAATATGTTGCAATGCCTATATATTTACCACCCAGAATAGATCACCAACTAATCCCCATATTGAAATAAATGGGAAAACAATAAAAATAAAATAAACAGAGAGTACAAATTTGGATCAGCAGAACATAAAATGGGATACACACATACAATTCATCAGCAAAAACCTAAGTACAACATGTTACATCATATGGACATTAAAGAACTGCATATCATATGATAATCTCAAATCCATATATTTTTGCCTATCCCCACTCGAAAATTAATTATGGTATGGTATTTTGGGTAAACTGTGGAGCAAGTGTAAAAATTTTTGAAATATAGAAGAATCTTATTAGAATAATAGAAGGGGCATCTCGTAAACCACTGTTTAAGAAAAACAAAATATTCCCACTTGTAATTATTATAAAAAAGATTAAACCGTAGTAGTCTATGTATCAACTGTAACTAATCGACACACAGTTACCACACAAGACAAAAAAAAAAAAAAAAAAACAGATAAGTACAGCACTATTTCAGAAGGGAATACTACATCCTTGAATTAAACTATATAATGTACCCAAAACCATTAAACAATAATTGACACAAACAAATTTAAAATTGCCATGAAGGACTACTTGGTGAAGCAATGTTTCTATTCAGTAGATGAGTACCTACAAGAAAAAAATTCCATCACCAGGTAAAATGGAGAGAGAGAGAGAGAGAGAGAGAGAGAGAGAGAGAGAGAGAGAGAGAGAGAGAGAGAGAGGGAGGGAGGGAGGGAAAAAATTGCGCTGGCGTGTTTTACAGACTGCTTTAAGTTTTCCGGTAGTTTTATGATTTTTTGTAAACACTTTGGACAAAAATAATTAAAAATTATTGACAATACAATTATGACTCTACTGTTGTGATAATATCTATGCACGCAATACGTAATATTATTTCTCGCCGTATTTTAACAAACAGCCAAAATTATTTGTTATTTGAGTTTAGCTTTGACAGACATACACCTTTTTTCAACTTTTACCTCTTTAAACTATTATTTTAATGTCTCTCCCATGTTTTCATTGTCTTTTCCCGTTAATATATCATCACCTGTCTTAATGTGGTAGTTTGTCCTCATTTTTCAAGTTTATTTTCTTTGCCTATGTAGTGGTTTATTTAAATTCAAGTTACAGTGTCAAATTTCTGTTATTTTTGCAAATATTTCTGGAAGGGTGTAAGTTGTGGATAATAATAATAATAATAATAATAATAATAATAATAATGGCCTGGTGCAAGTCTTTCAGTTGGATGCCACTTCAGCAACTTGCATGTCCCTAGCCTACCCGTTATCCAACTGGGGAAAGGGGACCTACAGCTTAACCTGGAATCCGAACCACATGTCATTTCTGACGACTCTTCACATCATTGAGAGGTGAAGGATGGGTTAAAGCGCAGACTGAAAAAAATCTGAGGTCCGACCGGGTTTGTTATTAAGAATTTTGTCCTCTACAAATTCGTTTATTTAATTTTTCATGTCATATGAATGGTTAAGCCACTATTTTCATTTAAATTTCAAGCAATGAAAAGGCAATTGCAAAGGCCCATTTTTAGTGTTACAACCCTAACCTAAAGTGGGCCAAAAGTAGTATAATGTGAATTTACTTTTATTTACTGCAATGTATCTAAAAATGGTCCAATGTCCATTGTACTCAGTACAGTTCTATATTCACAGGGCCAGTAAATAAATAAATACATATCCAACAGTACATTTTCATTCTGTAGTGTTCAGATGCCACACATATAATACCATGACAGTATTCACATAACTTTCAGCCCACTACATTTTACAGCACTTCTGACTTTAAAATCCTCCATTTAAGACAGGACTGCATGGCTATGCACCTAAAAATATTTTGCACACCTGTTCATCATTTGGGCTGACCATTGTGCTTACATATGGTGTGAGCCAAATATAAGTTAGCTATCATTCCAGAATCTTTCTTGTGTGGCACAGGTATTTTTCTTAAAGTGGAGGGCATAGAATGGGCCTCAACAATGTGGTTCAGACTGTCTGAGTACAAACAAATAGATGTTCCTTTTAAGTGTCACAGCTGAATGGGCAATAAGAAAATGGAAAATGCTGCATATGTTACCTTCACTACATGTTTAATGTTCCTGTTTTTGCACTTCTAAACCTGTCATGTTTCATGTTTTGTATGTCTTCAATCGTTGATGTTTGAGTTGGCACAATGAAGCAGTGGAATTTCTGGACATACAAGATTTTTGGAAGAATTGAATTGTGATCTATTTATGCATTGTTTTCATTAGACCAAATTCTCTAGCTGTCTAGCATGTTCACACAATGGACCCGCCTGCTGAGAGAGAGAGAGAGAGAGAGAGAGAGAGAGAGAGAGAGAGAGAGAGAGAGAGAGAGAGAGAGAGATCTTATATGTACATAACACCTAATATTACTTCTGTTGTATTAATATAGAGATATCTCAGGATCTTTTACAAAACACAATGGTGATTTAAAATAATGGCATGAACAAAGGCTCGAACCTAAGAATCTTGTCCTCATCACATGCTAATTTGCAACTGTATCCACTACACTATGACTACCACTGTAGTCATCCCTTCATAATCTTTTCTGTGAATCACTAATCACCACCAAAGGAAGTGGTACAGTGATAACAGTGGACTCACATGCAGGAGAACAGTGGTTCAAATTTGCCTCTGATCATCTTGATGTAGATTTTCCATGATTTCCCTAAATCAGAAAATGCCGGGATGGTTCGTATCACAGAGCATGGCAGATTTCCGTCTCTCTATCTGAGCTTGTGACCTTCTCTAATAACCACAATGTCAGTGGTATGTTGAACCCTAATCATCCTTCCTTTTTACAATTATGATAGCATCCACAGCCAGATGCTGAAACACCTGTCAGCGGAGAGCAGCACTCTTCAACGACATCTGGTGCGACGGGTATTCTGTTCGCAGTGGCGGGAGGTTATAATCATACCAGTGATTAAACCAGGCAAAAACCCTGTAATTTTGGATAGCTATCGGCCCATCACCCTGACCAATGTCCTCTGTAAACTGTTGGAGGGCATGGTCAGTAGACGGTTGTGCTGGATCCTCGAGACTCGGGGTTTACTGGCTCCATGCCAGGGTGGGTTCTGCCAGGGTCGCTCCACCACAAACAACCTGCTGTACCTCGAGTCTGCAATCTGCACAGCCTTTTCCAGGCGCCAACATCTGATTCCCATATTTTTCAATATGCAAAAAGCATATGATACGACCTGGCGACACCACATATTTGGCACATTACATGGTTGGGGTCTTCGGGGCTCACTCCCAATTTTTATTAAAAACTTTTTAGCTGTCCGTACCTTTCGTGTTCAAGTTGGTGCCTCTCGTAGTACCTCTCATGTGCAGGATAATGGGGTTCCTCAGGGCTCTGTTTTGAGTGTCCCCTTATTCTTAGTAGCCATTAACGGCTTAGCTACAGCAGTTGGGTCGTCAGTAGCCCCTTCACTATATGCTGATGACTTTTGTATCTATTTTAGCTCATCCAGCACCCACGTCGCTGAACTCAGGCTGCAGAGAGCCATTAGGAAGGCACAGTCCTGGGCTCTTACCCACGGCTTCCAGTTCTCTGCTGCGAAGGCAAGTGTTATGCACTTTTGTCGGCTTCGAACAGTTCACCCTCAGCTCGAACTGTATCTCGGCGACCACCTATAGAGTTATATTTTTTTTTTTTTAGGGCTTGTCTTTGACTCCCTGCTGACGTGGCTCACCCACATCCGTCAACTAAAACAGGAGTGCTGGTGTCACCTCAATGTTCTCCGCCATCTGGGCCAAACTACCAGGGGCGCTGACCGCTCCACCCTGTTGCGGCTCTATCAAGCTCTGGTGCAGTCCCATCTAGATTTTGTATGTGTCGCCTACGGTTCTGCGTCACCCTCGGCATTGCACTAGCTGGACCCCATTCACCACTGTGGGGTTCGCATCGCAACAGGTGCCTTTCGCACCAGCTCTGTGGCCAGCTTACTTGCTGAGGCCGGGGTACCACGTTTGCAGATCTGCCGCCGACAACTGCTTGCAGCCTGTGGACAGCTCGTCACAGCTCGTCAGGCCACCCAAACCACAGTGTTCTTTTCTCCCACATGATCGTCCATGACCAACAATGATGGCCCAGGTCGGGTCATACGATCGCCTTCAGAGTCCAGTCGCTGCTGCAGTAACTTGAGTCTTACCCACAATCATCTCCATATTGGGCCCATGCATGCACGCCTCCGTGGTGCCTGCCAAGGCTGTGTATTTGCCTGGACTTGGCCCATGGACCCAAAACTCAGTTCCACCTGAAGCTCTCTGTCGCCAGTTCTTAGCGGTTATAGCTCGATTCCCTGGACACAACCTGGTTTACACGGATGGTTCGAAAGTTGAGAGCCGGGTTGGTTTTGCATATGTTCATGACAACCATGTTGAACAACTCTTTCTGCCAGATGGCTGCATTATTTATACCGCAGAGCTGGTGGCAATTTCCCGCACTCTCGAACACATCTGGTCCTGCTCAGGTGAGTCCTTTCTTATCTACAGTGACTCCCTGAGTAGCCTTCTTAGAGCCCTCGACCAGTGCTATCCACGGTCTCCTCTGGTGTTGGGAATTCAGGAGATCCTATCTGCCCTTGACAGGTCCAGCCGATCAATGGTGTTCCTCTGGTCCCTACGTCATATCGGTATTCCGGGCAACGAACATGCTGATATGCTGGCCAAGCAGGCTGTTGATGCACCTGTTTTCGAGATCGGCCTCCCGGATGCTGATCTCTGGACAGTGCTGCGATATCGAGTGCATGAGCTTTGGTCTACCGACTGGCGTAGCCTGACAACATCCAACAAACTCACGGCTATAAAGTAGACGATGACTGTGTGGTATTCCTCCATGCAGGCCTGCCGCCGGGACTCCATAGTCCTGTGCCGGCCATGCATTGGCAATACATGGGTGACTCAAAGCCATCTCCTTCGTGGAGAGGGCCCGCCTGTGTGTCACTGTGGCGCCCGCCTGATGGTGGCGCACATCTTAGTGGAATGCCCTATTTTAGCCACTCTGCCGCGGAGTTTTAATTTTCCTGCACTATTCTCCCATGTTTTAAGTGATGATACCATAATGGCTGATACTGCTCTAAGTTTTATTCGGGACAGTGGTTTTTACCCCTCCATTTAAAGCTTTTCTTCAGCTTTGTCTGTCTCCGTACTCTCATGACCTCCGACTGGAGGTTTCCATTTGTTTCCATGTGGCTGACTTTTCCTGTTTTTAGTCTCACGGTCGGTCAGCCACAGACGTCGGCTCTTACATTTTATTTCTTGTTGTTGCTCAGTGACTTTGTGTGATTGTCACGTTTTTCGTTGTCTCTTGCTGACTTTGTTGTTCTTTAACTGACTCAGGGGATATTGCTCCCCTCTAGCTGTTCTCAACTCTGGGCTCTTTTACGCGTTCATGCCTTTTGTTGCAACGCCCAATGATGGAATGGGAGACTGATGACCTCCTTAGTTTTGTCACCCTAAAACATCCAAACAACAACAACAGTGTATCTGGATTGCAACAGGATATTCCATGTCATCATCACACATCCTCAATCTAGTCCATTTATCCCAACTGGTAATTTTGTAGTAATCATATCACTACAGTAAAATGAATGATGTCTAGATAACATTTGTTCAGGCTTACAGCAGTAAGTCACCAATCCTTTCCTCAGCCTTCACTGGACATATTTTTCCAGTTTCTTTTTGACACCACACCCCCGATCATGAGGGGAATATGGTACTGTAGCTTTCAAAACATTTTTTTTCTTTTTCTTTCCAAGAGTTTTTACACATGCAAACCCTTAAAACTGCGGATATTTTAATGTTTATAATCTATTCTTTTCATCAGCCCATAACTGTACTGAAAATAAGATACATCACAATATATTGCAAGGCTCACATTAAAATGACAACACTTGCACGAACAATGTTATACTTGAGTACAGTAGTGCTGTAACGGCGAACTGCAGTTGTTTTTAAGTGGGTATTCGTGAGGCTTAGTAAGCACAATAAAAACAAATTGTAATATTCATTTATTTGCTGTGATAAAGATTTACAAATTAAAAATATCCTTGATTGCACTTTATTTATATACTGCCAAATCATCTTGTCCCTTTTTGTCATATTCGCAACAGGTCTGTCTCTGCTGATGTGCATAAATCAGTCTACGAATTCAAAATATTCAAACCCTAAGACTAAGCTTCTGAAGATGCCTCAAAAAGGCAAAAACACATTAGCAGTAAAGAAATAAAAGTAAAATCAAGAATTCTTTATTGAATAAAGAAATATGGGTCACAGGATATGGTTGTTCATTAAAAAGAAATTTATTGATGTCTCGTATTTCGTATCCCTGTTGGTACCTTAAAAGTTCTTTAGGTCCCCCCCCCCCCCTTAATTTTTTTATTTTTTTTTAACAAGTTGGTCCCTTAAGTCCCTATTTATTTTTTAGATTTCTGCTAAAAACACTGTCATCCAAAAAATGATAAAACATACAATGCCACTTTTACAATGTAAGGGTAGGTTTATACACTCACTAATTTCTAAAATTTACCATAATTGTATTGTGACTTTAAGGAACTATAAATTGAAATCAAATTATTTCCTCTTCAATTTCAGTCTCAATACAGGAGAAAGGACTACTCATTTTACTTGAAATATCTTCCACATCCGCTTTCTGAGGAGGATGAGCTATGAAAGCTAGAACAGGTTCCATTGCTTTGAAATCTGAAAATCGGTTTTCATATTCCATCTTCAGTGCTGTTAGGTTAGCAGTATACTTTTTTGCAGCTTCTTGGTACAGTTATGTTTGTTGATCAGACACTTGTGACTGTATTTGAGGAAAGGCGTTTCACATTTAATTTCTGTAATTGTGTTAACCAAAAGTCAATCTTCTGCATGAAACACGTTACAGAAGATATAAGAGTTATAAAAGATTGTTCTCCCCCCCCCCCTCCCCTTAACTCATTTAGTTTAACTATCACATCAGTTAAAAATGCAAAATCCAACAACTAACTCACATCATGCAGTTGTGGATGATCTTCCTCTCTGTCAGACACAAATGATTTATCGCTGGCAGCCAGTGAACTCCAGTATGCAATAGCAGGTCTCCATACTGGCAGTCAAATTCTTCTAATATCACTCTAAACTTTCTTCTCTTTACTGACTGTGAGCTAATTGAATACACTATTATTGTGACATATTCATATGTGTCTTTTTCTGCTGATGCACGATGATATTATGGGAAAGAGTCATCGTCCATACACAAGGTAACAAACCCTCTGTTTCCCTACCATGCTAGGTGCTTCATCAGTAGTAACAGACACAACTTTCTGTATTGGCAAAACAGAATAAGAGTTGAAAGATCTGAATGCACTGTAAAAATCTTATCTCTGTGTAGTGTCTTTCCAGGTCCAAAATGTAAGCAAGTCTTCTTTTATTCTGGAATCTGAAAATATCATTCTAACAAAAATCATAACTTGTGAACAACTCCATTTACTGACTCGTCTACCTGCAGTGAGAAACACAAGCAGGATTGCAAATATGTCATCAGTTAATCTTTTATATTTTTTGCCATTAATTCCACTTTTCTTGTTACAGTTGGTTGTGAGATGGGCATGTCTTTGGTGGCTGATATTATCTCTGATTTGTTGTAGAAGTAGAAAAACAAACACTCACTAGCTGCCAGAAAGCACTACTTAACAACTGTGACATCGTCAAACAGTTTTGCATGTTTCATCAGCACTTCAGTTACATGAAATGATGCTATATTTGATGAAAGACTTTTTTTGTATAGGCTTTAAAAAAGACTACTGTGATTCTAATTTACTTTTAAGACTAGACTCACTACCAACAGCTGCTTCTGATTCGAAGTCAGAGATTTGGCGTTCAATATTGCCCTTTTAGGTATGGATAAAGTAGTGTTGCATATCAAATATATACACTTTTCTGTAAGCATTGTAACAAAAAAAATTCTTTCTACTCACTATGGAAGTGTTATGTTTTCATCTGACCAGCTGCACTCATTTTTCACAAAACTTGAGATCAGTAAAGACTAGACCGTACACGGCTTGCTGTCGTGGCACATTGCACAGAGGATGTCGGGGGTTCAGCAGCAATGGATGCAACACAGGCAAAAGTGGCTGCAGCGGTGACTGCGACTGCTGCTAAATTGCCGAAGTGGCAGAGACATTAGGAACTTGCGTGTGTTAAGTGGTCCAACAGAACTGCCTCGCGTCACTGCTGTCAAATGTGCTGACAGGTGAACGCTGCTGCTCCAGCTTGTGGTGATTCTGTATTCTGAAAAAGGAAGGATTGTTGCTTGGCGTGAATGTTAAGGGTGGTGAAATGCACAAGGAGACCAAAGAGGTAAAGACGAGTTGTCAGATTTACTGCCTACAAATACTGTGTGAAATACTCATCGTCAACAAACTGGTATTTTGCAGAACAGCCCATTTCAGACATACGTTTTGAAAGATTGACTCATAAAGTCACGGTGATCGACTGGTCAATCACAATCTAGCAGGTTGAGTATCCCTGGTCTACAAGATATGATGCAGTTAGCTTTCCATATTTAACTCGCATCTGCCTTATTACCGTTCGTCCACCTTTAAGCTCTAAGTTTTCCAAATTTCTTCCAGGACAGTTCCCAGGAATCAGTCTTTCCTTCTCACCCCAACCAATAAGTTTCACGTGACCCAAGGTTCTCCATGACTTGTTACTCTTCTGCCAGAATAAAAAGTCACTGGCTCTGAAAGCTTGTACATTTTCACCTCCTTTATATGCCCAATAGGTATATCAACAGTGCTTGATATGTCATAACACATTAAAGACAGGATTGCAAACCCAACTACTAAATCACAAATGATCCAATGGATCAAAACACGTGGCTGGATAGAAAATAGTCACAACTGTTGACTGACAATAAAAGATAATTGTTTTAAATCCTTCACTTGTGTCTTCTCCTGCCACTTTTTGATGAGTGGATTTAATAGAATACTACTACATTTTAAAGAATTGTTTTCTTTGTTATATATTTTGCATATGTGTATAAATACTTCAGCGGCTTTATCATTATTGTCTTGGCTTCCTCTCTTCAATAATATTTATCGTGTATTTCTAAGAATAAACATTACACTGGTTATTTTTCTTTTGATTTTTTCAGTCTGCATTATTAATTCATAAATATACATATTAATATTGTTTATGTGATGATTTAGGTATCTGCAGTTGCACAATCATCATCATCATCTGCATCTCCTCAGGCAAAGCTGCCACAAGACCCTTGCTCACGGCAAAACCATCATCCGCAAGAGCAACCTCTGCAACAAAAAGTGCAACAACCAATTTTATTACTGCAATCTCCTACTCATCATCAGCTACCAAAAGTGCAACCACAGCAATCGGTACCTTGTGTGACACAGCAGCAGCAACAGTCACAGACACTAATGCATTTGCAGTCATCACAACCTCCCCCTCCACCACCACCAGCACAACAAAGGCAACAGCAGCAGCAGCAGCAGCAACAACAACAACAACAACAACAACTGCAGCATCAACCACAGCAGCAGCAGCAGCAACAACTGCAGCATCAACCACAGCAACAGCAACAACAACTGCAGCATCAACCACAGCAACAGCAACAACAACAACTGCAGCATCAACCACAGCAGCAGCAGCCTCAGCAGGAATCAAAGCAGCCTCAGCAGCAAAACCAGCAACAACAGCAGCAGCAGCAGCAACAACAACAACAACAACATCATCAACAACAACAACAAAAAGAACTTCAGCAACATTCGCAACTGCTGCCATCGCAACCACAACCACCACAACAACAGCAGCAGCAGCAGCAGCATCAGCACCACCATCACCACCACCACCATCACCAGCAGCAACCACAACCCCGTAACCCAAAAGTACAGCAGATATCACAGGCAACATGCATTTCTAAGACTGAATCATACCCAGCTAGTATACCTCCCGTCAAAATCACATTAACTGCAGCATCCAGCCGGACGCCTGTGACAACAGTAACAACTTCTGCAGTTCCAACCCCTCCATCAACTCAGAAGGTTTGCATGATCTTTACTTCTTTCATTTCAGATAATTTTGTCTTAAACATTTAGAAGCTGATAAGAACTAAAGTTTTTGTAAGATTCATTCATTATCTCTTTACTTAATTTTATGTTAGTCTAAGACCCAACATTTATTATTCAGAAAAAAGAATCTTATATTCTTATGAAACTGAATTGATAGGGCAGTGCAAGTTACAACATAGTTCACACAGGTTAGCAGTGACTTGATTTGATTCCAGTTTGGCATACGTCATCGTAGTTTTCAAGCATCTTGGCACTGGTTGTCAGGCAGCATAAGGTTTTTTAGCTCAGTTCATGTTACACAAATTAACAACTTGAAAAAACATGTTTCTATTAGAGCACCAGTATGCTTATTCATTACAACATTCATATATCTAGTTCTACATTTAGTCACTCTGTTTAGACAACATATACACAGAGTGATATTTATAATACCAGTTGCATTAAATAGGTTTTATTAAACTTTGGCTAGGTTTCAGCAAAATTATTTTATATTTCATCAGAAGGTGTCAGACCTGTGAAGTTACATCAAAGTTGTTTTAAAACAGAACATAGAACCAAAAGCTCTAATCAAAAATCAACTTGAACTCCATGTCAATGGTTAAAATATATTTAAAGTCACATGTCAAAATTTAAATCTGAAGCAATGACACATACGGGGCAAGTGAGCTCTGCTGACTTGTAATCTTAATCGGCACTGTATTTAGGACATAAAAATGTTCTCATAAAAACTGATAGGGAAAAAATTGCCTATGTTACTTGTAACTTTAAAATCTCCCCCACCCTTTTTACCGCTATCACTCTTACTTACTGGCAAACCAAAATAATGGTTGCCTGCAGGTGTCAACTTGTATAGACTGTCTTGAATTTTTTTTAGAAATCATTGCAGCTCATGTTAAATCTGCAGTTTACCAAGTTTAAGCATTTGGACTGAACAAAATTTTAAGACTGATTCTATAGGACTATGCCCCACAGTAAATGTCATGAACCAGTGGGGAAAGTTTGTTCAATGGAAAATTAGTTGGAGATTCAGCACAGTGGCATACTTAATGGACTAAACATAAAGCACACATTGAAACATGATATAAATGCTTGGAAAAATAGTAGTTCAGTATATTGCACACTTGATCTTCACTTGAAATTTCCAAAAGGAATGTAAAATAAGTCACCAAAATAGCATCGATTACTCAATTAAAATTATACTTGGATTATACTGGGATTATTCTCAAGTCATTTTTTGTGTAAAGGTAAATCAGTAAATGATATTGCAGCCAGCTTTCTTAACAATGTAAAGCTAACAACTCTGTCAACAGTATTTTGGCTCCTGTTCAAAACCATGCACTGGAGACCACATTAGAACAGAAAATGTCAGTATAACTTGAAGTGCTACTTTTTTTTAATTCACAAACTGTTACTGTAGCAGAATTACAATGAATTTACTCTGTAGACATTAGAAAGTAGTCACAATTTATTTCAGTGATAATTTTTTTTCTGCGTGCATTAAAGACAGTCTGCTGCAGTCACATACAGGGGCTCTCACCTAAGAGTCATCAGGCACATTTTCTTTTGTGTTTGAGCAGATATTTGCAATTTCTTTTTGCATTGTGTAGCTGGACTCAGGTCAAGCAAATTCTGCTCCTCATGCCATTCCTGCGACAACCAGTGTAGATGTAAATCACTGGTTTGTTTCCTGTCACAAACAGAAAGATTTTTAAAGCAAATTTTATTTATGCTCATTTGATAGAGCAGTCCCAAATTAGTCTAGTGTGATATTTGATTTCTTGAAATGTATTAACAGAGACTAAAACATAACAATTAACCAGTACTCCGGAAACTGAAGGCAGTAGCAAACGACCGAGCCGTGGGGACACACGCGACGGGGCAACTTGGGCAAGGAAGACGGTGCGAACACATATTTATCGATACGACAAGTGCTATATGACAGTGTAGCTGGCACCAGATGTTTCTCTGTTTCCTTTTGGCCATGCTGCACTGCATAATACAACATGCACACACCTTCAGAAGAAACAGACATGATTTTGGTACTGGAAAAGTGCTGCTAGTGTTAACCCTCTACAGGCCAGGTGCGGTCTCTGTGATCGATGCAGGTTTTTTTTTTTTTCAGTTTATTCCAGTTCACACTGTAGCTCGACGGCTTCGACCCTCCTCCTACATTCCTAATTCTGTCTTTTATTATTGCCAGTCCAATTGCTGCAGTTATTTCGTTTCTATGCAGCTTTCGGTCACCGTGACCGTACCTGGCCTGTTGTGTCACTCGGTTTTCAGTCAGCAATACCGCGCCTAGCCTGTTGTGTCACTTGGTTTCCATTTTACCCTAACAAAAATGAATGTGAATAATTGTGAACAGATCAGAAAGTGGCTTGAAGAAGTCTTGATTTCGGAAGATAGGAGTGATCCTGATAATGCCTGGAGTGATACAGAAGTGGCTGATATTCCCGAGAATCACGTACTTCAAGAATCTCATGATTCAGAATCTGATTGACAAGCAGGTTCAGATTCAACTTCAGATGAGGAAGAGCCTACAAGAAACTCCCAGGGGAGAAGAGATGAAAACAGTCGAAGAGGTAAAACTTGTAGTAGTAAAAATAATTTTCTATAGCATGGATGGCCATGTAAGACTCGTAGTAGAAGACAGTTGCACAACATAGTCTCCGAACACTCGGTATTAGTTGTGAATATAGAGACCAAATAAATAGTTAATCGAGTGCAGAAGATATTTGAAATCTTTTATTTTATGAAAACATTCTGAACAAAATCATCACATCTACAAATCAGCATTTAGAAAAATATAAATGCAAGTATGATGACAAAAGTAATTGTTACGATGTAGATATTGTAGAGTTAGAGCATTGTTTGGTACGCTATATTACTCTGCAATTTTCAAAGAAAATCATGAAGACTTCATTAACTGCTACAGCTCCGATGCAACTGGTAGAGACATATACAGGTCAATTACTTCTAAAAATAGACTGAAAACCTTACACTTCGACAACCATACAAAAGAGAAGAAAGCCGCAAAACAGACCCTGCAGCTCCCCATAAAAGAGGTTTTTTTATGCTTTTAATACAAATTCAAGGAATACTTACTGTATCAGCACATCAGCGTGTGTTGATGTTAGTAGCATTTCGTGGACGTTGCAGATTCAAAATGTTTATAACCAGCCAAGTATGGTGTATAAATTTTATGTCTCACAGATGCTGAAACAGGATACTTACATAATACCTATATATATGTTGGAAAAGACTCAGATGGAAAATATTTGCCAGAAGAATATAAAATATTCAAGAAACTGAGTCAGGCTGTTTTGATATTTGCTGAGCATATCAGTGGGAGTAACAAAAACATAACAGCCGACAATTGGTTCATGTCAATAGAATTAGTACAGGAACTTCAAAGAAAAAGTGTAACATATGTGGGAACAATAAAGAAAAACCAAAAAGAAATATCAGCAGCATTCAAAGTGTCACCCATACCTCCAGTTGGCTCTTTCTTGTTTGGTTTCTGTGATGATCTAACATTGGTGTCATATGTACCAAAAAATCTAAAACAGTGATTCTCATTTCCAGTATGCACCACGATTATACTGTAGATAGTACAACAAAGATACCAGAAAGAATTATGTACTATAATGCCAACAAGTTTGCTGTGGACTTACTGGATCAGCATTGGGCCAATTATAACATGGCAAGAACAACTCGACGATGGCCAATGGTAATTTTCTATCAACTGCTTGACATTGGTGGCTCAAACACCTTCATCATTTATAATACAGTCCATGAGCAAAAAATACGGAGGTCTGATTTCCTGAAACAACTTGCTGAACAGCTTGCGCGACCAAATATGATGTGTCATGCATACCATGACCACATACCACGAGAACTATGTGAACTCATTCGCAGAATCCTCGAAATTCCAGAAGAGGAATCTCAAGATGAAGAAAAATTGGATAAAAGGAAAACCTTTTATAGTGTGACCCTAAAATAAAAAAAAAAAAATAAAAATAAAAAAGAGAGAGAGAGAGAGAGAGAGAGAGAAACTTTCCGTGCTTGTTTTATTTGTCTAAAACCTATATGTGTAGAATGTATCCAAATAATGTGTAAACAGTGTCAAATTAATTTAAACTAGTATACACCTTCTTTATTTCATGACTTTATTATGTATAAAAGACACTTCAATTAGGAAATTGTTAAAAAATGTTCAAAACAAGTTTGTTGCTTTATTCAAAAATATCTTGATTGCAGATATATACTGAAACCGATTTGTGGATAATTCCTTCTGTTTGTTTTTCATTTATAAAATATCCTCAAGTTATCTCTTGTTTTCATTTTTTATTCACAACACTTTGAAGAAGCGTTGAAACATTTTTGTACGCATAGAAATGATGTTTAAAGTAGCAATAAATTTGTGCGGTCACCATGACCGCACATTGCCTTTTAAGTTACAAATAATGACCCGGCCTGTAGAGTGTTAACTTGTACAAGCACCCTGTTTAATTGTTATTACTGTAATATGCAGTATCTTTCTGATGAGATTCCATACTACGTATTGTAGGGATGTGTAGTGAACTCACCAGGGATGCAGCTCAGATGTATGCTGAAAAGTATCCGGAATGGGAAAGAAAGCATGCCTGTGCAGACACATTGCGACCTGTAGTAAAACGAGCTCGAGACATTGGGGATTTGTGCCCAGTGAAGCAGGCCTATGCGAAATTGTAACAATGCTATTATGTTGGATATGATACATGCAAATCCACACAGCAGAACAAGGGCCCTCACTAGGCATTTTCAAATCTCACGCTGTATGGTACACCACATTTTGAAAGACGCAAAACTGGACCCATACCGCTGGTACATGCACCAAAGGCTTTCAGTGGGTGACAAGGCCAACAGGCTAATGTTTTGTGAATAGGCATTAAATCAAGCATCTGAGTTTTTTAAACAGAGTATAGTCACCAACGAGTCAATGTTTTGCAGCACAGGCATGCCAAATAGAACTGCCCATCACTTTTGGGCCTCCATGATGGTTGTGTAAGGCGAATCATCAATGCCGATGGACCATCAATTGCTGGGATGGTTATCATCAGTAAGTGTGTTGTTGTGCCTCATTTCTTTGAAGGCAGGCTGAACGGGGCAATGTACACTAATTTCCTACAGAACAAACTGCCTGTCCTCCTCGACAATTTTGATTTAAGAATGAGGCAAATGATTTGGATGCAACAGGTTGGTGCACCCAACCATTGCACTGCTTTGCATGCCAAGCTGCACAGGATCTTTTCTGCAATAAGACAATAAGCAGAAATATGGATGTACAGTGGTCTGCTAGGTCATCCAATCTGTCTGTCTTCGAATTCTATTTCTGGGGTACAATAAAAGATATGTTGTGTGCAGAAGAATGTGAAAACAGTGACGAGATGAAAAATCATGTCATGCAGGCCTTCTCTATACTTGATGGGTCATATGAAGTACTGCGCACTACAGCTATCACTCGTTCTAGACTGGAATGATGTAGAGAACAAGGCTGTGGTTTGTTGGAACACCTGCAGTAAGGTATGATGCCAATGAAATACTGATAAAGTTTTGATTCCTCTTTCTCTGTTTCCCTTAGTTGTCCTCTAAGCATTTGAAGGCTACTTTACTTTGAACCAGTTTTCTGATTTTATTTATTGTCTGTGGACTGTTAATGGATTACATGTACATAATGAAAAATCAATATGCTCTATGTTAATTATGGAATGCAAATCAGTTACAGGAAATTGCTTTAATTGTTCAGTTGCTTAGGAATTGCTTTGCAAATGTGCAGTATAGTCTTGTCACTAAAAGTGCAGGAACTAAGCTAAATTAAAACAAATTTGACTACTTTTTTCTGTGTTTTATTAATCACAGACCTTCATAAAATTTGATAGATATTATGGTGTTGGGTATACATAAGATGAAACACGTGGCTGTTGCTTGAAATCGTCTTTAAAATGATACTGTATTGTGCTGCATTACTGCTGTAGCTACTAGAATTGCACTCAGCCCGTGTCCAAGGCATTTGCTACTCACGACAGACACTGACATATTGGTACAAATGTGCTCGCCACTTTGTCCTCCACCAATATGCCCCATCTCACGCGTGACACCATACCTCGCGCCTTCTGCTACTGCCTTATTGAAGCGCTACACAGCCGCTTCCGGTGTACTGGGTAATTGTTGTGTTTTCCTGTCTCTCTTAATAAATTTTGATAAAATGAATATCACACTAGACTAATTTAGTTAGGACTGCTCTACCGATTAGGCACAAAAAAATCTGCTTTAAAAATCATTTTGTTCGTGACAGGTGTAACGTACCTGCTACAAATTGATAACTTCCATATGCTTAAGATAAATAAATGTCACTTCCACGTAGCGAGGTTACAATTACAAAATTATGAAGTTCAACATATTACCAGAGAGTCGTAGGTTGGGTGTATCTTCTAGAATCTGCTTCACTTGTAAAGTTCTTCATATGCCTGAAATTCTGGTTAAGGTTGCGTGCTGGGTGATATCTTACAGGCCTACATCATTTGAAGTGAACTCAAAACACAAGTTTTCATAAAACTGTATTCAGCAAAACATTACATTGTTGGTATTAATCCACATACTGACATAGTGACTACCCAAAGTCAGCCTTAATAATGACACCCCGAGTCTCTTTGCTCAGGTTCTTATATACTGTTTAGAGATGTAGACAGCAATACAAACTATTGTTAGAAACAGGAACTTGTACATTTATCATGAACAACAGATTTGTTACAAGTTATACTTCATATGGTAAAAGTGCAGTTTAGGAGTCCGCGAGTGGTGCTTCACGTGTAGATGTTGGTAATGGCGCAATGGGTGATACAGGTGAAGACGCCCAATCAGATTCTGCGTTTCATGTGTTTGTGATTTTGGGCTTTGTTCACATGCATTACTTTTCCGTTCATATATAATAATTTCTTGTAACATAAATTGAAATATGTGTTTCTCTCTCAAGTAATACGACAGTAATTGTTCCAGTGCCTTTCAATATGTGAATAATGAATGTTATTAAAATTACTGTTCACTTCCCTAAGAAAAAACCAGATGTTGGATAATTTGGAAGAATCCGTGTATCTCGAAGTTCCGGTTCTGAACCGGAGATTCGGACGCTACGCACCCTCACGTACTAACAAAACAAATATTGTTTAACCTATACCTAACCTTCTGAAGGCTATGCTACAGATCACTTTCTTAAGTGAAATGTTTCGAATGCACTTTCAGACTTCTCTTTAACACACTATTGATAACTTCAAAACCAACAACAGGCCAGTGCAGCTTTAAGGTTAGGTACATAGGTTACACAAGAAGTTTTGTCTCGTAGTAGCGCCTGAATATCCGGTTCAGAACCGCTCAGTATAAGTAATTGTGCTAGTAAAGGCTGCAAAAGTCATGCCAACACCACAATTAAAATCACTGGTGAAAATAATTTTGGCTACATAGTACAGTCAGTATGCTCAATCTCCATTACATAATGTAATATAAATTTCACATTTATTGAAATTCAATATTTTAATCTAAAGATTTTTACATCCACTACGCCGATTTGTTTACAAACCATAAAGAGAAAGTTATTGGTAATTGGCCGCGCGAATGCGACTGCTGATTGGCTGCGGCGCCGTTGCCAACGTCCAAACATGAAATGCCACTCGCGTTTCTTAAACTGCACTTTAGCCCTTCATAGTGGTAAGTACAGCATAAAATGTTCATTCTTTTAAATATGATCACTTTGAGAATAATTTATACAATTAATCAATATATGGTATTTCAATTCAAAAATGTTAATAGTCCAAAAATAGTAGTGAACAACTTCAGGAAGGATTACTTCATTAACGATGATGATTTGGTACAAACAGAATAATCAGAAAATTTAAAGGCAGGCTTCCCCTTAAGCAGAAATTTGCCTTCCTTTCACACTCTCTGACTGAACCTTACTGTTCCCAGAAACAAAAATTGAGAATTGTGACACTTGTAGACTTAAAACTGATAACAGGTAGTAATAAAAGTAACTTATTCACTATTGGATGGAGCATATTATTAATTTCTTTTAGGAACACAGAAATAATGACTTTGAGCAAAAAATTATACATATGCATTTTTGTGTAATATTTATTCTGGAAGAACTGAATCATTACAGGTGATCATTATGTCGAGTTCAGGAGCACCTGGTTCTCCAAGTATCCTTCAGCGTTCTTTGAGTGTGCCTGTGGTAAAAACTGTCTCAGCATGTGGTCCCCCAAATACAACACAGAGACCGTCATCACTAATCCTCAGTGGTCAACCTCACAGCCGTGCTCCCATCTCTCCACCTGGTTCCAGTGCTATGGGAAATATTGTCACCATATCAACAAGTACATCAAACACTGTTACCATTCCTTCACCTGGTAAGTAAAGTGCAATATTATTTATTTATGGTACATTGTTCATCAGCTACAGAACTAGTAACTTCTTCGATATTTATAGTGTTACTCTATTTCTACTAAATCAGAACTCTGGCATTTGAAGTTACTATAGCTCATAACTTCAAGTCTCAGAGTAATGATTGATTATGGTATTGTAGTACATCATTCACTAGTAATAAATGTTTAGATAAAAAAAGTCTCTCTTGCAACTAACCAAACCAAAATATTTCAGTTGTTGAGGAAATCTTCTCAGGCTGACAGCCGAGTCAGTGCCTTGTTCTCTGGCAACATTTCAGTAAGTTTCCTACTTGCCATCTGCAGGTGAAGTGACGGGTTCATGTCCTATCCAGGTCTAGATAGCTGCTTGACCAGCAACCTCCCTACATCTACTGTGGCGGATGGGCCACTCAGGCATGTGCGAAATTGGTGTAGCAGCACTTTGTAGGTGGGAGCTGTGCCTGGTGGGGGAGAGGGGTGGGGTACTAGTGACAAGTCTCTGACGGTCTCGGTATCTCGTCCTGGTGCGACCTCATTCCATCTGACGATGCCATCATATGTGTGGGGGTGCGCTCTCGTCGTAATCTTGCCAATACTGTGTCCCACGGGGTATTTAGGTGGAAACTGCTGTCACAATTGACCAAGTTGTTGAGGATCCTTATCTTCACTGCTTCTTTAAAGATAGAATCCCAGAAGCCGTTCACTCGACACAGCAACTTGGTGTTTTCCAACTGGAATGTGTTATTCTGGCTGAGGCTGCGCTCTACTACTGCAGATTTCTCTGCCTGTCCTAGGCGAACGCTTCTGATATGTTCCGAGATGTGCTGCATGATTCATCGCTGCCTATGTCCACTGTATTGTTTCCCACATTTGCAGGAAATGCTGTAGTCCCCTGGCATTCTGAGTCCCATTTTGTCTTTCATTGAGCCCAGAATATTCTTGATTTTGGCTGGATCTCGATGAGGAAATCTTCTCGGGTTGACAGCCAAGTCAGTGCCTCATTCTCTGGCAACGTTTCGGCAAGTTTCCTACTTGCCGTCTTCAGGTGAAGTGTTGGGTTCATGTCCTGTCTGGGTCTATATAGCTGCTGGACCAGTAGCCTCCCTACACCTACTTCGCCAGATGGGCCAATCGGGCACACACGGAATTGGTGCCGCAGTGCGTGGAGGGGGGAAGTCGTGCCCGGTGGTGGGGGTTACTCGTAGAAGTCTGAGGGTCTCAGCGTCTCATCCTGGTGCAACTTTTTCTATATGCTTAGCTATGTCCACTTATATATCACATCAGTATGGCACTTTCCAATCAGCTTCTTTCTCACTCAACTATTAATAATAAAGTGGAAGAAAATCTCGTACCTCTTAAAAGTCCGACGTGGAATTACCACACAGGACTCATAGACAGACAGAAAGATAGACTACTTTTAGAAACCACTCTCCAAATAAGTACAATGTATTCAGAGCAGAGTTCTATATAATCATCACAAAAAAAAAAAAAAACCATCTTCATTGATTTCCTCAGTGCTTGTACTCACTGTGCAAAATGCATCACAACTCCACTTAGTGACGATAAATGTACGTACAGTGATATTTTCTTAGTACCCTATGTTTTGCTGGCACAGCTACCTTGACTATTGCATCCAACTGTATCTATATGATACCATGCTGAGTAAGTCTGTATGAAGCATAACTTGGTGAATTAATGGTAATCCAGTGACTCTTGGTAGACTATTTACTAATGAATTCTGGGATGTGATATCAGTCTCCTATCCAAAGTAATTTCCACTGTTGCAGATTCTCTATTTTGCGGATCAGGGGTACAAAACTCTTCAATTAATATTAATTGGCAAAAAAATAGATCAAGCCTCTGCAATGCCTCGTACAGCAACACAGAAAAAATGTGTATCTTTCTATGGAATACCAAGGTATGTGGGAATCCAGGGAAACTAGCAAGCTAACATTGCAGCCCAAGAGGTCTGTGAGATTCAAATCGTCATACAATGTGTCTTTGCCCTGTAAGGTGACAATGTGATCAGCCACCTATGTCCAACTCCTATGTTGAACTCATTTTATTATATAACTTTAGAACTGATGGTATAAGTGTGTGTGTGTGTGTGTGTGTGTGTGTGTGTGTGTTCATTGATTGGTTTCAAGAAAGTACTGTGGCATACTTCCTGAATGTTTTATAAATTTCCACCACATTTTTCTCATTCTTTATAGTAAAGAACTGGTATGTTCAAACAAATGTTTCAGTTAGGTTTGTTCAAGAGGACAAGTGTGTGTGTGTGTGTGTGTGTGTGTGTGTGTGTGTGTGTGTTGGACTAGTATGATACTTTCTCCAGTTTCACAGATAACTGTACCTATATATGTAAGTCAACCTACTCCCAGTCAACACCTTTTGATTCCTTGTCTTATGTTTACAGCTATTGTATGTTGCATGGTCAAATATGACATATTTTTTTAGTGTTTGTGCATTGTTTGACTGAGGCTGAAGCTGGAAACCAGCATAATATGTACCTAAATAGATGTGAAAAGCAACTTAAAAACCACATTCAAAGTGACTGGCGTAATGGTCCTCATCGATAATATCGGGCAGATTCGGTTCAGGGCAGTACCTCTCCCAGGTTTTTAAAAAACTGGATGTGACATGTTCAGTCATCCAAGTGGGTTGTGTGTGTGTGTGTGTACTAGTGCTATAATGAGTGTTATTTCAAACTCTGACCATACATCCGTGTTACATTTTTCTGTTATGTTAACTTTTGTGCCTACTCAGACAATTTTGTATACATATGATTTCTTTATATATAATTTTGAATGATAATTGTAATGCATGTTCTCTCAATCAGTATCATTTTGCATTTCTGTGGGTTAAATGACAATCTAGTAAGCCATAAGTGTGATGAACAATTTCTACTGCTGTAAGTATTGTTTCTAGATAAACATGTCCTCCACCTTAACCAAAACCTGAGTTGTATGAGAGTTCAAGTCATTAATAGGGGTCAAATTACATACATTTTCTAATAATTGGTCAGTGATCAACTCAGTGTAATGTTAGGTCATAAATTTTTAAATGGTGTTACTAAGGTATTATATAAAATTAGAGAAAAATTAACAGAAAATTGTTATGTTCTGATAAATGACCTTAATGTCAATATGCTTTCAAATATGAGTCTACTGACAGTTACGCTTACTTGGCCAGTCATTATTATGAAGTAGGATGGAGCGATAGGATGTAAGAGTAGAAAAAAAATCAAGTTTATAATGGCAGTTATTTTTATGGTGTTTATTCTTTTCAGACATACCCGAAAGAACAGACACCATTGGTTGACATTAATGGCCATACTTTTATGAATTCAAAATATTTAGACATATTGACCATTTCAGTGCATTGAAATAAATTCAACAGTAAAGTTGAAAATTTGTGCTGAATCACGATTTGAACCTGGATTTCCCACTTTGGGCCAACAGTCACTTTAACCAATTAGGCTATCCAGGCATGCTTCCCTTCCTGCCCAAATTCTCAACTTGTAGCATACTACGATGGTAGTGCCCCCTGCCTATTAGCTCACCTTGCTCGTATGTACTGGATTCCTGCAAGGGATCAAGTAAATAGCTCTTAAATATAATAGCAGCAACTTCCCTCAGAATGCATTAGTTCTGTATGAGACAGCGCCCAGCACTGCCGCCTAGCGGTTCGCAATGTTAACTACAATTATAAAGCTATACTTTACGTAAGGTATATGACTTTATTTGGCTGTCATACGTAAAATAATGTTTGTAGGAGGGAATTTATTGAATCATAACTAGGATATTATGACATAAAGGAAATATTTTAGCTGTGGAATAAAAAATTTGTCAGTGAACTGTAAGGCACAATACGTATTATAAAAATTGTTGACTACATATGCATAATTTTTTGCAACTTCACATTCTAATTTGAAGATCGTGTTGCAGATAAGTTGTTTATTTTATTTACATGTGATTTAATCAGCACTGCAAAATATTTGTTGGCCAATAACAGGAAACAATTTTCGTAGACACCCTCTACAGCAGCACACAAACTGATCGGCTTATGGACCAATTTATTTCTAACTAAAAGCATTAAGCCTACTTTTATCACTGTTGCACCATGTTTTAAATTACACAATTCAGTTCTTAAAGTACGAATGACTCCTCTCCGACTCCACACAGTTTTCTGTAGTGTTCGACACCTAGCAACTAATGGAAAATGTTTTTTTGTTTTTTAACTTTAAACCTGACACTACTGTCCACTTCCACCAGAATGTTGTTGGAATCCTGTGGCCCCCTTTCTTTTCTTTCGGCTTGCTCCCCAACTACTTTCCTTTGCATTAGGCAACACTGAAGGAACAGAGCCTGGCCATATAGCCTACTGAAATCAGGAGGAAAAAAGTTATATGCAACAGCAATAACATGACAAAACATTGAACAAGCTTTAAAATTGAGCTATCTTAGTGCTTCACAAACAATACTTACCCTGACTTGGTAAATTTTTGTTTCTAAAGTCCTTCTCTACAAAATGATCTGAGCATATTACATGAATTTTATTTAATTGCTCTGGTCCATTTTTTAAAAATATTTCATCCAGATCTGCTCTTCTGCTTTGAATGACCCACTGTTTACATCTAAAAATTACAAAAACCAAGCTACAGGTAATGTCATTCTCACAGTAACGAAATACAATTAAGTCACAGATGGACACTGGCCTCTAATTTAGATTCATACTTAAATTTCTTTATTCCTCAGGAATCTGTAAAAGACTTTCAATCAGTTTGTTGTCAGTAATTATTGCACCCATATATGGCACAAATAACCCCTCTACCAGTCATTTCAGCACATCAATAAACTGCAATTATCTTACAAAGCGGCTATAGTCTGTCTGTTTAAATATGCAAAACAGTTAGTGTGCATTTCACGCCACCAGAGTATGCGCAATCGCTGTCTCGCTCTTTTGGTAGGAGTTTCCACTATTTTCCTTTTACGCTATTTGGATCAAGTGTATTAATACGTCTGCATTAGGGTCACATAAACAATTATTGAGAATTTGTTCAGGAAGGGAAGCTCGCCTGGCTAGTCTAATTGGTTAAGGCAACTGCTGGCCCAAAGCAGGAAATCTGGGTTCTAATCCTGGTACAGTGCAATTTTTCAACTCCACCATTGAATGTATTTCAATTTCCTGAAACGGTCAAAATGTTTTAAAAATTTTAATTTATAAAGACAGTCTAACAACACGTATATTTACCTTTAGGTTTTATACTCTAGAATGGTCAGTCATGACATAGAGTAGCTTATAGCTGTTTGCTTTAATTGTGTCTTAGGGGCTACCGGAGGAACAGGCACAACCACATTTATAGCACAAAGCACTACTCCAAAACTTCGTACCAAGTCTGTACAACTTCCTGCAAGAATACGAACGAGGCCTGCTGGTTCAATAATAATACCAATGACTCCGAATCAAGTGTCACCAGCAACAAATACAAATCAGGCTTCAAACAGTATTCAGACTACCCAGTTGAAGCCAAGTACCCAGACAGGAAAACCTTTTGTTGCCATCAAACCAGATAACAGTAAGTATGCTCTCATTATATGTTAATGTTTCTAAGAACAACACTCATGTAATTCAATACATAATGTTTGAAGTTCTATGGTGAAAGAGGGAAAGAGAAGAAAGCAAACTGAGGAAATCATTTATATTCATAATAAATATAGAAACAGAATTATAGGGTATAATCTAACAGTGCATAGTTGAGATTGTAATATATTAATAACATAATGAAGATCAGTTGCAACCCACCACAAAGATGAATGCTCAACTACAGACAGGCACATAGAAAATGCAGTCACAAGCACAATTACAGTTGACAGCCACAATATTTATCAGAAAAGTAGCACATGCACATTCATTCAATCTTTCAGCTACAATGACATACACAAAACTCCCATCGCCAGCTGCTGCGACTTGAGGCACAAAACCGGAGATCGTGGTTGTGTGGGCATGAGGTGTGTGTGTGTGTGTGTGTGTGTGTGTGTGTGTGCATGCATGCTCTTTTTCAGATGAAGTCTGTGGTTGAAAGCTAAGTTATGTGATTGTCTTTTCTGTGTACCTCTCTATGGTTCATAATTGTCTTTATGGGGAGTTGCAATCTATCCTCTTTACATTATAGAGGAAGTGGTTGGTACTATACCATGCAAAAAACTTGGGGGGGGGGGGGGGGACACTATTCCTTGAAGTGATGGTTCCTTTCATATCAGTACTACTACTACTACATACAGCTTTTTAAGAAGTTTCACTGCATCATTGGAAGTTTGCAGTAGATTGATTGTTACACTATTGTAGCTAAATATTTTCTAAATTTCAGAAAAAAATAAGTTCCTAAAGAACTAAAAGAATAGAAGCATAATAGAGGAAGAAAACATGCTCTCCCCCTTTCCCATCATCACTTCCTTCCCCAAAATCATCCAGTTCCACCCAGGCCTTGAATCATTGAATGCCTCAACACTTTACTGTGCCAAGGCTATGACTTTTTCAAGTCAAGTTCTGATATGATACCCTCTCCCTCTCACATCCTCTTGCATCACCCTCTCTCATCTTTTGTTACCACCCTAACCTTTGGAATATCTTACTCAATCCTTCTGTCATTCTCAAATTATTAGCGATGTCACCAAGCTTCTTACTTGCATTTCTTCCCACTATAAAAACTGCCCAGTGCAGTTAACCACTACCATCAACAACACTGGTAAATCATACAAAATCAAAGGTGAATCATGCATGTTGCATGCATAAGTCTTTCAGTTGGTAGTTAGTGGTAATTTCACAGTTAACGATGATGAACTGTCTATTGTGAGGACACTTAGTAAACAGTTGCAGAAGAGTGTTCAGTACAACACAGGCTGTTTGGATTCTCCCACCTGGTTTTCTGAACGTGTTCTATGGCTGGCCTGACATCTCGTAAACTCCTAGTGTTTTGAGCCCTAGATCATCTTTTACAGGCCCCATCAGTTGTTGTATTTTTGCGAGGTACCTAAACACAGATGCAGTGTTGTATCTCTTCAAGAGCCCATTAATCTTTCCCAATATTGTTCCATATTTCCATATGTGGTGAGCAAGCTAGCTCCAGTGACATGACAGCCAGCAGTCCAACTATATAATGGCAAGGCAACAATGATGAAGCAATCATTTACCACTTAACAATGGGCAAGGAGGGCTTGGCTGGAAGCTTTTGGGATTGTAACCACCTGATGCGGCTGGTGCCCCAAGAAGATTTTATTCAATATATCAATTTTTCATTTAACACAATAGTATGGTTTTGAAATCATTTACATCAACAATATTATATAACTTACAGTGTACTGTACCACAAATATATTCTGAGTCTTAAACCCTGTTAACTCCCCTCCCCCCCCCCCCCCCCACACACACACACACACTCTCACACACTCCCTCCTCGCCCAATGTGCTTTAGACCCACTCTCCTCATTCCGTTTTCATTATCTCTGGAGAGAAGCTGGTATAGTGCGTACTAATGTACAATCTGGGACAGTTACAATTTTGTCTACCTCTGTCGTCATTACAGGTGGGTCCCTCTCACCCTAGTATCTGAGTAATCTCCCCTACCTTTTTAACATTCTTCGGCATACACTTCTTTGCTACCTTATAGAGGAACTATTAGTTCCAAAAGATAGACTGCGTATCTCTTTTGCTTGTATATGCATCTGTTGTTAGTAATGTCTAGTTCAGATCCTGAAGTAATTAGTCATTGGTTCAGAAATATTGAACTGATTAAGGAAATATGGTAGTTAAAAGTAACCTTCGAATATTACATTGGTGATAAACCAACAGATATTGGACCAACATCAAAGCTAAAGACCACAAATAATGGTATCTTATATGATACAAAAGTTAATCGAGAGGTATATTGTCATAGGTTTCCAAGAGCCATTTCTCTTTCCATAGCAGCTACAGAGCAGATCATTGTCTGTTCCAAAAAACATTCCTGTTTTGACAAGAAAACGATCAGCTTGTAGGAATAAATATTAAAGAGCTACCTTCATTGTATTTCTAGGCACCCTGTAGCAGCTTCCCTGCTTTAGTAGTCTTTAAATTGATGTTATATCACGATATTATTAATAGTTTTATTTGAGGACACCCCTGTTCAAGTTTTGTAATTGTGCTGTGTATGTAATGTATCATTGTTTTTATGTTGAAAGAGCTGCTCAAAAGTCAGTACATTAAAAGAAGGACATAAAAATAATTTCTTATCTCTACATACATTGAAATATTAAATAAGAAAGATAATTAATGTATCTCATTTACCTACTCGGTTAGCCATGTGGTATAACACACCACTTTCCGAGACGGGAGGGCGTACCCAGCTCGGTTCAAATTGGCTCAGTGGATTAACAAAGGGGGTCAGAGTGGCGGCCAGCCTGGTGGTTTTTAGGCGGTTTTCCACATCCTCCATGATTCAGAAACATTTCATAATACTTTACACACATAGAACACTATGTGCAGAAATTTGGGGTACACATTTCCTCCTGGAGGGCATGGGGTGGCGACAGGAAGGGCATTCAGCTACCCCGTAAATACACACTAAATCTGATTAACAATACCGACCCTGTTTGTGCTGGAACATGACTCAGACATAGAAAGAATTAATGTATCTCATTTGAGTTAAAATTTTACCCGCCATGCTGGTGGACTCGTGTGATCATGTTGGCAACATCAACAGCATGGTAGGGAACTTTTGTCAAGTTGTTAATATTCTTGAAAATCGACATAAAATGACTTGATTAGCATTTCATACAGACCATGAAGTACATAAATAATTCTGTCCCTGTTCTGTGGTTGGCAGGTTTTTGTATGTACCCTTGTCTGATCAGTAAAAGTAATTGTTCTCGTAAAATGAAGATTTAATGACAAAACATTTGCATTGTTATGTGAATGGCTAATGCCTGTGTCATATTATTGCCAACATTATCACAGCAGGCCGCCAGAATGGCAAGTAAAATTTAACCCCCATTTCATCATCAGTAAAATTGTATCATTCAAATTAATTTTCATTTTCACATTTACAATGTTTTCATGCATTTTATTTTTAAATATTCAATTTCATATTGTTGTGCAACAGGTGTGAAGATGGTGCCTATGTCTAATATTGGCAGTAGTACAAAAATTCTGCCAAAGCCAGTATTTTCATCGTCTGTACAGTCCCCTGTTTATGTGATGACCTCAGCTACTGGTGGATCACTAGTTACAAGGACATCATCTACAGGTGAATTTATATTAATCCTATTTTGCTTTCCACTGACACATTGTTACACTAGTTCTGTTCTTAATAATTACAGTTCTAACAATAGCTGTAATAATATTGCCACTTTGTAACCGAGAGTCAAGGGTCATCAATGAAGTGCAGCACGAAACACTGTGAGCGTATTTATTATGAATAGTAATGCACAGCCCAAACAGAAGTGAACTCCTGGATTGGAGAGTGCAACTATTTACACAAATATTAAATTTTCCAGAAATTTCAAACAAAAAGATTGAGCGACTGATGACCGAGCAGTCTAGTCTCCTCTAAACTTTATATATATATATATATATATATATATATATATATATATATATATATATATATATATATATATAAAATATATATATATATATAAAATATATATATATATATAAAATATAAAAAATAGACGAAGATTACTCACCAGGCGAAGGAGCACAGGTGTGACAGCATCACAAATAAATAAATGAATACACACACACACACAATCGCAAGCTTTCGCAACCCAGTTGCGTCTTCAGGCAGTAGGGAAGGAGAGGGAAAAGGAAATGATGAGGGTTTTAAGGAAGGGGGTAAGGAGCCATTCCAATCCCGGGAGAGGAAAGACTTACCTTGGGGGAAAAAAAGGAGGGTAAACAAATGCACACATGCCCACACATTCACACAGACACAAGTACACCTAGGCAGACATACTGTAGAAAGCTTTCTACAGTATGTCTGCCTAGGTGTACTTGTGTCTGTGTGAATGTGTGGGCATGTGTGCATTTGTTTACCCTCCTTTTTTTCCCCCAAGGTAAGTCTTTCCTCTCCCGGGATTGGAATGGCTCCTTACCCCCTTCCTTAAAACCCTCATCATTTCCTTTTCCCTCTCCTTCCCTACTGCCTGAAGACGCAACTGGGTTGCGAAAGCTTGCGATTGTGTGTGTGTGTGTATTCATTTATTTATTTGTGATGCTGTCACACCTGTGCTCCTTCGCCTGGTGAGTAATCTTCGTCTATTTTTTATATTTTATTTTCCCTGCTAGGAATTTTTCGTCTTAATAATCGTTTTATATATATATATATATATATATATATATAAACTGAATGTGGTCAATATTGAACTGACTACCTAAAGCACTCTGTATTGTAACAATTTACACTACAATTCTCTTTACTGACCCAAGATGATCAGATCCTTTTATTTTATTTATTTTTGTTAGAAAATGAAGTTCTGCCTCGGATTTTTGTTTGTCCAGGTGGGTGTCTGGGTAGACAATTGCTGTGAGCAAAGATATAAATAAGACGGCACCTGCTGATGGAGAACTTAACTGGATGGATGAAGATCCATGGAGATGTTATGTCCTTGAACTCTGTGTGATGTAAAAAAAGTTGACATTGTTGTTTTTATAATAATGTAATGTGTGAGATTAGTATTGAATTGGACTTGGTTATGTCATGATATATCTGGCTGAATTTATATAGTGTAATTAATTATTATTCAGTTTAACCAGTTGATTAATTATATTATCAAGACTTGTCCTGTTGAATTTGCACTGAACGATTTTAGATACGAACAGTCTGATGCCAAGAAAGGAAAAATTGGGTCTGCAGGAGGAACAGAGTAGCTGGGCCTCCCATTTCAGGAATTATTACAAAATGAAACATTTTTGTATAAGTTTAGGTACAATCTCTGTGGTTTGATATTAGTAGACATACATGGTTACACTACTACTCCAGCTAGTTACCTCACACGTACTTGAATATTCAGGTTTGACGTTTCCTGCAGAGTTATTGAAATAAAAAAAAGTGTACTGTGACTTTTGACTCGGCCTGTATTGCTCTGTGGTTCTCATGGACCAATTGTGCGAGCAGAGTTTCTCACTATCATTATTTTTGGAACCCGTCTTGATTCCTACAGAGGAGATTTCCTGTCTCCTGAAATGTCATAATACTCTAAACATAAAACCAAACAATGTTAGAGCTGTAGTTTTGGACATTTGCTTGGCGAGACTTCTGGAAAATGGGACTGACCTGTACTTTTTTTCCAATCATTAGGAATGCCCATCCTCTGTTTCAGTTGCTTTCCTATCCCTCTGTCATTTGATATATGCCATTTTGTTTTTCATGTGACTGTTTAGAGGTGAAATCACAGTATTGTCTTTATGTGCAGACCAACTTTGGGAAAAGAGACAAACAGCAGCAGCAAGATACAGAAAACAGTTTATTCCTTTTCCATGTAAGATATATACAAGTGTCCAATCACATAATCACAAGATAGCATAAATGGCCACAGTAGCAAAGAGTGAGGGCAAGTGTGGGCCGCACTACCTTTAAATCAAAGGAAGCTGCCTGCAGATGGCAAACTGGAGGCTGTGCCAAGTGAAACATTAGTATTTGCAGCCTCTGGCGGCCAGCCGTGATGGTACTGAGTGGGAGTGTCTTCAAATGTTACATGGTGGGGTGGTCTGTTGCAACAGTAAATAACTGGTAAAATATTCTACGTGGTGTTCTAACAGATACTATTTCCATGTTGATTATCAGTGCATCCTAAGTGTTCACTGGTAGCACTTGAGAATGGCAGCTGAATGATTTGTGAAGAAACTCAAGAAAACAATGGAATCAGAGTGAGAAATAAGATTCATAAGTGTGGAAAATAACATTCATAGGTTAAAGTTCAACAACCTCACCTATATAAATTCTAAAATCCAAATGCTTCTCCAACAGGTACTGTATCTCGCATGGTGACTATCAACACCGCATCTGCACCACATTCTAACTCTTCGCTGTCTGATATCAGGACAGCACCAACAACTGTGATCACAAAGAACATTTCCAAACCATTACAAACTGTACACATTTCTGCACCAAGCAGCAATGTTTCCAAAGGTATTGGTGGAAAACCCAATGTGATACTGGTGCAAAAGCCTTCAGGTTCTACGTTAAGCCGAAGCATTACACTGCCTCATGGAGGAAAGGTCAGTTGAATTCCTAATTAAAAAATTGTGGAATTATTATTATTATTATTATTAATACAATCATTATTGAAACAAATTTGGTTAAAAAATCAAAATGTCATGAAAGAAGCAATCTGGTATCAAATTACACTCATACACACTTGTATCACCTATGGTCATCTACACACACACGCACACGCGCGCGCGCGCACACGCAGCTCACAGCCTGTAAGATAGAGCTAAAGTGGTCAGATCTTCTATAACTGTCAAAGAAAAGATTATATGGAAAAGAGGAAAATTAAAATAGATAAACAGACACATGCAGTGCTGATGAAGAAAAGTTCTTCCTAAAATTTTATAGAACGAATCAGACTTTCCACAAAACTTTAAGTATCATAACACAATTGTTTTATTTCCACTTAAAATACATTATCTGTCCATAAATGAATTGTTGAAAATTAGTTAAGATATTGTTACACATATTATTGAATGATTGTATACAAATAATGGCTTTGTAAAACTTGATGCTTGGCACTGGGCACTAAATGTTTGCTGTATTAACTTGCCTTTCTGTACACAGTTTCACTCTTATATGTGTATGAAATATATATTCCACAGTCTACTTACTGATCCATCTACTCCTTGCCCCATCTCTCCAACATTCCCCTGGACATTTGCCCAGATGGGCCCTTAAAAAGGCTACTACTGCTGCGATGATTGGCCCTCCCACAGATGCCACCATAGATATGGTGAATGAAAGTCTCACCACAGCCATTATTTCTGCAGCTGAATGTTCAATCCCTCAATCCCTAGCTCTTCTGGACCTCCCCCCCCCCCCCCCCCGGCAGAGGGCAGTGCCCTGGTGGTCACCAGCGATCGCTGAGGTAATCAGGAATCATAGGCAAGCACTCCACCACCTTAACAGACACCCAACTTTGAAGAACCTAATTGCATTTCAGTGGCTCCATGCTTGAACCCGTCTTTTAATTAGGTGTCATAAGTAGGAGTGTTGGGAACAGTATATGTCCACTATTGGAACATGTACCTCTTCATCCCAGGTCTGGGAGAAAATCAGATGCCTCTATGGATACCACAGCGCTTCAGGTGTGCCAGGGATTTCTATGAATGGAGAAGTTGTACGGGTCCAGATGCAATTGCTGAGCATCTCGTCGAGCACTATGCTCGTAGTTCTGCATGTGTGAATTACCCAACATCTTTTTGTGTCCTGCAAGAGTGGGAAGAACGGAAGCAACTGTCCTTCTCGACCCGCCGTATGGAATTGTACAATGCTCCCTTCAGTGAATGTGAATTCCTCAGTGCCCTTGCACCCAGTCCCGATACCACCCCTGAGCCAGATCACATTCATAACCGGATGCTCAAACACCTACGGGTGTAGTCTTCATGACACATCCATGTTCAATCCAATATGGAACAACGGTGTCTTCCTGTCTCAGTGGCAGGAAAGTATCATTGTGCCGGTGCCTTAACCTGGAAACAACCCACGCGATTTGCATAGCTACTGACCCATCAGCTTCACCAAAGTTCTTTGCAAACTACTAGAACATATAGTGAGTTGGCGGCTGTGCTGGGTACTTTGAGTCTAAGAGGCCTACTGGCTTCATGCCAAGGCGGATTCCATCAAGGCCGCTTCACCACAGATAACCTCATTTACTTGAGTCCTGTATCCGTGCAGCCTTTGCCCGCCATCAACATCTCCTAGCGGTGTTTTTTGATTTGGAAAAGGCCTACAATACAACACGGAGACATCACATTTCTCAGGACATTACATGAATGGGGTCTCAGAAGCCAGCTCCCGACTTTTATCCAAAAATTTTTAGCTGTCCGTACATTTCATCTTCAAGTTGATAAATCCCATAGCACCTCTAATGTGCAGGAAAATGGTGTTCCACAGGCCTCTGTTTTGAATGTTCCCTAATTTTTAGTAGCCATTAACAGCTTAGCGACAGCACCCAAGTTCCTGAACATAGATTACAGGGAGTCGAGTCGTTCAGAAGGTGCAGTCCTGGGCTCTTACCTATGGCTTCCAGTTTTCTCCTGTCGGCGTCGGATGGTTCATCCACAGCCCGAATTATATCTCAACACCCACCTATTAGAGGTCATTGTTACACACAGGTTTTTAGGGCTCGTCTTTGACTCTCAGCTGATGTGGCTCCCCCACATTTGTCAGCTGAAGCAGAAGTGTTGGCGCCATCTGAATGTTCTCCATCACCTGATCCATACGACCTGGGATGCTGATCACTCCACACTGTTACGGATATACAAAGGTCTGGTTCAGTCCCGTCTTGATTTTGGGTTCCTTGCCTATGGTTCAGCATCCCCCTCGGCATTGCGCTTGCTGGACCCCATTCACCACTGTGGGGTTCACATTACGACGTGTGCCTTCCGCACCAGACCCGTGAACTGTTTACTTGTGGAGGCCGGGGTCCCATCTCTGTAGATCCGTCGCCAACAAATGCTCGCGGCCTAAGCAGCTCACGTCCATAGCTTTCCAGGCCATCTGAACCAATGTTTGCTTTTCTCTGACATGTTCGTCCAGCCTCGACAACAGCGAACCCGTTCAGGTCACTCGATCACCTTCCGCATCCAGTCCCTTATGTTAGAACTCGAGTCTTTCCCTCTCCCCTCTCCGTATCGGGCCCGTGCATGTACACCTCCATGGTGCTTGACAAGGCTGCGTTCTTGACTGGACTTGGCCCATAGACCCAAAAACTCAGTTCATCCAGAGGTACTCCACTGTCCGTTTTTTGCTGTTGTTGTGGCGTTCACTGTATATGACATAGTCTATATGGACGGTTCATTGGTTCATGGTCACTTTGGCTTTGCCTGTGTCCATGGTGACCATGCTGAGCAACAGTCTCTGCCAGATGGGTGCAGTGTTTATACTGCAGAGGTGATAGCCATTCTCTGTGCTCTTGAGCATGTGTGTTCCTGCTCAGGTGCATCTTTTCTTCCCTTCAGCGACTCTCTGAGCAGTCTTCGCTCTCTGGAGCAATGTTGCCCATGTTCTTCTTTGGTGACAGCTATCCATGAGACACTTTTTCTGCTCTTGATCAGTCTGGTCGATCTGTGGTCTCTTGGTCACGTCGACATCCTGGGCAGTGAACTCGCTGATAGGCTTGCCGAAACAGGCTGTTGATGCATCTCTATTAGAGACTAGCCTCCCAGCTTCTGATCTCCAGTCTGTGTTGTAATGTAGAGTCCATGAGCTATGGGACACAGTAGCATAGCCTGACCACACCCAACAAACTCAGGGCGATAAAGGAGACTACGGCTGTGTGGCACTGCTCCATGCGGACCTCTCGCTGGCACTCCGTAGTCCTGTGTTGACTCCTCTTTGGCCACACGTAACCCATGGTCATCTTCTTCATGGGAAAGACCCACCCATTGTTGCTGTGGCTCCTACTTGACAGTGGCCCACATTTTCCTGGACTACCCTATTTTAGCCGCCCTGTGGTGGGGTTTTAATTTTTGTGCAGTTTTATCTAAAGTTTTAAGTAAAGATGCCATAATGCCTGACTGAGTCTTAGGTTTTATTCATGACAGTGGTTTTTACCAGTCTTTATAAAGCTCCCCTTCAGCCCATTATGTATGTTCCTCTTGTCTTATGTCCTCCATTTGGAGGTTCTTCTTATGTTGCCCCATGGTTCCTTCCTATTCTTAATTTCATGGTCGGTCAACCACAAATTTCGGCTTTCTCATTCCATTTCTTTTAATTGTTCGGTGTTTCTGTGTGAGTGTCTCCTTTTGTGTTGTCTCTTGTCAACTTTGTTGATATTTTACTGATTGAGTGGGCTTTTCTTCCATTTGCTGTTTTAACTCTGGGTGTATTTTTTCTGTATTGACATTCTTCTTGTTTTGCCTTGGATGGACTGGCAGACTGATGACCTTCGCAGTTTTTCCCCCTAAAACACGCACACATACACACGCGCACACAAACACACACACATTCCTCTGTCCTCCTTCGCACAACCCGTCATGGTGCCACCCCCTCTATCTCCTCCTCTGCTACCTCTGCACGTCTTCCCTGCCATATTTGGCCGTTTTCTTCTCCTCCCTCCCTCTTTCTTGGTCCAGCTTTACCTCTCCCTTCTCTCAGAGTCCTCTTTCATATTTTACTGATTGAGTGGGCTTTTCCTCCCTTTGCTGTTTTAACTCTGGGTGTATTTTTTCTGTATTGACATTCTTCTTGTTTTGCCTTGGATGGAATGGCAGACTGATGACCTTCACAGTTTTTTCCCCTAAAACACGCACACATACATACGCGCACGCAAACACACACACATTCCTCTGACCTTCTTCGCACAACCCGTCATGATGCCACCCCCTCTATCACCTCCTCTGCTATCTCTGCACGTCTTCCCTGCCATATTTGGCCGTTTTCTTCTCCTCCCTCCTCTTTCTTGGTCCAGCTTTGCCTCTCCCTTCTCTCAGAGTCCTCTTTCATGGGGCTCAGCATTCAACTGCAGAGTATGAGCCTAGTGATCCCAGGGTCTCTGCCTGAGGACTGGTAAGCACTGCCACTCCTCTTTCACTGTAACTTCTGTGCATGTTTCAGCGACCCCCGTGTGGCTTGGAGGTGGAACAGTGTGGTCTTTTGCCAAATCAGAAGATCCTCATACCTACATTGATATTTCTGTGTACAGTTATATTCATTAATACTGTAATAGCCTTACGACTGATAATTCCCTGATTTATGCTAACTGAATCGAAAAAGTTTGGATTCAAGTCACTGGCAAGTCTACATCATGTCCATGAGTTGGCTCTCTATTTAACTAAATGAAATAATTTTCAGATACACTACTTAGAACAATATTGCTCAATTCTCTGTCCCTGCCATCCATCTTAAACACGTTCATCTATATCCATTAAGTTAAAATCTCCACCTGAATATATAACATGACTAGGAAATCCATAGGAAATATTTCCTAATTTTCCCCCTTAGATGTTCTGTCACTACTACTGCTGAGCCTGGTGGTCTATAAAAAACTTCCAATGACTACGTTTGAGCCACTTTTAATGCTAAGTGGTCTTCCATTCCCAATGTACAATGGAATTTTTATGGATTGCAGTGAGCCATGTCACTGGGCTGCAATTTTTCACTGTTGGTTTGAAGAACATTCTGGACCTTTACAATGAATGATTTGCCATCCAGATCATCTGGCATGAACCCCATTGACCATTTATGGAACAGAAATTGAGAGGTCAGTTCTTACACAAATCCTACAATGATGACACTTTTCCAGCTTAATACTCAGGCAGAAGAATTCCAATTACATTTTAGTCCCATTGAGATGCTGCTCCTCACCTGCCAAAATGAGGTTCAACACGATATTAGACTTAGTCACATCCATTTACACACACACACACACACACACACACACACACACACACACACACACACACACACAAATGACAACAAGAGTTTATATTTGGATTTCGGTGTGGTCATGTGTGCGCTATTGCCAGAAGAAGAGTTTTTTCAATTTAAACAAATAAGCTCTACCATTTTAAGTTTTGTTATTCTACATAGCTTATTTGTTTAACTTTTCTCTAATTTTGTGATTCCAGGAAATAGTTGGTAAGGTATTAGTTGGAAAATCTGGGATGCCTACAGGAGGACACTCGTCTGTACTGTCACTGGTAAAATCATCCCATATTGTTCACCCTCCAACCCAACAAAGTGGGAATTTATCAGCAACTGCTGCTCATGTAAGAAACAGGCTTTATTTTATTTTAACATGATTATGGTCAGTTGTATCATGTTAAGAAAAAAGTTTTTCTTCTTATAGGGGAATGTCATTGTACTCGATCTCAGTCAAGAACAGCTAAACAAGAATTCAACACTGAGTGATATACTAAGAGTCTCAGGGATTATACCAGAAGATGCATCTGCTTCAGAGACTGTACCCACAGAATCGGTGGAAGAAGGTGACTATGCTCTTATGTATGTAAATAGTCATGAATAGTTAACACGTGGTTTTCAAAAATTAAGTAATTGAAGTAACAATAAGGTTGGCATATAATGATTTGCTTAAACTATGATGACATTTTTTTTCTTTGTAGTAATTTTTAAAATTATCTTGATGTCATTAATGTTACAAATAATTTTAATGGTTAACATGGCCTAATGATTTGAATGGTTGGTATCTGGTTCACTCTCTATTTAGAAAAGAAATTACTACCACCAAAAAATTTGGCTTGGCATTTGGCTGCATGTCCTGAAAGTGAGATGGTAACTCAATCCTCTAAGCAGGATCACTGCTTTGACCCTGTAACGAAATTAATGACTTATATTTAGGAGGGTAAAAGGGAAAATTTGCATTTGCTGAATACAAACATTTTGTCACACAACAACAAGTTATGTCTGATTGCAGTAGTTTTGTAGATTCTGCAAGGATCTTGGTGGTTTCACTAAAAAGTAGTGTCTCAATTAGAGGTGGTGGGCAAATGCCTATTGTCTGAGCTATCCCGGTACGGACCATGAAACGTGCCAGGATAGCTCAGATGGTAGAGTGTTTGCCCACAAAAGGCAAAGGGTCCAGGTTAGAAACCCAGTTCTGGCACACAATCTGCCAGTAAGTTTCATATCAGCACACACTTCACTGCAGAGTGAAAGTTTCATTCTGGAAACATCTCTTAGTCTGTGGTTAAGCCATGTTTCCACCATATCCTTTCTTCCATGAGTACTATCCTGCTAGGTAGCTGTCAATATGTCTTGATTTTCAAATATCAATAATGGAGGATAGGTAACAACTCACCGTAAAGAGGCTCGATGAGCTGCTGACAGACACGAAAATAGATAATCACATCCACACAAATAATTTTCGGCCATGGCCTTCGTCAGAAAAAGAAACACATACATTCACACAATCATTCAGACAACTATACACACACAACTATCATGTCTGGCCACTCCAGCAACAGAAGCTAGTCTGTAAGTGAGGTGGGGAGTGGAGGGGGAAGGATATTGTGTAAAGGTGGGGATGGAAGTTCCGTATTGCATGATGGCTTGTAAAGGCAGGAATTGTGGCAATGAATTCAGTGAAGGGAAGGGGTGGGAAAGAATAAAAAGAGGTGTAGAGGAGTGTGGGGAGGGGGTGGTGGGATTTAAAATGATAAAAATAATAAGGAAAAATACAAATAGAAAAAAAAGGAAAAGTAAAGTTGGGGGAAAAAAGAAAAAAATAAATTTGGGGAGAATAGGAAAAAAATAAAGTTAGGAAAGAATAAAAAACAGTAATTAAAAAGAAAAGTTCTAAATTAGGGGGATATTTGTAAGTGGTAATAAACTGTTGTAAATTGTTATTCAACAGAGATAGATAGGCTGGCCAGTTCTTACCTTTTTGCTGTACTGCAGTACAGCAAAAAGGTAAGTACTGGCCAGCCAATCTATCTCTTTTGAGTAATAATTTATCATCTCTGTGGAGAATTTCCATATTAATTGAATAAACGGTTGTAAGGAAGACATGGATACAGGATCATGGGGGGGGGGGGGGGGGGGGAAGGAGGGGGGAGATGTTAGGCACAGTGTGCAGTGATGGGAAGTTATCCTGGGTTGAGGCCAGGATGGTTGTGGGACCGTAGAATGTTTTGAAGGGTTAACTCCCATCTGCACATTCAGAAGAGCTGGAGGTGGAGGGGAGGATCCAGATGGCTCAGGTAGTGAAGCAGCCATTGAAATCCAAAGTGTTGTGCTCAGCTGCATGTTGTGACGCAGGGTGGTCTATCTCGTTTCTTGCCACAGTTTGCCGGTGGCCATTCATTCTGATGGACAGTTAGTTTGTCATCGTACCTATATAAAATGCTGTGCAATGATTGCAGCAGAGTTAGTATATCACATGGCTGCTTTCACAGTTGGCCCAACCTCTGATGGGGTAGGACAAGCCTGTGATGGGACTGGAACAGGAAATGCTGGGTGGGTGGATTGGGCAGGTTTTGCATTGAGGTCTTCTACAGGGAAATGATCCCTGTGATAAGGGGTTGGGGTTGAGAGTGGCATAGAGATGGACTAGGATGTTGTGGAGGTTGGGTTGGGGACGGAACACCACGTTAGGAGGGGTTGAAAGAATCTGGGGTAGGATTTCTCTCATGTCTCTCGGGGCATGATGACAGATAATCAAAGCTCTCTCGAAGGATGTGATTAAGTTATTCCAGTCCGGAGTGGTATTGGATGACAGTGAGGCCACTCTTTTGTGACTGATTACTGAGGTTGGGGGGGAGGATTGGTGGTGTGTGGGGATATGGCACAGGAAATCTGTTTGTAGACTAGGTCAGGAGGGTAATGTCTTTCTGTGAATCCCTTTGTGAGGCCTTCGGCGTAATGGGTAAGGGACTTCTCATCATTGCAAATTCGCCAAATAAATAAATAGGTTGGCATAGGAAGAGTGCCATATGGGTGCGCATGGCTGTGCTGTGGATTTGACTGTATACTTTTCCTTCAAAGGAAAACTAATTGTTTGTTAGGATGTAATTGGTAAGGGTTATAAGGAATGAGGTATTGTGCTAGGAGTCTGAAGGACGTTCAGAAAGGTAATGTCCGAGAGCAGCAAGACCATGGGCATGTGGGGTATTGGTGTACAGCGCAGTGGCATCAACAGTGATGACACCTAGTACTTCAAAAACACATCTCCATGGCACAGGCATCCATAAACCACCTCTGCTCCATCCAAAAGATATTGCAAATGTGTAATCCCCAGTACATAAATCCCATATCCCAAATTGAATCCCTTGCACTCCAGCAGTTATAGGAGCATTCCAGACATCACCTTTATAAATTATCCAGCTGCTGACATCCTACTGCCACCTTGGAGCACCACTTGCTACTTCCTATCCCACCCAAAGGGTTCCTTCCTGTGAACCCCTCATAGCACCTACACCTTTCCTCACAGACCTTTTCCACTTGACACATCCCCTAAGACCCCCCACCAACAAGTCAAAATTTCCAAAGCTTAAACAATCCCAGAATACTGTTGTAACCTTTCTGCTAAAACCCTCAACCCCACAGAAGTTTCCGTCCTATCCAAAGGTCACAACTTCAGCCCCACACCCAAATTTAACCACATTGGACTTAAAAGACCTCCTCTCTTTCTGTCAATCCCTACATTGGAAAAACTACTTTGCCACAAATCTTATGAATCAAAGCCAATGTAATTCCAACATTGAACCCTGCCTCTCCCAATTCATACCACCATCCAATCGTGACCCTCCCTCATTCACCCCTAACCACCCTCTCGTCACATTCCAGGAATTCCTCACATCGAACTTGGCATCACCATCCTTCCCCATGTCCCTTCCTTAGAACACCAACCTTTCGGCAGAAGAAAGGACAGTCTTACACAACCTCAAAACAGATCCCAACCTAATCATCCTCCCCGCAGACAAAGGTTCCACCACTGTCATAATGAATCACAGTGATTACGTGATAGAAGGCCCACGTCAATTGTTTGATTCCTCCAACTACAAGTTGTGCCAGGACAACCCCATCCCGAAAGTCCAAAAAAGACCTACAATCCCTGCTAAAATATTATGGCCCTTCCCAGAACCTCTCCCCCGAATCCATCTCCCTCCTGACTCCGATAACACCCTGCACACCTACATTTTATATGCTCCCAAAAATCCATAAACCTAACAATCCTGAATGCCCAATTATGGCTGGTTACTGTGCTCCTACAAAAAGAATTTCAGCCCTTATTGACCAGCACCTCCAACCAATTGTTCGAAACCTAGCCTCCCACATCCAAGATACCAATCACTTTCTTCACACTCTCTCCACCCATCCCCATCCTGTTACCTCCTGGATCCACTTGTCACTGTTGATGCCACTTCACTGTACACCAATATCCCACATGCCCATGGTCTTGCTGCTCTTAAACATTACCTTTCTCAACATCCTTCAGACTCCAAGCACAATACCTCATTCCTTATAATCCTTACCAATTATATCCTAACAAACAATTACTTTTCCTTCAAAGGAAAAGTATACAATCAAATCCGCAGCACAACCATGTGCACCCATATGGCACCCTCCTATGCCAACCTATTTATGGGCTGTCTAGAGGAAACCTTCCTAGCTTCCCAAAATCCAAATCCCCTAGTCTGGTTCACTGATAATATTTTCATGATTTGGACTCAGGGCCAGAACACCCTATCCTCCTCCCTTCACAACATCATATACTTCTCCCCCATCAGTTTCACTTGGTCCTTCTTAACACAGTCCTCTTCCTGGATGTTAACCTCCATCTCACTGACGGCTTCATCCACACCTCCGCTCACATTAAACCTATTAATTACCAACAGTACTTGCACTTTGATAGTTGATTTGCAGTGATGAGAAGTCCACTACTCATTATGTCACAGGCCTTCACAGACAGACATTACCCTCCTGACCTAGTTTGCAAACAGATTTCCTGTGCCATATTCCCACACACCACCAATCCTCCCCCCAACCCCAATAATCAGTCACAATGGAGTGTCCTCCTTGTCACCCAATACCACTGCAGACTGGAACAACTTAATCACATCCTTCATCAGGGCTTTGATTGTCTGTCACCATGCCCTGAAATGAGAGACATCCTGCCCAAGATATTTCCGACCCCTCCTAACATGGTGTTCTGTCACTCATCCAACCTCCACAACATCCTAGTCCATCCCTTTGCCACTCCCAACTCCTTACCACAGGGATCACATCCTCATGGAAGACCCTGATGCAAAACCTGCCCAATTCAACCAACCAGCACTTCCTATTCCAGTCCTGTCAAAAGCTTGTCCTACCCCATCAGAGGTCTGGCCACCTGTGAAAGCAGCCATGTGATATACTATCTCCGCTGCAATCATTGCACAGCATTTTATATCGATATGACGACAAACCAGCTGTCCGTTAGAATGAATGGCCACTACCAAACAGTGGCAAGAAACAAGATAGAGCACCCTGTGTCACAACATGCAGCTGAGCACAGTTCTCTGGATTTCAATGGCTGCTTCACTACCTGAGCCAACTGGATCCTTCTCTCCACCACCAGCTCTTCTGAACTGCACAAATGGAAGTTGTCCCTTCAACACATTCTATGGTCCCACAACCATCCTGGCCTCAACCTAGGATAACTTCCCATCCCTGAACACTGTGCCTAACATCCCACCCTCCCCTTCCTACCACACCTATTAACCTGTATCCATGTCTTCCTTACAACTGTTCATTACCACTTACAATATCCCCCTAATTTAGTACTTTTATTTTTACTTCCTTTTTTTATTCTTTCCTATGTTTCCCATTTTATTTTTTCCTCCCCCCCCCCCCCCCCAACTTTATTTTTTTCCATTTTTTTCCTATTTTTATTTTTACTTATTATTCTTATCATTTCAAATCGCCCACTCCCACCCCACACTCCTCTACACCTCCCTTTCATTCTTTCCCACCCCTTTCCTTCACGGTATTCATTGCCGCAATTCAAATTCCTGCCTTTAAAAGCCATCATGCAATACGGAACTTTCCATCCCCACCTTTACCCAGCATCCTTCCCCCTCCGCTCCCCACCTCACTCACAGTGTAGCTTGTGTTGCTGGAGTGGCCAGACATGATAGTTGTGTGTATAGTTGTCTGAATGATTGTGTGAATGTTTGTGTCTCTTTTTCTGATGAAGACCATGGCCAAAAATTTAAATTGTCTGGACGTGATTATCTATTTTCATGTCTGTCAGCAGCTTAGCGAGCCTCTTTAGGGTGAGTCATTACCTATCCTCCATTATTGATATTCCTATCAGAGTTTCCATTGTTGATTTTCGAATATGTGGTTAAATAGGAATCTAGTAGCAAAACTTTCAAATATAGTTTTTGCATTTCAAAAATATTTTTGTGTGTTTTTATGTATTTCACGTAACCAATTTGGAGTGGAAAAGATGGATTGAATTTATACCATCAAAATTGAAGTGATTTTTTGGTTTGTGTTTTAGCAATGCATATTTGTGTTTGTCTTTGTTCCTTGTGATTATGGCAATAACAGAAACTGGTCCACTGATGGTCTACCTAGCCTCATGATTTAATTACAAAACATTGATGCTTTGAAACATCAATCATTAGAAACTATGAATGCTGGACATCACATTGTGCTAAAGCAAAGATTTTTTTGTGCACAATCAAAATGTCATTTTTAATCACATTCTTCTTCAGAAAATAGTATCTGTCTTCCAAGCTTAAGATAGATGACACATTCACATACCGTACTTGCTTTTCAGAAATACATTTGTGTGTCTATGAATATTTCACGGTTTTTGAGTTTATGGTTAGGTTGAACATAATAAGCACATAGAAGGTAAGTTGGAAATGCAGATTTTTTTACATTCGCAAACTCTCAATGTAGTGTGCCCACCCAACCTGGAAAACTGGAAATATAAGGGAATTTAAAAGTACTGGGAAAAATCAGGGTTTTTTCACAGATTTCATGAATTTTGTTCATAGTTTCTATTGTAATGTCCTAAAGATCTTACATAAAATACGCTACAATGATGAAACTGTGCTATTAATGTAGTGTGTATAAAATTCGCTCAAAATCCTTATTTCTACGCTTGAAAAATCAAGGAGAAAGCAACAAGTACCCGAATCTCAGTCGCATCCAAATATGACTATAAATTTAAGGGGGAAATAGTTGTAGGCCACACTTAAAATGAAACAAAGTTGGTTCATTCTACACGAAATAAAAAATAGAATGAATAAAGATACAGCTACAGTAGTTGGGTTTGAATCATGAGCTTAGCAGTTGAGCTAAGTTATTCTGGTAAAAATGAACTTTTGGAAGAATGGATGCCCAATCATGTGCTGGGTGCAGATAGGCAATGAAAATGTAATTTTTAAGCCTTCCCTATGTAAACAAATCTGTATTTTCACTGTGCTATTACATTCTGTCCAACCAAATCTAGAAAATCATTAAATAACCATAGAAACTCGTCAAAATATTTCTGATAAGCTGTTGTGTAAAAGTGTCAGCCATTTGTTGCAAGCACGAAATGAGACATGTGCATGTTGTAAAAAAATGCGATGAAATGAGATTTTGATCATGCAACAAGGGAACTTTGAGTCAGTATAGCACTTCGTCAAGCAATATCAAATGATTAATGTCCACAAGATTAACATCATGTGGCAAGGTAGGTGGTTGGGTGAATGTTAAGCAGATTAATTTGTATTGACACCATAAAAAATCAATAATGTGATACAATCACAAATATGCACTGCCAAAAACACAAAACCAGACAGTTGCTTCAATTTCTGCACTAGATTAACTCAATTTTCTCTCTCCTTTTACTGGTTATTGAAATACTAGAAAAACATCAGAATGGTTGTGTGTGTGTGTGTGTGTGTGTGTGTGTGTGTGTGTGTGTGTGTTTCATGGAACATGCTGTACTATATAATTTCAAGCCGATTACTCTGCGAGAGACGCAATTAAATCCCAGAAATAGCCTAGATTACGTATGTAAATGTTTGATCTTCATCTCAAAAAGTTCTCAATGTGTTTTCATGTAAAGCAGAACAATGTGCATAACTCTTTCAGTGTTTCATTAATCAAGTACTAGCTATATAAAAACATCAATTATATTAATGAAATTATCTCAAATTGTTAAAGAAAGCTCTTAATAAATAAAATAATGGTAAGTCCAGGTTGGAATTAATAATATAGCAAGGACAGTTTACAAATCACCGCAAAGACATGGCAACGAGCTGTGACAGGCACATACGAAAGACACACATATACAAACTTTCAGCTATCGGCCAGTGTTGTATGTGTGTGTCTTTCATATGTGCCTGTCGCATCTCGTCTCCACATCTTTGCGGTGAGTTGTAAACTGTCCTTACTATATTATTAATTATTAATAAATAAATCCAGACACCAGTTTCCCCATAATCATCTTTTTTTTCAGAAATTTTGCCATTGATTGGTACTAATTATCTGCTATTTATTGTCAATGTTTTTCTTGCCCAAACGTAACCAATTTTGTGAATTCTCTCTTTCCAAGAAAGATTAAGAATTAAAACTCGTTAAGTTTCTAGGAAGAGGCTGCAAGATGTTCAGTGTGCAAAAGTACAGCTGGTGCTACAGGTATTAGATGTAATGACGAAGTTGTTCACACGCTAGGGGGCTTTCAATATGAAAGCTATTCATGTTTAAAAAGAAATAGTGGGCAGTACCACACCTCAGAACGCTTTTCAGAGGCACATTGTTGCTTTCAAAATGTGGCTTTTGCAGAGGTCAAGCTTATTACAGTAGGTCAGTTAGTAGTGCTGTAATTTTGAGCAAAACATTTAGCATTTCTATTTCTTCGCAAGTAGGTATTAAAAGAACATAGGTATGTATTTTTGCATACCAGTACTTCACTGCAATAGTGGTTGTGAATTTGTATCCATGTCATTTTCATCAGTTTAAATATAATGCATGCTGTTTGCTACATATGCCACCTTCCCTCTAAAATAGGGGATGTTAATGTGCACATGTCACTTATAGCGAAGAGTGTAGCATGTGACCCACAGTTGTTGATCCGTGTAAACAACAGAGATCTGCAAAAAAAATCCTGTCACAAACGGTTGCAACCCATTCCACACCACAACTAGAATGCCTCACTGGCAGTCGTATTTAGTTTGAATGGTGGTGACTAAAACTTAGGCCCTATTCACAGTTTGAACGGTGGCGACCGAAACTTAGTCTCTGAGCTACTGAGATACTTAGTGACTAAGAGACACAAAAAATGTAATTAAATGGGGCGATTCACACAGAAATACTTGAGTAGCAGTGTCGCAGAGTCGCCGTGACTCGGATACTACACAACTGGACATGCTGGTCGCAAGAGTCTCCCGGTCTCTTGGTTGCAGTCGCAACATTTGGTTGCACAATGTACGGAAATATGTTTAATTTGAAATCTTACTCGTGAAAGGCAAAGGTCCCAGGTTCGAGTCCCGGTTCCGGCACACAATTTTAATCTGCCAGGAAGTTTCATATCAGCGCACACTTCGCTGCAGAGTGAAGTTTCATTCTGGATCCTTTTCTTCTTCTTCTTCTTTTTTTTTTTTTTTTTAAATGAAGTTGACGCCGGCCATGAAAGTTTGCATTGTATGATCAAAATTTGTAGATTCTGTCACAAAATGAATCAAATGTGGTTAGCGACTAAGCACAATATGACCCTGGAAAAATAGAAAAATTGACCTGGAAAACTTAGGGAATTTTACTTTTATACAATCGCTGGAGAGCCTGATATTTTGTCTTGGTTCCACGAAAGTACCAGTCAAGCACAGAAGTAAAAAAACAAAAAACAAAAAAGTCTTTCAGATGTTTTTTTTAGACAAAACTCAATTCTTTGATGAAATTACTAACTGTAACAGAACATGAACAGTAATAAATAAAAGTGAACAAAAACAAAGAAAGGCAGCAGACAACGATGGCTACATCACACAGTACTCAGTAGTCGTGCAATTTTCGCACAATTTTTCTATGGAATCTGCATAATTGTGATGATGGACTGAGAAGGCAACCAGAAATGAGAATATCAGTTTTTTACCACTATAGTGCCAAGTATTGCACCTTAAATTGTGATATTTCATTTAAAAAAAGAAAAACCAAGTTTATTAACAAATTGTTTTAACAAAAAATAGTGTAAATATAGTTGGTTTATAAATGACCAATCTTTCGACACTTTAACTTGCCGAGTACTGTCAGTACCTTCTTACTAAATATTCTAATACAAGGTAATAATTACGCAACACTGAAATGCAGCTGTTCCTGAAATAACAGAGTTTAAAGTTTCATAGGTACACTAATTGAAGTATTTTTTTGGTTTGAATGTGTCCTAAAATTTTTACCTTTCACTTGTCAATTCTTACACCTTTGGCAATGTTGTTAAAGTGAAAGTGCAGCTTTGCACCATCGTTCACAATCCAGTCTTCAGTAGGTTAACTGCTTTATATTAAAAAATGAATAAAAATATACTCTATGAAAATTCTTGAAAAATCAGGGAATTTTGATCAGCCAACATCCTGCAGTGGCTGTCAGCAACAGCACACATCTGACCAATCGTGCTTCCCACGAATCACTATGTCATTACAAACAACTACCACAGACTCCTGAAAAGTGTTTTCACCAAAGAACCTTCTTGAAATCTGGGTCTCATTTTATGAGTGATTGCGCCTTAGATTTGGATAAATACGGTATTCATATCATCTTGGTAGAACAGTAAGATCACACATCTGAAGCCATGGTTTGAAAATGGACTATATTGTTCTATATTTGTCACCACAAGGAAGTGATCATTATAACATCTGTGATAGATATTAAAGAAAGAGAGAGAGAAAAAATACTTTGATATAACAGATTTTTAAAATATACTAAAAAGTATAAAATAATTTGCTAGCCCTGGGACCTCAACAGCATGTAGAAAGTTCAAAGAGACATTTGCCACACATGGATGAGCTTTATCCAGTCAAAAAATACCATCACAATACTGTTACATGAGTGGTAATGTGAGGATGCAGGATGGCTGTGACATACCATTGTGCTGTCAAATTTCCCTTGACCAGTACCAGCTGTAACTTGAGATCATACCCCCTGGCTCCCCACAATGTGACATCAGTAGAGACCTTTCTTCATATTGCAACCACATGTGTTAACTATAACACAGTGTTATTCATCAGCAGTCAATTCCTCCCAAACATAGCACACTCCACACATTCGTGTGGTCAGTGTCTATGCATGGGATTGTAATTTCCATAGACTGTTGCAGGGAGCATTTGTTCCTGGATGACAGAAGTAGATTTGAATCATATACAGTGTGCTTGTTACACAATTTAGCAGTTCTCACTTGCAGTGGTCGGACAGGGTCAGCCTAACCTTAACAGTGAGCGGGCCTGTCCTCACATTCCCATGCCACCCAATTTTAGCAAAACAAAAACGTGAAGTAGTGATGCTGGATTAAGAAGCATACACAAATTCCCAAAAAAGGTTTTTATTATTAGTGAAATTCCAACCGACAATACCATACCAAAGTGTGTTTCGCTGTTCCAATGAACAACAAAATGGGTAAATAAATACAGGACAAATTCCACCCACAAATAAAACATCAATACAGTTTTACAAATACAACTTTTAATGATTCTCATGGCTCAATCTTCAGCTTAAACAATACTGTCAACAATAACAGATTTCCGTGTTCAATGCATTTACTTTTAGAGGAGTTCTCAGTTTGTGTGAACTACCTTTACAAAATAGTTTTGCTATAGTCAGACTGTACGGAAAAACCAGGACAGCCCCACTCAATGTTTAGGTTTTGCTGACTCTGTCCTACTATCTTATGTGAAAATTGCCAACTTGAAAGGTATCACAGGTTCTTGGATGTCTTCTAGTATCTTTAGCACAAGGTACCAGAAACTCTCAAATTGATTTCACATCATAATAATTGTAAACCGTCAAAGAAAATAGTAACATTAATCTTATCCCTGCTGCCCAAAAGTGCCATAAAATTTAAAGAAATCTCCTTTCTGTTTACCAACAGCAAATAACACAATATGAATATGTCTTAACCCCACTAGGAAGAAGTGAATTAAACACAGTTACATAAATTTGTGTGACCACTTGCCCAAGTAAATTACAAGGGTCATTCACAAAGTAAGTTCCGTTTCCATTTCTCTCTGTGGCAGCACTACGATCGCAGTTCCAAGCATGCGCGACAGTTACACTGACTCAAGGAGAAGACATGTACACCATTTTCAGATCACTGCCACCGAAGTGTGCTTTGTAATGCTTCTTTATAATGTCAACCGTAATTGAATACAGTAGAACCTCGTTTTCACGCTTTTCAAGGGACTTCAGTAAAATGGTGTAAAATGCAGGAAATAATGTTTTAAATGGTAAAATATGCTTACTGGATCAGCCTTGCATTTTTGTAGTTTGTGGTTTATGTACACAATTGGCATCTAAATACTCGCCAGGAAGTTTATTATACAATAAAGTTTATCCAAATTTTTACTCTTTTAAGTGCAGGGCAGAACTGGTAAATTTTATGGAAAGTAGAAATTTTTGACGTAATTTTATTCATTATAATCGAGGACGCCGCTGCTAAGCTATGTAAAACATCTTCAAAATTACTGCCTTTTAAAGGCATTAATTATTTATGTAGGAAAACTCAAAGTTCTGTTCTATTTGTATTTTTCGCTGTTTCACATGACAATATTAGAGAATTTATCTGCGTTCTCCAGTGTAAACATGTGCATAAGTATTTTTGTGACGTTTGCATAGAATCAGCATCTCGCACTATTATTGATTTTTTGAGGTTGTGGGTATTATGATACCCAACTTTGGCAGATAACATTTTTTATTGATCAGAAATATGTATCACAAAAACAATGCAACTCTTTATTCTCACATTAACAAAGCAACTGGTTCTGATTGAGTACACACCAGCCGCTCTGGCAAAGAAGCTAGCGGAAAGAGGAACTACACTGCCACAAATCAGCGTTATTCTCATGTCAACAAACCATTCTGTTTGTCTGAGTACACGCCAGGCGCTCTGGCAAAGAATCTGGTGGAAAGATCGCCACACATTGGTGTGTTGTAAGTCAACTAGCCGATTACTGCCAACGATAGGCGCAATATACATTTCAATAAATGCAAAGTGTCAAAAAACTAGACTGTGAATAATTTTTAAGTGCTATACTTTAAGGGGAAAAGCCATGCTAGCATCAGTTTATGTAGATTACGTCTTTTTTTCTTCATGAACATGCTTTCGAAAAGCGTAAAACGCGGGAAAAGTAAAAATATGTCAACGCAAAAACAAGGGCAAATTAACATTGTGAACATAGGAAATTTGACGGGACCGACAAAAATGGTGTAAATGGCAGGAAAACGTAAAAACCGGGAACGTAAAAATGAGGTTTTCCTGTATACCACTGCATGTGAAATCAGATCTGTGATTAGTTTTCTAAATGTAAAGAAAGTTAAACCAAAGGAAATTCATCAGCAAATGTGAGAGGTCTGTGGACAAAGTGCTATGAGTGATTCAGTGGGTCTGGCTGTTCAGTGAAGGATGTGATCAAGTGCACGATGAAGAATGAAGTAGACATTCGTCTGTGGTTACCAAAGAACTGGTTCAGACAACTGAAGAGACGATTAAGCACAAGCATAAGTTTACACTTACTGTCCTTGCTATGGAAATCCCACAAATCTCATGATTACTAATTCATTAAATTGTTACCACACGGTTGAATATACAAGCGCCAACCTTCTTTGAAGAAGGCATACAAAAACTTGTGCCACGCTATGACAAGTGCCTACAAAATTTCAGAAGCTATGTAGAAAAGTAGCTTACAGGTAAGGATTTTTGTACAATAAATATTTGTTCTGTATCTGTACACATTTGTTGTATATAACAAAATGTAACTTACTTTGTGGACATACCTCGTAAACAAATTCATATAAATTGCAGCCTGCTGATTGACACCTTCACGAAGAAATCGGCAGTTGAATAACAGCACGGGACCCTAAGACACACAAGAGCTCTATCATTATACAGAGTCTTCACAGAAATTGAAGCAGATCAATACTGACCCAGAATGATCTGTTGGTGTAAAGTCTGCCTGGCAAGTTGTACTCTGCAGTGGTCTGGAATGTAATGTCACCTGAATACACAGTGCATGTGGCGGATCTTCACCAGTACTCAGCTGAAGATGGCCAGAAGACCCTGTGCCAAAATATCGTGGCAAGAAGTTACAGACATCTGGAAGTTATCACAAAATTTAATTAAACAACAAAAGCCTCACTCGGCACTGCTGTGTCTCGAGGTGAGGTATACAGGTTGCTTGCTGATCTAAGAATTAAGTGGCCATTTGTCACATTGAAAGTGCATCCACCAGCTGGCCCTGTAGCATCCCATGTCATTGCAGCATGTCAGGACATTACTCACACAGCAGACACAGCCCTCACTAAGAACAGCAGTGGGATTTTGGAATCCATCATGTGTCTAGGATTTTACTGTCACACCAATAATGGGCTACTATCATCTCAGTGCCATAAAAATGTGGCTGTTACATAATTAGACCAGCCAGCCAAATGGAGAACATCAAAATCCCCATTTAAAACTGTGTAAACTATGCCAGGGGCTTATAAGTTTGCCTTACATAAGTATGTAGGTTCTCTTTGTCCATCACAGTGATCATTCAACATCTGACATAATTCATGCCCCTTGCATGCTCTACTAGCTCTGGTAACTAAAATTAAACGTGAACAACATGACAAAAGTGATGTATCATGTCCAGTGATAAAAATTCTGTACTACCCCGGATGACCATGATCAGTTAGTGAGCAGCCCATCTGGCCATAAATCCCTTTGTTTCAATGTTTCAGAGGCACAGTAGAGTTACTCACAGCATCAAGGTGTGAGGAGCTGTTGTGAACGATTTCAGACCGAGACTGAGAACTCTGGTGGCCAGCAGTATGTCACGGACCTGATGTGTATTTGCATGTTACCTCCAATGCAGCACTATCATGGTGCCATTTTTCGACAGAACAATGCTTGTCCACACTATCATCTGCCTGCATAATATTGAGGCACTCTCTTAGCTTTTCCCTGATAAAACCCATGGTCCCAATTTGTAAGCTAACTCTGTTCCAGTGCTATTATCCAGGAACTTGGAATAATGATCATCAATTCTAGCATCATCCTGCACACTTACATCACTCATTATCTTACAGCCAATAAGCATTCAGTAATGTTCCAAGTACACTTTGGTGCTATTGTTGTAGCCATTCTGAGCGTTAGATGCATTTGTTGCAAGTTATTTACTGAATTGTTATTCAATTTGTTATGAGATGTTACTGCTGACGGTACTAAAATGCAATAAATTCTACACATACACCACCATTGTGGAAATTGCAACACCAAGGAGACCGAGGAATTCAATAAATTTAATATCTCAGGTTAGGTATGTGACAAGTAACAAATTTACCTTTTCAAATCTGTACATGTCCTTTGAGCCCTACTATTCAGTATGCCATGTGACCACCATGCACTCCAATTAGAGTTGCTATATACCGTGGCATTGAATCAATAATGTTCTGCATACATTCCTGAGGGATTTACCTCCAAACAGTTTGTTATGTCTGAGCCCATAAAACCATGACACTAGTTACTAGAGGACCCATGGCACACCAGGGTGCCAACCAACCATATCCCAGACATGTACATTGGGCAATATGTTTGGCGAACATGCAGACCAAGGAAAAGTGGTGTCCGTTGCACTTCGAAGAAGGCCTATATATCCTCGTAGTTTGTGGCCTGAGGAGATGCCTGAAGCAGGGGGATTGCCTCAGGCTCTGTATCTACTGGTAGATACCAGTAGGTGTTCAAAGTGCCCTCAATATGTAGGAAGCACTCCAAACCGTCACACCTGGTGTTTGTTACCTATGCTGCTCCATAGTGTAGCTCTCCAGGTTGTGCACACCACGGTACCACTGGACATGTATGAGGCTATCACTGCAAGACTTGTACGAAAAAATTACATCTTGCCACTCAGAATCCCAGTGGAGTTGGATGAGCTTTTGGGTTCTGGACAATGGAAGCCAACATAATGACACAGTTGCAACCATTTCAACCTGCAGCAGACAGCAATAAACGGTCAATGCAGATGAGTTCACACCTGTTGCAGTGCTCCAGCAACGAGCCAACACTGTGGATGGTGCTGTATGGTACATTAGGGCCATGTGGACAAGATGATGGTCGTCCCATACCATGGTCATGTTCCATGGTCCAGTTCCCACTTGTTGCTGTGTACAATCTTCCTCTGTCAACTGCTTCCACACACATCATCACTGTTTTATCAGCACATCCTGTGCAAGCCGAAATGTTACGGTATGACAACCCAGTTTCCTGGAGACCAATCATTATGCCATGTTCGAACTTCTCCACATGCAGATACTGACACTCACTGTTGTGTTTCCACGTCATATGACAGCTCTGCTCCGACTACACTAGGCTCAACACCAACCCTGTTGGTGAGAGAGCTCTGCTTGGCTTAGGTGTACCCCCTCTCACTGCAAAACATACTACTTATTGCTCGTACACCAAGTGTGGTGCTTTTCGGTTATTTCCTTCTCAGTGTTGCACTTTTCACTAACGGCAGTGTTGTTGTTGGTTTTTTTTTTTTTTTTTTTTTTTTTTTTTTTATCTCAGCAGCTAGTAGGTGTTACAAGACACAGACATATGAAAATTTGTGTCGGTGCCAGGATTCGAACACGGGAGCTCCTGCATACTGGGCAGTTGCACTGAAGCCCTGTCCACCCCAGGCACATGGGCTTAGCACACCTGCAGGGACTAACTAAGCACATGTCCAAAAGAACAGACAAGAAAACTCTTAATTTTAAGTCTCCATATTGAAGACTGACGCATATTTCAGTATGGGTGCACATGAGGATCGGACTCCTGGCAGTAATATAGGGCCCAGCTGCAAGCCATGGGGTAAAATGATCAAAGTAAAAAGACTCATGACAGTTTGTGTTGGATGGAGTACTAGCTTGAGTAGCCATGCAAGTGTGTAAAACCCATGTGCCTGGGATGGTGCACAGGTTTAGCACAACTGGCTAGTAAGCAGGAGCTCCAGTGTTTGAAACCTAGCCCCAGAACAAATTTTCCATTTTGTATGATAACAATATCTGCCAGCAATTGAGACTGAAACGTCTCAGTTAAAATCTGTATTAAGAACAGCTGTAGCATCACATAGCGACTCTGTTCTTACGGACCTGTCCGAAAGAACAGATGCCGCAATTCTTAATTCTAAATTCTACATAAGCAACCAAGATACAAAATTTACAGAATACACACTTTCTTCGAGAGCAATGCACCTGCATATGCATACTGTAACTGATGTTTGGAACCTGCAACGTTGCAATCTCTTTCCTTGCTTAGACATGTATGACTTACCATAATTTTTGTTTCATTCTACAGTTTTAGGCCACTCTACACTCTACCTCACATAGAAAATGGTTCTCTAATCATTTACATAGCTGCCAATATTGTGTAAAAGTATTAAGTTACATTTACTTTTCATCATGTCTTATGGGTGCTTGACTTCGTCTGGCAGAGTGTATATTATAATTCTTGAGTTTGTATCTCAAATATGAAAATGTGTTCATTTTGTGTTTTAATTTTAATATAGTTGTGGATCTCAATTAATTAAATGAAATGAGCCATTCAGATCAAAGATTGTTATTAACAATATAATGACTGTTTTCAACCCACCGCAAAGACGTACTGACGGGCTGTGACAGTCACAGAAAAAAGACACACACATACAATGGTTGTGTACTGTAAAGCATGCCTGTGTGTTTGTGTGGATGTTCTTAATTTTGAAGAAGACCGTGGCCGATAACTTAAGTGTTGATGTGTGTGTCTTTTTTATGAGCCTCTCGCAGCCGTTGTTACGTCTTTGCGGTGACTTGAAAACTGTCCTCATTATATTGTTGAATTACAACCTGGAGCTGGAGTTTCCATTATTAAATATTATCAGTAACAGCAAGTTAACAAAACGGAGTCCAGCTTGGAATGCTCATAATATAATGAGGATAGGTTGCAACTCACCTTAGCCCTTTCAACCCAAACCCACATGTTCGTTCGGGTTTGGATTTCAACTTTTTGCCCTGACCTCAAGTCTTCTAATATGCTGCCAACAGATCCCAGAAGAAGTGAACAAGTTTTAACAAGAAGAAAGCGGCATGCTGTCCTCAAAGTGGAAAGGAGTACAGACAATTGCTGAGTCGCAGACAGGCATGTAAAAAAGACTGTCACTGTCACACAACTTAAATTTCCAGCCACATCATTCGGTGATGTGTGCACAAGTAGTGCCTGAGTAATTTTGTGAATGTAGATATGTTATTTTTCTGATGAAGGCTGTGACTGGAAATTTAAGTTGTGCTACTGTGATTGTCTTTTTATTTACCGGTCTGCACCTTATTGTCTTTTTGGTGAGTTGCAATCTATCCTCATTATATTATTGAACAAGTTAACAGTCTTTATTATTTAGGAAATCAACAAGTTACTAGCATAATACAGATGTAGACAATAAGCTTTATCAGACTTCCTGGCAGATTGAACATGTGCACTGGGCGAAGACTCGTTCTTTGGATTTTTTTTTTTTTCCATTCGTGGGCAGGTGTTCTACCAGTTGAGCTACCTGAGCACAACTCACGAACCTGTCCTCACAAGCTTGCTTCTACCAGATCCCCACCTCCTACCTTCCATACTTCTCCTATAAGGAAATGAAAATCATTGTGGAAACATCCTGTGGGCTCTGCAATATTAGCTGGTCTCACAAGTTTCACAGGAAAACTACTGTAAAGTTTGATAGGTGGGAGAAATGAACTAGCAGTATTAAAGCTGTGACAGATATGTTATGAGTCGTGGTGTGATAACTTTGTTGGTAGAGCACTTGTCCCTGAAAGACAAAGATCCAGAGTTCAAGCCTCAGAGTGGCAAACAGTTTTAAGTTGCCAAGACATTTCATATCAGTGTACACTCTGCTGCAGAATGGAAATTCATTATCAAAACAACAATCATAGTTTTCATTATACATGTAGCACTGTTAATTGAACTTTATGAATGCTGTTGAAAAGGAGACAAAAATAAAATTTCAAACAGTTGTGACTGTGATATGGATGATGCATGGGAGTGAATTTTGGGTTCTTACAGAGAGGAGATAAACACAGTGCAATGGTATTTCTAAAAAAATAAAATAAAAAATAAAAAAAATTTAAAAAATGTGATTTCACTTATTAAGGCTAGATGATGAATGAGCAAATTAGAGAAGAACTGAGTTTTAAGGAGTAAACAGCACAAGAGAAATTTAGAAACAGCTTGAAAGAGCATGTGAGTAGTATTTCAAAATAAAGACTCAATGAAACAACCTGAGATATAGTTGTATAAGCAGAAGAAACCTCAGTAGGCCCAGAATGATGATAACCCTTGAAGATGAAAGAGGCAATCAACCAACCTGATCCCTGGAAGTAGTGATGGTGATGATGACTATTAATTAATTTGATCTCTGCACTGGGCTTCCTTCACATAACTAATGTTTAATATCGATGTTTCCTTCATGTGTCAGTTTGGTTTGGTGTTTGTTTACTCATTTTCCCGGTATGTTATAAGGTAGTTCAAAAAATAATTTTCAAAGTTTGATTTTGTTGTAATCTCTAGACTATTATTGCTTCTTGGAAGGCTCTAAGTGATGTCAACAAGCAGAAATGTAATTAAAAACTTTTGTAAATACTTGAAAGTTTAAGTATAGTTATTTAACTATTAATATAAAAAAATAGAAAACAGATGACTTACACAAAGGACCGGCTCGTCGATAGACACAAATAAAATCACACACAAACACACATACAAGCTTTCACAACCGTTGGTCGCTTCATCAGGAAAAGAGGAAGAAAGGAGAGGAGAAAGGGAAGAATATTGGTTTTAAGGAAGTGGAGAAGGAGTTGTTCCAATCCCAGAAATTCCTTACTTCCAACATTGCCTCCCAGTCCTTCCTGAAAAACCTTAATCCTACTCCCAACATTACCGCAGCTGAATCCCGAGCTATCCGTGATCTGAAGGCTGACCATTCCATCATCATTCTCCCCGCCGACAAGGGATCCACGACCGTGGTACTTGATCGGCGGGAGTATGTGGCTGAGGGACTGTCTGCTTTCAGACAACACTACCTACAAAATCTGTCAAGATGACCCCATTCCTGATGTCCAGGCAGAGCTTCAGGGAATTCTCAGATCCTTAGGCCCCCTACAAAACCTTTCACCTGAGTCCATCAAATGCATGACCCCACCGACACCCCGCACCCATACCTTCTACCTACTTCCTAAGATTCACAAACCTAATCATCCAGGCTGGCCGATTGTGGCCGGTTACCAAGCCCCCACAGAACGAATCTCTGCCTACATAGACCAACACCTTCAACCCATCATGTGCAGTCTCCCATTCTTCATCAAAGACACAACTTCTTCACTTTTGAGGGCCGGGCATACCAACAAGTAAAGGGAACAGCCATGGGAACCAGGATGGCCGCCTCGTACGCAAACTTATTTATGGGACGCTTAGAGGAAGCCTTCCTGGATACCCAAAGTTTGGTACAGATTCATTGATGACATCTTCATGATCTGTACCAACAGTGAAGAAGAACTCTAGAATTTCCTCTCCAAACTCAACTCCTTCGGTCCCATCAGATTCACCTGGTCCTATTCCAAATCCCATGCCACTTTCCTTGATGTCGACCTCCATTGCCGGCCGCGGTGGCCGAGGGGACTGAGGCGCTCTAGTCACGGTCTGCACGGTCACTATGGTCGGGGGTTCGAATCCCCCCTCGCGCATGGATATTTGTGCCATTCATAGTCTTAGCTAGTTCATAAGTAGTTTGTAAGTTCAGGGACTGATGACCCCGTAGTTAAGTCCCATAAGCTATACAACATTTTTTCGACCTCCATCTGTCCAACGGCCAACTTCACACATTTGTCCGCATCAAACCAACCAACAAACAACAATACCTCCATTATGACAGCTGCCATCCATTCCACATCAAACGTTCCCTTCCCAACAGCTTAGGTCTTCGTGGCAGAAGAGTCTGCTCCAGTCCTGAATCCCTGAACCAGTACACCAATAACTAAATAACAGCTTTCACATCTCGCAGCTATCCTCCTGATCTGGTTCAGAAGCAAATTACCAGAGCCACCTCCTCATCCCCCCAAATCCAGAACCCTCCACTGAAGAACCCCAGAAATGCCCCTTTTGTCACCAGATACTTTCCGGGACTGGAGCAGACTCTGAATGTGGCTCTCCAGCAGGGATATGACTTCCTTAAACCCTGCCCGGAAATGAGATCCATCCTTAATGACATCCTTCCCACTCCCACTCCACCAAGAGTGTCTTTCTGCCTCCCACCTAACCTCCTAGTCCATCCCTATGAAATCCCCAAACCACCTTCCCTACCCTCTGACTCCTACCCATGCAACCGCCCCCATTGTAAAACCTGCCCTATGCACCCTTCCACCACCACTTACTCCAGTCCAGTAACCCGGAGGGTGTACACGATCAGGGGCAGAGCCACTTGCGATAGCACCCACGTGATTTACCAACTAACATGCCTGCACTGTGAAGCGTTCTATGTGGGAATGACCAGCAACAAACTGTCCATTTGCATGAACGGTCACAGGCAGACAGTGTTTATTGGTAATGAAGATCACCCTGTGGCTAAACATGCCTTGCTGCATGGCTAGCACATCTTGGCTAAAGACGGTGGGCGGGAATTTGAATTTAGTGGAGGTTGACCAGCAACAAACTGTCCATTTGCATGAACAGTCACAGAAAGACAGTGTTTGTTGGTAATGAGGATCACCCTGTGGCTAAACACGCCTTGGTGCATGGCCAGCACATCTTGGCACAGTGTTACACCGTCCGGGTTATCTGGATACTTCCCACCGACACCACCCTTTCAGAACTCCGGAGATGGGAACTTGCCCTTCAGCTTATTCTCTCCTCCCGTTGCCCACCTGGTATCAACCTCCACTAAATTCAAATTCCCGCCCACCATCTTTAGCATCTTTGCCTCGATTCTGTGGACAGAGCCTCCGCCTCAAGTGATATCTCTGTCCAACTTCTTTGCTTTTTACAAATGTCTGTCTAGGTGTGTTTGCGTTTGGATATGTGTGAGTGTGTGTGCATTTGTTTACCTTCCTTTTTTTCCCCTAAGGTAAGTCCTTCCACTCCTGGGATTGGAACGACTCCTTTTCGACTTTCTTAAAACCCATATCCTTCCCTTTCTCCTCTCCTTTCTTCCTCTTTTCCCGACGAAGCGCCCAATGGTTGCGAAAGCTTGTATGTGTGTTTGTGTGTGATTTTATTTGTGTATATCGATGAGCCGGTCCTTTGGGTAAGTCATCTGTTTTCTATTTTTTATATTTGTTTATCCCACCAGGAAAGTTTCCTTCTATAATTTTTATTTAACTATTAAAATGTAGAAGACTTTTTTCATTAGTAAAATTATGTAATAGACAATTCTAAAGCAAAAATTTCTGCTTTGTTTTAGGAAAACTAGTACAACCTGTAGTTAATGTAGAGAATACAGAAGCACATACACCAACCACCGACTCTGAGAAACAATTTACAGAAAGAAGTACAGGTGCAAATGAAAATTCTGAGTCTTCAGAATCAGTGGTAAATATTTTAAATTGTAAATATTTAAAATGACAAAAACTAGAGAAATTCTGATTGTGATTTCAAATTATTTGACAATAAAAATTGGCTTATGTAGTATAGTAACAAAAATGAAAAGCTGTTATCAATCTAAATGTTCCTTCGATCATCATAGTGATTCACTAAGCATGGTCTATTGGATGTGGTATACCTTTGCTGAGGGGGCCTTCAAACTGACTTACCCAGCCAGTTACTGGTTGACCTTTAACATGGATTTCAGTCCATGGTGAATCTGGCAGTCTGCACATTAATAAACATTGCAAAACACATATAAGAGGCTGAAAGAAGGTTTATTGAACCACTTTCATAATATTTCTCTAGCAGTCCACACACTAATAGCGTGTGGGTAAAAAGAACACCTAAATCTTTTTTATCTGATTTCTTTTATGTCTCCCACTATAGGTGGGTGTTAGCAAAATATGTTCACATTTGGAGGCGAAATTTGGTGAAAGAGATTTCACAAATAAATCTCGCTGCTCCGAATAACTCCTTTCTTTTAATCATTTCCACACTAACTCTTGCATCATTTCTGTGACATTCTCCCCTGTATTGCGATAATATAAAAAATGAGGTGTCATTTTCTGAACGTTCTCTATAGCCTTCATCAGTCCCACTTGGTGGGAATCCCACAGTGCACAACAATACTCTTTAAACAGGACAGGCAAGTGTAATATAGGCAGTTTCTTTAGTAGAACTGATGCATGTTCTGAGTGTCCTGCCAATGAAACACATCCTTTGGTTCATTTTCCTCATGATTTTTTCGTTGGTCTTTTCAATTAAAGTTGTTCACGATTTTAATTCCTAGATATTTAGTTGTATTTACAGCCTTTAGATTTGACTGATTTATCATGTAAATGACGAGTAACCGATTTGTTTTTAGTGCCCATATGGACGACTTGACACTTATCATTATTTAGGATCAATTTCCAATTTTTTCACTATGCAGATTTCTTATCTAAAACATTTCGCAGTTGGTTTTGATCCTCTGGTGACCTTACTAACCGATAATGGCAGCATCATCTGCGAACAGTCCAAGAGAGCTGCTCAGATTGTCTCCTAAATCGATTATAAAGACAAGGAACAGTGGGTCTTATTGAATCCATTATCGGTGGTGGAAACGGGATAGCGGCTGGTCAAGAGTCTGAAGGAACTGAGATACCAACAGCCGTAACTACATTATACTTATGGCTGTTGGTATCTCAGTTCCTTCGGAGGAACAGTGGGGGCCTATAACACTTCTCTGGGAAATGCCAGATATCACTTCTGTTTTACTCATTGACTTCCCATCAGTTATTACATAGTGTCCCTTCTGACATGTAATTGCAAATCCAATCACACAACTCTGGTGATATTCCATTAGCACACAATTTTGTTAGAAGCCTCTTGTGAGATACAGTGTCAAAAGTCTGTTCATCTTGTGGGATGTGAGAAACCACCTGAAAAACACACCCAGGCTCTGACAACACACTGACCCCGTATTGTTTATCTGCTGGGTGGATTCAAATGGTATCCTACATACCTAACTATGCAGAAAACAGCATTTTAAATTGTATGGCTAATCAGGCGAGTAATTTTGAAATTTTAAACCTGCAGTATTTTCACTGTTGGTTGATTGTAAACTCTTGAAAATAAGATATTTAATAAATCATCAAGCTTTATTAATTATGGTAGAAAGATGTGTTTGGGGGAAGGGGGTGAGACTAACTATTGAATATGTGCTGAAGTACTTCATTAAAACTCATAAAGAGTATAATTTTACTTTAGTTAGAACATTTGCAAATAGTTCAGCCTTGAAATAAAACTTAAATAATTAACCTTTACAATAGGAAATATGATCTGTTATATGGCTGTAAAATTTTCTGTTTATATACTGCAATTGGCGAATTTTGAATGTGACAGCATTATGAAGCACAGAAACAGTATTTCTATGTGACAAGCTGCAATTAAAAGTAGCAAACAACTTAATTCACCTATCCAAACGTTGATCTACAGAATGATTCCATCAAATATGAACAGATAGATTAACATTGCTGATGTGAAAAACATCAGGTAGCATTGCGGTTCAAAAACACGCGTTAAACTGTAGGTCCCCGTATAACTGGCTGGGTAAGTCAGTTTGAAAGTCAGAGAAAGGCAATGACATACCACCTCCAAATAGGACCAAGCATAGTAAAGCACTGTGGTGTTCAAACCAATCTTCGGGTTGTTGACTACTTCACCGTTTCAGATTGTGAAACATGTGGAAGAGCCAAGTACTAATACAACTAAAGATGAAACTTGACATGTATATACTGAAGAACATGAATGTGAACTTACACACTTGTTGCATATATACTGAAGAACATGAATGTGAACTTACACACTTGTTGCATATATATACAGTCTGTATAAGTGTACAGTTTGTTCGACTCCATGTTAAGTGACCAGTGCAACTGACTGCCATGTGGATGACCTTGGACGTATTCCCAGTGTTGTCAGGGATTATTAGTGGGTGGGATGACTGGAATGCGGAGCACTCAGTCTTGTGTGGCCAATTGAAGAAATAGTTGATTGACAACTAGTGGCATTAGTTCACCTCTCTTCATCCCATATCCAATAATGACACTGGCGAGGGCAATACTGTAATTTGTTGGGGAATATGGGCTGGCAGGACCTGGGGACAGAGTTAACTTCAATTTCATAATGTTTACCCAATGTTTTAATTACATTTTGTTGAGGTAGTCTTTAAGCAGGTACAATTGCACACAGCAGTTGGGCAAAATACGAACACTTAACATAGACACAATAGTTATTTATTAGTAGGGGTTAGCCCACCATTGGCTTTGATAACAGCTCCAATTCTTCGAAGAACAGTGTCTTTATAGTTTCCAACACAGTGTTATCTGTTCTTGTATCAAAACATTCACCAATTACTTCACAAATGTTAGAGCTGCAAACATGGTCCTCACTCTCAGCTCAAGAACTCCCCACTCTTCTTCTTCTTTAATGTTGTTCATCCCTGAGGTTTATTTGCAGCTGAGTGCCATTCCTCTCTTTTGGTTTCCTTCCTCTTCATTTCCACGTATGTATTACATCCAACATAGTTCATGATCTGTTGCATGTTTGTCATTCTGCGTTGTCCCTGAAAATTTCTTCCATAAATAGCTCCTTCTGGTTTTTTCAGTGATGTTGTGTCTTAGAATGTGGTCTAGTAGTTTCTCTCTTCTTGTCTGTATGTTTCTCCACAGAGATCTGGTTTTCTGTACTTTTCTAAGCACCTCTTCATCTCTCTCTCTCTCTCTCTCTCTCTCTACAGCTGACCATCATCATCATCCTTCTGTAGCCTCACATCTCCAGGGCTTCTAGCCATCTTATGTCTTCTTTCCCCGCTGTCCAGGTTTCACATCTTTATAGGACCACACTCCAAATAAAAGCTTTCATGATACATTTCTTTATTTTCAGACCGATATTATTGCTCGTAAGTTCTTTCTCAAAATAAATGCAATTTTGGCCTGCTGTATTTTGCTCACAATTTCTTTCTGGCTTTTATCACCCCTTGTGATTTTGCTTCCTAAATGCGTAAATTCCTCTATCAGTTCTAGCTCCTCTCTTCCAATTCCTATTCCTACACATTCGTATTCTGTTTCAGTACTGCATACCATTACTTTAGACTTTTTCTTGTCTATTCTCATTCTATACTAATCAAATAATATCCTTTCCTTTGTTCTGGGGACTTCCTCTAGATCCTCTTATGTCTCCGTAACCACAGCAATATGACCTGCATAACTCAGCATTCATTTTGATCCCCATGTCAGTAGTTTCGCGAACTTGGTCTATAGCTTCCTGGATGTAAGTGTTCAATATAAGAGGAGAGATGAGCACATCTAGGTCTTGCACCTTTTCCAATTTTTGCTTCTTGTTCTTGTTGCAAATGCCTCAGTTCCATCCCATTCTTATAGAGGCTCAGTATCACATGGGTGTCTTTGTACTTAATGCCAGATTTCTTCAGCACTCTGAACATCTAATGTGAGATAACATTATCAAATACCTTTTCCAGGTCTACAAAGACAATATAGGTTGGTTTATTTTTATGTATTCTCTTTTCTATAAGGAATCTCAGTACTAGAATTGCTCCTTTTGTTCACTATCTGAATCCAAACTGATCTTCGCTCCGCATCTCCAACATCTCCCCCACCTTTTTCTTCAGTTATCCTCAGAATTATTTTGATACATATGACATCCCATAACAATTCAGTTATGTTGAGATGTGGCAAATGGGTTGTCCAGGATAGATGTTTGATAAATTTTGTAATGCCATACAAAGTACCCCTGAATCTTTTTAGTTGTGTGTGGCATGGGGAGCGGGGGTGCACTATCTCTCTGGAATGTGGCAGTGTTTTTTAGCAATAAGTGATGGTGATATACTTATTTATCATTATCCGACCAGTAAGAGTAATGATAAAAATAATTGAATGCCATGATATAGATGCCCAAAAAATAGTTGAATGTCGTGATATAGATGCCCAAATCATGATGGAACCTCACCCTTGTTTGACTGTAGAAATCATGCATACCATATCATAAGGTTCATTTTAGGTTTTCGATATATGAAATTTGTGTTTGCAGAAAAATTTTAAATGAAGATTCATTGGATCTTACCGCATACTTCAAGTTATTAAGTGTCCAGGTCCTATTACGTTTAGCAGCTGCACCCCTTCCAAGAATGTTAAGCTCCAGCCACATTGTTTTATCAAAATAGTATTACTCATCTCTCTGATCTTGTCACTAGTGTAAAGCTAAACCTTGCAGCCATTTTTGATACAGATGCTCCCACAAGTTGCACAGCTTCCATTTGGCCTCTTTGGAAGTCGAAGAGATCATGAATATCACTGATCATGTGTATTAAATGTTGTAGGACAAAATGTAATATATATTGAAAGGTAACATTTAAGTTTTTGTATGTTGACTGTGTACTGCAGCCGGCCGCGGTGGCCGAGGAGACTGAGGCGCTTCAGTCATGGTCTGCACGGCCACTACGGTCGGGGGTTCGAATCCCCCTCGGGCATGGATATTTGTGCCGTCCTAGTTCGTAAGTAGTTCATAAGTAGTTTGTAAGTTTAGGGACTGATGACCCCGTAGTTAAGTCCCATAAGCTTTACAAACATTTGAACATTTGTGTACTGCAGTTGTGTGTCATTGCTAACATGTACTTAGTGGGGCCAGCATGCAACAAGATATAGCGCAATGCATGGTGTTAATATTATTTTGTCCTCCTCCTGTAGATAACACTGGATAATTTAAATAACTATCTCTACTATATCTGGTAATGTCTCTCTCAGCATTTGAGAGACACGTTTATACATAAACCCCAATTTTACCGAATCGAATCCAAATACCGAATCTTAAATAAAACGTGCCGAATCGAATCTTCTGAATCTTGAACCCAAATAATCTATCAACTCAAGTACATGTGTTTAAAAAGAATTACTCTTCTATCACAGCCAGTGATGAAAATAAAGTCTTCTGGTGTGAATCCAAAATGACAATATTAACAGTAAAATTTAAGAAATTAAAATTTTATTTAGATTTTTATTTTAAATCTTAATGATTTTTTAATACCCCTTACCCTTAAAAGAAATTTTTATGAAAAATTTCGTTGTATATGTTGTTGAGATGGTCTAAAAGGTAATAAGAAACTTTCTTCACTCTATTACAAAATGTTTGATTTTGATGAAATAAAAAAATAATGAAAGGATTACATATTGTTTTTCTTTTTTCAAAGGGGAAGACTCAAAAATAAAACCTGAAAAGATGAGTAGATATTTTGGAAGTTAAAAAATAGATTCTTAAGAATTAGGATGTGTAAATGTTAAATAATTTTATAGTGACATAGCAGGCATTCCATGAGTAACTGACAGAACATTCAGACATAGAAAACTGCGTTTATTCGATGTGTGTGTACTTGTGAAAAGATTACGGATTCTAGAGGGTTAAGCAAGGGTATTTTGCAGATTTATTTATTCTTTTAAGCATTTAAGATCACGTAACTTGTCTGCAGAGAATTTTTATTCGTACAAGATTTAAAAATTACTACTAGAAGTCACTTGCCGTGCTTCATTTCTATTCCCGTTCAGCATAAGAATAATACAAATGTAAACATTAACGTGATATGTATATTCTTCCGCGTTCGCCGTTGTTTTTCTGGTTTGTTAGGCGGACGGAATATAAATGTGGTAACAGCTAACACGGAAGATTACATGGCGTAATGTTTACATTTGTATTATTCTTATGGCGAAAAGAGTGTGGAATTTACGAATCACGATTCATAGGAACAATCCCTTTCCCCTATTAGAAAAACACGTAAGTTGTAGCACGAAGGCAGTGGTTGTAGCGTCAGGCCTATTGACGCAATACAGGCTTGCCAGTCGGCTTTACGTAGTAGATTTTAGATAAGACTTCAAATGTATGGCTATTGATGAGACTAAATGCGGATATATAACAATTTTATTAGACTTATAATACAAATTTTATGAAATGTTTATAATAACATTTAGTTACCGGTACGGTAATTCCGTATCACTATCATTTGATTCCTTGTTACACAGTTCCTTTGTACTACAGAGCATCAGCCCTCGTACAATCTAGTGCATTCCATCTCGAAAATTTTTAAATGCATGTTACACAATTTGATTTGGAACCCACTTCCAGGTATCTAATTCCATTGGCACGCTTGCGCTTTTTTGTTGGTGTCAGTTCTCTGTCACTTTTCGAAAGGCAATAGTTGTACATGTGTTTAAGATTGACCTTAAACGATTTATTGAAACAGACGTCAAGTGGTTGCTGAATTGACGTCATCCCACCTGGCTGGTGCACGATTAGAACATTTTTTTTCACATAATAAGTACCTTTCTTCTTGAAATCCCAGTGCTTCATTACAGTTCATATACCCCAGCACTTCACAAAATTCGACTAAACAATACGTGAAATCAGAACGAGGCAACTCATGCAATAATGCTAAAGCCTTATATATTGTTATTTACGCGAAGGAATGTATTTTTGTTGCTACTTATATATGCAAGGCTTTTTTTTTACGAGCGCAAAAGTTTTAGCCATAGTATTTATATATGCGCCTGCTAAGCAAGCCTGTGTAGCACTGCTTATATTAGACGGGAAAAGTTACTTGTGGCGGCTCCATACACCATTTATCAGAACTATTCAAAGTGAGGTCGTTTCGTTTTATGACATCGCGTGTTTCCCCGGATCTGTGGAAAATAAAGTAAATAACGAAAGCGCACTGTTCTGCAAAGTAAACTACAACATTCGTAACAGGTTGCCATATAACACTTTGGATTCGGGATTCGGTAGTATTCGGCCATTATGCGCCGAATCTCGAATCCGAAGCCTGTGTGCTAGATTCAGCGAATAATGGATTAGGCCGAACCACTCGGACACAACCCTAATAATAATAATTGTTATGTAATACATATAAACATGTGAAACTGTGAGCGCCTCTCTTAAATACCCCTTATGAAATATTTTTCGGAGCGGTATGACTTAGTAGCATTTTTACTAGTATGTCAAATATTCTGTCCATGCAGGATGATCATGAGACACAAGTCCAGACATTCAGTGAGGAAGTTCCATTGCCAAGCAGGCAGCAAGAGGAGGAAACTGTGGAAATGGTTGGTGAATTGGATCCGCAAACAGGAATTTATTCTGTGCATCCATCACACGTATCAGCAAAAGGTAAGTAATAGTAGTCACTTCACACACATGCAGGGATGTTTTTGAGGACACTTGCAACATTAATAACTGTATTGTAGTAGTCTATGGAAAAAATAAAGTGCCATTACATAAAAACAATTTTATCCCTCTTGTTTAATTTACCACCATTGTACAATAATTATAATAAAGTTCTTCCTAAAGTGTAATGCAATCCACCACACTGACAGTCTTTCGGCTCCAGAAATGCACATAAAACAGACAATTGCATGTGTGTGTGTGTGTGTGTGTGTGTGTGTGAGGGGGGGTTGGACACGCGCGCGCGTGTCACAGTACTGTACCTCCTTACTTTTTTTTTTTTCATCTATTTTCTCTTCCCTTTCTACACTACTGTTTTAAATTTATTTTCCTCTTATTCCTTTCATTTTTGCCTTCTTTGCTTAGTACAGGTGTTCCATCTGAGCTCTTGATTTTCATACAGGTGTTTCCCCCCCCCCCCTCCCCCCATCAGAACATATCTTTTACCAATATTTCCCCTAGTTATAATTTCTTCTGATTTCTGAGCCAATTGTCACTTCCTGTAAAACTCTAATTTTAGTCATCTGTACTCCCTTTTCCATGTTTAATTTATATATTTTTTTTATTTCGTTTATTACATCTATTATCTCCTGTGTTATCCAAAGATTTCTACTAAGTCTATCTGATCCTCTGCAATCTTCATGAGTTAATCTCTCAGAACTACCCATTATTCTTGCAATGTGTTGACTTTACTATCAGAGCTGTCTTAATACCTTTGACTACCACCATGTCTTTTGGTACATACAGGATGTGCTGCCCAATGTTCTACACGGTGTGTCTAGAAAGTTAAATGAATATTTTCAGACAACAAACAAAACAAAACATACAAACAAATGTTCTTTATTGCCCTTCAAAATAGTCACCAGCCACTACAACAAACTTTTGACAACATTCATACAACTTCTGGAAACTACCAAAAAAAGACTCCTGTTGAATCAATCGCAGAACAGCTGTCACACAATCTTTGATGGAATTCAAGACCACAAAATGTTCAACTTTTATGGCTGCCTTCCAGATCAGGAGAGTACGGAGGGTGTTCAAAAACAGTTACCATCTTTTCCGCCAGGAATTGGCACACAGTGTGCAGGGGCACTGTCGTGGGGCAGCATCAGTTTTCCAGTCCTGTGCAACTCTGGATGAACCCACCAGATACGCTGTAACAATGGGTTCAATACAGAACGGTAAAATGCAGCATTAATGGTTTGACCTCCACAAACAAATTTCTTGTAGATGATGCTATTGTTGTTGAAGGTGGTGATCAACAGTGTTTTCACCATGGCTTACTGCAAACTTACTTTTTTTTTTTGTGGAGATGGTGATCACCATGACAACAATTGCTGTTTCAATTCTGGATCAAACTGGTAGCACCAGTTCTCATCACCCATGACAATGTTGTTCGGAAGAAATAGATCCTGGTCACACATGGGAAAGAAATCGCCATTAAGTTACCATCCGTTCTGCTTGCTGCTCATCTGTGAGCTTGGCGACACAAATCTGAAACAGATCTTCCACTTACCCAAATCATTGTGGACAATGGAGTTCACCGTGTCATTGGTAATGCCCAATTCCTCCATAATCAATCTGAGTATCTGTCACCAATCTTGTGCCAGCATTTTGTTGCAGTTTCTCAATAATTTTTGGGGTTCTGCTTGTCGACTGGACCTTGGGTCATCTTCAGTTGTTTCCTTCCTTTCACGGAAGCATTTAAACCTTTTGTAAACACATTTTTTGCTCATGTTTTCCCTCCCATACACCTGCACCAACATTCCATGTGTCTCCATTGCAGTCTTCCGTTTTTTGTAGCAACACTCGATGTTTATACATTGCTCCATTGTGCTGTGACGCTTCCTCTTACACTGACTATGTTCAATTGATTGCAGTCTGTTTATACTGTGTCAAATGCAGTCATGCTGTGTATCAATTCTCTACAAATCACTGAAGACCATTCACATGTATGCGCACATGCCAAGTTGCCGTTCAGACAGACGTGACACCATTCACTGAACTTTAAAGACACACCACATATAATATATGCTGAATGGTGTGCTCTATTGCCAGCACAAGTTCTGTCATCAGATCCGCCACAAATTGTCACCTATGCTGGTTTACAGAATGGGCAAGTTACTTATATCAGCAGATTCTCCCATTTGCACCCCATATTGTTGTTTAAATGATTCTTCCCCTATCTTTTCTCTGCTTTTATTTTCCCCCTACTGTCTCACATGCCTGCAGTGTTATCAATTAGTATTCAGTGTTCCCTTGGACACTGGTCTTAATGTTTGGTGTTCATCATTGTAAGTACGAGTTAGAGCAACTTATGCAGCATTATTATTTGTGTTTAAAAGTGAAGAGGTTCAAGTAGGTAATCATTAGTATTAAAAATTAGTTATAAACATCAAACAATTATTCAATTCCATGAGCTGTATTTTGTCTCATAATATCAAAGACACTGAATAGATGGAGAGGCATTGACTTAAAATTTGTGCCATAGGTGGATATCCAAAAGGTCACAATAGCTGAGCGGATAAAATGTCTGCCTTTAAAACTTCTTGTAAATTATTGTAAGAAAATTATTTAAGACTGTAGCTTGATCTAAGCAAAAAATAACAGAATGCTTACTGCAAACTTTCTTGTAACCTAAGTGTTGCCTCTACGCAAATTCTGTTGAAATATCTGCATAAGACAACATTTCAACCTGTAATTTATTTAAATGAAAATGCCATGCAAATAATGCATTTTATTGTTAAAGGAAATCATGAATCTTCTGGAGACTCAACTGAATCGTCTGACGAAACACCACCAAAATCTAGTTCAAAGACAATGGATATCTTTAGCACAGCAATAGCATCCGCAAATATAGATTTGGAGACATTCAGTTATAATGAAGGTGAGATTATCATTGTGGCAGCAGGAACATGAGCAAAGTCTTCTAAATATTTTGCTTAGTTGTTTTATGTATTTTTGCATGGAATAGCTTTCCCGATTGTCTTAGATTGAGTGCAATGTATGTTCGTTTATGTTTGTATATGGTAGCAGTAATCTGGCAGTTTATGACATGATGTGCTTATTTTGTCATTTGTTCTTTTGTAAATAGCTATGAGTCTCATCTCTTTATATTGTTGATGGAATAATTTCATACTCCTTGATTCAAATACATTTAAAAACACTAAGGTTAGTCACCATTTGCAGTTTTTTGTTTAATTGTTTGTTGCTATTTTTGCTGTGTTGTTCTAAAAACAGCAATTGTCAATAAGCAAAGTGTAGTTTCTCCTTCAAATTACACTGCTGTATGATGATGCCTTTTCTGTTATTTGCATTGGTAACTGTTGTGTGGTACACTGTTACATTAGTCTGGAAATGGCTTTATAAAATGAACTATGACTGTTATTATGATTGTGAGCTAGAGTAGTTTTATCATATTGCAGTATTGTATGACTGATCATAGAAATTGTAACAATTTTGTGTAGTACCTTTGATAAGTGGATTATTACTTGACTGAATTACAATAATTGTGTAGATTTTATACTCATATGTTTTAAACGAATACAATGTACAAATTAATTTTATATTAATATATAAAAGTGTTAAAAATAATGTCACAGAGGCATTTACTACAGCTGACAAATAGTTGTTTCATTTGATAAGTTCCTGATGTTGATCCTAAACAGCATTCAAATATTTTTCATAATTAGTTGCAAGTATCTCTTATGTCTTCTTCACTATATCACCTGTTGTATATGGTTATATAAGGAGCCATCATTACCCAGAATACCTTTATAAATGAATACATGCAGGAGCAATGTTCAATTCATTGAATTCTTTGTGCCAAACAGGCCCAAGTCACTGATTCCATTTGCACATTTGTGGCCATAATCTATCTGATAGTATAGCGTAGCATTGTGAAAGGACTATCTTTCAATCTATTCATTTCCATTATTATCCGAATAGGGCAAGTTGTTTTACCCACTTCATTAATTTCAAAAACCAATATACATACTAGAGTCTATGACTGAATTGTCAGCTGACTTCACTTGTCTTTTGTGTTAGATTGTGTGCCCTAAAGACACAACATAATCAGTGAATTTTACTAGTATGATGGATCCTTTAGTTCAAATGGGAAGATGACAAACATACTCGAGGTACAGGAGTATGCAAAGGATGTCAGTTTTTTCTGGAGGATATGTATATTGTACATACAGGCATATGAAAATCACTTAGGATACTGATAACTTCCAGTTGCTAATTATTTCATAGTACCCAATGAAAGGTGCCATTAAACATGACTAATGAGAGAAATATCTGTTGTATTATCTAATATGGAATCCTTTCTAAAGCTACCTACTAAAGTGCCTGTTGTTGAATTTGGATTTGACCAACAAGTACATGCATATCACTAATAAATCATTTAGCTACTGCTCATTATAGACCAACATCATTCTTCATGGGTGTTCATAAAGTGTAAATTTATTTCAAATTATATCTGGCAAGGAGGAACTTGTTATTAAGGTTTGGGTATTTGGAATCACACCACACTAATAAATAACTATAACATCAAAACATTTAAAGGACTAAGAAATCATAATTTTTTTCTACATTTGTGTGTTTCAAGCTAAACCTAAAGGCTGTGAATCTGGACTACTGCACACACTTACTACATTCTAAAACTTCTGCAAGAGACTCTTTGAGTGTCTTGCAGCAGTTCCTAGATTTTGGGAATGGGACAATGGCAATCAATAAATCCACATTGCTTATAATCACAACAGCCACAAATGATTTTACTCAAACTTAATTACAAAAATCAGTACCATGAAAAGTGCCAATAAATCACTGCACTAGTATTGTGGAATTAAGATGGTATTAATCATCCAACTGAATTCTTGACTTCACTTAGTTTACCAGCCATGTTGAAACACATTTCAAGATTGAACAATGGCATATATATCATTCTTCTCCAAAACAAAAATCCATCATTGACAAGAAGTGTAGTCCATCAACAAAGGAAGTAGCTTACAAAACCAATAATTGAATACTGATCATCAGTGAAGAATCTGTACCAAATAGGGATAATACAGAAGAACAGCTCATTTTGTTACATGTCTGTTCACTAAGCATGTCTGTGCTACAGATATGATCACTAAATTTCAGTGGCAGACACTGCAGGGAGACAGCCTACATTAGGGTATGGGCTTCCGTCAAAGTTAAGAGAGTGTACATATCTTGAATCAGGTGACATATTGATTCCTCCTGCACACAACTCACAAATAGACCAATATTGCTTATTCCTACATACAACTCGCAAATAGACCATGAAAAGTAAATCAGAGATCTCAGAACCCAAACTGAGATTTAACAGCAGTCTTTTTCCTCACAAAACATTTGCAACTGGAGTAGGAAAAGAAGGAAGTAACAATGGTAGAGTGCACGCAAGATAAATTGGCCGGTAGATGCGCAGACAGCTGGGCAAGCGTGGGGAGAGTGGTAGTGGTGGGGGTAGCAACTGGAGCAGTGAGGGGAAGTGACTGGTGCTGGCGGGACAAGCGAAGCACCGTTCTAAACTAAAGCCTATGCTCCACTACCTGCCGGAGTTTTATAAATTCTCTCTTCTGTACCTAACCATACCAACAAAAATACCTTTTTTCTAAATACTTAACTCATTGTTATTAATATTTCATTATTTTTGTCATTTTTATTAACATAGCCATCTTACTTTGAAATACATGTCACTTAAAGCATTAGTTATGTAACATTTGTGATACAGCATATGGGCTGATTGTTAGTATTACTGGTATGCATGCAGGAAATATGGTGTTTCTATTTAACTTCAAATAGGAAAAAAAATTCATTAGTCTTCAATTTACTGCATTCATCTGGATAGAGCTTAAACAATCAGTTAGAAACAATACTAAATCAAACACCCACAATACGAAATGCATTAATAAAACTGATGGTATTTCTGTTGCTGCATTATAGAATATGTTTAAATTTAAAAGGAATGCTCACTTTTTTTCTGTTTTACAGTATTGCAGACCAGAAAACATAAATGTTTTCCTTTAGCCTTCAGACACATTAATACCTTATAATCTGCAGAAGTACTTGTCTTTATCAGTTACCTGCATGTTCTACAACCAGACATTGTCCTTTTGAAAATGGTGCCTTTACTCCATTACTTAATCCATCTGCCCACTCAATGGGCATAGTATGAGAACTGTAAATGTATGTTTCATCGACATATTAATAATATAATAAGGACAATTTACAACTCACTGCAAAGACGTGGCGACGAGCTGCGACAGGCACATACAAAAGACACACACATACAACACTTTCAGCTATCGGCCATAGCCTTCTTCAGAAAATAGAACACTCACGCAATCACACAACACATACAACAATCACCTCCGGCTGCCGCACTTCGAATCACGCTCTGCAGTGAATCGGGGACGGGAGGGGAGGGGATAGGAAGGTTACGTCACGGTGGTGGGGATGGGTTAGATGGGAATAACGAGATGCAGTTTAGGAATGGAGTGGGGAGGCGAGTGAGGGGAGAAAAATAAAATAAAATAAACAAAATAAGATAACATAAAATAAATATACAAGATGCGTGCACACTGCAAGTACATAAGACCGCGCGCGCACCACCTGGTAAATATTAACAGTGTTAATTGCATGAAAAATAAAGCATGTAAGTATTATACTGAAATTAAAAAAAACTAATGTACCTGAAGCCTATCTTTTGAAGTAGGTACCACAATGAAGCAATACTTTTCTTGAAAGACATATTTTCCCTTATTTACAAGAAAAGCGACTTTATTGTGGTGTGATGTTTATCTGTGATGCGGAAATTGTTTATCAATCTCCGCACAGCTTGTTTATGAAAATAATCTAAATCTAAGGCCCTTTTCTCTTTATTCAGCTTCTTCCGGACTAGAGAAACCTTCAGAACTATTGGCAACTATCTTTTTCCTTTCCGAAGAGAAATGCTAGTAGCACACAGAAAACAACCTCTCATGCCTGGCCATGCAGAACTCTTCCTGGACCTATAGCTCTTGGAGACTGTGCTGCCACGTCGTTTATAGCATTGCGCTCACTCGATGTGCACTGGCTAGCAGCCGGAAGTGGACTGAAGAAGCTTCCCCTTCCGAATAACGGAATGAACTTGCCCGGCACTTCGGATGAAAACTAGTCTCTGCGCATCGTCCAGCGTATCCTGCACAGACTCTAAACAAAGCCCTTCAACACACACCAAGAGGTGGTTTGCAGAATACGAATGCTGATGTAGATCACAGTAGTGCTACACTTTTGGTGACAAAGATGATAAACAATATCACTGAAATTATTATTCTAAATGGCAGATTTATAGGTGATGATGATATATGTTGTCACACATCCCAGTTATTCCAATAGATGTGCCATTTTCATTCAAAAGTATGTAGTTTCCGGTTCAAAATGCATTTGCAGTGATTCATCATCAGTGAACTGTGACAAATGCTGAAATGTGTGGACCAAATCTGCCAGATCCCCGATTCTCATTTGGGCAGCTGTTCCAGCCTGCACACACATTACAGAATCTTCTCATTTACCGTATTTACTCAAATGTAAGCTGCACCCGAAAAATAAAGACTTGAAATTCAGAGACGGAAAAAGTTATATGCCGTGTTTCGGAATCAAAACTAAGGTTCTTCATACTAAAATGAGATAAAAATTAGGTAGAATGGATGATGATACAGCTACTATAGTTGGGTTCAAATTGTAAACTTAGCAGTCGAGCTTTGGTGAAAATACTTTTTAAGTGTCAGTGGTAGTTGTCGGTAATGGTGCAGCCAATTGTGTGGCGTTACAGACAGCCATTGAGTTTTTCCAAATGTAAACAAATCTATGTTTCCACTTAATTTGGCTGTGCTACTATGTTCTACCTAACCAAAATCTTGAAAATCATGAAATATTCGTAGAAACGTATCAATATATGAGGGTTGGAACTTAAATAGTGGCAACAACTTATTCACAAATGATACAAATCATTACATGTTTGCACGTGTTAGTGTACTTCAAAGCAGTCACCAGCATTGTGTATAAGCTGTTGCCAGCGATGCGGAAGGCATAGTATACTGACTGTTAGCAGAGCCTGTTACGTTGGTGGTGCAAATGGAGCGGCCTACTGCCTGTCAAATCTCTGGAACAGTTCTGAAGCAAATGCCACGGAGTGGTTCCTTCATCTTTGGAATCAAATCAAAGTCACAAGGACTTAAGTGCAGGGATTATGGTGGATGGTACAGTAATTCCCAGTCCCAGCGACCGAACAGAGCAGCCACAGCTTGCACTGTATGCACTTGCACATTGTCATGCAAAATTATGGGTTGGTTGTGCAGAAAGTGTTGCCACTTCTTTCACAAAGCTGGTCACAAGCGCTGCTCCAAAAACAAACAGTAATACTGTACATGATTCTAATGATTAAGGTTTTGTAGTTACATCATGAGTATACCGTCAGTGGATCAGTTTGTATTGTGACCATAATCGCAAGGAATTATAACAATCATTAATACGCAATGCCAAAAACACCAAACCGCACAGTCACTTCGTAACATATTTGCAACTACCAACTTGTACAAAAATTGCATTGTTGATATTGTTGTAAAAATTTTGTTTTTTGTTGCTATGTTTATTTGAAATGCTGCTACACTCACAGATGGGCAATACTGAAGTTCTGTTGCCTTAGTTGCATTGATTCAGTTGCTTTGCTTTAGTTCAGTGGCTGAAACTCAGAAAAAGTACACTCATCTTCTACTGTATTTTTATTTAGCGCAGAATTTTGTAGCCAGTAGGCCTATTTATGTTTGATCTTGCAAAGTGTGCCTAGCAGTGCTTATGGTTGATAGCAAAAGTTAGCTGTGGTGGCTCCTAGCACCATTCCTCAGAACTTCTGTTTGTTTTGCACTCAATTATAAGCCACAGGCAGTTTTTCAGATGCCAAAAAATTGGAAAAAGGTGCAACTCAGATTCGATTAAATACAGTATGAATTCAAAATTTAGAAACATCTTGACTGTCACAGGGAAATAAAATAAATTCAATTGTGGTGAATATTTGTGGTGGACCGGGCCAGCAGTCACCTTAATCAATTAGACTATCCAGGTACGCTTTCCATTCATATAACAGAAATTAAAGTCATTTGGTAGGAGTTGCCTGAGGACATGATCAGGAACAACAGACAGAATTCACAGCCATAGTGCTACACTGCTTATACCCCCCAAATACACATACAGTCCATCGAGTTATATCAAAATATTCACTCTCAAAGTCGCTGTGGCATGGTTCTTTACAAAGTGAACAGATAGGTGGCATCTTATTACAGATTCTACATGATTTAACACTTATAACTTATGAATAAAAATGTTTTAACAATGGCAAATCTTAGTGGAATATCAATAATGGAGAGTAGATAACAACTCACCGTAGAGAGGCTCTCTGGGCTGCTGACAGGCAAAAAAATATAGACAACCACATTCACACAACATTTGGTCAAGGCCTTCATAAGAAAAAGAAACACATACATCAAAAGAGATGATTGGCTGGCCAGTACTTACCTGCTGTACAGCCAATAGTCGCACAGAAAAAGAAAAAGGATGAAAAAAGAGCCTTTTGGAACGAGGCTCCTTCATCAGGTAAGAGAGAAGAGAGAGGAAAAGAAAGAAAAAAATAATGGGAACAGAAGGGGAAGATAATTAATGACCTAGGTCGTGAATTACCTCCCCTTCTGTTCCCGTTCATTTTTTTCTCTCCTACCTGAAGAAGTAACCCTGATTTGAAAGCTTGTCTTCTCTTTTCGTCCTTTTTCTTTTTTTTTGTGTGTGACTATCGGTGGTAAGCACAATGGTAAGTACTGGCCAGCTAACCTATCTCTTTTGAAGAATAATTTATCATCTCTGTGGAGAATTTCCATCATGAATCAAAGAAACACATACATTCACACAATCACTCGGACAACTATACACACAAAACCAACTGGAGTGGCCAGATTATTTTATTCTTATAATTGCTGCTGTAATAAATTGGCCTTTCATAATGTTGAAAAATATAATTTTATTGGAATTATATTTAATAAGATTCACACCTTTTATTATGTTCCATGTACCATAGATATCTCTCCATGGGATCATGGAATATGCCTATGAGGAACAGATACACTTGGATTTAATAGCCTAATATACTATATTTATAAATTTTAGGGGTGGTCATAGACATAAAAAGCAAAGTAAAATCCCACTCCTTAAACCTTTAACAATATGATGAACACTCTTGATATCCTCTTCCACATTAATGAAACATAGGCATATTGGCCAATATAAAAAAATATTTTGTACCTCAATCAGGACATTGGCAAGATATTATCTGCAATAATGCTCCCAGTGAAAGTAGAAAGGCATAGTGAAGAGTCTGTTTTTATATACAACTGAATGTTGTTAATATGACACTAAAGTAAGAAAAATACAATTGTTTGCGTGTGGCAGTAAAATGGTAATAAATTATTCTGCTAAGCCAGTCAGTAAAAGTTGATTACAGAAATATAAACAGTAACTCAAAAAGAATATCTGGAGAGATCTTACTAGAAGAACAGTTGGAACAGATACTAAGATGAGATACTTATTTTTGAAATATATGTGCCAACAGCAATTGTTTCATTATTTCCACTCATGTTGACTGAATTTTGATTGTTTTCCTAAATGATCCTCTTTCACCAATTCTGGTTGATGGTGCTATTCATCTGTAATGAACGTCTCTAGCATGATGTCTCATATGCTTTAAAGAGGTGTCACTTCATTTACCACTGAATATGATAAAGCATTTGAGGTATGATTCATTTTTATTAATAGATCCACACGCTGTGTTCTACCATCTTGAAGGAGAGCCTTTAGTGATGTGAAATGATCAAATTATTCATCAACTGTCTGAAGCATCCATTGTTGCTAATCAAGGGTTATCTCTTGGCTCCATAATACAGGGATAATATCCATCAATGCATGGCTGAACCATTTCATAAGCATTTCATGGAAGAATTTTAAGTTTATGGGCAACAACTCTTGAGTCCATCATGCAGGCATCATCAACAATTTCATCAACTGTGCTGATATTGCAAGACTGGATTGATTTGTGTGTTTTCTGATGTGAAACCAATTGAATATGCTTGGAAAAGAATTTAAAAGAACTTTGCAAGCATGCCCTGACCAACCATGTAACATATGAGATTGGATAAATTGGACCAGCAGTGCTTAAATTAACCATGTGCTGCATGCCACATAGGGTGTAGGTGTGCATACATACAAAGAGTCATGCAAGTCTTTATTGAATGAGGTTGCTACACAATGGGTCTATCTCAAGTAAAGTATTTTTAGTTTGTGTTTGAATAAAAAAAATTATTTGTTGGGTTTTGTTTGTCAATAAAGCAGAGGTTGTATTGTTTTATAAATATTCACCATAGTAGTATAACACTATAAAATTTTTGTTTGGTGGATGACACAAAATTTGTTTTAATGTACTATTGTTAACCCTACCTTACATTACCAGGTATTCCAATAAGTTATAGGAGAAGTAGAAGTAGCTAATTACTTATCCTTGTCCTTAGTTTTAATATTTGAGAATATCCAGTTTCCTGCCTAATGTCTGCACAAAATCATTTTAAAGACTGGTGCAACAATTGGAATGCCTGACATGACTACATTGTGATAAAATGAATGGCCAGAAGAACGAACCAGGATGTCTTTCATCACTGAATGTCACAGGCAATTACTTGAAAACATTCTATCAGGTACCTGGTGAGAAAAGGAGGCCCAAAGAAAGCATTTTCAAGGTTAAGGTCAAATTCCTTCCCCCATCTTTTTCCCTTTCCAATCTCGTACTATGTCTCTTAATAACCATTTTATCTAGGTCAGAGGACAAGTTATAAACAAGAAAAATTTTACATTGCAAAAGCTACTGCAAATTCCTCTGTTAAGTGATCAGACAAGCATGAAGTATCCACCATGTATTGTGTTAAGATATTAACAGTGCCCGCACTCACTGACTCAATACATGGTAGAAGTCTTATCTTTGTTAACAGTAAATGGATAATCTCTTGACTGACAGAGAAATATAATATTATACTACTCAACAAAAGTTTGGTGTAATATCATATAATGTATTCTATATCAGAGGTTTCAATTACTTGGGAACTTCATTCATTATCCATGCAGACCCTATATTCTATATGTGTTTACTACTGGCATTCATTGCATCTGTTCCTCGATTGTGTAAACATAACACTGCCACAGCAGTGTACCACTACAGTCCAGTATCAACAACAGCTTCATTCATTTTGTGTGCAGCAGTGCAGTGACATGCCATGTACAGGCATACAACACTATGTAGTTCAGATTGTGGCTTTACTTTCAGCAGGTCATGTTACTGATTGGTTAATTGTCATTCAAATTGGTGAGTCTAAGGTGTAACAAAAGTACAGGGAGAAGGGAAATGTGAACAATAAACTTAGCAATGAATGTCCTTACAATGTATCTTCAATGCACGACTGTTACTTCCAACATATGGCTCACAGGTGCCCAAAATCACCTACCAGAAATCTTGGATATGACTTCTTCGAGGCAACAGGAATTTGTATCTCATACCAAACACTGAAAAATGTTTGGCTCAGGGTGATTTTCATTCCAAAGATCAATGAGAAGTTTTGCACTGAACCAACAGAATCGACGCAATCAAACAAACTGGGATCTTGCTCTTCAACATTGTACCATTGCAGAATAAAGTAACTTCAGGCTTGTTGACAAGACAGGACTGGTTTGCAACTGAACACTAGATGTGTTAGGATTTGGAGAAACACTGGAAGACACTAATACATTCAGGAAATCCAACTGCAACATTTTGGGTGGCAATAATGATGGGATGGAGGCCTCAACTAATTACCATCCTACAGGTGATTGCAAGGCCCTACAGACTTAAAATTGGTGACAACTTCATCCTAGTCAATGACAATGTAAGATCTCACCATACACCAGCAGCATCATGGATTCTTCAAAGATGCAACATCAAGCAAATGCATTGGTCAACACAGTCCACAGACAAGAATTCAAAAGCATCTGAATGCACCTGACAATCATCAGGATTTCATTGCAGCTGCCATAGCTTACTCAAGATAAACTTGATGGTCTCATTCATGCTTCAGAGAGTGAAGGAACTCATCCATGTGCAAGGAGGACATACCCACTACTAAAGAATGATAATAACTTATACACACTTACTTATGGAAATAATCTGACACACCGCATTGGAAACATCCGCAACAAACAAGGAGTAAAAATAGCATATCAAAGCCATAACCCATTACAGAAATGCCTAACAAAAACAGAAAGCACTGACATCTACCAAAAATCTGGTATTTACCAGCTCAAATGCAACAGTTGTGATGCTCTATACTTAGGACAGACCAGCAGGACATTTGAAACCCGATATAAAGAACACAAACGATCATAGAAATAGGGCAACAGCCATTCAACATTTGCGAATAACACCTTAAGCAAGAAAACCACTATCCCACCGCCATAGAAACCGACATGAAAATAGTCAGATTTAGCAATAAGAAACACCTCCAAACCCTCAGAGAGAATTTTCAAATTTAAAAAGCATTAATAGAAAAGAAACACATATTAAATGACCAAGTAAACATCAGTAAACTAATAGAACACATAGTAGACAGAGACGAACCTCCCCCTCCTTCAATCCCACCACATAATACGACCAAATAAAACAACAACAACAAAACCCTACCCATACACAAACTTACAGAAAATCAGAATCTCTCTCTCTCTCTCTCTCTCTCTCTCTCTCTCTCAGAGAGAGAGAGAGAGAGAGAGAGAGAGAGAGAGAGGTAGGTCTAAATTGGGCTAATTTATAGTTGCATAATATGGTTACCTAACCTATACAAATGGCACTCCAGAATGTTTGACATTTTTTATACAGCCACAACTTCAACTCTGCTTGCATCACTTCATCACTATCAAAGTCCTCGAAGATGTTCTTTAACTTTTTGAAACTGTTTAAAATCGGATGGGGCCAAGTCAGGACTGCATGGATAAATGACAGTGAACCTGAGGCATCAGATAGTTTCAGAGGTCACAGAACTTGTGTGCTCTGACACTGTCATACTAAAGAAGAGTGTCCTCTTCAATTAGAGGTACATTTGCTGTGGTTATAAATTCAGTTACAGCTTGCTGTTTCTCTGACACTGACATAGCTACCATATACATTGTCAAGTTTCCACTACATTTCAGAATCCTCTGCCGTTAAAGTTAGAAACTTCACCAGAAAATTGATAAAGTTGACTTTGTAATATGTATGTCATCTAATACCTCAACTGATATTGAGAATGGCATAAAAAGTTCAGAGGCTTTATTTTTCAGGATTCATTCATTTAAGCTTACAAATTCAGTATCACCATAAAATAACCCCTGACTTAATAACTTAACTAACAAATGTTTCGTTTTAGTTTGTTCCTTATACACAAATATTATCTGCCATTAACACAAAGGATTCTTACAGTAATTTAATATTTGCTGATCACATAGGCGTGCTAACCAAAGGCATAAAGGCAAACCATAGCAAATATATGAAGCAAAAGCTAAAATAATTGTAACTGACTCACTCATAAAATTATCACCCTTTATTGTACAAAAATTGTGTTTTACAAATCATGAGAAGTTTAATCCAATTAAAAGAGAAACTAGAAAATTTAGGTAGTAGGTACCCCACCCTGAAGTTAAAAATAATTTCAAAAATTCTGTTTGTGCTTCAATGACAAAAATTGAAACCAATTAGCACACTATCATTTTGATACTATGAATGAAGGATTATACTTACTTTCTTCAGATATACTTTAGAAAAATATTGTCTGCAGAAACATATGGTGAATTGTTCTGCAAACAAAAATCATAATAACCTCTATTATGTGCAGTCACTTACTTCAGTATGAATATCACCATTACTGTGAAGCTGACATATACAGCTGTAACTGCCAAATAGTTTTTGTGAAACATTTGAAAAAGATAGTAGGGCTTGTGTAACAATTATGTGAGTGGTGCACAGTGATTATTAGCACATTATGCTTGTGCAAAAAGTGCTCACCAGCAGTCAAAGATCTGCTGCAGATGGCATTGCCACCTGGCAATCATTATATGCTACTTCATTATATAGCAGGTAATTCCATGTCAAATCACCAAGGGGAGGAAGCTAGACCATCTTTAGTTTTTTCAAATTTTACCAGAATGTTGTTAAAAGTCTTAAAGGATGTTATACAAAATTTTAGGCCAATATCTAAAGTGATTGAGGCTCCAGGGCCACTTTTGTGGAAGGGTGTCATGACTGCACGTGAGCTTGAGGAACTTTTGGCCAAGTTTGCAGTTTCATTTCTCAGCAGCTAAGGTACTTCACATTTTCGAATCTGGGTTTCTAGGTATGTTTTGTGCAGAGAATGGAAAAATAACATTATCATGGGTAAAGAATAATCTGGCTACAATTTTGTGACCCAGAATTGACCATGTTTGGAGGAAAATATCTTCAAATACATCATCTCTGATTTTAATTTAAATTGCACCATTAGAAAGACCAGCTTTTTCTCTGCTAGAATAGTGATTGTTTATCTTGGGCCCTCTATGAGTTGACCTGCAAAACGGTTTGAAAAATGACGGTCCGATCTCTGCAAATGCGTGTTTGACAAATTTTCGACCAAATTTGGACTCTCACTGCTTCACTTCTAAGGCACTTCACATTTTGAAATCTAGGTTTCTTGATCAATTCTGCGCAGATCATTAAAAAATAATGTTATTATGGGTAAAGATTAAGTAGGTTATTTACTTTATTTTAAAAATTAATTTCAGACGTAAATTCATATTACCAAAAATATAAGGTAAACTGTGGCATTCCCTTTTTATACAGCGTATCATTTTTTACACCTTGTTATTCCGCCTTTGGTATGTTCTGCATGACAAGGCAGTGAAACAACGGTAAAACTGTATCTTTTGTAGTTTCTGAGATAGTGATTCAGGAAGTTGCCTCCAAATAAAATAAATAAATGACTTAAGAAAAAAGGACACTAAATTTGACCAAATTTGGAGGCCATTATATTTATATATGTCACTTCTGATTTTAATTTAAAATGCACTATTAGGAAGTGCAGCTTTCGCTTTACTAGAATATAGAGCACAATGTCAATGTGCAGTTATCGTGCGGCCACTTCCTGCATTCGCCCACTGGGCGAAACAGTTTGATGCTCTCTCGAGGCGCCTGGTGACACCCGCTGACAAAAGAGCAGGTCCCACCCAAGTAAAACTTTTTTGTTGACTGGTCTTGGCAGTTTGAAGCTTCTTCTGTGGTGGAGATGCACCAAATGACACATCGCAGTTTCCTCGATCCGCGTTCGACTCCATGCCGCTGCATTTTTGGGCCATGAGTCCTCTCCACCCTCGTGTGGTTGTCACTGCTACTTTTGTGCCAAGGTGGTTCTACCACACTGAGCCGCTTTAAGCACTGCAGAGGATTGTTTCTTCGTGATCATTAGCTAAGAAAGCAAATCTCATTACGTTAACATTCATAACAATACATTCTTCTACTGTTGTCAAATTGACGTTCATACTGATAGCTTGAAACATACACATAAACGCTGATTTATATTTACGTTAATTTTGTAGATTACTTTTTAAACATTAAGTAATAGTGCAGGCTAACTATGGATGTTGCTTCCATTTTTTCGTGTATTAATACATAAATTGCGTATGATCAGTTACATCATATTTCAAGTTATGTAACCATTCAACTCATTGAGCACCCAGGATAAACAATCAATATTCTATCAGAGAAAAAGCTGCTCTTTTTAATGGTGCAATTTAAATTAAAATCAGAGGTGATGTATTTGGAGATATTTGCTGTCAAACTATGTCAAATTTTGGGTTCTGATTTTTTGGCGGCAACTTTCTGGATCTTTATTTCAAAAACTATAGAAGACACAGTTTTACCACTGTTACACTAGTTTAGTAAGGTATTGCCAAAGTCAGCATAAAAAACTGGGGATCACAAAATTTTAGCTTGAATTTGGAAAACAAAATAGAAAAGAACTACTTAATCTTCCACCACGATGTTATTTTTCAATTATCTGCACAAAACTTATCTAGAAACCCAGATTTGAAAATGAAAATTAAAGCGCAAACTTGGCCAAGAGGTCCTCAAGCACACCCGCGACACATGACATCCTTCCACAAAAGTGGCTCTGGAGCCTCAATCACTTGAGATATTGGCCTAAAATTTTGTATGACATCCTTTAAGACTTTTAACAACAGGCTCTAAGATAAAATTTGAAAAAAACTGAAGATGGTCGAGCTTCCACCCCTTGGTGATTTGACATGGAATTACCTGTTATATAATGAAGTAGCATATAATGGTTGCCAGGTGGCAATGCCATCTGCAGCAGATCTTTGACTGCTGGTGAGCACTTTTTGCACAAGCATAATGTGCCAATAATCACTGTGCACCACTCACACATTTTTTACACAAGCCCTACTATCTTTTTGAAATGTTTCACAAAAACTATTTGGCAGTTACAGCTGTATATGTCAGCTTCACAGTAATGGTGATATTCATACTGAAGTAAGTGACTGCACAAAATAGATGTTATTATGATTTTTGTTTGCAGAACAATTCACCATATGTTGCTGCAGACAATATTTTTCTAAAATATATCTGAAGAAAGTAAGTATAATCCTTCATTCATGGTAACAAAATGATAGTGTGCTAATTGGTTTCAATTTTTGTCATTGAAGCACAAACAGAATTTTTTTAAATTATTTTTAACTTCAGGGTGGGGTACCTACTACCTCAATTTTCTAGTTTCTCTTTTAATTGGATTAAACTTCTCATGATTTGTAAAACACATTTTTTTTTTACAATAGAGGGTGATAATTTTATGAGTGAGTCAGTTACAATTATTTTAGCTTTTGCTTCATATATTTGCTATGGTTTGCCTTTATGCCTTTGGTTAGCATGCCTTCCTCGAAAGCGGCTCTTGAGCCTCGACCACTTTAGATATTGGCCTAATATTTTCTGTAACACCCTTTAAGACCTTTAACAACATTCTGGAAAAATTTTAAAAATAATTGAAGACGGTCAAGCTTCAACATTTTAAAAAGTTTGATGATTTGACGTGGAATAACCCAACATGGGAGTATTTTTCATGCTGGTTCAAGCCACCTGATGCTGACACCCCATTTATGGGAAACCTGCTTCCTTTCATTCTCAACTGTACATGCCCTTGCCAATTTCAATATATTCCATTTTGGGTTTTTATCTAATACATAATTTACAATTAGCACTTCTTGATACTGCATAAAAACTGATTGCTTAATTGCCACATGAAATACTTGATGTTAAATGAATACAATTTCCATGCTAAGTATTTTTTTGAAAGAAAAGACTATAAATACCTGTACGTGACTGCTTTTGTTGTACATCAAAATTCACCCATGAGAAATAATAATCTTTTAAAACGTGTAGTAAAACTATTTTTCATTCAGCATTTTGAATGCGCAAATATTCCTTATTATGTAATTCTTTGAATCACCTTACCTAGGAACTCCTGAAAGGATAAGGAAATAATATATCAGTATGTATGAATCTAATTACATTTAAATCAACAAATCACAGAGTAATATATGTTAATAAATTACTAAACAAAACAATAATTAATAAGTAACATAGTATGTTTTTGTAGTATATTTATTGTTTTTTGAGACAGATCAGTAGTAGATATAGTATGTTGTGACTTTTCACAACAATAAACATAGATTTCCAATTGATTTGCAGTTGACAGTCTCACAGAAAGTATTATACAAATCATTACATAGAAAAAGGTTTTTTTTTTCAGTCTTCCTTACTCTTTCAAAAGCATTCAACAGCACTGTCCATTTGTATTAAGATTTGTAATTGCTGCTGACCACACACAGTGGAATAGGCTTTCTCATTAATTCCAGGATACAGTTACAATCAAACTTTTAAATTTTAGCTTCACATTACATCAACCAATTAAATACATACAGCTATAATTTCAAATATTAGTATGAGCATTGTTTATAGTGTAGAACCCTTTTATACCATTGCATGGCCTCCCCCCCCCCCCCAACAATACAATCCTTGATGTTGTTCTTGGCAAAGAGTAAGACTTATACAGACTCCCAAATGTTAGTATCCTAAGTCTGCTATAAAGACAGTTGCTACAGGACAACCATTTTTTTTCTTTCCCTTTTTATGTTACTGACATGAGGAATGCCTCATGAGTGACTGAAAGCTGCCAAAATATGTCATATGGAGTTGGTTGATACTGATCATATCATTTCACATGAGGTAGGAAACATCTTTTTATAGCCTTGGCTGATGTGCTCCTCCAAAGTAGGTTTCACAACAGTATATATTTCTAAGAGAGTGACATGTTTATTTTCTGTATTCTCTTAATAGGTTTTGTTCAGATTACAAACAAGTTTATTGACTGCAAACAAATTTAATACCGAGTCATGAAATGCTGATACAAAAGTTGGAAAACAATGACATATATGTGCAAGCAGGAGAGCTCTGACTCAACCACCCTGAAGAAATATAAAAGAGTATTTTATCAGTAGGGAAAACATACCAGGAAACAAAACCACCAAATATGGAGTGACGGTATAAGGTTCAATAATGTGACTGTTGCTGTTGAGTCTGTTGACCTTTGACTTACTTATTTTATGTATTGCTCAACTAGGAATATTAACACACTGCCTCACTCTCTCTCTCTCTGAATGGAGGCAATAGTGAATGGAAGCAAAAATGTTGGACTGCTTGATGGAGGAGTATTATATCTGTAATGTTCCAACATGTGGAAAAATAAGTTTTTATAAACCTGAAAAGGAGTGTTAATTCAGTTTTCAGAAACTAAGCAACCTCTGAGTATAAGGATTTGGAGGTGGATGAAACAAATATGAAAGATCAGACTTTAAGATAAAAATGCATATCTACTATAGTCCAAAAGATTTATTTAAACTTGGAAATGGTATGCTGTCACCTTTCCCTGACCTCTGAACTGACTTATCCAGCTAGTTGTGAAAGGACCTACTTTTTAATGTGATTATAAATCAAGATGAACTCTGCATTTTTCACATTAACAGCTATTTCCAGAAGTGAAAAATGCAATAGGTGACAGAATTAAAATCATAGGAAAGACTGGGGATCAAGCCCATGATCTTTGGATTTATGGTTTGAATATTTACAACTAAGCCATAATTAATACAGTGTGGTAGGACTTGAAATGTATGCATCATATTAATATTGTTTATAAGAAACTTCAGTGCACAACACACTACGGAATATTTTAATGATACCAGCATTGTGAAGTCAGTTGGAGAAACCCATACAAGCAGGAGGAAATAAAAGAATTCACACTAACAAAACTAACAAAATAACCAGTTATGATCATTTTAAGAAAACCTGCAGGAACTACTTCAGAAGTCTGGGCACCCAACTTTTACATCTCTGTACACAAATAAAATAATAGTACACTGGATGATTGACCTAAGTTGCTTATTATTGCTCACCGTTTAAGTTACCATACAAACTATCCATTCTTCAAGATCCAATTAGTAGTTTTGAAAAGATTACAACATTTAGATCTTTGAAATTATCTATTTTTAATATAAAACTGATTGCTGTCTTACGTGGAACTGTCATACCAGGTTGATGGGATGCATCAGCTTGATGCAGCTGACAGGATCTACTTCAAAAGCAGGCTAGTGGAGACAAGTTAAATTTAAAATTAATACTAACCATAGTTGTCTACATGAGCTTGGACACACCAACTAGAAGGCAAAAGATGTGACATGAAGATTGGTAAGTTAACTGTGGTAGTACTGCTGTTTGTCTCTCTGCAAGAGCCTTGAATGAAAAGTGAATATAAAAGGGTAAGTGCAAGGAGAACTCGTGCTCCCAGGGCTATGTACAAACATAATTATGTATATATAGACAGTCCATCCATCCAAACTATTGATAATCTTCATGGTTTTTTTGCGCCGGCCGCGGTGGCCGTGGAGACTGAGGCGCTCCAGTCACGGTCTGCACGGCCACTATGGTCGGGGGTTCGAATCCCCCCTCGGGCATGGATATTTGTGCCGTCCTAGTTCGTAAGTAGTTCATAAGTAGTTTGTAAGTTTAGGGACTGATGACCCCGTAGTTAAGTCCCTTAAGCTTAACAAACATTTGAACATGGTTTTTTGCCTATACTGGCAAGATATGGGTCCTTTCTAAAATGTTTTAATTTTAAGTTTTAAAAATAAAAATTTTCAGTTTCACTAATGTAGTTTTATTTTTATTAATTCTGTAGTTACATTAACATGTGATGCTGATTTGCAACTGCAGATGCATTTAATTCATTTGCCCTTGTCCCTGCTGAGAGTACTAGTAATTTCAGAAGAATGTGTCTAGAAAAGAAAACAATTCAGCTGGCCAAAGGACTATTGTTGTTACACAAATGTTGAATTGTTCTATGACTATTATATCTCTCACCCCCAAAAAATTGAAGTGGATAAGTTATCAGTACAACCTTGCTTTGAAATATTACACACACACACACACACACACACACACACACACACACAGCTGTACATGTTATAGGCATAGACACTTGGCACTATAGTCAAGACATCCTTACACCTACAAGCACTAGATGGCAAAAGCATTGTTTTCAGAGTGACAGAGGATTTTGTTTCATTCTAGTTCAGACAATTAGCAAAAAATAACAATTGTGTAAACAATTCTTCCTCATGAATCATTCTACCTATTACTGAAAATCATATCAAAATCCCTACAGTAAGTTTTTGACATATTGCTAATGTAATGCAATGTAAGTTTACAATGAGAAAAATATTTTTATGTAATATAATTACAAATTAATAGTTTGGTCATTCCCTGGCATCTCATAGGGGTTAATATGATTTCAAATTCAGAATTTAGTCAATTTGTTGCCTGAATACCTAGGGGCTAATTTTCTTAATAGTAAAACTGTTAAAATAGCACTGTCCTAAGTCTAACAATTTTTAAGAAATTCATATTTGAAGGCTCAAGGGTGTATACACTGTCATTATATAGGCAACAATTACCCTATTTGCATCTAGTATGTAGCCCACTAAGCTGATACAGCGTGTGAAAAGCAGGATAAATCATTTAGATTTTTTTAATGAAAGACTCACTGTTTCCATACTGCTCAAAATCTTCTTCTTATCACAACACTTTACAGGAAATCAGTAGACTCTTTAGCTGACACACTGTTAACTTTCAGTCATAGTATTAAGTATAAATAGTTATGCAAATGTGCATAACCTGGCAGTTAAAGATGACTCCATCTGAAAAAAAGTAAAATTTGACAAACTTTGAAGTCATGGCAGATTGTTAGTTGTATCTCAGAATCTCAGTTTGACTTTTTTCTGAAATGTTTACATATCTGCTACCAATATTAAGTGTAAAAAATAATATTCAAACACACTTTATTCAATGACAAAGAATAAAATGAAAATACCATTTGCATAAAACATCCATATTCAACACTACAGGGAACCAGTAAATTAAAACTGTATATTCCCTAAAAACTGTTCCTAAAATAAATGAGGTTGACCTTTGGCTCATAACTGTAAAGGTGTGAGTGCTTAAAACAGTTATCAATCATTTACTTAATTTATGTGTTAATTGTCTACTCACTGTAAAGAAGCAGAAGATACTGTTTGGGTGCATGAATCTGGTGATATATCCTTATTGTGTTACTGTAAATTAAAAAATACATCCTCAGTGACAGAAAAGAATTTTTACATATAAACAAGTTTTTATAGACACTCGCCCAGTTGGCCACATTTCTGGATGGGGAGGGATGCCCCAGTTCACATACTTACTCCTGGAGAATGGGGGGGGGGGGGGGGGGGCAATCACCCAGGCACACTTTGCAGTCACACAACTGTCATATCTGGCTGTCGCACTCCAAAACACAGGAGATGATGGTTGTGTCCCTGTATGCTCTTTATTCTGAATGAGGCCATGGCCAAGAGCTTAAGTTTAAATTTATCCATGTTACTTGGATTGTTCTGAGGTCTGCAACTGTATTATAAACTTTTTTGGAATAATTAATGCTGCAGCAGTCACTTTCTACTAATATTTTTATTGGCACGACGCGTTTCGGCAGCATGCTGTCATCATCGGGTGAATTTTTACAGATACTGGTTCATTATTCAATTATGTTTTGTATTGTGCCATCCACCAGTAACTGTAAAAATGCACCCGATGATGGCAGCGTGCTGCCGAAACGCGTCGTGCCAATAAAAATATTAGTATAAAGTGACTGCTGCAGCATTAATTATTCCAAACAAGAGCTTAAGTATTGTATGTATGTGTCTCTTTTATGTGCTGTCGTAGTTTGCGAGTTTAAACTGTTCTTGTTATATTGTTGAAACCCAACCTGAAGTTTCCATAATTATAAGGAACTTATATCTAAGAAATCTCCCATCTTGCATATTCTATTGTGTTCCTTGACTCTGAAAAGTGTACATATGAAAGAGAGAAGACTCGCTAGATTTACACACACACACACACACACACACACACACTCACTCACTCACTCACTCACTCACTCACACACACACACACACACACACACACACACACACACACACACACACACACCTAAATTGTGCTAGCTGAATGTATAAGGAGACATTGTATTCAGCTAAAGGACTAAATTCTGGTGGAGCGTTTGTACGATGGGGTAAGTGAAGGTAACCAGGACAGGGAGAGGGGTTGATTGTGGGTGATCAGTGTTTTTTGAGGAGGGGGATATAAAGTTGGAGAACGATACAACAGAGGAAGGGAAGCTGTTGAGTGCAGTGTTTTGGGGACAGAAAATTTCCAGATTTTTAGAACATAGTGACTTCAGAAGCGGAAGATAAGTTGTAAGTATAAACCCTAATCATATGAATCCTAACCCTATGACACTATTACTACCAACACATTCCACAGGGATTTTATCTGCCCCGGCCCCTTATCCTACCCCGTCAGAAGCTGGACCACTTGTGAAAACAGCAATATCATATAGCAGCACTGCTGAATCAGTGCATAGTTTTTTATTTTGGTATGACAGCCACTCAATTACTCATCAGAATGAATGGCCACCTCCAAACTGTGACCAAGAACAAAGAGGATCACCTTGTAGCACAACATACAGGTGGACATTAAATGCTCAATTTCAATGGCTACTTCACTACTAGCTTCTCTGAACTACACGGATGGTAGCTATTCTAACAACTTGTTATCAACTTTTGTTATCACTGTGACGTCAAAATCAGATAATTTCCTGTCTCTACACAACCCACCCAGTTTCCTCATTCCCTGTGCTATCAACATAATTGATGTCCCCGCATCACTTTCATTATGTCCTGCCCACTGGTGGTCCATCACTTATACACCATCCAGCCTGTAAAGTAGCCATCCCTCCCATATGTTCTTCATTATAACGTCCATCTTTTTTCATGTTACTGACATTTTGTGTTTAAGTCACAGAAAAAGGATATATCACCACATTTGAGGGCCTAAGTTGTTAAAATAATGCTATTTGGCACTTTTAAGACATGTTGGTGTCCATGCACCAGATATGACTAAATTCTGAAATGGTCACCTTTGGGATCACAGACATACCCGTGAGTTAATGTGTAACGAACAGGCGAGTTCAGGTGCGGAGTGAGCTTTCTGTGTGTTGGAGTTTGCCAAAAACAAGCATGCTACATCTGTTTAACAGATGTTTAGAACCAAGTACGGTAAGAAGCCACCGATGAGGAAGGCCATTTACCACTGACACAACAAATTCATTATGACGGGTTGCTTGTGCCCGGCAAAGAGAAGCAGATGTCCCAGTGTGAGTGAAGTGAATGTGGAGCACTATGAGAGACATTCATAAAGAGTCCAAAGAAATCAGTGAGTCATGCATCCCGTGAACTTGAAATGGCTCCAATTACTGGGTAGAAAATCCTGTGACAGAAGACGTCTATGAAATTGGAGCTAGTGCAGAAGCTCGGTGATTATGACAAAGACAAGCATTTTGAGTTTTGTTCACATTTGCAACAATTGAATGAGGATGGGGATGGTATTGTTGATCACTTAATTTTTAATGACGGCCACTTTTCACACTGATGGGAAAATGAACAGGCATAACTGTCAAATCTGGGGTACAAAGCATCCACTCGAATACATTGCATTTGAGTGTGATTCCCCAAAGGTAAATGTTTTTTGTGCCTAGTCATATTGAAAACTGTACAGGCCATTCTTCTTTGCCAAGAGCACTGTCACAGGATATTATTTACATGGATACATTGCGGCCTCTTGAGTGTTTTTCCCAGTACACCCCTGTGCCATGAGTGTTGCCTACCAACAGAGGCATGGGTGTATAGCTCCTGAACTCACCATGTTTGTGACTAGCGCTAATGGCAAATTACCAAATTACAATGTGGCGGTATACATAAAAAAAACTTTCAGGGTTTCTCTTCAAAATGACATGTATGATATCTGTAAAATGTTTGGTTCTTAGGCAATAAATAATTGAAACTGTTTCTGGACTTCAAAAAACAATTCACACCACTAACATCCCACTCCTGTCACCAATACAGAAAAGTATGACCATCTTACATGGTGATGCTTTCAACCATCACCCATTAAAGTAATTCATTTCACCCAAAATAAATTACTTTTCATGTAATAAGGCAACTAGGAAGCCTTAGATATTCATAATGAAGTAATTAAAAATTAAGAACTTACTTTAATTGTCTGTAGCAGCAGCAGCTGACTACAAGATGACAAGAAATAACATTATTTCGTTACTGTGAAGTTTGATTTCCACTGCTGACAAAATGGTTAAACTTTGTAGTTTCACCTATTCTGCCACTAGATTACTGGAGTACTAGATCTGTACCTATCACAGTGTATTGGCATCTAATACCCCTTTTAGATATGAAAACACCCACTTCGTTTAACAATTCTGTACACACCTGATTTTATTATTATTTTTATTTATTTATTTGTGCACATCTAAGACAAAGCCACTTTTGAATTATATTTAATAAGCCTCCGTGCATAACTAATATTATTAATTTAATAATGGAAAGTCCATGTTAGAATTAGCAATATTAAAAATCGGTACTTCATTATTTGTGTTTTCATAGTTACATTTTTTTAAAGCTATAGTATAAAGATTGATAAAAACTTTTTGGCAAATGTATAATGACAGTAATGTCAAGATACACTTAAGTAACTTATAAAATTACATCTGTGTCAGCAACAAATAGAAAATCCCGAAAAAATAAGGTCAAATACATTTCTTTTAACACCTATATCCATACTTCACTAATCACCTCATGGTGTGTGATGGAAGGTAACTTTTGGAACTTTTGACAGTAACCCATTCCACAGGGCAGAAAGCCTCTCACGCAGCGTATGCCACTGGAGTTGGCCAAACGTCTTCTAGACACTATTATGCTTACTATATGAACCTATAACAAAGTGTCCTGTTCTCCTTTGAATTTTCTTCATCTCCACTGTCAATCCTATCCGGTTCAAATCCCACACTGCTGAGCAATAGGCCTATTCAAGTATTGATTGAAAGAGTTTTTTTTTTTTTTTTTTTTTGCAAGCTACTTCCTTTGTAAGTGAACTACACTTCCTGAGAACTCTTGCAATGAATTTCAATCTGTTCATCCTTATGCCACTCCGCAACCCAGCTCACTGCCACAGGGATCATATCCTTGTGGAGGACCCCGCTGCAAGACCTGTCCAATCCACCCACCCAGCACTTCCTATTCCAGTCCATCACAGGCTTATCCTACCCTATCAGAGGCCGGGCCACTTGTGAAAGCAGCCACGTAATTTACCAACTGTGCTGCAAACACTGTACAGCTTTCTATATTGGCATGACCACCAACAAGCTATCCATTAGGATGAATGGCCACCGCCAAACCGTGGCCAAAAACAAGGTGGACCACCCTGTGGCACAGCGTGCAGCGGAGCACATGCTTGATTTCAATGGCTGCTTCACAACCCGGGCCATCTGGATCCTCCCATCCACCACCAGCTTTTCTGAACTGCACAGATGGGAGTTATCGCTACAATACATTCTCCGATCCCGAAATCGACCAGGCCTCAACCTATGACAACTTCCCTATATTTTTTCTCCATACCTTACAGTTCCTACCTCTCTATTCCAAACCTCACCTATTTTGAGTGGTGTGTGAATGTGTGATCATGTGTGTGTGTGTGTGTGTGTGTGTGTGTGTGTGTGTGTGTGTGTGTGTGTGCACGCGCGCGTGCGTGTGTATACATGCGGTCTTGTGTACTTGCAGTGTGCATGCATTTTCTATATATATTTATTTCATTTTCTATATATAATTATTTTATTTTATTTTCTCCCCTCACCCGCCTCCACACTCCATTCCTAAGCTGCATCTTATTATTCCAAAATGTTCAAATGTTTGTTAAGCTTATGGGACTTAACTACGGGGTCATCAGTCCCTAAACTTACAAACTACTTATCAGCTACCTTATACTAAGGATGGCACAAATATCCATGCCCGAGGGGGGATTCGAACCCCCGACCATAGTGGCCGTGCAGACCGTGACTGAAGCGCCTCAGTTCCCTCAGCCACCGCGGCCGGCTCTTGTTATTCCCATCTAACCCATCCCCACCACCGTGATGTAAGCTTCCTATCCCCTCTCTCCTCCCCGGCCCTGATTCGCTGCAGAGCGTGATTCGAAGTGCGGCAGTTGGAGGTGTTGGTTGTATGTCTGCGTAGTTTTCTATTTTCTGAAGAAGGCCATGGCCGATAGCTGAATGTGTTGTAATCTTTTGTATGTGCCTGTTGCAGCTCATCGCCACGTCTTGCGGTGAGTTGCAAACTGTCCTCACTATATTACGAAAATGAAGGACAAATACTTTGTGAGATTTCAAAAATTGCAAAGAGAACATTATTAACGAAAAGAAACAACATTTTCTCCAGTATGAAATATGTTTACAACACAAAGTTTATGTAGTTGTGAATACGATTAATACCTTCAATACTCTCCTTTTTTTGTGGTTCAAAATAGAAAAAAGTTTTAACCTTTAAAGAAAGTTTTCAAAAAAGAATCACATGGCAGTTCCATCAGGTTATCTCCCTCATATGCTGAAAGTTTCAGATTTTCAAGCTTGTCCTCTACAAATGAATTTATTTCTTGTCCTCAACAAGTAATGAAGAATGCCAGGAATTCTTGGAAAGAAACTTCTAAAACATGGATCAATTTTAAATAATAATCTTGCATAAATAAACAAATGTCAGTGGGCCAAACGTAAAAATATCAGTTCGTTAAAACTTTGAAATGTTAGTCTGTAATCATCTTCACTTTAAATAAATAAGACATAGAATTCGTTACTTTTCTTTATTGAGTGAAAAATAAAATAATGCAAATAATAAGACCTACAACTTACACTTTTTAAGTTGATATGTTGTATATTTTAAAAGTCGTTTAATGATCCACTGAAGAGATCTATCCACCCACTAGTGGGTTGCGACCCACGGTTTGGGAACCACTGCAACAAGGTATCATCAATAAAGTAAGTTTCAGTCAAATAATCGAAATAAAAGTACATAAAATGCTCACAATGCATACTTCTTATATTCAGTTTTCGATTATTTTTAAATACACTTTCATCAGCAAAGAGAATTCTTTGATGAAAGAACCTATTGCCCTAATGTTCAGTGAGAACTAAATGTCAGAATTCCATGTGTCTTCAGCATCCAGACTCAGAGCTAGTGTGGCATCCCAAGTATGCTGAGTGTCAGTCATTATGTGTGCAGTGATGGTGGCATTAAGTAACATAAGTTGGATGTCACGAAACATCCCAACTGCATCTGATCATCATGGGCTGGCCCGGTATTGTTAAATGTGTTTCTTTCCCACTGATGTACGCTGTTTCCTATGATCATAAATGTGTTGGAAAGCTAGCATGTGTCAAAGCCTCTAGCTGATGTGCTGCACATTGTGTCGTCACTTTGCTGTAGAGTGCATAGTCGAACGTCACGTAACTCGGCTGTTGACATTCTCATTGACACCACCTGTTACCTGACTCAGGTAGTCAGCAATCCACTTACAATGTGTTCTCACTGTCCTGAGCTGTAAAATCGGGTCCTATTACACCTTCAAACCTTTTAAATGCTTCAATCATTTATTTGCCTCTTCACTATATTTTTATTTGAAAAAGTGAAGTCAGTACCAATTACTCAGAAATTAATGTGGCTATGACAAATAAATATACAATGCCAGAATGAAATTTTCACTCTGCACCGGAGTGTGCACTGATATGAAACTTCCTGACAGATACCGCTTCATAAGTAAAGTTGTGAGGTGGTATCGTGAGTCGTGTCGAGGTAGCTCAGTCGGTAGAGCGCTTGCCCGCGAAAGGCAAAGGTCCCAGGTACGAGTCCCAGTTCCGGCATGCAATTTTAATCTGTCAGGAAGTTTTTAAATATACACTGTTTCATTAGGACTTTCTCACTATTCATCAAGGTGAAAACAGAAGTACTATATCCTAAATAGTTCTGGAAATAAGTGAGGTGAGCCACTTAGCAGAAAGACACTGTGTATCTCAACATGTAGTTCAGCAATATGAGGAGGATACTTTGCAATTCACCACAAAGTTGTTCATTGAGTCTCAACAAGTATATAAAAAAAAAAACACATTCATACACGTGCAACTTAGCATTCATCCAAAGCCTACTTCAGAAATTAACATATTCTTTCATTTGTACAATCACATAGTCGCACTTTGCAAACACATAACCATCATCTCCGGCTGCTGCATTTTGGGTAACACCAGAAAAATCACCAATTGATGTGTGTATGTGGCATGACACTTTACACTGGTGGCATTGCTGACATGTTCATATCCATTTTCGAAAGTTCTTTTCCATTCTAGGCCAAATGAACTATTGTCACATCATATGAAAGCTGGAACAAATTGCTGGGTGACATGTTATGAATACTATAAAAACTAGGGAATGCTGACAGGAGAAATGAGTGAGGTCTTCCTTGGGAGATGTGACAGTACAGCCTGGCGTCTTTTCTGGGAACATCAATGAGCCCAGTTTTAATGGTGACATAGTATTGTTTACAAATGCTTCAAGTTGTTGTACACAAGCCATGGCAGACAAATAAATAGGCCTTGTCACAGTTGCTGATGCATGAAAGACTGACACCTACAACATTATCAATACTTGAAATATGTTTGATGCCAGTGCTGAAATGTGACATAACTTTAAGATTGTTATATTGGCTAGTAGTGCAGTTGCTGTTCTTTTTAAATATATAGGTATGATCCATGAAACTGGTAAACTCTCATACTTTAATCTGTGGGCAGAAGTATTTAAGGGACTTATCAACAGCTAAAAGCTTGCGGTCATAAGCACTCCACTTTCTCTGAGACAGAAACAGATTATGAGACAAGTGTGCCAGTGGTTGCCATGAGTTCTCTGTCCACTGTTGTAGCACCATGCCAATTAGTATGGTGCATTTAGCCCAAAAAATGTCCCAACCCAGACATCCAAAGTAAAAGTTTCCCCCCAACTCTTAAAGTGTTCTATACAGTCCACATATTGCTTGGTAAAATGTTACACCATCAAGAGTTGGGTTTGGGGGGGGGGGGGGGGGAGGTGGGAGTGTGGGTGAAAAGTTTCTCTTAAATATTTGTGAAACTATAGGGTTTAGCATGAAAAGTGCCAAATAAAAAAATAATCTACATTAAATTTCGAACAAATATGGTCCTATGTATAATCTTGCTTAAGTGAACAGAGAAATGAAATTGTACAGAAATAACTATACAATTTTAATAAAAAGTAATAGTGAACAATTGTATTGTAATCCAAAAGAGGCTAGGAGTCAGCACGGAGGGTTAAAAGCATAGAAATACTGGGAATAAGATTGGGGCCGCCAGAAAAAAGCAGACCATGAAAGAGACCTGCCTACTGCTGTGCCTGCACTCGGACGCTTGCCCCCCTCATCTCCACAGAGTGCCATCATACACCCTGTCATTCATTGTCTTCCCCGAAGTCTTATTGGAAGAACCATTGAGTGCATTTGTGTTATTTCTATTAAAGTTTGGCTGTAAGTTTTTTATTGTTCGTCTTTGAAATACTGGGCGAACTATGTGATAATCACTAATAGGTGTGTGAATTGTGGCGGAGTGTGTGCTGAAACCTTGTAATGACAAGGGTGGTCAGCTAATTACTCTGAGTAGATAGGCAGGGCACAAAATAATTCACTGCAGTGAAATTCTTAAAGATGGTGTTGAAGACACGTTCCTGAAGAATGAATCACATCAGGTACATAGTAAGTGTCAACAAACTTATACACTATATCCAAGGTTACCTCAACGTGACAAGTAACCTCCATCAAAGATTCCCGTGGATCATTTGATTTTAAAAACTTAAGTTCTCTTCATGGTCGCAAGTGTGTTGATGTATCTAAGTGTATGAACCCAGCTGCAGAAAAGTGGAGCTTAGTACAGAAAGTTGAACCGATTGAAAGCATCCAAACGGAAGCAAATAACAGGCACGGCACAAGAAGTGGGGAGATGAGGTAACTGTGAGACTCTCTCAGGTCATACTACATAAAATCAGTTATGATGGGAGGTACCACTTGCACTATTACCAGGCATTTCATAAGGCAGGATCATCACGGCCCGAGAAAGGAGTAGCAACAACCAAAGGTGGGTCAAGTGCTGATGCTAATAGAGAAGATGCTTTTGAAAAGCTGTATGATTATTTGGAAGAAAATGATGAATGTCAGTACATGTTTGAAGAATTACAAATTATGTTCCTTCAACTGAGTCTCAAAGTTGAGCCATATACTGACAAACATACGAAAAGAAAACTTATCTAGCACTAAGATAATAGCTTGAATTTAACAGAACTACGAGGAAAAAGAAGTGCGATTTGTTTCTCAGGAGCAATTAGTAATATTTTAACAGACAACTAGTATAGAAATCGAAACACTGATTATGAAGCTCGGGAGGAACTGAGAGAGATCAAAACTACAGCAGCTATTATTCGACACGAGGTAAAGTTCTGAAGCCACAACTATTCTTAATTTCCAACAGTAGTAGAAATTTATAGAGGAGGAGCTGAACTGACAGCTGAAATGCTCAATGTCTTGATAAATGAAATAATACAGCCTACTTGTAAAAGACAAACACCCGAGAAGATGCAATGGACGAAACACATTACTGGAAGGAGAAAAAAACTTCAATATGTCATAGTCTAATCAGCACTTTAAGTCCACATTCATTTTTGTCCCCAGTCCAACTTGGAACAGGTGTTTCATTACACACAAATTTGGCTCAAAGTTCCTGATTGACATCTTGTATAATTTGGGTATCTGTATAGCATACAAGCAAGTTTTAAAATATGAGAGATTGGTCACTTCCCACGAGAATTGAAAACAGATATGTGCAATTTGTTTTCGATAATGCAGACTACAATGTCCACACTGTAGATTGACATAATATGTTTCATGTCACGGGCGGAACTGCTTGCATAACACCTAAAACTGCCCTTCAGGTAGAAGACAATGTACTTCAAAAGATTATTACTGCTCAAGCTGTCGAAAAACAAGGCCTCTTTGATTTGCAAACTGACAGAGCCCCAAGTACATCTGGCTATTCCAAAATAGTTGCTACAAACATGGCTGCCCTGAAAGTAAAACCACTATCATATGAACATGGCCGAACACTTAATTTGTTTTGGTTGAGTGGTACCTGGTTGGAAAGCCCAGAAAAATTTAAGCCTGGTTGGTGTGGCTACATGGAAATGTCATATGCTGTGAGAGAGTACCAAACTTCCTTCTCTGTTGAAGATAGAGAAACTGCAGCTGAAATTTTACAGCCTAAAAAGATAACCTCATGTTTCTCGAAAACACACTTGGTATGTCATCTAAGTGAGCAAAACAGAATGGAGGCCCTTGAAGAGCAAAACTGAAAAGTCTTTGGCGAGTTTGCTCTGTATTAATTAAACATAATCCAAATGTCATGTACAGGCTTTCTAATACAGGAGAACTTCCTTTGCTACCACTACTGGGGATAAGCTTTAGTGCAATCCAAGACACTGAATATTGTGGTATCACGACAGAGTTGTAGTCCCACAATATAGTCACAGGGTAACAGTCGGGCAAAAACTTCACATAAAGTCCACAATAATCACTGTAGGAGTACGAGGCTCTGCCATTTTTAAATGCAGTAAAACCGAGACCCTGGGCACGGTTCGTGGGCCTGATGATGCCCTCCCATAACATTGTGTCAAAGATGACAATGCGACCAGGAGGAGGACATTTTGGTTGGCACACTACTAGTCATCCATCTGTTGTTTCTCTGTGACCCACCTTATTGTGAGGTTTTTGCTTAGGCATTCCTGGTGGCCTGTCAGATGTGGAAATTGGCTCAGTAAGGAAGCATACTCACCCTCATATGTCTGCGTCATTTCTGCGCTGAGTATAGCTGCACCAAGGTGTTTGTCACAGTCTCTAAAGGATTACACTGTGCCAAAAGATCTGTACCAATTATTGCCTCCATGATGTAGGTGACAGTAAAATTCCAGGCGAGTGGATGATGTAATTCCAAGTTCATCTCCATCATCAGTTCCACAGGATCCGATAGCTGAACTGTTAGCAGCTGACAGACAGAAGGTACTTGGCAGCCTACATAAATGCCTTGGAGATCTCCGCAGAGTACCCAGACCCGAACCAGTGTCTACCAGGATATTCAGGTCTGAATTTCTGTCCCTAATGAACAGGCAATGAGATGGTGACAGGAGGTGTTTGCACCTAAGACCAGATGCCGCTGCTGCCAGTGGCCTTTCCATTGTTAAAATAACTGACTTTTGTCCCATTGTGAGCGTAGTGTAATCTTATTAAAATATTTGAAACTGATTGAAAATTACCACAAACACAAGAATAAAAAGAGATAATAATTGTTATATATAAAGCAGAGTCTCCATATGTTAGTGTGTACTTGTTGCACACAATTATACAGTTTGGTTCCGATCTTTATGACATTTTGTACACGTAAGCTTCAATTCATTAGGATGGCCGCTGTAAGTGTAAGAATCACGTACAATACATAGTTCATGACATCGTAAACAATGAGGTGTGTGAAAAACTGCTGCATTTAGGGACAATGCTGCTTATTTTTCCTAAACCACTGAACCGATTACAACAAAATTTGGTACACACATTCTTTACCATGAGGTAACAATTGCTGCTTGGTTAAGAATCAAATACCACACATGGTTCAGAAGATATGACATCATAAACAATAAGAATCCCAAAAAACTGCCACATAATGCAGCGAGACTTTAAAAATATGCTATATGAGAATGAGAGTTCTTAGCGACTTGCAAACAAACTTTAAACATAATTTCAAACCTTTATTAAACTTTTTCTCGCTGACAACCATAGGAAACTGATGAAAGGAAAAAAGTTTCTTGCTTACCACTTTTCCGCAGGAAATTTTACAGACAGTATACACGGACATAGTTGAGAGTACTTTCTAAATTGTATCACAGTACAACACACAGTTCACGAGATATGAGCACATAAACAGTTCATGGAAAACCGCCCCATCAAGCACCAAGTTTTGATCTATTACTTCTTTACTACTAATTGTATTCCCATGAGATTTTACAGACATACAGCCATTATTAAAATGAATATGTACCTGAAAAATAGCAGGAATAAATAAATAAATACCTGAGCAACACCAGGTTTTCAGCTAGTTATTGAATAAATATACCAAATTTTTAAATTGATAATAAAGGACAGTTTACAACTTACCGCAAAGACATGACAATGAGCTTTGACAGGCACATACAAAAGACACACACCTACAACACTTTCAGCTATTGGCCATGGCCTTCTTCAGAAAATAGAACATTCACACAATCACACAGGCACGCAACACAGTCATACAACTGTCACCTCCAACTGCAGGACTAAAAAGTATAAAATCATTTCTCCTATTCCATATAGATTCTTTACCCCATACAGAAATGTATAAGAAAAATTCTCACAGCCTCATAGAGATTCATAACTCCACACAGATACTCCTGAAAACTTGCAATTGTGACTTCTAATAACAATGAAAATATTCGTAAGATTTAAAACAAAATAAAAGTTCTTGTGTAATCCTGTATAGTAGCAATGAGACATTCGTTATAATCCCAGCTAGAGCACAAATTTTAATTGAATGCTTTACTTTATTATTATTATTTCAAGCCACATCTGCTTTGTAAGCAGGACAGCCAGGTTCAAATACCAACCTTCGCACAAATTGTAATTCAATGCTTTGCCTTATATTCATTATGTGAGATTCATTAATAGTTCTTTCCTTCATGTGCCCTACATTCTTAATATTAAGAAAACTCATTGACTATATCTATGTGGGTAGGTATGTGTCTGTGTCTAGGAAACATTATTTCACTTTTTAGTCAATTTTAAACATATGGAATATTAAAGTTTTCTTCTTATTAAAATAATTACCCCAACATAAATTCTCTCTGTCTGTCTGTCTGTATGTGTGTGAGAGAGAGAGAGAGAGAGGAGATGAAGGAGGGAGAAAGTGTGTATATTTAAAGATAAGAAAAAAGAAGAGCAAAACTACTAACTGCTTTAAGTACTGTTGCATGTACCAATATGCCATCCAGCAATCATCCATGGATAAGGGATTGGCTGTTATCATTCTAATTTGACTTGCTTATTAATTTATAAGTAATTTTCACCCAAACTATACAATGTTTTTCTCCGATTTCAGGGGAAAAAATTACACTTGAAGAAGAAAATGAAACAGAATGCAGTAGACAGCATTCAAAGATGAACAACAACAACAACAACATATCTGTAGAGTCTCTTTCTACACAGGTATTTCATGTCAATTTATTAAGTTTATGACAGACATCTTAGTCATGGATGTATGGGTAATTTTTTTTCTACTTGTAAATCTTGTTGTGTGGACTCTTTCATAAATACTAATTTATATAAATTAGTTTTTGATCAAAGATTAAGTAATCATTTGATAATTAACAAAGCAGCCAATCAATTCTTAGTTTCAGTTAATGCACCTGCTTACATGAAGAATGTAATTAAGATCCCGAAGAGGACATGTCCCCCCTCCCCTCCCCCCCCCCCCCCCCAACTTGAGAATCACTGCATTAAGCAGCTGCTAATCTAAACTCTAAACTAATTAGGTATTTCTGCATAGTAGATTAACTCAAAAATTGATTCAGTTTTAGTGAGGCAGTTGCAACATGCATTGAGATAATGCATTTAGGATAATATCAGCAAATGATAAAAGTACAAATATCTCCCCTTCAGTTGATCCAATTTACACAAGTATGTTGAGGCTAAACTCACCCATTTTCAGGTCACATCTCACATTTCAGCTCCAATACAATGCTACAAGTTGCAGAAATTTGGCCACAGCACCAACAACACAAAAATATGAGGTTTATGGGAGGTTCAGATATTCACACTACCAAAAACTACATATTTGGGGCCAATGACTTATGTCTTAGAATAAAGATAGCTTCTTCACAATTACAAAGAAATACAAGATGTGAAGGTAATTTTGCACATTTCCTATGCTGAAGCCTGAAAAATTTATAAAGCAATCAAACCTTTATCATTTACATCATTCCATTTTATAGCTCTCATGAAAATGATTCTACATGTAAATATACAACAGACAAAGGTAGGAAAATTTAGTGTAAACAACTTCACATGTATATAGTGCGCAGTCATTGTAGAATCTTTCGGCTGTAGCAAGTACTTATAACATCGATGGTCTGAGCAGTGTTCTTGGACAGAATGTAGAATGTGTCCAATATATGACTAAACACATTTGCAAGGAATCTTATGCATGGCTGATGTCTGTAGTGTAAAGTCATTCTTCACAAAGCCAGTGATCATGATGATTTTCAATGTTGGCAGAAAACTAACCTTGACTTTACATTTATGAGGGATACAGCCTCGGCGGAGCGGTCGAGCGCACTGAGGCGCTATGCTGCGATGCGCGAGGCTGTTTCCCATAGGGGGTCGAATCCCTCCCTCTGACATGGATATTTGTGCTGTCTTTAGTATAAGGTAGTTCATAAGTAGTTTGTAAGTTTAGGGACTGATGACCCCGCAGTTAAGTCCAATAAGTTTCACAAACATTTGAACATTTTTATGGAGGATATGACATGTTTCAGAAGAAAGTATCCTTGGACAGTAAGAAGGACATTATTCTTCAGTTTCTTGAAGTCAAAAAGCTACCTTTGGCTTAAATTACAAGGTTTGACTCTTCTGTTGCACAGTTGTGAGTGTTTTCTGCGGAAGATGATGGGCAAAGATGATTCAAAATAATCTGGTTGTCAGTAGACATTTATTTATGTCCTGTCAGTGTCTACTTGAGGCTCAGAATTATATTGGCAGGCACTGGATGGTGGGTATTGTGGTCTGTCAGTGCATGATTGTACTGGTGACACAGTGAACGGCTGCTAGGTCTGCACACCCAAATTGCTGGAACTACTGATTCAGCAATGGTGGGAGGTGCCATGATCAGTACATATTGTAAGTGGAGTTGGCTAGCTGGCAGGGGACCAGTGTGAGTTGGTGGAAGTAACCAGGTACCTGCAATGGACTGCAGTTGGGTAGCCATCAAAGTTTTAGCACAACGAACAGGTCGTCTTGTCAAAATGATAGTGGTCTTCAGCAGAGCAAACCTAATGATTGACCATCAATTCCATATCAAATGATCCCTTTCCTACAGCTTAGGTCTTCGTGACAAACGAGTCTGCTTTAGTCCTGAATCCCTGAACCAGTACACCAATAACGTGATGACAGCTTTCAGATCCCGCAACTACCCTCCTGATCTGGTACAAAAGCAAATAGCCAGGGCCACGTCCCCCCCCCTCCCAAACCCAGAACCTTCAACAGAAGAACCCCAGAAGTGTCCCTCTTGTCACCGGATACTTTCTGGGACTGGAGCAGACTCTGAATGTGGCTCTCCAGGAAGGATACAACTTCCTTAAATCCTGCCCCAAAATGAGATCCATCCTTCATGACATCCTTCCCACTTCACCAAGAGTGTCTTTCCGCCGCCCACCTAACCTCCGTAACCTCCTAGTCCATCCCTATGAAATCCACAAATCACCTTCCCTACCTTCTTGCTCCTACCCTTGTAACCACCCCTGTTGTAAAACCTGCCCTATGCTCCCTTTCACCACCACTTACTCCAGTCCCATAACCCGGAAGGTGTACACGATCAAGGGCAGAGCCACTCACGTGATTTACCAACTGACATGCCTGCACTGTGAAGCATTCCATTTGGGAATGACCAGCAACAAACTGTCCATTCACATGAACGGTCACAGGCAGACAGTGTTTGTTGGTAATGAGGATCACCCTGTGGCTAAACATGCCTTGGTGCACAGCCAACACATCTTGGCACAGTGTTACACCATCCGGGTTCTGTGGATACTTCCCACTAACACCAACCTATCAGAACGCCGGAGATGGGAACTTGCCCTTCAACATATTCTCTCTTCCTGTTACCCACCTGGTCTCAACCTTTGTAGTTTTAAATTTCCACCCACCATTCTACAACATCTTTGCCTCCAATCTCTGGACAGAGCCTCTGCTCGACTGGCTTCTCTGTCGAACTTCTTTGCATTTAGCGTATGTCTGCCTTGGTGTGTGTGCATGTGTGTGGGTGTGTTTGTTTATCTATTCTTTTTCCCCAAAAGTAAGTCTTTCCTCTCCTGGGACTGGAATTATTCCTCACCCACTCCTTTAAACCCAAATCCTTTCCTTTTCCCTCTCCTTCCCTACTCTGCCTGAAGAAGCTTTTGTGTGTGTTTGTGTTCACTTTATTTATGTTTGCTGTCACATACCTGTGCTCCTTCCCCTGGTAAGTAAACTTCATCTACTTTTTATATATATTTTCTACCTGCTACACACACAAGAGAAAGGCAGGGAAGGAGGTGAGAAATGAGTAGTGAATAAGTGAGTTGAGGATGGAGGGAGAGGTTAGCATAGGTTTAGGCTAGAAGGAAGTCTGGAGGAAAGGATATGTTGGAGGGCAAGTTCCCATCTTTCTAGCTCTGAGGGACTGGTATTTGGTGGTAGTATGCAAATGGTGTAAAATGTGCCAAGGCTCCTGGAATCATGCTGGAGGGCATGCTCTGCCACAGGATATTGGGTGTACCCCAGGTGAGCAGGCCATTTGTGACCGTTCGTCCATTCAGCCAATTTGTTGGTGGTTGTACCAATATAAAAGGCTGCACAGTGGACACATGTCAGTTGGTAAATGACATGTGTTGCTTCACATGTGCTCCTGCCTTGAATGGGGTAGGTTTTTCCTGTGGGAGAGTATGTGGTTGTGGTAGGATGCATTGAGATGCATTGAGATCGGTTACAGGGGTAGGAACCATGAGGTAGGCCGGGGGGGAGGTTTGAATCCCCCCTCGGGCATGGATATTTGTGCCGTCCTAGTTCGTAAGTAGTTCATAAGTAGTTTGTAAGTTTAGGGACTGATGACCCCGTAGTTAAGTCCCATAGACTATACAAACATTTGAACATTTTGAACATGAGGTAGGGAGGGTGGTGTTGCGATGGTGTAAGGTTTGACGAGGATCTTCCGAAGGTTGGGAGGACAGTTGAAGGCTATTCTGGGTGGTCTGTGAAGGTCACTTAGGAGCCATGATATCATTTCAGACCATGAATTGTGGCAGTCATAGCCCTAACAGAGCAATTTGTTGAGGCATTCCAGGCAGGGAAGGTATTGGGTAACTAAGGGGATGCTTATGGGTGGTCTGGGGTTAGGAACATTGTTGCTGGAAGGGGAGGAATGGACTGCTTTGAAGATCTGCTTGTGGACAAAATCTGTAGGGTAGTTGCAGAAAACTAGAACATTGGACAGGTTGTTGTTGCAGGTGATAAGGGATTTGTCACTGGAACAGATATGTTTCCCATGGATGCCTAGGCTGAGAGAGTTTAAGATGGAAAGGATGGCAGCTATCAAAGTGGAGGTACTGTTGTTTGTGGGTTTAATATGGACTGAGGTTGTGGATATGGGACTCAACATGGTGAAGGTCAATATCAAGGAAGGTGCCTTGAGTCCTAGAGAAGGACCTGGTGAATTTTAGAATAGAGAAAGAGTTAAGGTCTTTGAAAGAAGTTCAGAATGGTTTGCCCTCAGGGGCACAGCATAATTTGCTGAGTATGGGCTTGGCCAACCCGGGGTCCTGAGCTGTGGGCTGTGTCGCGATAACAGTCTGCTACACCATAAGCTCTGTGCATACTTCAGCAACCATCGTTTGGTGGGACAGTGAAACATTGTATGTTGCAGAGCCCGGGGATCTTGGCTTAATCACCCGGGTCACAAGGATGCTACAAACCTCTATTTAAAAAAAATCTCAATCTCAAGGTGTGCTACGTGCCGAGGAGATGCATGGCTGTTGAGGTCGAACAGTGACTAGCGAGCAACCTCTGAAGAACCTGCTGAACCTCAGTTGTATAAGGCTTATCAGGCAAGCGGGGCTCTGCCTGGGTGGATGTATAGTTCCCTAGCTGCTCATGGGACCACGATAAAATGAGCCAGTAATAGCATTGCTGGACACAAATCTGGCGTCTCTAAGCTTGGGGAGACCGACTTCAATACCAAGAGATATGACCCCAGATCGTTCCCTTCCTTGGCCACGCCATGGGAGGAACGTAAGGCATTCCCACAGTACTTAGTATGCACGCAAACCTATGGGGAATTGTTTTCATCAACAAGGCCGCTGTTCTTTGTCGAAAATCTTGAAGACAAGTTTGGTGATGTGGGTCCTTCTCCAAGATGAGAAGTGGGGCAGTCTTAATACAGACAGCATCCCCTGCCCAGTGGAAGGCACTGCTTGCCTGCGATAAGCTGGATGAAGTTTCTGTCATTATCACACCACACAAGACCCTTAACATGGTCCATGGTCTTATTTACCACTGTGATCTCCTGTCACAGTCAGATGATGAGCTGCACGCAAACCTAGAATGAAGAGTAGTTCACTTCATCAGGCACATCTATAAGGGACCTAAAGATCAAAGGGTTGCCACCAGTGCTTTCATTCTGGCCTTTGAGAGTGATACAATGCCTGAGGTGGTCAAAGTCATGATATGCCAGTGTGACGTCAAACCGTACATCCCGCCCCCTATGAGGTGCTTCAGGTGCTGGAATTTCTGGCATATGTCTTCCCGATGTACTTCCAGCACCATGTGCAGGGAATGCGGACGTCCATCCCATCCGGATGCTCCATGCATCCCACCTTCAATTCGTGTGATCTGTAAGCAGCTACATCTGCCTGGTTTACCAGATTGCTCTCATCTGCACAAGGAATGTAAGATCATGGAGATAAAGAACTTAGACCGACTCACTTATTCTGAGGCAAGACAAAAGTATGAGCAGCTCCACTCGGTTCGTATGCATGCATCTTTTGCTGCTACTGTGTCGTCCCCACTCTCATTGGGTACACACCTCCCACTGTACCACCTCCTCCTGTGGCCCTAGGGGCCAACCATCTTCCACTGCCCCCTTGATGGGAGCAGTTGCCTCTTCAACCCCTGTAGAAACATCTGTTGTTGGGAGAATTCTACCCCAAATCTCGGGGACACCAGTCCCCACCTCTCAGCCGGAGAAGGCACAGCCTCCTCCAGCTCTTCTCACTCAGAAGGGGTCCCTCGGGATGCCACTTCTGAGAAGCCCTCTCAGCCCTGTAAACCGAAGGGCCAGTGAGAGGAAAAGAAGAGGAGGACCAAGAAAAAGGAATTTTCAATGGCTTCAAAACCAGTCACTCACATCCTCTTCTTCAGAGGATGAAGTAGAGACACTCACATCTCCTGAGGCTCTTGCACTTACTGATTCGCCAGACCATAAGATCTCTGGTTCTGTGGATTCCGAGCAGATGGTAGCAGATGATCCAATGGAATGATCTGATTCCTTGTCGTCATGGCGGTACAGCCTGGAGAAAACATAATCCTCCAGTGGAACTGCAGCGGTTTTTTTCCACCATCTGGCTGAGCTGCAGCAGTTACTGTGCCATTTCCTGGTGCTCTGTTTAGCCCTACAAGAAACTTGCCCTTTGCGGTTATAGGCGCTATTTTAAAAATTGTTCTGAATATCAGTCTCTGGTGGAGTTTGCATTTATGTCCTAGCCTCTGTCCCAAGCACTGCTGTGCCTCTTCAAACACTTCTAGAAACAGTCGCTGTTAGGCTCTAGGCATTGCAAGATTTTACTGTATGTTCTTTATACCTTCCGCCAGACGATGATGTGTCTCCCGTAGACTTCACTGCCTTGGTCACCCAACTTCCCCCACCCTTCCTTCTCTTGTGGGATTTCAACACCCACCACATTCTGTGGGGTGGCGCACAGAACTCGGCGCAGGGGAGAGATGTTGAGATTCTACTGACACAGCAGAACATATGCCTCCTCAACACCAGTGCTGCTATGCATCTTAGCATAGCGCAAGGCATATTTTCTATCCAAGCCTTCTTCCACGTCTCACCTGGAGGGTCCACAACGACCTGTGTGGCAGCGACCATTTCCCTATCTTCATGTCACTCCCACAGTGTCCGCCTGCCGACCGTCTGCCTCACTATTCCGTCCGTAGGGCTGACTGGCAAGCTTACTTCTCAGCTGCTGTGATTTTCTCTCCCCTTCTGGCTGATGTTAATGCTGTCGTTCAGCAGGTTAAGGAGGCCATCGTTTATGCAGCCAAGACAACTGTTCCCTCCACAATTGGGTCACTCCACCATACGTCGGTGCCCTGGTGGACACCGGAGAATGCTGAGGCCATCCAGGAATGTCAGTGAGCACTACAGTGCCACCGGCGCCACCCTTCTGTAGAACATCTTATCGCCTTCAAGCATCTCCGGGCACAGGCCCGACGACTGATCCAACAAAGCAAGAGGGACTCATGGGAGAAGTACGTTGCCTCAATTGGTTCCCCTGCTTCTCCTTCATGGGTGTCGTCACAGGTTCACCGCCTCTTTGGGCACGGCCAACCAGTGAGAATCACGTGCCTCAGCATTCAGAGTACAATCTGTACTGACCCTGTCGCCATAGTTGAACACATGGCAGACCATTATGCTCGCAGCTCAGCGAATGCTGCTTATGGGGCAGACTTCCGCACCCTTAAAGAACGAATGGAGCGTCATCAAATATCTTTCCAAACGCGACGCTGGGAAGCAAATGACGACCCTTTTACTGAGTGGGAATTTGAAAGTGCCCTTGCTGCATGCCCAGACATGTTCCTCAGACCCGATCGCATTCACAGTCAGTTCTTCCAACACCTATCAGTAGATTCTAAGCACTAGCTTCTCGCCCTGCTCAATTGTCTCTGGGTTGAGGGTGTTTTCCCATCTCAATGGCGGGATAGCGTCTTCATCCCAGTGATGAAGCCTGGGGCAGTTATTGACCAATCAACCTCACCAACATTCCTTGCAGGCTCCTCGAATGCATGGTAAGTCGGAGGCTTATGTGGATCCTCGAAGACTGGGGACTTTTGGCCCCACAAGGTGGGTTCCATCATGGCCGCTCCACTACCGATAATCTCATGTCACTGGAATCGGCCATCTGTACAGCCTTTACTCACCCCGAACATCTGGTTGTCGTCTTCTTTGACCTGCAGAAGGCATATGACACCACCTGGCGCAACCATATACTGTCTACACTATACAACTGAGGCTTACGGGGTCCACTTCCTGTATTCATACAGAACTTTCTCGTGTTGCGTTCTTTTCGTGTTCGTGTAGGTTCTTGTCTCAGCTCACCTCATTATCAAGAAAATGGTGTCCTACAGGGTTCTGTTCTCAGTGACCCTCTATTTTTAGTTGCCGTTAATGGTCTTGCAGCAGCTGTGGGGTCTTCAGTATCCACATCCTTGTATGCTGATGACTTCTGCATGTATTTTAATTGTACCAGCATCGGCATTGCTGAACAGCAGTTGCAGTTAGCCATTTGAAAGGCACAGTCGTGGGTGTTTGCCCATGGTTTTCAGTTCTCTGCATCGAAAACCCGGGTGATGCATTTCTGTCGAAGTCAGGCAGTACACCTGGAACCCAAACTTTATTTAGCTGGTGACCTGCTACGTGTCAAAGAGACACGCAGATTTTTAGGAATGTTGTTTGATGACCATCTTACTTGGGTGCCGCATCTCCGGCAGCTCAAACAAAAGTGCTTGCGGCACCTAAACATCCTGCGTTGTCTGAGCCACACCGTTTGGGGAGCTGCACACCCAACGCTCCTGCAGCTCTACAAGGCCCTCATTCAGTTGTGTCTCGACTATGGCTGCATAGTTTGTGATTCGGCTGCACATTCAGCACTGCAGCCATTGAACACAGTTTAAATTGTGGTGTCCATTTGGCAACAGGGGCTTTTTGCACAAGCCCTGTGACAAGCCTCCTAGTCGAAGCTGGGGTCCTCCCACTGCGGTTTCGCAGGCAACACCTGCTAACATCTTATGTTGCCCACATTCAGGTCTCGCCCCACCACCCGAACTGCCAGCTCCTTTTCCTGGATGTTGCATTCCCTATCCCCCCACTATGGCCTAGGTCGGGTTAACCGATTTCAGTCCATGTTCGTTCTCTCCTTTCGTCCCTTGAATCCCAGCCACTCCCTGACACATTACAATATTTCTTTCAAACCCCTCCTTTGTCCACCCCTTGCTTGCAGCTTTGTCTGGAACTATCCCATGCATTGAAGGACTCATTTTCTCCACCACAACTCCATCGCCAGTTCCTGCAACACCTTGATTCATTCCATGGTGCCGAAGCCATTTACACTGATGGTTCCCTAGCAGATGGTCATGCTGGGTTTGCATGTCTCCATGGCAACCATGTCGAACAGCATTCATTGCCCCATGAAAGTAGTGTCTTTACTACAGAGCTGGTCACCATCCTCAAGGCTCTAGAACATCTTGGAGCCTGCCCCAGAGGGTCATTTTTCATCTATAGTGACTTACAGGCAATTGAGCAGTTCTTGCCTCACCACCCATTAGTGCAGTCCATTCAAGGCACTGTTTTCTCTCTTGGCAAATATGGCCATTCTGTGGTCTTTCTGTGGACCCCTGGCCACATCGGCATACTGGGGAATGTACATGCCGATCGGTTGGCCAAGCAGGCAACTATTGCACCACCCTTATCCATTGGTGTCACGTTCTCTCCTTTCGTCCCTTGAATCCCATCCACTCCCTGACACATTACAATATTTCTTTCAAACCCCTCCTTTGTCCACCCCTTGCTTGCAGCTTTGTCTGGAACTATCCCATGCATTGAAGGACTCATTTTCTCCACCACAACTCCATCGCCAGTTCCTGCAACACCTTGATTCATTCCATGGTGCCGAAGCCATTTATACTGATGGTTCCCATGAAAGTGGTGTCTTTACTACAGAGCTGGTCACCATCCTCAAGGCTCTAGAACATCTTGGAGCCTGCCCCAGAGGGTCATTTTTCATCTATAGTGACTTACAGGCAATTGAGCAGTTCTTGCCTCACTACCCATTAGTGCAGTCCATTCAAGGCACTGTTTTCTCTCTTGGCAAATATGGCCATTCTGTGGTCTTTCTGTGGACCCCTGGCCACATCGGCATACTGGGGAATGTACATGCCGATCGGTTGGCCAAGCAGGCAACTATTGCACCACCCTTATCCATTGGTGTCACAGAATCCGACCTCAAGTTGACGTTGTAACAGAAGGTGCCTGAGGCTTGGAGTGCTGAATGGTCTACCACAAGTGCAATGAATAAGCTTCAAGCAGTGAAGCTATTCACGACTCTGTGGAAATCTTCACTGCAGCCCATATGTAGAGAATCAGTTGCCCTCTTCCGCCTCCGTATTGGGCATACCTGGTTGACCCACAGCCATCTCCTTCTCTGTGAGGACCCGCCTGTGTGTCTGTGTGGAGCAGCGCTGACAGTAGTCCATCTTCTGATGGAGTGTCCAGCTTTAGCCAATTTGTGGCAGTCTTTTAACCTACCAGATGTGCTACCCTTTGTTTTAGGTGATGATGCGTCCATGCCTAATTCCGTTTTATGTTTTATTTGTGCAGCTGTTTTTTACAATTCCATCTAGTGGTAGGTGCTGTAGCCTGATATCTCAGGTTCCCACCTAGCACTTTTAAAGACTTTTAAGCCTCTTCTGAAAAATGTTTTGAGGTTTTTAGAGTGTGCAGTATGGCTGGCTCATCCTGTTTTATGTTTGTGATCAGCCAGCCATGATATTCTGCTCTCCTGTTTTTAACTTAGTTCCTGACTTAGTTTTTTACCTACGTGTCCTTTTGTGTTTTCAACGAACTGTTATTGTCAGTCTGTCCCTTTTATGAGTTTTCATTCTCAATGTTTATTTTTAGCTTCTGACAGTGATCTATTATGTAGGAACAGGAAACTGAAGACCTAGATGTTTAGTCCCCTCAAAACAACAACAACAACAACAGAAGGGTTTCTTCACCGTGAGAGCAGACCACAAAGATGTCATCTATGAATCTATACCAAGCCACAGGGTGCAGCTGCTACGTCTTAAGGAATGCCTCTTCCATGCGGCACATGAAGAGGTTGGCATAGGAAGGGGTCATCCTGGTACCCGTAGCTGTCCCCTTGATTTGTTTGTAGGTCTGGCCTTCACAGATGAAGTAATTATGGGTGAGGATGAAATTAGCAAGTGTGATAAGAAGTGAAATTTTGGGGAGGCTTTCATTTGGGCATTAAGAAAGATAGTGTTCTAGGGCTGATAGACCATGGGTGTGGGAAATGTTGGTGTAGAGGGATGTGGCATCTATGGTGACAAGGAATCTTTCACGTGAGAGGGGCATAATGATGAAATTGAGGCATTCCAGAAAGTGGTTCAGGTCATTGATGCAGGATGTCAGCCTGCAGGTTATAGATTGGAGGTGTTGGTCTTCCAGAGCTGAAATTTATTCTGTTAGGGCTTTGAAGCATGCTGGGATGGGACAGCCAGAGTGGTTCTCTTTATGGGTTTTAGGGAGTATGAGGTGTGTGATTCATTGGAAAGACAAGTTCTGTGGAGGCAGTGGTGACATCTTGTGAGAGACTGTGACTGTATCTAAATAATTAAAAGGTTGGATAAATTTATATAAAAAATATAAAACGGATGACTTACCCAAAGCACAGGCCCGTTGACAGACACAAATAAAATCACACACAAACAAACATACAAGCTTTCGCCACCGCTGGTAGCTTCTTCAGGAAAAGAGAAAGGAAGGAGGGGAGAAAGGGAAGGATACGGGTTTTAAGGAAGTGGAAAAGGAGTCATTCCAATCCCAGGAGTGGAAGGACTTACCTTAAGGGGAAAAAAGGAAAGGTAAACAAGTGCACACACACACTCAAACACATGCACATGCTAACACAACAAGATAGACATTTGGGGAAAAAATGGTAATGGAAATTTCAAGCAACCTTTTAAGGCAGTACTTGTACATAGGTCAGGTAGGGGCAAGTTAGGAAAGAAACTATAAAAATGCCCAACTTTTGAAAATAGAAAAATACTTCCAAAAGAATCATACCAGAAACTTTTTTATAAAACATTTAAAACAAAACTAAGCAGTTATCAACCTCAAAGTCTTTGCTTCAAAATGAAAATGGCAGTTAAACTCTTAACAACCAAGAAAATTATTTTGAAATGTCCAGAATAAATTCCAACCATGACAAACCAACAACACCAACCATAGCTCTAAAGAATCTGACAAAATTGAAATAACTAAACAAGAGACTTAAAAAACAAGAAAGCAATTGAAAAGATGGCATAATTGCAGAACTACAAAAAAACAGCTGGCTCTAAAACTATAAAAGAGATCACTCAACTAATAACACATATCTGGCAAACAGAAAATGCTCAAGGATTGGAAACTTCCCTAATTCATTCACTATATAAAAAAGGAGTTCTTTAATTATCTCCTGGTCACATAAAAAATTCTTTCACCATGTTTGCTTGACTGAGCCCAAGAACAGTTGGAACCTAAAATTAGTGAATACCGGCAGGCTTTAGACCAGCAGTACTCAACCTGCAACCTGCGACCTACGACTCAGTTGTTTGTGAACTTCTAAATCCAATTTTTAAAGGAAAAAGGGTTAGATAACACTGATTAAGGAAAAATTAACCAACACTAGTTCTAAAGTTAAATTCATGTGAGAAACTTCTGAACCATTTGATATAAAGACTGGTTTAGACAGGGATATGGATTCCCCCATTACTGTTCAACTGTGTCTTGGAAAAGGTAATAGCGAGAACAAAATTTGAGTCAAAATATGTATCAATGAATCAAATTAGGTAGAAGTAATATTAGAGTAGTTGCCTCACCTTTGCAGACAATCTGGCAACTTTAACTAGGGATGTTACGGCAGCCCAAAAAGAAATTGAAATTCTTAAAGAAGTTGTAGAAAAACTAGGACAACAAATATAATTCAAAAAAATGGAACGTATGACATACAACAAACAAGCACCAAAGTTTTTGAACATGAAATTTATGGAAAAATAAAAAAGGTTTCCCAATTTAAATACTCAGGAGAAATCATAAAAAAAACCACCTGTCTGGAAAAAGCTGCAAACAAAGTTTGCTGTCAAAAAGTGTCAACCGCATTCAGATTAACACAAAATATTTATAATAAAATATCACTTTCTAAATTTGGTAAACTTAGGCATTATAGCATTGTAATCAAACTTGAATGTCATTATGAAGCAGAAACTAATTTTAAATAGAAATAAGGGTATTTTTACAAAAATTAGGAAAATATTAAGCCTGAAAATTACTGATGGAGAAACTTTTAGTCTGAGAAGTAATAAGGAAATAGATTACACAGATATACATGGTGACATGAGAAAACAAAGGTGTAAATTTTATGGGCACATTCAAAATATAGCAGCCACTAGGCTGGCAAAACAAATAGCAGAATTCTAAGAAAACTGAAGTAAGCCAATCAAATGGATCGCTGAGGTTAAGGAGGATCTGAAACTAGTTGGTATAACTCAGGCTGGCATTTCAGATAGAAAAAGACTCAGACAAAAGATATTTGACTGGAAAGTTGGTCAGGGAAAATAGAAAACAGACTGGAACAGCACAGTGCGATGAAAGAAAGAGACTTTCTGTGGTCGTATTGGGCCATATGTGAATAATTAATAAATAAATAAATATGGCTTCATCTCATCAATGGTTACATTAAACCACTATTTGTTGTAACTAGTTAGTTGATTTCATTAACTTATTACAATTTGTTTGGTAAATATTTTGCAGTCTAGGATAAAGTCTTTGTAAGTGGAAATTCAGTAAATAATGAGAAAACATCAAATCAGATGGATAAATTTGAGCTACTTAGTCTCAAGAGTCATAAGCCAGCTGATAAAAAACCTGCTGTATCCTTGATGTGGTTAGGACATGTCCCAACAAGGTACCCAAAATGTAGCAACCCAATATTACTTTATATAGGCTGCAGGGGGTATATTATTTGTGTGCATCTTCAGAAACCTGTGTAGTTCCTGCATTATAGCCTAGCTTTTTAATATACTCACAACCTCTTTGGGTTAAAGAGACTGTGTTCAGGAGTTGAGCAGTCCTATGAACCAGTGAGGTCATGGGATCCTTATAATCCTTACAGTTTAAACTGTACACATCAGATCTGTAGACTTCCTATGATATTAACACAGAGTCATTTTCTTTGTCAGCAAGGAGAACAATTGTGTCCACATCCTCATTAAGTTTTTTAAGTCTGCCCTCTCGACACTGGGAGATATAACTTCTTCCTGGGTAAGACTTGACAATCACCCTGCAAGGTTAAGATTGCCTTTAACTGTCTTTGATTATGCTACCTGGGCAGTTCAATGGATAAGGGTAAGCTTTTTACCCACTTCAATAAAAATGGCCTTTTCAGCTCTCATCAGAGCTGTAAAAGAAGCTATACAGTCCCTTTGCCTGGATAAAATAAACCAGGAAGCTTGTTGGGTGACTGTCAAGTCTACAGTGCAAATGAGGGAGGACATAGTTGTTCTCATGGCTTGGTAGGAATTGTCATTTGACAACATTTCCACGAGACCCCATTTGAAGCTGTCATATATGCAATATGAAGTAATTTAATGAACTCATTATTCCACATTTTTCAAATTAAATTCAACTTAAAATTATGTTAATTTTCTAGGATACAACCTGAGCTCATAACTCACGGAGAGTTATGGAGCTGCAAAGATGATGTATAATTACAGAGCTAGTTTGCTATATACATTTGCTGTGCACAAAGCTGATTGTGGAATGTTCATTCCTTTCACAATGACTTATAAAAAAGAAATATTTTGTGACAAAGATGTAAATATTGTCAATTTCTTTTAAAATCTTACACGGAGCCATATTTTATTGGCACATGAGAAAACTTCTCTTCATTCACAACAATGCAAAATTAAACAAAATAGCCCCTCAGCAATTCCATTGCTCATCTTAATTTTTTTATTCCTGTTTCATAACTTTTAATTTATCAGAATGTACCTGTGCTTTCAGGGAAACAAAGAACAAACAAATATGTGTGTTAATTTTTCACTGTTGTCTTCATCTTATATTGTCATTATTATAATTTAATGATTATTTTACATTTTAATTAAACTTTCTGCCTGTTATTGTTCTCTTTCCACATATTTGTAGTCTATTTGTCCTATTGATTGCAGTACGTACATTTTAATTTTCTAAGTTTTTGTGTCCATTGTGTTGATTTGTTTATTTATGTCTTGTTTTTCACTGCAATGTCTCCACTGCCCCAGTCTTCTGTCCTACTGTATGTCAGCTGAGAGAGAACTGAAATCATATTCTGAGCAACTTTTGTTCAAATTATCCCAGGGTATTATATATTTTTTGATGACATTACAGTGTTCATTTTAATGAAATAAATCACAATTTGCGATCAGTTATGGCTTCACTGTACTAGATGCGGTGAATGAAAATTTGTGCCCGGCCGGGATTTGAACCCGGAATCTCCTGCTTACTAGGAAAACGCTTTGACCACTCCGCCACCAAGGACACAGTGACCATCCCGACTGCAGAGGACTCTTCCCTGCACGTCTCCCGCCACACGGAAATCTCCGTTCGCCACGCTGTATCTTACCTATTACCACAGCCCATTTGTTCTGTGATGCTTGCAGCCACAATACTGTATTCCTGCATCAGGGAGAACAGACCGTGAGGTATCGAGACACAATTAATTGTCGTCAGGAGCCCTGCCTCGGCTTGTATACAGTTATATATTTTTTGATGACGTTACAGTGTTCATTTTAATGAAATAAAATGGAATACCACCTAGTACAGTGAAGCCATAACTGATCGCAAATTGTGATTTATTTTATTAAAATGAATGCTGTAACGTCATCAAAAAATATATAATTGTATACAAGTCAAGGCTGGGCTCCTGACGACAATTAATTGTGTCTCGATACCTCACGGTCTGTTCTCCCTGATGCGGGAATACAGTATTGTGGCTGCGAGCATCACAGAACAAATAGGCTGTGGTAATAGGAAAGAGACAGCGTGGCGAATGGAGATTTGTGTGTGGCGGTAGACGTGCAGGGAAGAGTTCTCTGCAGTTAGGCTGGTGACTGTGTCCTTGGTGGCGGAGTGATCAACGTGTCTACCTAGTAAGCAGGAGATCCCGGGTTCGAATCCCGGCTGGGCACAAATTTTCATTCGCCACACTTTGGTATTTCATATGAACCTAGTATAGTGAAGCCATAACTGATCACAAATTGCAATTTATTTCATTATACCAGGGGACTATTGTGACAAGTCCTTCGATACCAGTTCCTTTCCACTTCTCTATGTGGTACCTACTAGTAAGCTATCTCTAATGAATTTTATACACATAAAAAATTAAACCAAATGGCTACTTACTTTTCTTTTCTTTAAAATGATATACTGTATCCCTCTGTTCTTTCCCTCATTTCATTAATCTTTTTGTTATTTCCTTTTCATCAGTTAAGAGATTAAATTTAGATGTCTGCACCTCATTAATTTACTCAAACAAAAGCCAAATTCATTTCAGTTTGCTTACTTACAACTGTTAAGTACTTTCTTGACTATGCTTATTTTCTAAAAGTTACACCTTGAACCACTGCTTGCTTAGTAGATGTAAAAACATGTTTAATTTAGTTTTTTTATTATTATTAAAGTAAACAAAAATTTTATTACTCACTTTGTAAAATAATGAATTTCATACATATCAGGTTATTAATGACATACTGTGTGCTGTTTAGGATGGATGTACTTTCATCACAACAACACAGCACAGTCAGGATCATAATTTTCAAAGCTTCCTGCGTGAGAATGGCTCAACTACTGTGGCATCTGTCTTTGTTGAACCAACACATATGGGTACAGTAAATTCCTCTATACAAAAGAAATAATTCATTTCTTTAATTTTCTTGGTTATGTTTGTAAAGTAAATTTGAAGTCAATATGAATGCTTTATTTTTTACAGATACATCAGAAATGCATATTGAAGATTTCACATCCCAGAAAATCCAAGCACATGAAGTTGCTTAAAAGTAAAAAGTTTGTATATGTTAGATTTTGTATTAAAATATCTTTCGATTTTAATATCAAAAGTTTTATTTATCTTTTATATAAAAATAAAATAATAGTACTGAAGACAGTATTGATTACATCTATGCTTATGTAAGATCACTGGCAGCAATTAGTTTGATTTTAAAAACAAATCTCATGATAAACAGAAAAATATTTGTTTTTGCTAGCATTCTGTTGTGTTGTTCATGATGCAGATTGTAAGGTAAACCCTGTATTATACTATGTCTGTATTTGTACTTATGAACTGTAGCATTCTGAAGAAATTTTAGATACAAACATGAGAAATAACACTGCCATTTTTCCCATATGGAAAATTTAACAATAAAGAAGCAGTGCTTTTGTATCTTTTATTATATATTTTCATCCTGAAGGGAACCAAAAATTGGCAGCAAATATATTGCAACATAATTCAGTTTAAAAATTTATGAAATAGAGCATTGATAAGACATAATAAGGTAGCTGCAATGGATAAAACATTTAAATACATGAATAAAATTACATATATATCATTTTTCTAATGTGCCTTTACAGAAAGTGGTGCAACTTCCAATAACACATGCTTGCTAGAAGACTGAGTGTTTGATTACTACAAGGTTTTTAAAACTTTATTTCTGTACCTATGCAGAATGGATGGTGTACAAAGCAAGGGGCAGTAGTTGACTGCTTCAAGAATAACAGAGAAATACATACCATATGTACTTTGGTAATTCACATTAAGTACAGTAACATATTTCAAATGTAATGCACAGAGTCCCCCCCCCCCCCCAATTCCACTGAATTGTTTGGTTTTACACTACATATAATTGAATTTTTCTACTACTGACATGATTTCTTAATAATAATAATAATAATAATAGGAATAATAATAATTCTTAGTAATATTATTATCTATTATGACTGAACATCAAATGTGGAAATGAAAAAACTTCAGAAACAGTAAAGGAAGCTTCAGCTCTTGTAAAGCAGAGAAGATGGTCAACAATTTAAAAACATTTCTAAATATGTAATTCTATGAAGATTTCCATCAAATTGTATATGGATCATCCAAGGACAGGTTCACACTAATTAGCATTGCTTCAGTGTCATATTTAACCATCAAAGCAAAGTTTTAGGTGCAGTATGTATGTGTCTGGACTGATTTGCAACAGAAAAGACTAGTCTCAACATCAGTACTTTGTACATAAAGTTGTGAAACTAAATAGATCCTTTTCACATAGAAAAAATACAATGAATGATTTTAGCAGGATGGGTCACAGGAAGTTTAGTAGACTCAGAGTAATCTGGGGACTTAGATTGAGGGGGGGGGGGGGGTGCTGAGAATGAGTGGGGAGTGAGATTGAGGGGAAAGAGGGGGGAGAAACTGAAATTGAGGGGAACCCAAGATTGATTACTACTGGTGACAATACAGATTCACATTTCTCTCGTACAAAGCTAGCTAAGTGTGGCATATGGTTTGAGATAGACAGGTAACAATCAGTGACAGGTCTCAGCTATTTCAATACGTCTAGTAATCCACTTTCTCTCGACTGTAAGTATTTTTCCCTTCTTCTTTTTTTTTTATTATTTTAATAATTAAAAAATACATTATAAAATCAGAACATGATTGTTTGTTGTTAAATTATTGATTTAAAAACATTATATTAGATGTTAGAGTCCCAACACTTTTTGAGGAGATCATTTTGCAAATAATATTGCAACAATATAGTTACACACATCATAACATAATGTGAGGTATATGGGACTTTGTGAAATGTGGAAACTATTTTGAAAGATGTAAGGAAGACCTTTCTGAAATTTGATTAGTTCTGTCTGCTACATCTAGATTTTCAGAAACTTTGCAGAAATACAGCTAAAGTGACATGTTTTTACTTTTCTTTTGATTGGTAAGGATTCCTAATTTCTTACTTCCCATCAGAAAACAACCATATGGCGCATGCGAGATGGTATGTCAACCCACTATTAATCATTTCCTTTCCTGTCCTATCTCCCCAACAAACAAAAGTAAAATGACTGTCTATACGCATCTGTACAAGCCCTAATTTCTCTTATCTTTGTTAACCTTACATTAAATGTGAGGTAACAGCATAATTATCTAAATTTACTTCATAGTGTGTCTAGAATAGAATGTCGGCTACCCTTCAGAGAGCCCCATTTAAGTTCTTAAAGCATCTCTTGTTGATCAAATCTACCAGTGAGAAATATAGCAGTCCATCTCAGAACTGCTTCCATGTCTTCCTTCTAACTGACCTGTTGGGGCTCCCAAAACACTCAAGCAGTATACAAGAATAAATCACATTAGTGTTCTATATGGGATAGGCTTTACAGATGAGCCACATCTTTCCAAAATTCTCCCAATAAACTGAAATCAACCACCCACCCTCCACACAACTGTTGTTACCTGCCTGTTCCATTTCATATCACTCTGCAAAGTTGTGCCTAGATACACCGCTCAAAACAATTAGGGAATCAGGTGAGATAGGCACAATATACATATAGTAATGTATTTTATTCAAAAATTGGAATGTCAATAATGGAGGGTAGATAACAACTCCAATGTTATTAGCAGAAATGTAAAAATAAACAGCAACTTAAGGGACCTAAAGAACTTTTAAGGAACCAACAGGGATACAAAGTACAATATATATCAATAAATTTCTTTTTAATGAACAACCCTACACAATGACCCATTTTCTTCACTTCTTTATTAAATAAGTCTTGATTGCACTTTATTTCTTTACTGCTAATGTGTTTTGCCATTATGAGCATCTTCAGAATGATATATGCCCAAAGCTTAGTCTTAGGGCTTGAATATTTTGACTTCGTAATTTGATTTATGCACATCAGCAGACAGGGACCTATTGTTCTGAAGATGACCATAAGGATGAGACGAGTTAGCAGTATATAAAGTAAGTGCAATCAAGGCTATTATTTAATTTGCAAATCATTATCACAGTTACTAGGTTCAGCCAGTATCAAAGGGAGATTATACACACAACAAAAACCACTTGCAATTAGGTAATATAAGAAAAGACGTTTTTCAAATACTCACTTTGATGGGGTATAGCTTTTGTTTAATTTACAATTTTTTCTTCATTTCTTTCCATATCATTATATTGGAATTATAAATCAAATAAAAACTCAAATTATAAATCAAACTTCAACAATCTTAGCACCAACAGTATTTAAATTTCAGAGTTTGGCCATTACAAAGACACAATTTACTTTTTCTTAAAGTAGGATGATATTTTACTTGTTTTTCATTTAATGTCTTCTGCAATTATAGCCACTTAATCTGATTTTTTGGCTTCTTCACTTATGATTCTGTTAACTCCAGCTACCATACTTTGGGCTAGAGTGATTTCTCCATAATCCTTATGTTTAATTCCTTCTTCAATGGACTTGGTGGCTTCTTCAAGTAGTTGATCAGATCAAGCATCTTTTCCTTGAATTTTCTTTTCCTTATTTTTCTGCAATAAAGTTTTTGACAACTCATTCAGATAAGCAGCAGTTTTAACCTTAAACTTTTCTGATCTATTCTCCAATGCTCAGCTTCCTTCAGTTTCCTTCAACATCTTTTCTTGCTTAACTACTTCTTATAAGTAGCTTTGTAGCTTTTTATGCATTTCCAGCTAACAATTTCATGCCACATAAAATATTCACTCTTGAATTTAAACCATGTTCACTCATGTTTACCTTATCACTTGTTAAAACATGTCCAGAAAGAGAAAATCCTCTTTCTACCGAAGCACTACCATGAGACCAAGTATTGCTTTCACTACTTTCGTTACAATGGGATATTTTTAAAAGTTTGATGCAGACTTTAAATTAAAAACAGAGGACCAGTGTTTATCAATTGTCTGGACACCTTCAAGAATTTCTAATACAAATTTCAGGAGTTTCCACTCAGCCGACAGTATTGCTGCATCCACCTCAAAAGGTAAAGCATTACCTAAAGCTACAATTTTGGCCTCAGAAGAAATGGTTTTAAAGTATCCAACCTTCAAGCAACTTACATTAAACAACACATTATTGCGGCAAGTAGCTTCATTCGATTTGAGACTTGCTGATAAGTACTTGGCACTTTCAACAGAATGGCATTTCATGCCTGTATGAAAAGAGGTAACATCTTTCTCTTTCAGTTATTCAGTTCCTTGATGAGGACTTCACTGCAAGAAATATTATTCACAGGCAAAATGTTTTCTTCCATAACAAAGAAATTACATACAATGTCAGACTTGCAAACCTTACTCCTCACCTTTATTATAAGTTCACTTGCATGTTCATACAGCAGGTGGATTAAAGGTCCTTCTTTTTGAAACAACTGCAAGTAGGATGAAAAGATGTTACTACTTTCAGTGACAAATATAAGTTGCACTTTAATGTCAAGTTGCTTTATAAGCTTGACAATTTCTTTTACTTCTCTGAAACTGAAATAGATTTCGCAGGTAAAACTGTGAGGAAATATCTTTTGATAGCACACCACTGGTCAAAAATCCTTTGGGCTACTGGGCTTACAGTTAGCCAACGTGATGGCATGTTTTAAGAAACGATGCTGAGGCGATCCAGCTTTCTCTTGGCATAGCTGAAATTCCTCATATCTAACAGGCCACCCATGAAAATAGTGAAATATTGCAATAATAAGAGTCACATCATTAGATTCGAAAAGTTCATGGCCACGCAAGGATGAATTATGAATTTTATGCAAACTGCATGTACCAATATCAATCAAAGATTTGCTTCATACTGGTAGGACACTTTTGTTCATTAATTTTAATACTGTCTTATTCACAACTGAACATCAGCAAATTCCTTAAAGAAAGATTTGCTTTCTCCCTGCAGAAACAAGGTTTTTATGCAGATCTTTTGCCTTAGATGGTCCGTGAAATATGTCTGAAGATGATTTTTAATAACCTCTTCTTTAGTTGTTGTCCAGTAGCATATTGTGCTATGACTAATAACACACCTATGCACGTTAAGCCAGTTACAACTGTTGCCAGGATTCTGAACCGGCCCATCAGAATCCGACGAAATCCACTGCAACACACGACCACTCCCGTCCCAGCTATCGGTATAGTCCGGAGGCACAACCACATTAGCGAACACTGTGAGAATGCAAACTGCCGTGCAGCCAGCAGGGTACAGCACGATAGTCCAGTGAGTGCCACACAACGGCAGTGCGCCGTTCAAAGATACATGCCACATGTTACCACGGTGTAATGTCCAGGGGTGCCAAACGCACCCAGGCTATGTCTATGGGAGATACTTTGTCCATCTCCGGCTGCCAGCATTGGGCTAGTACTACCCCATAGGGTCGATAATGTCCTGATCGCCCTTGCCAGGAGTGGCTGGTACTTCTGTATATGTTGCTCGCAATTACCGGGGATGCGGCAGCACCATCCGACCCCAGCACTGGAGATAAAAAAGGAGCGGTTTCATTACTCACAGGTTGATTCACGTCCATTTCCGGTGTCTGGATGTCCACAACTTCGGAAGCAGTGGCCCTCTCACCACCATCTGGTGCCGAAGGCTTAGGAAAAGAAGCCGAAGGTGGTGGCGATCCGGAGCCCGAGGATGAAACCACTGGGACTGGTGCCAGTGCCGGAGAAGGCACCCGTACTGCCGATGGAGCTCAAGTGGACACAGCGCACAGTGCAGAATTCAGCTCCTCAGATGTCGGCACGGAGCATGCCGATGAAACAGCCCTGGAGAAGGCGCAGGTGGAGGTGGCACCTGTGGATCTGCAGGGAGTCGCGGGCACAACTGATCCCAGTGACGACGAAGAGTGCCCACAGCAGTGTCCACAGTGCAGAGGCTGCTTCTTATTTCATTTCTTTTCTCTAGTCCATTTTTCACCCCCATAAACTGCAGACATTTCCAAGATGGAGTGGCTTGTGTGCCTCAACAATACAAATAGCCATACCATAGGTGCAACAACAGCGGAGGGATATCTGAGGAGAAGCCAGACAAACGTGTGGTTCCTCAAGAGGAGCAGCAGCTTTTTCAGTAGTTACAGGGGCAACAGTCTGGATGATTGACTCAGCTAATGTGGCTTAGCTACACAGTTACTACGAGTGGCTGAAAGCAAGGGGAAACTACGGCTGTTACTTTTCTCGAGGAGCTGCAGCTCTACAGTATGAATATATGATGATGGCATCCTCTCGAGTAATATATTCCGGGGGTAAAATAGTCCCCCATTTGGGTCTCTGAGCGGGGACTACTCAGGAAGATTGGTCATCAGGAAAGACAAAACTGGCATTCTACAGATTGGAGTGTGAAATGTTAGATTCCTTATTTGAGTAGGGAGGTTGGAAAATTTAAAAAGAGAAATGGATAGGTTGAAGAGGGATGTAGTGGGGATTAGTGAAGTTCGGTGGAAAGAGGAACAAGATTATAAATACAAAATCAGTTGGGGAGTATTACAGGAGTAGGTCTGATAATGAATAAGAAAATAGGAATGCCGATAATTCCAAACTTCAGTTCTCCTGTGAACCTTGCAGGATTATCAGTCCTGGATATAGTGGAGACATGGCTGAGCCCACAAAGGCAAATGCTCTGTGTTTGTATCTCAGTCTGACAAAATGTTTTAATCTGTCAGGAAGTTCGCCCCCTCTTTCCCATTTATCTATGCTTCCAACATTCCCATATGTGAGTGGCTCAGAGACTTCTTAAGTGACAGATCTCAGTATGTTCTTCTCAATGGCGAGATTATATATATATATATATATATATATATATATATATATATATATATATATATATATATATATATATATATATTATAGAAGGAGACCTTCCAGGTAGGAAAATGGTATAAAATAAAGATTTTTGACTTACCTAAAGTACAGGCTGGTCGATAGGAACACTAAACACACACAAAAACACACAACCATTCGAGCTTTCACCACCCTGTCAACTCCTATCCCTAATCAAAATCCTCAACCTTTCCTCTTCCGCATCCACACCCACAGTTCAGAACATCCTCCTACAGGCCAACCGGAAATTAGAACAACATGCCACCCTCCACCTCAGAAAACTATCCCAACTCCTTGTCACCCACCTCCGGAAAGGCAATACACTCTCCCTCAACACACACTCCCTCAACAACCACTCCAGTAAACCTCAAGCTCCTCTTATTGCACAGAAACCCAGTCTCTCCCATCTACTCAATCTCCCACTTCCAGCTCCACTCCCCCCCAAACCTTTAAATCCTACTGCACACAATCCGGAACCACGACATCCCAATTCAGTAATTAACCTCTCCTCTAAACCGCTCTCCCAAACTGAAACCTCTGTCCTATCCAAAGGCCTCACCTTTAGCCCTACTCCCAAATTCAACCAAACAGCCCTTGTCAAAGATTTACTATCCTATACTCGTAGCCTCTGCTGGAGATATCACTTTGCCACGAAGAAAACTAACCCTACTCCTAATGATCCAACTCCACAAGACATGACTCAAATAGAACCTTGCCTGGAACAGTTCCGTCCTCCATCACAGCTAGACCCACCCGCTCTTCCTCAAAATCACCCTCTTCAAACCTTCCAGGAATTCCTTACTTCCAATCTTGCCTCTCAGTCTTTCCTAAAAAACCTTAATCCTACTCCCAACATTACTACAGCTGAATCCCGAGCCATCCGTGATCTGAAGGCTGACCGTTCCATCGTCATTCTCCCAGCCGACAAGGGATCCACAACCGTGGTACTTGATCGGCGGGAGTATGTGGCTGAGGGACTGCGTCAGCTTTCAGACAATACTACCTACAAAGTTTGTCAACACAATCCTATCCCTGATGTCCAGGCAGAGCTTCAAGGAATCCTCAAAACCTTAGGCCCCCTACAAAACCTTTCACCTAACTCCATTAACCTCATGACCCCACCGACACCCCGCACCCCCACCTTCTACCTACTCCCCAAGATCCACAAACCCAATCATCCCGGCCGCCCCATTGTGGCCGGTTACCAAGCCCCTACTGAACGAATCTCTGCCTACATAGACCAACACCTTCAACCCATCATGTGCAGTCTCCCATCCTTCATCAAAGATACCAACCACTTCCTCGATCGCCTGAAATCCTTGCCTAGCCAGTTACCTCCAGATACCATCCTTGTAACCATTGATGCCACTTCCTTGTACACAAACATCCCACATGCCCAGGGCCTTGCTGCGATGGAGTATTTCCTTTCACGCCGACCACCCAATTCCCTACCTAAAACCTCTCTCCTTAATACCCTAACCAGCTTCATCCTAACCCACAACTTCTTCACTTTTGAGGGCCAAACATACCAACAACTAAAGGGAACAGCCATGGGAACCAGGATGGCCCCCTCGTACGCCAACTTATTTATGGGACGCTTAGAGGAGGCCTTCCTGGACACCCAAGCCTGTCAACCCAAAGTTTGGTATAGATTCATTGACGACATCTTTATGATTTGGACTCACAGTGAAGAAGAACTCCAGAATTTCCTCTTCAACCTCAACTCCTTTGGTCCCATCAAATTCACCTGGTCCTATTCCAAATCCCATGCCACTTTCCTTGATGTCGACCTCCATCTGTCCAACGGCCAACTTCACACATCCGTCCACATCAAACCAACCAACAAACAACAGTACCTACACTATGACAGCTGCCATCCATTCCACATCAAACGTTCCCTTCCCTACAGCTTAGGTCTTCGTGGCAAACGAGTCTGCTCCAGTCCCGAATCCCTGAACCAGTACACCAACAACCTAATATCAGCTTTCACATCCCGCGGCTATCCTCCTGATCTGGTACAGAAACAAATTTCCAGAGCCACTTCCTCATCCCCCCAAATTCAGAACCTTCCACAGAAGAACCCCAGAAGTGCCCCTCTTGTCACCGGATACTTTCCGGGACTGGAGCGGACTCTGAATGTGGCTCTCCAGCAAGGATACGACTTCCTTAAATCCTGCCCCGAAATGAGATCCATCCTTCATGACATCCTTCCCACTCCACCAAGAGTGTCTTTCCGCCGCCCACCTAACCTCCGTAACCTCCTAGTCCATCCATATGAAATCCCCAAACCACCTTCCCTACCCTCTGGCTCCTACCCTTGTAACCGCCCCCGTTGTAAAACCTGCCCTATGCACCCTTCCACCACCACTTACTCCAGTCCCGTAACCCGGAGGGTGTACACGATCAAGGGCAGAGCCACTTGCGATAGCACCCACGTGATTTACCAACTGACATGCCTGCACTGTGAAGCGTTCTATGTGGGAATGACCAGCAACAAACTGTCCATTCGCATGAACGGTCACAGGCAGACAGTGTTTGTTGGTAATGAGGATCACCCTGTGGCTAAACATGCCTTGGTGCACGGCCAGCACATCTTGGCACAGTGTTACACCGTCCGGGTTATCTGGATACTTCCCACCAGCACCAATCTTTCAGAACTCCGGAGATGGGAACTTGCCCTTCAACACATTCTCTCTTCCCGTTGCCCGCCTGGTCTCAACCTCCGCTAAATTCTAATTCCCACCCGCCATCTTTAACATCTTTGCCTCGGTTCTGTGGACAGAGCCTCTGCCTGAAGTGGCATCTCTGTCCAACTTCTTTGGTTTCTACAAATGTCTGCCTAAGTGTGTTTGGATGTGGATATGTGTGAGTGTGTGTGTATTTGTTTACCTTCCTTTTTGTCCCCTAAGGTAAGTCCTTCCACTCCTGGGATTGGAATGGCTCCTTTTCCACTTCCTTAAAACCCGTATCCTTCCCTTTCTCCTCTCCTTCCTCCCTCTTTTTCCCGAAGAAGCCACCACTGGTGGTGAAAGCTCGAATGGTTGTGTGTTTTTGTGTGTGTTTAGTGTTCCTATCGACCAGCCTGTACTTTAGGTAAGTCAAAAATCTTTATTTTATACTATATATATATATATATATATATGTTTACTTACCAGGTGATGGAGCACAGGTATGTGACAACAACATACATAAAACACAAACACACACAAAAGCAAGTTTTCGCAACCATCTGTTGCTTCCTCAGGCAAAGAGCAGGGAAGGAGAGGGAAAAGGAAAGGATGCGGGTTTAAAGGAGCAGGTGAGGAGTCATTCCAATCCCGGGAGAGGAATGACTTACCTTTTAACTACAGTTTCAAGTACATCATTTATCATGAGAGAATAATCATTATATTTCTCCGTCTGCTGCAATCTGTCCAATGTGCCTTATCCTCAAATAGAGCAGAGAATTGGATGAAAGAAGAAAAAGTCAACATAAGATGACGACTCTCAAGAAGTATGTCTGCCTAGGTGTGTTTGCATCTGTGTAAATGTTTGGATGTGTCTGTATTTGTTTACCTTCCTTTTCTTCCCCCAAGGTAAGTCTTTCCTCTCCCGGGATTGAAATGACTCCTTACCCCCTCCCTTAAAACCCTCATCATTTCCTTTTCCCTCTCCTTTCCTTCTGCCTGAAGAAGCAACTGTGTTGCGAAAGCTTGTGTTTGTGTGTGTGTGTGTGTTTTATTTATTTGTGCCAATATAACCACCTGTGCTCCTTCGCCTGGTGAGTAATCTTCATCTATTTTTCATTTATATTTTATTAAAAAGATATACATATTTGATCTTTGTAGTAGACCTCTCTCAGGGAAATACTATGAGTCCTAATCTCCCACACACGGTCTGAGATGGGGCACTACAGTAGTTGTCACCATTTTTTGAGTGACTGACATAAGGCGAGTTAGATAAAATTTAGAGTGGATGTAATGGCTGCTGGTATAAACATACAATTCACAAAACAAATAGTTTGTGTACATCCTGATGATATGAGAAGTAAACATGATCTTCACAAATATAATTATAGCATGAGACGAAGAGAACCATGGTAAATTATTAAAACAATAAATAAATAAAATTATATCTTCTACTATCTGGAACTTTTAGAGATTATTTTTTTATAATCTGTAATAGCTACTTGGTGAAATGTGTTTAATTTTAGACATTACTATGATAACTCACTCGGTAACACCCTTACTGACACTTGTTGACTGTATGCTTTTTGTATGAATTATATAATCTAAGCTTTATAATTATACATAGTTTGTGTGACAATTGGCTCTAGGTTGTGTTACACAGGTGGAGAATTCACATGGCTAAATATGAAGTACAAAATGTAGTTTAAAATATTAATCTATTGACCTTAGACAATCATGCTAAAACTGATTACAATAAAAAACCGTAACATACGAAATTTGGTTTGTTATGCAGATTAAATTTGTGTATGTCTAGTATGTATTTATAGTCACTGTAGCCTATACTTATTGCGTGCATTTATGTATCTGCATAAATGAGGTAAAATTTAATTGAATGATATCTGCAACAAAATGAACTTCTATCTCATAACTGCCTTAGCTTTTCTTTAATCAAGGTTACATCTGGTTCATACACCCCACTGAAAATTCTGTCTCCTTACCTTTGTCTAACTTGAAATAGCTCATACTAGCATTTTTTTTTCTGCAGCCCTCTGGATTTTCTGCTTGAATGTTTACTAGCATGGCAGTTCTGGCTTCAGCTGGCTTCCTCATAGCCAAACACGAAGCATAATGACAGGATCAGGTAAAATTTTAAACTCCACTTTAGGAATCTTCTTTTTATATGTGTGTGACCAATAAACATTTGATGCACTGCAGACCCACTCATGGACACATAAGAATCCCTGCAGTGTCAAAAAATCTCTAGCTGACTTGATACTTACACACTGCATCTATGACAAGATTCCACTTATGATTCATACAATGAGTGTAGATGGCTTCTGTGACTTCCCTGCTTGAAAGAACTTGAACAACTGCACAAGAACCATTCATCACTGTAGCTCCATCATATATTCACTCCTGGCCATTAAATTTGCTAAACCACGAAGATGGCATGCTACAGAAGCAAAATTTAACCGACAGGAAGAAGATGCTGTGATATGATTAGCTCTTCAGAGCATTCACACAAAGTTGGCGCCAGTGCCTACACCTACAATGCGCTGACATGAGGAAAGTTTCCAACCGATTTCTCATGCAGAAAAAGCAGTTTACAGGCGTTGCCTGATGAAACGTTGATGTAATGCCTTGTGTAAGGAGGAGAAATGCGTACCATCACATTTCGGAATTTGATAAAGGTCAGATTGTATCCTATCGCAATTGCACTTTATTGTATCGCGACATTGCTGCTCACGTTGGTCGCGATCCAATGACTGTTAGCATAATATGGAATTGGTGGGTTCAGGAGGGCAATACGGAATGCCTTGCTGGATCCTAACTAGCAGTCGAGATGACAGGCTTCTTATCCGCATGGTTGTAACGGATTGTGCAGCCATGTCTCGTTCCCTGAGTCAACAGATGGGGACGTTTGCAAGACAACAACTATCTCCACAAACAGTTCGACAAGGTTTACAGCAGCATGAACTATCAGCTCGGAGACCATGGCTGTGGTTACCCTTGACGCTGCATCACAGACAGGAGTGTCTGCGATGGTGTACGCAATGACGAACCTGGGTGCACGAATGGCAAAACGTCATTTTTTCGGATCAATCCAGGTCTTATTTACAGCATCATGATGGTTGCATCTGTGTTTGGCGACGTCGCATTGAAAGTACATTGGAAGCATGTATTCGTCATCACTTACTGGCATATCACCCGGCATGATGGTATGGGGTCCATTGGTTATACATCTCGGTCACCTCTTGTTCGCATCAAAGGCACTTTTAACAGTGTTCATTACATTTCAGATGTGTTATGACCCGTGGGTCTACCCTTCATTCAATCCCTGTGAAACCCTACATTTCAGCAGGATAATGCATGACCACTCCCATGAACCACAGACATTGCCGAGGTGGGGTGGCATGCGTACCTCAATGATACAGATAGCCGTACCGTAGGTGCAACCACAGCGGAGGGGTATCTGTGGAGAGGCCAGACAAACGTGTGGTTCCTGAAGAGGGGCAGCAGCCTTTTCAGTAGTTACAGGGGCAACAGTCTGGATGATTGACTGAGCTGGCCTTGTAACATCAGCTAATGTGGCTTTGCCACACAGCTACTGCGAACGGCTGAAAGCAAGGGGAAACAACAGTCGTTACCTTTCCCGAGGACATGCAGCTCTACTGTATGAACATATGATGATGGCATCCTCTCGGGTAAAATATTCCGAGGTAAAATAGTCCCCCATTCGGATCTCCGGGCGGGGACTACTCAGGAGGATGTGATCATCAGGAAAGACAATACTAGCATTCTACAGGTCGGAGTGTGGAATGTTAGATCCCTTAATCGAGTAGGAAAATTAGAAAATTTAAAAAGGGAAATGGATAGGTTGAAGTAAGATATAGTGGGGATTAGTGAAGTTCGATGGCAGGATGAACAGGATTTCTGGTCAGGTGAGTACAGGATTATAAATACAAAATCAGTTGGGGTTATCACAGGAGTAGGATTGATAATGAATAAGAAAATAGGAATGCGGGTAAACCACTATGACCAGCACAGTGATCGCATTATCATTGTCAAGATAGATACGAAGCCAACACCAACAACAGTAGTACAGGTTTATATGCCAACTAGCTCTGCCGATGATGAGGAAATCGAAGAAATGTATGAGGAGCTAAAGGAAATTATTCAGATAATTAAGGGAGAGGAAAACTTAATTGTTATGGGAGACTGGAATTCGGTAGTAGGACAAGGAAGGGAAGGGAGGATAGTAGGTGAATATGGTCTGGGCAAAAGGAATGAAAGAGGAAGCCGCCTGGTAGAATTTTGCACAGAACATAATTTAGTTACAACAAACACCTGGTTCAAGAATCACAAAAGAAGGTTGTATACGTGGATGAGACCAGGAGACACCGGAAGATACCAGATAGATTTTATAATGGTAAGACATAGATTTCGGAACCAGGTTCTACAGTGTAAGACATACCCAGGGGCAGATATAGACTCTGACCATAACTTGTTGGTTATGAACTGTAGGCTGAAACTAAAGAAACTACAAAAAGGTAGGAAAATAAGGAGATGGGACCTGGATAAATTGAAGGAACCTGAGGTTCTTAAGAATTTTAGAGGGAGCTTTAGGCAACAATTGACAGAAACAGGGGAAAATAAAACAGTAGAGGAGGAATGGGTAAAATTGAGAGATGAAATAGTGAAGGTAGCAGAGGACAAAATAGGTAGGAAGGCAAGACCTACAAAAAATCCTTGGATATCACAGGAGATACTAAATTTAATCGATGAAAGGAGAAAATATAAAAATGCAGTAAATGAAACAGGAAAAATGGAGTACAGACGACTAAGAAATGAGATTGACAGGAAGTGCAAAATGGCTAAGCAGGAGTGGCTAGAAGGCAAATACAAGGATGTAGAAGAATGTATAAATAGGGGAAAAATAGATACAGCCTACAGGAAAATAAAAGAAACATTTGGGGATAAGAAAAACAGCTCTATGAATATCAAGGACACTGATGGAAAACCAGTTCTCAGCAAAGAAGGGAAAGCTGAAAGGTGGAAAGAGTACATAGAGCAGCTCTACAAAGGAAATGTACTTCGAGACAATATTGTAGGAAGGGAAGAGGATGTAGATGAAGATGTAATAGGTGATACTGTACTGAGAGAAGAATTTGACAGAGCCCTGAAAGACCTAAGTCGAAACAAGGCCCCTGGAGTAGATGATATTCCCTCAGAGCTACTGAAGTCTCTGGGAGAACCAGCTATGACAAACCTGTTTCACCTGGTGTGTAAGATGTATGAGACAGGCGAAGTACCCATAGACTTTAAGAAAAATGTTATAATCCCTATTCCAAAGAAAGCAGGTGCAGACAGGTGTGAAAACTACAGAACCATCAGTTTAATAAGTCATGGTTGCAAAATATTAATACGAATTATATACAGAAGGATAGAAAAGCTGGTAGAAGCCGACCTCGGGGAAGATCAGTTTGGGTTCAGGAGAAATGTAGGAACACGGGAAGCAATACTCACTTTACGGCTTGTCCTAGAAGATGGATTAAGAAAAGGCAAACCTACATTTCTAGCTTTTGTAGATTTGGAGAAGGCTTTTGACAATGTTGATTGGAATAAACTCTTTCAAGTTCTGAAGCAAGCAGGAGTAAAATATAGGGAGCGTAAGGTTATCTACAACTTGTACAAAAACCAGACAGCGGTTGTAGGAGGGCATGAGAGGGATGCAGTGGTTGGAAAGGGAGTAAGACAGGGTTGCAGTCTTTCTCCATTGTTGTTCAATTTGTACATTGAGCAAGCTATAAAGGAAAGCAAGGAGAAATTTGGTGAAGGAATTAAAGTTCAGGGGGAAGAATTAAAAACATTGCGTTTTGCCGACGACATAGTAATTATGTCAGAGACAGCAGAGGACCTGGAAGAGCAACTGAATGGAATGGACAGTGTGCTGTAAGGTGCATATAAGATGAACATTAACAAGAGCAAAACTAGGGTAATGGAGTGCAGTGTAAGAAAATCAGCTGATGCAGAAGGAATTAGATTGGGAAACGAAGCAATAAAGGAGGTAGATAAATTTTGTTACTTGGGCAGTAAAATAACAAATGATGGTCGCAGTACAGAGGATATAAAATGCAGAATGGCAATGGGTAGAAAAGCGTTCTTGAAAAAGAGAAATTTATTAACATCGAATATTGATTTAAGCCTAAGGAAGTCCTTTCTGAAGGCATTTGTATGGAGTGTTGCCTTGTATGGGAGTGAGACATGGACGATAAACAGTGCGGACAGGAAGAGGATTGAGGCTTTTGAAATATGGTGCTACAGAAGAATGCTGAAGATTAGGTAGGTGGATCGCGTAACTAATGAGGAGGTACTGAACAGAATTGGGGAGAAAAGAAATTTCTGGCATACCTTGACTAAAAGAAGGGATAGATTGGTAGGACACATTCTTAGACATCAAGGAATTGTGAATTTAGCGTTGGAGGGAAGTGTATGGGGAAAAAATCGCAGGGGAAGACCAGGAGATGGATACAGTAAGCAGATTCAGACAGATGTAGGTTGTCGCTCTTATGTGGAGATGAAGAGGATTGCTCAGGATAGGGTATTGTGGAGAGCTGCATCAAACCAGTCTCCGGACTGAAGACCACAACAACAACAATGCATGACCACATGTTGCAGGTCCTGTACGGGCCTTTCTGGATACGGCAAATGTTGGACTGCTGCCCTGGCCGGCACATTCTCCAGATCTCTCACCAATTGAGAACGTTTGGTCAATGGTGGCCGAGCAACTGGCTCATCACAATACGCCAGTCACTAATCTTGATGAACCGTGGTATCGTGTTGAAGCTGCATGGGCATTTGTACCTGTACACACCATCCAAGCTCTGTTTGACTGCCACAGTGGAGTAGCGGAGCAGTCTAAGGAGCCTCACTGCAGAGCGCACGATTCCTCGCTGTCAGAGGTTCGAGTCCTCCCTGGGGCATATGTGTGTGTGTGTGTGTGTGTTTGTCCTTAGGTTAGTTTACCTTAGTTTAAGTAGTTTGTAAGCTACGGACTGATGACCACGCAGTTTGGTCCGATAGATTTACAAACAGTTGAATCTTCAGTTTGACTCAATGCCCATGCATATCATGGCCGTTATTAAGGCTAGTGGTGGTTGTTCTGAGTACTGATTTTTCAGGATCTATGCACCCAAATTGCGTGAAAATATAATCACACGTCAGTTCTAGAATAAAATATTTGTCCATTACCCGTTTATCATCTGCATTTCTAATTGGTGTAACAATTTTAACTCCACAGTTTGCAAGATTCTTTGTAGTGCAAACTAACAAAGAAGATTGTCTTTTCATTTTGCATGTTCAATACCTAGAAACCTTTTGTACTAAATCTATATAGTACCAAATAACAATTGACAGTTGCTCAGCTTTTTAGCAATTTTTTGACTTGTCAACAACCATTAAGAGTAAAATATTGGGCTTCTTTCAGTTCATTTGGGATATGTTTGTAGCATGATGTTGCCCATGATACTAATAATTTCATTTTATATACCACGATTGAATGTAGGCTTACTTCCCTTCTGGATTCAAGGTGTTTTTTTTTTTTTTTTTCCAAAAACTTGGATCATTATTCCCTTATAGGTTCCGTCAAGTGGAAAACATTTCCCATATTTGCACTATATTTCGATTTATTATGACATCTTTGAACTATTCACCGAGGGCTGTGTATCAACGTACATCAGCAATCACTCCTTCATATCCTCTGTTGTCTTCTAACAACATAGGCGTTTGTTTCATCCAGAAACGCAGAAACAGATGCTTTCTCTCCAAACCAACTTTTCAAATTTTTCAATGTCTCCCAAACAACGACGGCGTTTTTGTGCGAGAAGCTGTTCTCATACCGTTTAAAGCAAGAATTAGATTCTGTTTCTCTTCCAATTAACGAAACCCTCACTTACAATAATAAGCAATTCGCTTTTTGTGCCCGGAGTCTGGGAACGGAGAAATTTAGATATAAAATGCAGAATCATTTAAAATACTATATTCAACGTACGTACCGGTATGAATTTCATTGAAGCAGATGGTTTGGCACTGCTGCTACTTGCTACTGATAAGAAAAGAAAATAAATCTTTACTTTCATTCTCACTGACGTTTTCTTTTTCCTTTCTCGACCAATAAAAAACGTTGCAGTTTCTGCACTTACATACGGAAACTTTGTAATGTACTCATTTGATTTAATCGTTTTTCGCTGCCGACTGAAGATATCTGCTATAAAAGAAAACTACATTATTCTCGCCAAGAAAAAAAAACACAGACCACAACTTTTATTGTTTGCCTTCAATTCAAACTATAAAATACTTGCGGAAACGCTAACCAAAATCGGGGAAGAACCGTTTCTTCGATATATCGAATGACTAGTTCGTTTGCTTGTACAGGCTGGTCCACACGAAAGGATGTCTGCTCAAAGTTCTGTGCAAATGTCTGCGCTCAACTGTTGCGTGAGGACGTGAATTCAGATCGCTGCAATTCTCCCGTGCGCCACCTGTCGTTTAGAAAAACACTTCTGCAGTACAGACTACAGTCACACTGGCTAGCGAATACGCTCTTTTCAGAGTATATTTATTTTCTCAGAGATAGAGGAAATTCTGGTATGGTTGCTGTTTGCAACGTCTCTTGCAAACAAAACACCATGAACGGAAAATCTGGACGAAATAGTCTAGGCAGTGACTATTAAAATACCATGGATTTGGTCTGTAAACTTCGTATCCTCCTATACCAGTGCGAAGAGGTTATGAAGATTTCTAAAATTCTATGCGATGTACTGTGAAGAACGAATTTATTTATTTATTTTTAGTATTCTTTTAATAACAGATTCCCTGTTTGCAGCAGAATCGACTAATGGTAATTCCTCTTTGAGAGAATTGTACGCAGCTACTTCATTTGTCTGTATCACTATATATCCATTAATTTTCTCTTACAATAAAGAAGCACGTCTTCGACAAATATCAATAAATTTAGCAGTGAATTCCTCAGATCACTGACTATGTCCGCTATTCTCTGTCATTTCTGCTCACACACAACGAGAAACGTTTACACTGACTCAAATTTGCAGTGATCTCCTGACCACATGTTCCAGCTTGTCTGTGCAAATGTGATTTGAACCCACAGAACACACGTCCTAATCCAACTTCCAGGTATGTGCACATAACTTAGCTGCGAAAATCAGCTGTCCACACGCAACGATTTACGAGGTGTGTGCAAACAGATTGTTGCATGTGGGCCAGCCTATGTATCAATCCATAGACAATTTTTAACTTCATCATAAAATCTGCGTCAAATGTATTCGTTTCATTTTACGGCTTTAATATAAAACAATTCAGAAACTTTTAACAAATTAATAGAACAAGTTACGGTACGCCTATAACTGTATACCAGTTGCTTAAATTTTATAAAATATTGTATGATTCTGAAATTTGGATGGGCTAAGAAAATTTGATTGCGCCCAGGCCCACCCCAGCCCACTCCTGGCATTGCCACTAATTGTTATAATCTGTCTTAATTATTTGAACACTTACATCAAAGTTTTGACTAATTACTTACGATTATTATAAAATTATTTTGACCATTGGACAGTATTGTCAATATATAAATGTAACCAGACGTTTTGGCGACTATTGCAAGTGGCCTTCTTCTTGACGTCTTGATGAATATGCTTTGTCAAGAACCTACGAGGACAGGTTAAATTACTTCCATTGTAAAAAACAGCAATAAAATTTATATTCTTCCTGCCTGACAACACTCTTTTTTTAAGTATACTCACTGAATAATCAACAACAGTTTATTGTAACTAACACACATACCAAGAAAATCTAATATGTACAGACTGGAAATAAAAGTGGAAGTAAACTGCCGAGGAGTAAGGCTTCGTCCAGTATTGATTGTAGTCGAGCTATATGGCGATCTTCAGAGAACAGCGGCTTCCTTGGTTAGAAAGTAACTGCCAGTGTACTCGTTGAGCACGACCTGAAAAGCCCAGCATACGAACATTAGTTTGCAAGAAAAGATTCGTATTAGTCTCTCAAAGGTTCTGTTTGTTTTATTCTCAGCATGTTTTCAATAGGTGATGCCTCTAGGTATCAAGCTATGCTATCAGGCACACAGGCAGGGGCTGTCTATAGGTAGACAGAGCTCTTGTCAATCACCATATATACGGAAATATACAACTAAATAATTGTAATAAGGAAGAATATGAATTTTACTACTATTTGTTCCACTCGTAGCTATGTCCTCTTCTGTTCAATTCTTAGCACCTAAGTCTACTCCGAAATGGCTTCGTTTTTGGAAATAAACAACGAAATATTGGGACAACAAAAATTTTAATGTAATCCTTCATTTCCTAATCAGACGGAAATCTAACTTCGAGTATTTTAGAATACACGTGCTTTAATGTAGGTTTACACAAGACAGAAACGGTGCCATTGTCTTTTGTCACAAACATTACTAGTATCAACAGAAAACAATTATGAGGCATCAATCACCTGGCGACACTTTCGCTTTGCCAGAAAGTTATACTCATTTTAACTTTGTGACGACACAAACAACCACCATCTTTATTTCAAGGATTCAAGCCACATTTTCTGTTTTCGTGTAGTCATACTTGCTTATTATGTAACATGCATTCTAAATGATATTAAAGGCCAACTCATACTGTCCATCACGTCAAATCGCTTAGCCAAGTAGCTAGTTTCGGAAGTGAGCTTATGAGTTACATTCCATAATAAAAAAAAGTCATATTGTTGGCATTCAAGAACAAGAACGTTAAATTTTACTGACGGCCAAATCAAATTTTGTAATGTGTGTTTTTTGTCAACATAATGTGGTAAAGTGCTGGGAAGTGATAACATTTTAAAACATCGATATTGTTTTCAAGGGAAAATATAAACATACAAATACATCACACAATTAATAAATATTCCACTAATATTTCGGCCGCATATCGTCCAGCCATCTTCAGAGTGAGTCCCACGACTGTCGACAAGTTGCCAGGCGCAGTCTTATATACACCATCGCGGCGGCACTGCGCATGCGTGTGTCAGATGCTGGTCGGCGGCAAAAAGGTACACTTAGCACACGCGCCCGCTGTGGCGAAAGGAATCAGGAGTTCGATTCTGTTATTGATATATGTTCTGTAGTGGCAACACCTTGTCGACATATCTGTAATTTTATTACATTAAGTGCAGGATTCCACGCCTTGCCCAAATTAAAACCATTATCTCTGTTTATTAAATTTTCAAATATTCTAATTTCTACTGCTTCTTTAAAAATTGCGTCCCAAAATGAAGATATAGGTGTTAAAATCTTCACATCCCTGTAATTCATTGAGTGCCCTTTATGTAAACAATGTTCTGCTACAGCTGTAAGAAACGAGTGTATCTTCGATGTTCGACACATCTTTCGTGGACAGTGCGGGTTGTCTGTCCTATATATGAACATTCGCAATTTCCACATGGTATCTGATACACACCAGACTTTCTAAGCAACGGATCATCTCTCACAGATCCGACTAATCCTGCGATCTTCATAGGTGGCCGGAAGATTACTTTAACTTGATGTCTTTGGAGAATTCTACCGATCTTTGCAGAAAGAACACCCACGCAGGGCAAGAACGCTCTCGATATGACGCTATCTTCTGCCTCCAGGTCATCTATTTGCATTCTCGGTTTAACACTGAATGCTCTGCGAATCTGTTTTTGGGAATATCCATTCGCTTTGAAGATGCCCTTGAGGTGTGTGAGCCCTTTTTTCCAAGTTCTCGCCATCCGATATCCAGTGTGCTCTGTGCACCAATATTTTCAGAACGGCTGCATTTTGTGAAGGATGGTGGCAGCTGCTGGCGTGTAAATACAGATCTGTGTGCGTCGGTTTGCGATACACAGCGTGTCCTAGTGTGCCATCAGTTTTACGGCGACTTTTCTAATCAGATACTGTGTACAGTGAAAGTAACGTATTTAGGAAGGTACGCAATGTTAGATTGTATAGGCTGGCCGTAGCTACAGCCGATATTGTCTATTTTTGCTATCAGTTACCAATTGTAAGTATATGGCATTCTTAACATTGAAATGACATGCTTTGCTTTGTGTTACATAACCTCTTGTGTGTTAATATGGGGGAAATAAAGTGTCCCTTTTGTAAAACTCCTAAAGATCGGTTTTTTTAATGTAAAAACAGTAAATTTTCCTCTGTGTCTATCAGTTTTAACCACTGAAATTTAAGAAGATGCCTGTATTAAACACCTGACATAGTGCTCCGACCACACAGGCTCCGAAATGCAACTGTAGAGGCATGGAGATATTTGTTAATTTTAGTAAGCAATAAGTGAAGTTATACTGTAGTTTTTGCAAGTACATGTTCTAGCAGCAGAAGGCGGTAGCAACAGAAGGTGATGACACAAGTCTGCTGATGGCAGTACCTGGAAACTGGGACGAAGCGGTCGTCAACCTGAGACCATTGACCGACAGTATGCAGAGCCTCAGAGTTTGGTGTACGCAAGTGGTTCATGCCGGACAACAGCTCAGCAGAAAAGCAGTACTTAAAGGCACTGTACTGGGCACTGGGCGTTCAGTGACGCAGAATGCCGTGATGGGAACGTCTCTACACCGGATGTCGCGGCCGCAACCTAACAGCGCAGCATGCCACCGACAGCCGGCATCAAAGTGCGGACCTTCAGCTTGTGCGACTCGGGAAGGCCGCCACTCCTCCGACGTCTTCACACGGGCTGGGCCAGAAAGGTGGTTTGCTCAGCAGGCGCCACTAGACACCACGACCCCTGTAAGCAGCGAGACGTCATCAGGCTACGTCTGGGAGAGGCGTACAGCAAGGCAGTTCGTTTGGGGCGAGGTCCGCAATCAGCTCGAGTCAGCAGAATCCGAGCTGCTTTCACATACCGGCCTGGCGCCTTAGCCAGTGCTTCTGCCTGCCTTTCGCAATGCCTGCCCGAGCCACGGGCAGGGAAGCCAGAAACCACAAGAAACTAATAACGAAATAAATTGTATTTTCCCAGACACCACAAGTCTTAATCTGCCACTTCCCCACACCTATCCAATCCTCTTTGGCCATCCCCCATTGTAGTACTGTGTGTGACCAGAGCACCAATGTTTTCTGTTTGGAATAGCCTGTTTCCAAAAATTTTCAAATGTTTGTAAAGCTTATGGGGCTCATCAGTCAGTAAGCTTACAAACTACTTGTGAACTAGCTTATACTAAGGACGACACAAACATCCATATCAGAGGGGGGATTTGAACCCCCGACGGTGAACGGCCTCACACGTTGTAGCGTAGTGCCTCAATGCACTCGGCCGTTCTGCCACAGCAGACTGTTTTGGAGGAGGTATAGAACAGTTACCATGATTCAAGAAGTCAAAAGTACTTAATCTCTCGCAGAAATGACACTCTAACAATAATTATATCATTACATACCAAGGTTATAAATACTGCTATCTATTACTGTTACCCATTCAAAACTTTAAATCTGAGAATGCAGATAACGAAATTGTGGATGCAGATAAAGTGCCACGGATGCGGTTGCGGATGTGGTGCAGATGCGACTAACACTTTTTTTATCCGTGCAGACCTCTAGCTATAGAAATAGCCAAGCGCCCCACTTCTGGCGTCTTGGCTGCCAGCAGATGCAACACTACGAGACAGGACCGCACGCAGAATGACTCACGCAGGCGCCCTGGAGAGCACAGCCTGCTGGCGGCTGTGCCAGGCAACTAGTAAACAGTGGCACACCATAACCGCTGCCAGTTCCCTCATGTCTATCTCGCCAATAGCAACTCCCAATGCCAAATCCGATCTAAGACGTCTATTTTCACCAATAAGAGGGAAGAATGCAAACTCCAATCACATGAAAAACTCGTTATGAAAACACTAATTGTTGACATCCTTTTCCACCAATGACATGTAATGATATAAACAACAATAAAGAAAGACCTACTACATCTCTCTTCCTCTAACTGCTGTTAGCACAATTATATAAGTCACAAGCTCTCTCAACAGTCAGACACAGACCCTGATGAAGGCCGCCTGCAGCAGTGGCCGAAAAGTTGGTAGATTTTATAAAAATGATGATACAGTTTCATACCCAGAAGAATTTTTTTGACAGTGATAACGGCCACAAAAGCCTACACTTGCTTACTGACATCTTGTTTATAGAAATAGGCGTAACGTTCCGTTTATCAAAGTAGTGTTTGGATGGAATGCAGTGATAAAATTACATAGACATGTTGTCTGAATATCGACAAGCAAGTTCTTGGCGCAATAATATAAATACATGATTTTACTGGGGTGTTTTCAAGTGTTTGTAGAATGAATATATCACTCAGCTACTGCCACATTTCTTACAATAACATCAGAAAAACAAATAAATTCGTCTTTCAATTCCAGTGTGCAATAATTCTATTGAAATGGTTCTCATAAATTCACAAATTATAGACGCAGATGGTAATTAAATACGCTTATTTTACCTGTTTTCATTGTGCATTTATACTTCCCGTTTTAGAATATTAACCTATGTAAATTTGATGTATAGATTATTATTTAGTTGTTCAATTAATTCCCATATTACCCCATGTAAACTGTGATTATAAAATAGGGGTCTAGGGACCTTTTTTTCCAATCCATTCACTGATGAGTAAAATATATATATAATTAGTAATAAACAACTACAAATTATGGTTAGTACTCAAGGGTTTATTCTGATAAGCTACATTCTGAAAAACCTGTACTGAAACAATTTTTAGTTTTTTATGAAAACTGGACTTTGGAAAAATCCACTGATGAGTGGTTGGTAAATTCCACGGAGGTAAAAAGAATTTATTAAGTGCAGGCCTATGTATAAGACAATTTCGCTGTGTTGTCGTTCTCAGAATCTTTGCAGAACGGAAATTAGGTTTTTAATTATAAATGTGGGTGTATTAGTGAAAATAAAACGAGGAACACAATTCGTCCAGTAAGTAAACAAACAGTACTTACTGCTTTATAGTTTCATGCCTACATCGATACAAACACTGAAGTCTGCCATGAAAGTCGCATTTCACAATCTCATAATAATGATGCTGTTGTACAAACAAAGTTAAATAGGCGAAGTAGATCATTAAAAAATAGAAGACTCAAAACCGCAAAGATTTTGTCTGCATGGCAAACAAAAGGTACAAGAATTAAGAAAAGACCAGAAACAACCGAAAGAAAACTTTAGGGAATTGAAAGATGTTGTCTCTAAATACAATCTTAATAAAATTCAAAGCTCAAGTGTGGATGGAAACAGCAAAGCAGCAATTACAGGTTTTTTCACAGAAAAAAACCTTGGTGGCGTGGTTTGACAATTAGATATTGTGTTGTCTGGCAAAGGAAGTGGCCATCAGGTTAAGAATATGTGAAAATGACCATATATTAAGTTTGCCATCAAAATCTTCTTTAAAGAGATATTCTGGTGGTAGTTCTGGCGTGATGGTATCCAGCCTAATTCAAAAGAGGCTACTGCAGGAAGCAAAGTGTTTGGAGGGCATAAATAAACGTGATTCTATCATTTGAGATAAAATGACCATACAGCCATGCTCAATATATTGTAAGGCAACAGATGAAGTCCTGTGTTTGGTTTCGAAGAAGACTTTTCAGGGGAAATTATAATTGTAACAAAATTGCTATCTTTTGTCTATGTTGGTTTAGCATCACATTTCAAGATTCCGGTTGCCTATTTCTTTATAAGAGATATGAAAGCAGAACAGCTGTTCCACCTGACAATACAGATCATTGAAAAAGTTGAAAGAGCGACTCTCGTAGTAGCAGCCAACCATACTACAAATGTGAAACTGTTTCGCCTCCCGTCTGGCAGAAATACCCCCCAGTCCGTGCTACAACATCCACTGGAAATTACTCGCAACATTTTGCTTTCATTTGATCAGTGTCACATTCTGAAGAATTTCAGAAATGCTTTGCTGGACACAAGAAAGGAGCTTAATAATTGCAGAAAATCTATCAATGAGTGGATTGTTAGGCAACTTTAGAAAGAAAAAACTCGAATCACGAAGTGCGGCATCCGAATCTGACAGTTGTGTAACTGTGATGTGCCTGTGTGATTGCGTGAATGTTCTACTCTTGGAAGAAGGCCGTGGCCAATCTGAAGTGTTGTATGTGTGTGTGTTTGTTGTGTGCCTGTCGCAGCTCGTCGTCACGTGTAGTGAGTTGTAAACTGTCCTTATTACTATATTATTAATTCCAACATTGACTTTCCATTATTAGAACTCTGAAACTAGTTAGACGTCTTACACACAAGCGTGTGTACCCAACAAATTTCGAGAAAATCCAAGTTGGCAGTGCGATAGATGTTTTCTCTACAGACGTAATTTCTGCCCTTGAGTTTCTGAAATATCATGGCCCTCAACTTGGCATTTCCTAATTTGAAAATTCCGCAGGGACGATCGAGCTTCTAAAAATTGTAAACAAATGGTTTACTATTTTGAATGTGAAAACACCAGCCAGCATGTACACTAAAGAAATGATGCAATGCAATTTTTCAATTGATGATGCAAGATTTTTGTGGTTGGAAGTTGAATTCATACCCAGTTTGGAACTACGGCGGATGAGCCATGAAACATTTGAAGCTCCTTGGCTAACAACAAAGTCAGCTGTTGAGTGCATCAAATACCTATTGCAGAATGGTTTCCACTTTGTACTAACTAGAAATTTTCATCTGATGAAGTGGAATGTCTATTTAGTTGCAGGAAGTAACGACCAAACAAATGGAGCAAGTGTTACTCAGGCACTGCACAACATTTTGGTAAGTGGTCTCATTTCTTCATCATTTTCTGGAAACATAAAATCGGATTCTGGGTATAATATCTGGATACCGCGAACATCAAAGTTAACAAACAAGTAAACTGTGGATGTTTCTTTGCTAGTATCAAGTTCACAGGATGAAATATGTTGAGGAGTAACCAACAGAATTGCCCTTTGTATCAATGACAGCTGCTGCCACTGTTTATGTAGGCGGATATTTGGTACATGTCATCGAAGAAAATATACATTGTGAGGACTGTGTCACCATCAGCAGTGTACAATCTCCGTTACCAATGATGGCCTTAATAAAAGAAAGAGACATAGGTGGTCTTCTATACTCAAAACGTATATTTGTCATGTTCCTTGGCAAGAATAGGAAGTGTGACTAATGAGGCAATGGAATCAGTCATAGACAAGCCAAATGTATTGCTCACAATGTTAAATATGTTACTGCCTCAGGTTAGTAGTAACCCCACTTTTCAGTGCGGGAAGGATTCGCCTGCAGAGCTCCTGAGCACATTAATATTGCAAAACTTTCTGCGCCCTTACTTAACTAATTTCACAAACAATATGAGAGACCAGGTATGCAGGGAATATTTTGCGAAAAGAAATTAAACTTTAGAAAAGAAACTCTCTTGGAAAAACTGCAAAACAATTCCAATCAATTAGACCTAAAATTCAGTCACCATATAATAATAAGAAATAATCGATGTTATCACTGTTACATCACAATTTAACATATACAGTCGTGACACTCTCTACTGTGAAAGTTGTTATCTACTAACAGTTGAAATGACACTAGCACTCCAAGCGGTGGGCAAGCTGTCATGAGTGTGATGTTTGTTTATAATTATTTTTCCACGTAATTAACGAAATATTTATTATAATTTTTGTGTCACAAGCATTAGGAAAATATGAAGAGACGTAAGCAATCGAGAAATAAATCTAGAATTGCGGAATTTCATTGATTCGGTGATATAAACAACAATTTATTGATGAAGAAAAACTTGAGAACTCTGCTGAAAGTAAGAAACTATAACCGTAGGAGAAACATTGTTGGTTCTTACTGTGATGGCACTTTGACACATTACAATTCTGTATGGTGTCTAATGATTCATGCATTATTACATTTCACTCGTGTTTCTTATACACACAAATACTTTTGAGTGAAATTCATTTTGCTTAAAAGCAAATGACTTGAGTATTCTTGCAACAATTGTGGAATTTATTTCTTCTTTGTTGGGAAATAGTTTTCCATTTGATGTTTATTACCACATCCATAAGGTTTTTTCTCCAGCTACAGCTGTGGTGGTTGCTTTGATACACTAAATAAACATGTAGATATTGCATTCCATATACTTTTGCTACGTTTGGAACCCCCTAATTTAACTGGAATTGTAGTGAAGAAACCATAATGTTCCTTAATAGAAAAGCAACGTCTTTTCACGAAAGTTCAGGTGTTCCCTGGCCATTTATTATTATAAAATTAAATTCTTCAGTAAAAATATAAAAACTGCAATAGTGTCGAAAATAAACTGTTCTGTACTGTACTGTTTCATACATTCCCTAGGTTTTAGCACAAGTAAGAAAGACAAACATGGGCTTACTAAAAAATGCTTACCATCTTTTACTGCGCTTTTAAAAAGTACGTTAAAATCAGTATAAACGAAACTACTCACACTCATCTGATATCGTATTCAGAATTGTACCTTGCCAGCTGCTTGGAGCGCTAATGTTGTGGTATATAACAAATATCAATGGGAGTGTCATGACTGTATATATCAGACTGTGGTTAAATAAAGACATTTGCGTGAACTTCAACAATTGTTCTTGACATCAGTGACCAAAATGAAGCTTTGAGCTATAATAACATATTTTAAGTCTTATTTCCTACTCCGCTTCCATACAGAATGAGGTAGGCTTGTGGCGCCAACAGCATTAAGTCGTTTGAACTACAGCGGTGACACTGTTCATCAGAGGTAAGCTCCTAGGAGGGTTGTCATATTGAGTATATGTCGCCATTTGGGATACCTAAGTTTGAATTATGCAATATTTTAAGAAGCTAATGCTACTATCGCCATATGGAAGATATTTCTTCCGAAAATCCACTACGAATTCTAAACGTAGTGATCTGGTTTGTGCAGCTGAAGGCGCTCTATCTTTTCACATGGTCAAACATCATCAAAGTTTTAAATCAATGGACTGTACAGGAAAATTCAAGAAAGTATTATTGAAATACTCAAATTTAGCTAAATATAATAATGGAAAGTCCAGGTTGGAATAAATAATATAGTGAGGACAGATTACTACTCACCGCAAAGACGTGGCGACGAGCTGCGACAGGCACATACAAAAGACACACACATACAACACATTCAGCTATCGGCCATGGCCTTCTTCAGAAATAGAGCACTCACGCAATCACACAGGCACACAACACAGTCATACAACCATCACCTCCGACTGCCACACTTCGAATTTAGCTAAAGACATGCCATGTGCTCTCACTAAAACAGAAGCAATTGTTAATTCTGTATTGTCATCTCACTCTGTTGGTGTGTCTATTGACATTTTAAAGGGTATTTCATGTTTTCGTGTTGCAACAGATGGCAGTAACCATGGTTCTACGAAACGGTTCCCACTTCTCATTCAGGACTATGACGTAAGATTTGGAGACATTCAAACAATGATGATAGAACTTATATCATGCCAAATGAAGATTCTGAAACGATTGAATCTTACATATGTGACACTCACTGAAGTAGAGGTATTGATGGCAAATGTATTGCTTTCTCTGGAGACAATACCAGTACAATTTCGGTGGAATCAGTGGCATTGGTAAGAAGTCAGGAAATAACGTTTTCACCCACATGAAAAACAATTTAAATTATAGCATAGTACGAGTGGGCTGCCCTGCTCACGTTTTACATAAGTGTATTCAACATGGTATTGATGCCGGATTCACTGTAGATGTTGATTCCACAATATTAAAAATGTTTAACTTATTTTCTGTTTACACATTACGCAATGAAAGTGTTAAGGATTTTTGTGAATTTGTTGATATACAATATAGGCAATTATTTGGTCATTCTAAGACCAGATGGTTTTCTCTTTTTCCTTGTGTTACAAGAGTAATTTAAAATCTATCCTGTGCTGAAATCATATTTCATGTCTCAGGATGAAAATTCCAAAATTTTGATTAGAGTATTTTCCAAGATGAGCTTACTGAATTACGATTATGGTTTGTTCATTCTCTTGTGTCATTGTTTCACCATAATATTTTAGCTCTAGAAAAAGAGAAAAAATCACTTTTAGAAATGATACATATTCTTCAGAGTGTGTTGAATTTTCTTCAAGAAAGACAATTACAGAGTTTCAAATCTTTAAAACTAAAAGAAATTTTGAGAAAAAAGAAGAATGAAGGTTATGGTTCTAAATGTGATATGCTAGAAGGAGAAATAGCCCATATGTATGATGCAACAATTAAATATCTTAAGAAATGGTTGGTTCAGTATCAAGAGTTTGTGTTTAGGTGAATGGGTTTGAAGAATGTTACAAACTGGGAAGACGTTGTACAAACAATTCTGTATCTAAATGATAAGCTTAATATTAAAAGTGATGACATACAGTGCTTTGACTAGTTCTGCAATTTCAGAAGTTTTTGAAAAATCAATCTCAGTGGAGGAGTTCAGTTGTCAAATGACACCTGGTGTAAATATTTCCAAGAGACAAATAATATTGCTTGTGTCTCAGAGCTGCTTAAAGTGGCAGAGTTTTTCTTTGCTACACATGGTCACAATGCCAGTGTGGAAAGGATTTTTCGTTTCGGCCCTATGTTCCAGAGGGAATGACAGGAACCAAGTCAAACAGTCAGTGGACCAAAGACAGAAACATACTCAGTGTTGAGTCTGAAGGGAATTATAAGTGTGCAGTGCAATTATAAAGATGCCTCGTGTGTGCAGTTTTATGATTATTTGTTGCACAACAAGAAATTACTTTCATAAGTGGGGTCATCAAATAAATATATGAGTACTGCAGGAAATAATGTACAGATGAAGATAATTAGTTTACACATGATGATTCTGTTATTGTAACATTCTATGACTTTCACTAGTAGTCAGTGGACCAAAGATAGAAACAGACACATTCTTGAGTCTCTTAAGGGCGTTATAAGTGTGCAGGATAATTATAAACATTTCATTTGTGTATAGTTTTAAGATTATTTAATGTAAAACAAGAAATTACCTTCAGAAATTGGGTCATCAAATAAAATATCAGATTACTTCAGGGTATAATGATACACATGAAGAAGACTAGTTTACTCATGGTGATTCATTCACTGTTTGTATTAAAATCTGCCTCATGTTATTTTAACATTGTATGAGTAAATAAACTGATATGAAATGCCTCAGCTGCAAATAATACAGTGCACCACACATAGAAGAATTTGAAACTCTCCCCTATATCTGTAGGCCTTCTCAAGTGGGAGTGTTATGTGACACCCAAAAATAAGACGCTCATCTATGTCGTGTTGGGGTTCGGTAGTTCTGTATGTTGTCTGCTTACCACACTTTCGAGTTTAAGATCAAAAACTAGTGGAATCTTAGTTATACATAAATTAAAGACTTGTTCAAAACGTATTACAAATGAGGTCAGTTGCCACAGTCACCATTATTGCCATATTACCATGTGCCTGTTTAGGGTCAAAGAGACATATCTTCAAAAAGAGTGCTTGGATATAAAACGATTTATAATTTTTGTCCTAAAACTGAGTGCTTTCTTATAATATTTTGCGAGCCTTTTTTTGGTAAATAAAAAGTTTATCATTCATTGCTTTTCCCCCTTAGCTGTTACATAACACACTCATTCACTAGAAATGATGCATGGTGGGAAAAAAAAACAGGTGAAACCAGAGGTGATTAGCAAGATATCGAATAAGCTTGGAAAAATTTGGAAGGTTGTTGGTTCAAATCCATGTCCAGCCATCCAGATTTAGGTTTTACCTCATTTCCCTAAATCACTCCAGTTAAATGCCGGAACGTTTCCTTTGAAAGGGCATGGCCGATTTCTTTCCCCATCCTTAACCAGAAAGGGACTGATGACGTAGTAGTTTGGTCCCTTCAAAACTTCAGTCACCCTTCCCTGAAACCAATCAACCACCCAAGTGTGGAAAAATGTTAAAAATGTTCAGCACTTAAGACGAAAATTAAAAGTAGTCAAATGATGAAATGTTAGGACTTCACTCCTATGTAGCCATGTACTTGGTTCCACAGGCGTAAATATTTCATGCTTCTTAATTTGTAAGAAGATGAACAAATGCCGTAATATGCATTAGTTATAGGACAAACAGAATTCTTATAAGATAGGACAGCCACCAGTACTTGAGTTATAAATACGATTTTGTCACAGCTTTTGTAATTTTCATTTTGTGCATTTTAAAGGCTGCACGAAAACAGTGTATCACATCATTTGAAAATAAAGTTGGATATCGGTGAAACTGGTAATGGAAAAAAGTAGGCAATAGCGACTATGGAATTTGACCGCATTTGTATGAAGTCTTTAAAAAGTATTTACTATTTGCATTCCTGAATCGTAAAAAAAAAACCTTTTTTTGTATCTGTTAGGCCCACAGCATTATATATGTTTTCAATGACATGTAATTGAAACTCCAAATGCAGCTTTAGCAGACAGTTTCTATTTACTACTATATGCAACTATTTCGTCTTGAATGGCATAGTGAGGTTATTTGTGAAAATATGAAAATTTACGACACATCAAAAAATCACAAACACCAACAAGCATCCAACTGCAAATATTCCAAAAATTATAAATGAACTGCATGTAAACGATGTAGAATCATCGATTTGTCTGTCAAAGTACTGTCAAACAGTAATTACGAATATATATATATATATATATATATATATTGCTCCAGTAAGAACGTAAGAGTATAAAATGAACAGCTTGTCAGTATCAAAACCACCGATAAATATGGGTGTCAAGAGTAACGGGTGTATGTAACTACACATATTTATTAATGTAACTTATAGTTAGTTATAAAATTTTGTGTATTATAATGCAAACGTGCACATTTTCACAGAAAACCTGATGATGGCAGTCAAGCTGAAACATATACCTATAGGTAGAAATTGTGTTATAAGGCATCATTCGGAGTTTTAATTACATAACGTTGTAAAAATTTCGTTTCACAAAATTAAACTATTTATTATCTCCGTAAAGTGGGCACTTGTTTTGCAACGCAAACACTGTCACAATGAGACAACAAAATTAATTTGCAAATAATTAACAGTATTTCTTAAGTTTAGGATCACCTAGTCAGGACTGGATGCAGACAGTTGGGATTATAATTGCAAAGCAAGTGTGCTTTAAATAACATCAGTTTATGTCTTTGTAAGTACTATGGTGCATGAATTAAAGTATCAAAACAGCAAACAATTGCTCACTTGAAGCTTTATTCGATCTAAATGTATCGTTAAGACCTTGGAGGATATCTCAAATCTAGATGGAAGACTGCTTGGGAAAAGTTTGACAAGTTTCCTAGTCTGTGCAGCTCTCAAATGCAAAGTAAAACGAATGCAAGATCCACCAAATAAAACAGTAACAATAGATGTGTACTGCATCATGCAAATTGGGAGCTGCTCAAAGACCAGATAGCGCAAACACAATATGTGGCAAGTTACTTAAAAGTATAGCAAATGCGCCATGCCCAGTGCTGCATCTGAAATTCCACAGAGCCACATCAACAGCAGTCTACTTCCGAATTTCGTTCCACAAAAACTTCTTGGATGGCAGTACTCCAGCCAGATTCTCACTACAGTTACCAGCGAATTCTGTCGACACAAAATGAAGCTTTCTTCCATAGCCCATTAGCCAAAATTTTGCTCCAATTTAATAAACTAAATAAAGAATAAAAATGACAAAAATGTCGCACTTGACTGAAAAGCCATAATTCATTTTCATAATATAACACTGTAGATGTAAAAATTATCATTTATCTTCTCAGAAAGGTAAATGTCGAAAAATCTATACCACTTTTGAAAATTTTAGTATGACTCTAGAAATGTCCTCTTTTTTGAAGGTCATCATCTGGTAACCCTACATATCAGAAACTAGAAACTGTTAAACAGAGATGTTCCAATTGTCTTGTAAAGTTGTGTCAAGAAATGATTATATGGTTACCCAACAATCTGCATCAACTGCAACTATTACAGAACTCTGCACCTGAAATTAAGTCTTCACAGTTGTAGCCATCATTTGAAAAAATTTCAATATTCTTGTCAGATAATTTATTATTATTTTTATATTATTATGATATTATTATATGTAATAATATTTATATTTTCCTTTGTTAATTTATTTCAGATAAAGCATTAGGAGTTCCTTGCAATACATGGCCATTTGTGAACTGGACGGAACACAGTAATGCTTCTGAATGTATAATGACTGATTCCAGACAAATCTGGAATCTTGTACTGAATTACAAGGATGCAGGAGGAAATCTTGCCTTCAAAGAAATAGCAACATTTGCACTTAGAGCTAATTAGTAATGCTGCAGTTTAAGTAATGTTTTCTATCAACGTGAAAAAAAACGAAATCGGATGTCAGTGTACATATTAGTGTCAATAATGTGCACATATTCATCTGAGGTACAAGGAAACTGTTGCAACCAGCTTCGACACTTGTGGCCGAGTGCACCAACCTCGGTCAAAAAGCACGATAATCAAGGGTTTCGAGAACACGGTCAAAAGTTAACCGCGGTTAAAACGTCTCTGCGGTGCACCAACGTTAATCACCGGTCAGCAAACCGTCGTCAGCCAATCGTACATTTGATCGTGATCAAGTCCGTGTTGCCCAATGGAAGGCACCCAAGTGATGCAAAGGTGTTAGTTGAGCTTACTTAAATGTGTATTCTCGCCTATCTTTGGTGAATGACAACAGTACCACGTGACTTGTATGTACAATATTGTAAATACGGTAAAATTGTACGACGCTTCTCGCCGGACTGCAGTGGTTATGTTGGCATCAATGGTAATGACGGCAACTAAGATGAGCAATAAATATTTTTTCGTGACAACTTCAATTAAAACGAAAATTATTTTTCTTCTGAACGGTCAAGGATACATACAAGAGCCTTTCTACCATAGAGCAGGTACAGTATTAATTTTGCTGCGAGTGAAACGAGCAGCAATAACATTTTACTCTGTAGCTTGTGAAAAATATTAACGCAATTCTACACTTCATTGTTCATCTGTTGCCAACATAAGCACTTGAGCCCAGCGAGAAGCGTCGTAAAATTTTACCGAATCCAGTCATAGTGCAAAGAGAAATGATTATTAAAAAAACACCCTAAGACAGATTTATATAATTACTTAAATTATGATTTATTGTTTCGAACAAATCAACTCAAATGTCATTGTTGTTCACAGCGTATTTTCCCATGTACCGGGACTGAGGCGCTCCAGTCACGGTCTGCAAGGCCACTACGGTCGGGGGTTCGAATCCCCCCTCGGACATGGATATTTGTGCCGTCATTAGTATAAGGTAGTTGATAAGTAGTTTGTATGTTTAGGGACTGATGACCCCGTAGTTAAGTCCCATAAGCTTAACAAACATTTTTTTCCCCATGCACCGCATGTTCACCTGGTAACAGAAATATACAGATAACATGTTTTAATAACACGAAAGCTTTACGATTATAGTTACGGAAAATATCGTAATTTTTTATTCAAAACTTTTTCTGAATTTGATAGTTACCTTACTGGAAATATTCATTAATTATGGCGCGGCGAACTGCTGTTCCTGGCAATGTGTCGTCACGATATATGTTACTGTTGTCACCAATAAGTATGTTAAATGCACCAGTTGCATATGCTCTTAACGTAATCAATAGTCTGTTCATAGGCGAAATAGGGTTATTTCTATCGGTAGGAAATTCTAACTGTCACTGATTTGGTTTAACAACCACCACACTTTCTGTGGACAAACAAAATCTTTCTTCGAAATTTTTGTTACTGTAATCTTCAAAAGAGTCCCCCTTTCCACAATCACGACGTTCCGGTTTTGCTCCCGATTTAAATGATTGAGGTAAAATAAATCTTTGTCAATTCCGTCTAAAACAGCAAAACGCGACGCCATCTTGATAATGCACACTCATATGACCCTGATCATCTCTACAAAACCGGTCGTCAGCCGCGATCAAATTTAACCGCGATCAACTCCCTCGTTTAACTTTGATCGGTGTCGGTGCACCAGAAACTTGAGTTGATCACGGTTAAATGCGGACTTGACCGCGATTAACTTTTGACCGAGGTTGGTGCACTCGGCCGTTGGTCTCTTATGATACATTCCTGTGTGTTGTTCACCGTATCCGCCTCCTTTTGAATACGATCTACAAACACTTGGCTGCCAGATTCCAGGCTTCTATTTTAATATGACTTGCTTAGGAAGTAACATTGTTAATAACAGATTCAGTCGCCTCGTTGCAGAACAGTGGCCTGACTTTCTTTGTGTATATACAGATGGGTCCAAAATTCCACAAGAAGAGTGTACTGGATGTGCCTTCTTCTGCCCTTAGATTCAGATTCTGAGATCCTTCAAACTGCCAACGAATACCTCTATATTTACGGCGGAGACACTGGCAATTCTGGAAGCACTTAGGTTTGTTTCTACCATTTCCTTCCCGAAAATATTGTGTCTGACTCTCAAAGTGTCCTTCAAACCCTAGAACACCGGAGATGGAACAAAAAAAAAAAAAAGCAGCTATATTCTGGATGTGATTTCGGCATATATTCGCTGTACAAATATGGGATTGACAGTTAATTTACTGTGGGTGCCTTCTCACGCTGATATCTGCTATAATGAGGAAGTTGATGCATTGGCTAAACAAGCGGCATCCTTAGGCACTGTCTTGGACCTACAACTACCATACACAGACTTCTTATCTGCGGTCAAGGAATACGCCAAACAACAGTGGCAACAGATGTGGAAAGTTTCCCAAGAAACGAAAGGCGCTTCCTACACTGTGCTGAAACCTCGGATATCTACGCAACCATGGTTTACGAGGACTCATCTGAACCGATCCGCGATTGCTACCATTATTCGTGTTCGTTTCAATCACGCCTCTTATCCAAAACATCTACATCGGATCAACGCCTACGATTCGGCGGCATGTGAGTGTGATTCTGAAACGGAAGCTGATGTCAACCACATCTTGTTCAGGTGCCCCAAATTTGACCGAGAGTGTTTGAACTTCCTGCAGACATTGGTGAAGATGGGATATCCCCTTCCCCAGTCAGCTTCTTCCCTTTTGTTTACAAAAGACATTCGTGTAAATAAAATCATAGTTAAGTTTATTAAGATCACTGTATACAATCTATAAGCATCAAGTGTGTTGGTAATATAAGGTTTTGCTTGTGAATATGTGAAAATGTTCCAACAGTATTTAAATTGTAATGCAATGCAGTTATCGCTTTGTTTCCACTTTCCATTTTGACAAAATGTATTTCTGTTTTGTCTGTTTATTTAAGTATATGTAAATTTCCACTGTGTGTTGTAGATGCCCACATTGAGTTAACACTCAGAAGCCAAAAAAAAAAAAAAAAAAAAAAAAAAAAAAAAAAAAAGTTTTCAACTGCCAGAAAACATGCTGAAGCAAATCGTGTCAAAAATGTATACAATATTACAAAGTGACACCTGCAAGTACCAGCGCCTACCAGGCACAAATGCCAGAGATGTCAGAAGAAGACATTATAATAATAATAATTTTATTGTTGTTAGGCCATTATGTCAAATACTTAATACAATACAGTTATGGCAGTTGATAATGCCAAATACATAATATAATACATTGATAATATAACACAGCATTACATTCCTATTTTACAGTTGCTAAATTCTGTTGTATCATAGAATGGGTGGTCTGTTAGATCCTGGTCAGCCTCATCGCCATGTGTTTCGTCCTTCCTGACGTGTCTTCCAGGAAAGGTACTATCAGGGCGCTTGGAATGCGTTGACATCTAATACAGCTGTACTGATTAGTAATAGAAGTTTTATTTACTGAACTTTTTTACAATACTCAAAGTCCATCTGTTCTTCTCTTCTCGCGGTGGCGTCTTCTTCCTTGATGCTAGCTGCACTGAGTACTAGTGACTGCCTATTTCGGAGCAGAGCTCAGATGGCTCTTCCAGATGCATGTCGGCCTAGATATAGCTGCTTTTACAGGGCGCTCTTCTAGGTTACTCGCTCCAGGATGCGCAGCTCTGGCGTGTGATTGGCTGCTGGTCATCCACTGCCTTCTCCATGATCGTTCTCGTGCACTGACTTTACACCACAAAGTCCCACCCCCTCAAAGCGCCGAACCGTTGTTGTGTAGGGAGCTCGACAACGGGGGAGGAGGCAGACTCGTGGACTTAGTGATGGACAGGAGTCTGTAACTGCAGAGGATGGTAGAATGCCAGCTGGGCCCCACTACCCGGCCTGAGCTCGCGAGGGAACATCCTCCGGGATAACCTCCAAAGGGTCCATGTCCATGACATGGAGACCAGATGATGACGGAGAGGGTGACGTTGGTGGCGACTTCAGCATCGGATGATGCATAGCATGTTGGTCCAAATCCAGCATATGTTGAGTGGAGGCGGAGGCAGCGAGGGTTCCGTCTCCATGAATTTGGGACGCGGTGCTGTGATCTGCTGCAGGGGTGGCTGACGAGGACACTTGTGTGGCGGAGGCCGCACGGTCTGCGAGTTGTGCTAATCTTCTGAAAGAAACGCAGAAGGATCACAGGATACACAACAAGGGCGAATTTGGTTTCGGTGCCAGCGTACTAGTCCATCAGGTCCTGAAATTTCAAACACACAAGCACCAAAAGACTTGACGATTTCTCCCCACTCCTATCGCCTGCGACCACTGAAAACTCTGTCAAAGATTGGGTTACGCGGAACAATGCGATACTTAAGTGTCGTCGGCTGCTGCTCTGGGCGACGCGGTGGGTGTTGCAAATGGAGCAGTGTAGGGTGGTCGCAGACATGCAGAATTTCGGCCAGTGATGACCTTTCTCGCCTATGTAAGAGGTAGGAAGCGAAGAACAGTTGCAAAGCTGCCTACCATGACTGCGCTGAACGGAGTTTCGACATCTTTTGTTTAAATGTCCGGACGAAGTGTTCTGCAGCGACGTTTGACTGTGGTGAAACGGTGCACTGGTGAGATGCTTGATTCCACTGCATGCACAAAAGGAGCGAAATTCGTGTGATGTGAACTGAGGGCCGTTGTCAGAGACTATCAGTTCAGGGAGACCTTCCAGACAAAGAAATGAAGACAATGGCCTAATCATGCTAATAGAAGTTGCAGAGGAAATGGGCACTGCAAATGGGTAACCAATAAAATCATCAACCACAATAAGCCACTTAGTGTTCCAGAAGGGACCAGCTAGTCAATATGCACTCGTTGCCATGGTGAATTTGCTTTGCGCCATGCAAAAAAATTCTGAGGTGGGGAGGGCTGGTTGGTAGCACAGACTGAACACTGTACATCATCTGTTCTATTTGGGCGTTCATACCCTGCCAATTACAGTGTCGTCATGCTAACTGCTTAGTGCGTACCATTCCCCAATGTTCTTTGTGAAGTAAGTTCAATACGTCTTTCTGCAGACATCACTGGATCAACACACGCGATTGTCCACCGTCATTTGAAACTAGAATGACACCTCTATGTACTGAAAGTTCATTTCTTCTAGCAAAACAGCGACGCAATAGCGAATTTTCAGTGTCACGTTGTGAGTGATGCCATTCTGTGCGAATGTAGCGCAGCAAAATTCGTAAATCTGGGTCTGTTTCAGTGGGTCGAGCAATTTTCCTGTAGTCCAATGGGAGGTATTGCAACAAACTATCTTCCTGTGCATCTATCTGACAACAAGACGTCTCAGAAGCGTCAAAGTCTTTATCAGGGCCAATCGGAAGACAGAAAATTGCGTCGGAATTTCATGGCGAGTTGTGGGCTTGTATACAGTCTCATACTGATTCTGTGATAAGAGCAATGCCCAGCATAGCAATTTGTTTGCCGTGCGAGTAGGAATGGGCTTGGCTGGATGAAATAATGACTGCAAAGGCTTGTGGTCAGTGAATAAATAAAATTTTCTCCCATACAGATAACTTAGTGATGGAATTTTGTGACACCATACACTACAGCTAAAGCTTCCTTCTCAATTTGAGAATAATGGAATTATGTGTCTGTCAAAAGTCTGGATGCAAACGCTATCGAACGGTCCCCATGTCTATGTGACAGCACTGCACCTATACCATACGCTGACGAGTAAAGTTGCAAAAGAACTGACTTTTCTGGATCGAAGTGCACCAAACAGCGAACACTGATCAATGTAATTTTTTAACTGTTGAAATGCACATTGGCATTTTTCTGTCCAAACAAAACGAACATTTTTACAGCGTAGCCGATGCAAAGGGGCTGCAATTTGTGCTGCGTTTTGAATAAACGTAATATAGTAAGTTAACTTTCCCAAGACCGACTGTAATTCTTTCACATCTATTGGTGCTGGCAGGTCGCGAATGGCAAGCAAATGTGATCGCATAGGGTCCACACCGTTACTATTTATCACGTGTCCTAGATAATGCAATTCTGGTTTGAAAAAGACACACTTATATAAGCGACACTTGAGATCTGCATCTGACAAAACTTGAAATAATTTTCTCAAATGTGCAATATTTACTTCTGGGGGTACGGCCTGACACAACTAAGTCGTCCAAGTAGTTTGAACAACAAGGCACCTGAGCTGTAAGCTGTTCCAAATATCTTTGAAAAATTGCGGGAGCGGAACCACTGCCAAACGGTAGACGCAAATATTTAAACATACCAAGATGAGTATTGATACCATAAGTTTTCCTTGATTCTTCGTCGAGTGGCAGATGAAGGTAAGCATTGCGCAAATCTATTTTTGAGATATATTTTCCTGAACCTAATCTGTCCATTAAATCTTCTGGTCTTGGCAAAGGATAGCTGTCTACAACTGTTTGTATATTCACTGCCTTGAAATGAACACAAATGCGAATGCTACCTGAGGGCTTTTGCAAAATAACAAGCCGAGTCGCCCACTGGCTAGCTTTTACTGGTTCAATTGCACCATTTTTTTTGCAATGTGCGAAGTTCATGTGCTGCTTTCTCGCATAAAGCGATCAGTACATTACGAGCTTTGCAAAATTTTGGTTTGGCATTTTCCTTGAGAGTAATGTGTGCAGCAAAATCCATAGCTTTTCCTAGTCCTGCAGAAAATAAATCCGGAAAGTGTTTCAGCGACCTGTCTACACTGCCTTTAGCATCAAAGGTGTTCACAACTAAAACACTGTCTTGCACAGTAAACCCAAAAAGATCAAAAGAACCTATACCAAAAATATTCTCTCCTTCATAAGACTGAAGCAATTGAAATGTCACTGTGTCCATTTGCGAACGGTATTCTGCAGGTAGTGAAAACTGTCCTAGTACAGGAAGTTCATTGCCATAGTACACTGTTAACGTTGTTATAGCGCGAGATATGCGCGGCGAACGTATCTGTTCATAAGTTTTGTCATTGAGTAATGTGGCTGATACACCTGTGTCTAGATGAAATTTTATAGAAATGTCATTCACTCACAGACTGACGTACATTTTTCTGGCCTGGCGAAAAACTTATGCTATTTCTATGTCCTTGATGTTACGAGGGCAGCCACAGGTTTTGTAAATACTGCATTTATGGAATAAGTAATGTCTTGTCACTGTTTGGGACGGGAGGGCAAATTTCGATTCTTTTGCTGTAAGCAGACTGTTTGTATATGATCTTTCTTGCCGCATGCATAGCATTTTGCTAACCGGGATGGACAGTTCTGCCATTTGCGCCGCGATAAACATTTTGGGCAAGACTTCACTTCCTTATTAGGCAAGTCTATCAACTTGTTTATGCTTTGCGCGGGCAGAAGGAAGTGTATGTTGTCTGACCTGGCACTCGGCGGCGCGTGACATAGACAGTGGAATTGAATCAGTTTTCCGCTGCTGGGGTACCTTGTCATACTGTTCCAACATCTGTTGTACTTGATGGATCTGCTCTCTAAGGTGGACATCAGTAATTTTATAGACAATAGTGTCACGAAACATCACATCTGAATACAAAGTTCCAAATGAACATTTAAATTTACACTATCTAGTAAGAACTTGAAGATCTGTTATCCACTGCCGGTATGTTTGGTTTTCTCTTTCCCTACACCAGAAAAACTTATACCTAGCGGCCACTACATTGATTTGCTGTTCATAATAAGACTTGAGGGCTCCTATAACTGAATCATAAAAAAGTTCAGGAAGACGGAACAATGGGGGGAGGCCTACACATGACAGGAAAAAGACAGTAACAGGAAAACAGTACCTGGTATCTTGTGAACTGTGGTGTAGGCTTCAAACTGTTGCAACCATTCTGTCCATTCCTCTTGTGCTTTGTCATACTGGTGAAAAGGCGGAATTACTGGAGGTGGTAGCTGCTGCAGTGCAGGTAGAAGTTGTTGCATGGTTGACAGCAATGATGCGATTTGTTGACTCTGAAACAGAAACAGTTGCATCAATTGCTGAGCATCGAGTGGAGGAAATTGCGGCGCAGTGGCTGTGGCAGTGTTAGTGGGCCGGCCGTGGTGGCCGAGGGGACTGAGGCGCTCCAGTCACGGTCTGCACGGCCACTACGGTCGGGGGTTCGAATCGCCCATCGGGCATGGATATTTGTGTCGTTCATAGTCTTAGTTAGTTCATAAGTAGTTTGTAAGTTTAGGGACTAATGACCCTGTAGTTAAGTCCCATAAGTTCTACAAACATTTGAACGTTTTTGAAGTGTTAGTGGGGTTACACATTTTGCAAAAACAACAAAAAGTAGAAACAAGGCAAAAATATATAAAAATTGATTCATATCCCTCCAACAGAAATTCACAAAAGATTATATACTGGAATCGCCAAGACCTGTAATAAAGTAACAAGCAAAATACTGGTGCAATGTAATGTAGAAATTTAACATCATGTCGCAATGTGGTTCGTTGTAGTCCTTGTCACCATGTGTTTCGTCCTTCCCAGCCTAGCCGCTTGTAGAGGGCGTGCTTCTAGGTTATTCGCTCCAGGATGTGTGGCGCCGACGTGTGATTGGCTGCCGGTCATGCGCTGACTTCTCCACGACCGTTCTTGTGCGTCTGGTGTGTGGCGTTGACTTTATGCCACAACATGGTCAATTAACCAGTCATATAGCATTTGCTTGAATGTGGCTTCTGGTATATCTTGTATGTTCTGTTGGAGGTTATTAAATAATTTATGCTCTACAAGTTCATAACTGTTTGGAGATTTTGACAGTCTGTAGTATGCGATGTATATATACTTATCGTTTCTTGTGCTGTAGCAATGTACATTTTCTCTATGCTCTACTTTAGGTAATTTCTCTTTGGTATAAATTTAATCATAGTATATATATATATATATATATGTGTGTGTGTGTGTGTGTGTGTGTGTGTGTTTGTGTTAATTATAGTTAGAATTTTCTGTTCACAGAACTGAGTTTGCCATGAGGTTTATGGATGAGCCTGTAATTATTCTAATTGCTTTCTTCTGCAAGATTAAGGTATCATGCACACCACTAGAGTTCCCCCAAAAAATAATGTTGTATGTTATTATGCTCTGAAAAAATGAAAAACAGGAATTTGTAACATAACTACTGGGTACACAATCAATGAGATGCCTTAGGAAATAAATTACACTTGATAATCTACCATTAATAATATAGGCCAGTCGCCAGGTATGTTTAGGTCCAAAAAAAATTGCAGGAAGCTGAATTTTTGGTATGTTGTTAGGACATATTAGAGTAGTATTAAACCAAGTTTGCAGCTTCGAAGTCCTTTAGCTTAACTTTTAAGAGGCAAAAAACCTCGAAATTTTCGGACTTTTTTCTGATTTTGGCTTATAACTCGTGAAATATGGTTTTTTGACGAAACATCACTCGCACCTTTATTAACGTAGATAAAATATTTTAAAATTTAAGCCCAAACGCTGCTCTGTAAGTCCAATAGTTCCCGAGGTATTGGACTTCAAAAATTGACTTATTTCTCCAAAAAGTTCAAATTTCCAATTTTAGTCATGTTTCGGCTAGAATATTGGCTCTAATGATCATCCCACGGAGAAAGGCATACAAAACAAAATTATAGAGCAGTTACTTAGCTTTAATCTAGGTACAGAACGAAGTACATAGGCCCAAAAGATTTCTAGTTATTGTTAAAAAACGAAAAGTTGGAAAAATCGGATTATTCAATAAACTGACACAGATGAACTGCAGCCCTCTTATCCAATACACGTTAAAGAAGGAGGAATTACTCATTAAGGATGATTATTAATTCATTATATACTAATAGGATTTTTTCAATACTGTTTTCAGCAAATATTGAACAGAGAAGTTCCTTGAGTCCACTTCCTGCCATTATGGCACCAATGGCCCCCATGAATGACATGAGGTGAAAACCTCCAAGCTATGTTGATGGCTGAGGATGCTGGTGGCTCTCCACAATATCTCCGGCTTTCAGGTACAGTTGTTGGTCGTTGGTCACAAAACATGTTTCCTGACCATAAATGCTTTTTCTTTTACTGGCTTCCAAAAGTGATGTTAAAACAGTGTCTTAGTTGGTTGGGGGAGCATGGATAAAATGGAGATATACAATCTTTGAACGTTTGTAAGGAAGATCTTCTGTCACTTGGTCCATGACTCCATTCCATCCTGGGATGCCTGGCATGTTAGTTGCTTTTCCAAACAACCACAGCAGGGATGGGGATTTTGGCAAAATGTTCAAATGTTTGTAAAGCTTATGGGACTTAACTTACAAACTACTTATGAACTAACTGATACTAGGGACAGCACAAATATCCATGCCTGAGGTGGGGATTCGAACCACCGACCGTAGTGGCCGTGCAGACCGTGACTGCGGCGCCTCAGTCCTCTCAGCCACTGTGGCCAGCTGGCAAAATGTCTTCAGCGATTTTCACTTCGTTAATTGAAATGGCTGACAAGCCGAATTCTTTCCAATAGAAGAATGTTTAATGTGTGTGGCAGTGTGACCTGATAGACTCTGCAGAAGTAGACTTCAAACATGGTATGTATTTGTCTGGCTGAACGGATGAGTGAGGGGTCATGATCATTATACCACCCATTTCACGGAACGTACTTCCTCAATCAATTGTGTTAACAATTACATCTGCATTGTCGAACACAAACTGCATAAAAGCTCCTTTGTCAAGTAGTTGGTTCACTTCTCCATGGAGGATAGCGGAACTTTCAAAACGCATAGCCTCCGTATATGTACAAGAAATTCCCATACTGTGGTAAAGTTCAACAAGGTGCTTTGAACCAATTTTCTATACAAATAGGTTCCAAAGCTTATTTGAATTGATGATAGGAAAGATTTGGGCCTCATTGCAGCCATGATTCCATGAGCAAATCCAAGCACTTCTTTTTCCATTGTTCAAGAGAAGAACGTTTGTTTCTCAGGATAATCTGTTCAAGCAACAGTTGCAGAGAATCAGGAACTGATACCCTTTCATCTTTTAAAAAGGTCTCTGACGGGGGATATTGAGTAGTGTCAAATGTTTGGGAACGAACGTCTTGCAGGATAATCTCTGCTGCAGCTCTGACAACTCTAAGCTGCTCTTCAGCAGGAGCGCTAAGTCTTTGATTGTACCACTTTTCAAAAAATGTTTTGTCCAATGTCTGTGAACATCATGACTGGGCTGTGATACGGACCAACCTGGTTTGTAATTACCTGCGAAGTTTTCTGCAATCAAGTTACTTATGGAAAATTGGTTTTCCTCTCTTGTTTCTGGAAGGTATGCTTATGTACGCTCCATACCCTCGATAAGGAGGGGATGTTCCGGACGCTCTCGTTTATCTCATGCACCAGTAGATCGTGACAAGGAGTGCAATTTTAGGTAGCAATGTTTGTGGTACTTACCCTCAGCAGTAACAAGTGCACTTATACATGGAAGACGCTGAAGAATCTGTTGTCCCCATTCACCAGCTTGCCTAGCTTTTTCCACAATCGATTCTTTCACTTCCAGTATTTCCACTTGATGGAGTTCATCCCCTACATATTCAGGCAATTTTATCTGTTTTTCGAAATTTTCACCACGAAGGAAACAAAAATCTCCAATGATGTGACACCTTGAACCTGACGCACTTCTCAGCCTTTCCCCACGCGAAGACGATGGCTGAGCAGATGAAACATCTCCTCCTCGCTGGACAGATGCTTTCACATTACTTTCTACAGTGTACCTCTTCCTGCATGCGTCATGTAGGGACAATTCGTTTAAATTGCACAAAAACCTCATGATCCTTTCAAGCCTACGTTTCTGACACACTTTTATCAGCATCTAAATTCCACGCTTTTTCACTGTCACTATTCCCTCTCCAAGCACTTCTCAACGACCCCGAAACAAACATCCGACAGGGGTAGCTCCGACATATTGTAAAAAAAAAGTACTTAAAACACCACCACGATCGATATTTAGACGAGTTTTGTTTGAAACGTTCTTCACAGATTCTAATACAGCCGTTACTAGGGGCAAACTGAGTGTAGTGGGGAAGACCTCAGAGACAAGAAGTTTGGGAGGGAGGACAACAACGGCTGGGTCACCACTCGGAGTGAGGGGGGGGGGGCGGGGTTGCTTCGCACAGCGAAAGGGCTCGCTACAAACGAAAGTCCCAATCCCTTAATGGCTGACAAATACTCACATACAGAGAGGCTTTCGTTGTTTTTACAGCAATATCTACTTTCACAAATATGTTGGTATGCACTAATACATAAATTACACTTATTTATATACAGTGCGTTAATAATCATCGCCAGTGAGTAATTCCTCCTTCTTCTTTAAAATATATTGGATAAGAGGGCTGCAATTCATCTGGGTCAGTTTATTGAATAATCCGATTTTTCCAACTTTTCGTTTTTTAACGATAACTAGAAATCTATTGGGCCTATGGACTTCGTTCAGCTAAATAACTGCTCTATAACTTTGTTTCGTATGACTTTCCCGGTGGGATGATCATTAGAGCCAATATTCTAGCCGAAACATGACTAAAATTGGAAATTTGAACTTTTTTGAGAAATAAGTCAATTTTTGAAGTCCAATATCTCGGGAACTATTGTATTTACAGAGCTGCGGTTGGGCTTAACTTTTAGAATATTTTATCTACATTAATAAAGGTGCAAGTGGTTTTCGTCAAAAAAACCACCCTTCACGAGTTATAAGCCAAAATCAGAAAAAAGTCCGAAAATTTAGAGGTTTTTTGGCTCTTAAACGTTAAGCTAAAGGATTTCGAAGCTGCAAACGTGGTTTAATACTACTCTAATATGTCCTATCAACATACCAAAAATTCAAGTTTCTGCAATTTTTTTTGACCTAAGGCCATTTTTTTGTCTATGACGACTGGCCTAATATTGTATGTGTTGACTTCCAAGACAGCTTATCACCTAAATATACTCCCAAATGAAACATCATGTGTTTCATCTGTCAGAGGCTTCTCTTTCAGACTGAAGACCATCTGCTGAGTCTTAAGTAAGAATCCATTAGCTCTGAACCAACTGGATGCCTGAGCAATTGTCTTTTCAGCACAAGTTTTAAGACTAGTTAAATCATTACTACAGTTTAGAAAAGTTGTATCATTTCCGTACAGCACAATACTGGGTTTGATAAATGCTGGTAGGTCTTTTATCATAATTAGAAACAAGAAAGGGCCCAATACATATCCCTGTGGGAATCCATTAGCCTGTACAATTATCTTTTCAGCTCGCGTTTTAAGACTAGTTAAGTCATTACTACAGTTTAGAAAAGTTGTATCATTTGTGTATACCACACTACTGGATTTGATAAATGCTGGTAGGTCATTTATCATAATTAGAAACAAGAAAGGGCCCATACAGATCCCTGTGGTTTATCTATCTCAATTTCTTTAATACTGGACAGTTTTTTGGCAACGCAGAGTCCAAAAGCGTGAAATACGTATTATTTGTGGTGTAAATTGACGGACATCCTGCAAAAGCCTATTCAATGAACTGGTTATATTAACTACTGCCTCTCAGTATATTTTTTCCTGAATGAAATTTGTCATAAACAATATAGCCCTTTTCCCAACAAACAGCTCAGTTCATACCTAGAATACTAGGAACAAAAATTATCTACATAAGGACTTAAAAGCACATACTTTAGTTAAAAAAGGGGTCCACTACTCAGGAACACACATTTTTAATAATTTACCAACAACCATAAATAATTTAGCTACAAATAAAGATCACTTTAACAGAAGCCTAAAACACTTTCTAATGGCCAACTCCTACTCCACTGACGAATTCTTAAACAGAACCAAATGATACATGTATCTGTATTCATACTAGGTGCCTACACACCATGCTATTTATTGGACCAATTCGTTGGTCACCCGATAAATTAGGCGGTTTTAGGCGCTACCCAACCAACTTTCCTTGTCGGCCGATTGGTTGTGCCTGACCACCCGATTTCCGATTCCCCCACCACTTCACCTGACAAACTGTACCGTGTGTAGTGCTTCCCAACCAACTTCCATTCCTGAGGTCGTCTGCACAGCGAACAGGTGAAAACAAAACCAGTTCGACAAACGGACACGAGAAAGGGGGGCGCTGCGTGCAGTTGGTCGGAACGTGCGTAGGCTGCCACGAATTGGTTGGTTCGTTGGACATCTTGTTGGTCGTACGATAAATCGGAGCGTGTGCAGGGGCCTTTAGTATTATTATCAGCTTGTAAAAAATGTATGTACCTGCATTAATATTATTATATTAACAAGTTGAGAAAATGAAAAATATATATATATATATATATTGACATGTTCCACATCCAGAAGGATCACCTCAACATGGATCTATGGAACGAACCAACTAGTCTAATCTAATCTATACAGACTAGTTGCCTACGGTTCTGTAGGTATAATTCCAGTAGCTTAAGACTACCTAATGCCATAGAAGATCAATTTTTCTAGGGGTGCTATGTGGTCTACACAGTCAAAGGCTTTGCTTAGATCACAAAAAGTGACTTGAGCATAGCCTTTGTCCTCAAACACTTTAACTATGTATTTGTCTACTGTGTCTACAGCATCAACAATAAACAATTTTTTCTAAAACCATATTGTGATGCACTAATTTTCCTTGTATTTTCAACATAAACATTTAACTGTTGGTAAATAACACAATCAAATAGTTTAGAAAAGGCTGGGACAATGGATATTAGCCTGTAACTAGAGCGTGAGTTTTTATCTCCCTTTCATCGGTACTACTCTAAATATTTTAAGTTCGTCAGGAAAATGTCCCTCTGATATACATTTGTGAAGGCAAAATGTTAAGGGGTACACAATGTACTTGATTACTTTAGCATGTTGCATGATATGTCGTATACATCAACACTATCTGATGATTTCGTCTGTTTCACAGTTTTTAGTACAAAAGTAGGTGATACCAAAAGAGATCCTATCTCTTTGGTGATACCTCAAAGAAGGAAAAATTATTTGCATTTGTTGAAGCTTTACATTGTTGTTGTTGTTGTTGATTTTTGAGGGTACTAAACAGCTAGGTCATGAGTCCCTTTCTGAAAGTAGCTCTGGCGTGTTGAAATCAGGTTTACTTATAACGTTGGCTATATCTTTAACTACCAATTATTTAATAAAAAGTCATTAAATGTTTGGGGACAGATTTAAGTTTTTCTTTATTCTTACAGTTTTAGTTACACTATTTATTACTCTCCATGCAGCTCTGCACTTGTTGGCGGAATACTGTATACTTCTACAATTTTGTGCCTTTTTAGTCCAATTCACACTGACCGTCACGTCACGTCACGTCAACGTCCGTCAGAACATTCCGCAATGTATTTCTAATGGCGGCATTCACACTGTCCGTCACCGGACCGTCACGTCACGTCAACGTTCGTCAAGCTTTCTCGAGAAGAATGTTGTGACGGAACGGCCGTCTGCTAATATCGGAAGTTAACCTATTTTTGTCACGCGAATTACGTGTTGCAGTCGACGATTGCACTATTTATATGCAAATGTGTCATATTCATCTTTGTGTTGTTGTTGTTGTACCTCGTTTTAGGGGTAAATCTCAAATGTTTCATGACGACTTAAATATTTTTGACAATTGAGTGTCCCCCTAAAATCGAGGTTGGATATCTGAAACCAAAAAATGGTTTATGTTATGTAACACTGTAACAGAAACGACTGAAGCAAACTGTTTATTTGAATACTATTGTAATTTGATTACGCATTTTTCATTAAATAACACTTTAAATAAAATGTGAGTTCTAATGAAAGACAAAAATTCAGTTGTTTACGACGGTATTAACAATGTCAGCGAGCAAATCGTAATGGTTAAAGTATACAGGCGCTATTTATGCTGTTACAAGTATGGTTTGATGTCTTCATGTTTTTTATTTTTTTTCGCTTGAAATGTTTTGAAATGTTATTTCAGTTCCCAGTAAGTTGGCTAAAAACATACACTGTAAAGTTTTCTTTGGCCGTTAATAACATTTAGCGTTGTTGTTCCCCCTTTATAGTATTAAAATATGACTTTCTACATAATAGATCGCCACTCATAATCTCACTTTCAACATCGCGTATTGAGATGGACAAATTGACGTGACGGACACGGACGGACAGTGTGAAATGTGAATACAACTTGACGTGACGGTTCCGTGACGTGACGTTGACGTGACGGACAGTGTGAATTGGCCTTTTGGCTTCCATATATCAATCGGGCCTGTATGTGGAATTTTCAGTATAATTTCATTGGAAGATGAGTGTAACTTTTACGTTTATTTGCATTGTGATTTTCCTATTGTACGATAGTAGTAGTAGGAAAAAGTGGTCCCATCGGTTGATCTGGTACAAGGCAATTCAGAAACGCGCTGTCAATAGACAGTAATTCTATTTTTTTATCAAGTGCGTTGATGTCAACGATATTCTTCATGAAACAGTAACATCTCTGGTGAAGCTTACGAAGCAAGTTGTGGTTGTTTGAATGGAAGTGTAAAATTTGCATCTCGTAAAAGTTTGACAGGATATCCCCGCAGGTTCCCTGCTTTGCGGGCGAACTAATTTTACGCTTCCAACGATATCGTGTGAGTGCTGTTTACAATAAGTGCTAACTGTTTGATTTGCAACCGTGAGGGCCTTACAGAGTTTCTCAATAATTTAGTACTTTGATGTTGTTCGTCCCATATCAGCGAGTGCCAAAATGAAGTGTAAATAGTGTTCTGTTTACATGTGTTTGGTTGTATGAAGCTCATGTATGTGGTTTTTAGTCTTCAGAGCGTCTTGTATTTGCGTTTTAGACTTAATTACAGTTAGATAAACGACGCAACAAATTACCCAGTCTGTGAAATGTTGAAATATTTGTTAACTCGTCTTTCGTCTCGGGGATTTCCGTTGGTTTGAGAGGAAGTCTGTCTGTGTTTGCACTTTCGCTAAAATATCTTGGGGGTTTCAGCCGTAACGTGCCCCAAATCTATGCCTATCGTGGGCGTAATTGAAATGTGTGTTGCAATACGGTGGGACGTGTTGATCTCTTAGATATAATTGAAGCTACGTAGTGTCCCTATCACCTCATCCCGTACTTCATGCTCGAAATACGTGTGAAAATCCTCGTTTTCGTTTTTACCATGAAAGTGTTGGGTCACAGCTGACACTGTAGTAAACTGAAGACCGCGATACCACCGCCAGCTTTTACTAATGACGCTATCAGCATGTCGGAAAGCCTGTATACGCCATAATATCGAAATACCTATATACATTATATATAATAATCTGTGGATATCCTCGTCAATTGCAGATTACAACAATAGAATTTACCATTGATCACAGGTGTCGGCCCAAAAATTATCTTCTTTAGTGCTCACTTGTGGGAGGGGGTAGACACCTCTTAACCTATACCTTACTATCAGAGTTAAGCTACAGATCACTTTTTAAACACAAAATCTTAATCTATAATTTATGTCTTGCTTGTAAACAAACTACCATTTTTACCTCAGCTACCACAGTTACTCACAGCACCTACAAACTCACTCGCACAGAATACGCCGACGCCATAGGTCAAAGGCAACAGTTGGTATCCCCGTCTTCAGATGAATCAAGTTGATACTTATGAATGTTGTAGCGATTGATTAATGTTATACTAGCGAACACTTTGTTTTCGTGCAATGAACATTAGATGCATTCTTCTTTCCAGTTAATGTGGCAAGATGAAGGTATTATACATAGCATCTCATATCATCGCAAAATATCATAGGCTACAAAAGAAATGACATTCTTGCCAGATATTTTTGTGGTGTACCATTGAAATATTATTCAGAACAATTACCCATTTAGTCTTACAAATATCGTGTTATAATTTGTGGTAAATTGAACCAGCTTAGAAATGTAAGATCATTTTTAGTAACAGAAAGTGGTTGATTTTGGCTCAGTCATACAATACTGGAAATATTTTATCAGCCTCCCCCTTACACACACACACACACACACACACACACACACACACACACACACACGCCATTGGGGGTAATGGGGAGATATGATAGAGTTGTTCGTGAAATGAGAGAGAGAATTTTTACCAAATTCATCAAAGCAACTGCTTGTTGCTATATTCTGCATGTAAAAGAGTGTTGCACCCAGGAGTAGGTGAAATTTTACTCCAGTAAGCAAACAGCCGTAAACGGTTTTAATGTCACTTGCAATATGCTAGTAACTGTTTAAAATACGTAAAAATCTTCTGTGACACATCTATAATTATAGAACATTTTGTATTTCTAGCATTTATCATGGGCATGGTACTGATTGTAGAAACTGAAATATGGGTTACATTAAGGGAACGGGGGAATAGTAAGTTAATGTTGGTAGGGAATCTGTCAACCACAGAGCAGGAACAACATTGAGTAGCACGGGGGGAACACAATGGTAAATAGTGGTGATAATTTCCCTCAAACTGCTGCTTATTGGCTGCCCTGTAATGTGAAGTACTTAGCAGTGGCCCTAGCCATTGTGTTTCCTTGAGTTGTTTATTTCACAGTAGCGGTAAACAAAACCATTAGGTTATTCGACTAAAGTTTATGCATAAGTGACTGGCACTTGCCATTTAGACATTGGCAACTGAACGATGAATGAGGTAGGTGAAGGCAATCTGGAGTCATGTTCGGGTGGCCAACAAGAAATAGCTTTGGCCTTTTCGGTTTGTAAACAGGTAGTAGATAAGAGGATAATTAATTTACTCACGAGATAAGGTTATATCAAGAACCTGTTTACTATAGAGCAGGAACAGTATTATTTATGTCACTCTGGACACAAAAGATTATTCCCCTCATTCTCAGTCCAAAACCCTGTGCAAAAATCATATTTTTATATTCAGTCCCATAACTAGATAACTAGCCTCAAACTTTACAAAAAAATGAAAATTTTTCAAATTTCAAAAATTCATAAAAAATAAAGGAAACATTTGTAAGTGTTCTTGCTCTATGTGAGGCTTGTAGTGTATGATATATAACTACAGGAAAAAAATAGACTCATAAGACACTCCTTGTATGTTATTACTGGGCCTAAAAAATGGATTTTTGAAAATTTGGACACCAAACTTTGGAGGTCATTTTGACTGGTTATTTTTCAATTAGGGTATTTTGTGTAATAGACAATGTTGTAGAGGACACTTTTCTAAAAACAATCATGTCAATTGCAATGTAGTACCTTAACCCAGTGCTGAAATATTCAAATTTTCGCTAATGTCTCCGGACTGAAAAATCGGCGCACACCGACAAATAAAAATGGCCACCATTCAGCAAAGGTGCAAGATAAATTACTTTAAAAAACCGTTTTGAACTTCTCAAATATAGGGCAACAACATATAAAAAAATTAAAATATTTAAAAATGGTCAAGCAATCATCCCTGTACCAATTCATATGGATTGACCCATATAGGCATTCTTTTGTTCCTCGTTCTAGTTGGGAGTGGGATAGGAAAGGAAATGCCTAGTAGTAGTGCAGTGTACCCTCCACCTCGCACTTTACGATGGATTGCAGAGTATGTATGTAGATCTCCTTCTGCACTGTGACAGTATGTTCATTTCGGGCAATGCTTCTACAGGAGGCCAAAGGCTAACAAGGTAGCCACTAATGCTATTATCTTGGTTTTTTAGTGTGATTCTCTGTCTGAAAAGGTTAAGATCATGATATACCTGTGTGATGTGAAACCTTACATTCCTCCTCCAATGTAGTGCTTTAAGTGCTGAAAATTCAGGCACATGTTATCTGAGGAATTCCAGCCCCCAAGTGTAAAGATTGCAGGTGTTTGTCACATCTGGTCACTTCATGTAGCCCTCCCCCGTCTGTCCACTTTGCTCACCGGCCTGCATGTTAATGTATAAAGATGAACACACATACAGAGGCAAAAAAGAAGTATGGACTGATCACCATGTGCCCTTGAAAACATCATTCTCTGCTCGTCACCACTTTCTTTGGGGATGACGGTAACAAAACAGTTTGCCTACCATTGTGGGCCCTCAGGGCTGTCACACTTTCTTCATGCTTGCTGGCTGGGGGAGCTGCTTCATTACTTCATCTGTTGTAACTCCAACATTTACTTTGGAAAAAATCCAGCCTGGGGACACCCATCCCCATCCTAAGCCAGAGAAGCAACAGCCTCCTCCGGCTCCTCTTGCAATGAAGATGTCCCTTGGGATACTGCCTTCTGCATTGTTTTCTTCCATGTAAGTGTCGATTCCAGCCAGTTTCTAAGGGAATCACAAACTGCTGGTTGCAGTGCCTCCTAATCTTCGATTCCCGAAATCAATTCAGAGAAGCCTTTCCAGCCTATGAAGCGAAAGGACACAAACATTCAGTCACCAGTGTGAGCCATTTGGGGAAGAACTCCCGACCTAGCCCCTATGGCATGGATCCCAATCCTTTCTTTTCCAATTTCCTTCCCTACCATAGCCCCCTCCCTCGCTAGGTCCCCAGCACGTATAGCCAGTCTGTGGGGGGGGGGGGGGTTGTTATATACCCTTCTGGCTGAGCCCCCTGACAACGCTCGGGTCACACTGCTGGTACCAGAGCTGCAACCTCTCCGTGCAGGCCGAGGAGTCGATACCTGTCCTCATGGGATATCAGGGCTTCCAACAATGGCCATTGTGCCAGGTGGCCTTTGCTGTGGCTGGGTGGTGCCCATGGGGAAAGCCCCTGATCGGGGTGGGTGGTACCTGGGCAGATGTTTCACACGATGAAATGTGTCAAATTAGATAATGGTCATGATATGGCCGTCTAAGAAGCCAGGAAGAATAGATATAATGCTGCTAGCAATAAGAGGACCTTCCCCTCTCTGTCTACCCCCAAGGAGGGGTGCCAGGTACGTCGGTTTGGGGTGAAACCCTTTCCACGTTACCTGGTCTGCACCGGGAGGGATGTTCACCACCACCAAACCTTAGTTCTTTGTTGAAGATATAGAAGATAAGTTTGGGAAAGTTGAAAACAGTGAGCAAGATGCATTCTGGATCAATGTTCACGAAAACAGTCTCTGCTGCCCATTCTGCAGTTCTGTGTGCATGCGACCATCGTGACGATGTTCCAGTGTCGGTAACCCATCATCAGTCGTTGAACATGGTGCAGGGTGTTATCTTCCATCACGATCTCCTCCTCCAAACTGATGAACTCCTGGCCAGCGACGTGTTCATTTTGTTTGCCGTGTGCAGTGAGGCCCTAAGGATTGAGTGGATACCGGCGCATTTATCTTGGCCTTCGAGGGGGATACTCTTCCAGAGAAGGTCAAGGTAATGATCTATCGTTGTGAGGTGAAGCCGTATGTTCCACCTCCCATGCGATGTTTCTGATGTATGCAGTTTGGGCATATGTCTTCTTGTTGCACAGTGGTCCCTGTATGTGGTGAATGTGGACGTCCACTTCCTGAGGGGAACCCCTGTGTTCCACATCCTGTATGTTTTAACTGTCATGAACACCACTCTTCTCGCTCTCCAGACTGCCCTGTATGTAAAAAGAGTAAAAGTTCCTTGAACACCTTACATGCCAGGAGACCCACTGAAAATTTGAGCATCTGAACCCCGTGCAAATGCCTGCTGGTTTTGCCTTGGTTACATCCCCTCCCCCCCCCCAATCCCATTCCAACCCTGTTCTTCCCCCTCCACCTCCTGCACCTGCCCTGTCCCTCCCCCCTACTCCTTCCCTCAGTGTCCCCCTTCTCCCTCCCAGGCAGGCCGCGGTGGCCGAGGGGACTGAGGCGCTTCAGTCACGGCCACTACGGTCGGGGGTTCAAATCCCCCCTCGGGCATGGATATGTGTGCCGTCCTAGTTCATAAGTAGTTTGTAAGTTCAGGGACTGATGACCCCGTAGTTAAGTCCCATAAGATTTACAAACATTTGAACATTTTTTCTCCCTCTCAGCCGGAGTTCTCCCCTTCTCTGGCACTTGGTGAAGGTGCCCCCCCTTTCCCAGGGTTCCTCTTCCTGCTTCCCGGCGTCCACCAAATAGGAGGTCAACTGCCACAAGCTGGCAGCTGGACACCCAGTCCAATAATACACAGGTCACCTGATCCTCATCAGTGCCAGACCTTACTGACACCAGTTCTGTCTCTCTCTCTCTCTCTCTCTCTCTCTCTCTCTCTCTCTCTCTCTCTCTCTCTCTCTCTCTCTCTCTCTCTCTCTGACCTGTCCTTTCTGTCCTGCAAGAGAGAAAGAGGAGGAGACGGATAAAAGGAAAAAGGAGCAAAAGTCACAGGACAAGGCGCCTCCAGTAGTCCTGGAGGCACCATCTTTGTCCTCGCAGCCAAATAACCCTACTGAACTTGGGTCTGATCCACTGTACATAGATGTCGTTCCTCCCTTGACGGTGACGGACATTGACCCAGATTTATGAAACGCATCAGTCCATTCGCCTTCCATATGGGTCCTCGATCTGTTCTCATCCAATGGAACTGTAACGGCTACTACCGTTGCCTCCTGGAGTTGAAATGTCTTATTGCCTCTTACTCAGCAGCTTGTGTTGTTTTGCAGGAATCACATTTCACTGATGGCCATTCACCAACAATCTGTGGGTTCCAGGCCTTGTTGGAACCATGTTCGCCCCCTATAAGCATGTGGTGGAGTCTGCACCCTAGTTTGTATGTCTGCTGCCTCCTCGCAGTACTCCTTCAGCAACTCCCTCCTCCCTTCCTCATTCTTGGGGACTTCAATGCCCGTCATTTTTCGTGGGGCAGTGCTTATACAACTAGTCAGGGCCACCTCGTAGACCAATTCATTGGTGATCACAACCTGTGCATCCTCAATGATGGTTCCCCAACCCATTTTAGTACTGCTCATGGCACCTTTTCTTCCATAGATCTTTCACTCACTTCTCCTCCCCTTTTCCCTTTACTTCATTGGTCACTGCATGACAACCTTTGCAATAGTGACCACTTTCCATTGATCTTTCATTCTCCTCACACTGGATGAGGAACAGGATACCGTCTTGGGTTTTCTGTCATGCTGATTGGCCTTTATATACATCCCAGGTGGTTTTCACACCATCCCTGTCTGACTGTATAGATGATGTCATCAGTGATGTCTAATGCAATTACTCAAGCTGCTAGCATTGCTGTCTCCCAGTCAACAGGCCCTCCCCGCCGCCGTCCAGTTCCATGGTGGAATGCAACCATTGCCTCAGCAATTTGTGAGTGCCGTCGAGCCTTGCAACGTCTTAAGTGCTACCCATCCCATGCTGCCCTTGTCGGCTTTAAATGCCTTTGTGCCGAGGCTTGTTATATAATCAAACAGAGCAAGCAGTTGTGCTGGGAGCATTTTCTCTCCTCCTTGGGATCTTCTGTATACTTGTCATTGGTGTGGGCTATGCTCTGCTCCATCCTAGGTTGCCAGCAGCCGTCCTCAATCCCTGGCCTTGCGTTAGCAGATGGGGTCTGCACTGATCCATCGAATCTTGCAGAGCACCTTGTGGCTCACTTTGCGAAGGCATCGGCGATGGCTTCCTACCTGGCGGCTTTTCTTCTCAATAAACAACAGGCTGAAGCTTCAAATTTGTTTCACCACTCACGGTGAGGAACTTTATAACAATCTCTTCACGGAATGGAAACTATGCCTGGCCCTTTCTTCTTCTCATGACCTCGGCCTGGTTCCATCCGTAATCAACTTCTCAAACATCTCAGGCCCCCACAACGGCAATATCTTCTCCAGGTATTTAATCACATTTGGCTCCAAGGGGCTTTCCCCTCGCCGTGGAGGGACAGTATAGTGGTTTCTGTTATTAAGTCTGGCAAGGAACTGTCATCCCTGGACAGTTACCGGCCGATTAGCCTAACAAATGTGCCGTGTAAACTGCTCGAACAGATGGTTGCCTGCAGACTGTGCTGGGTACTCGAATTATGTGGACTTCTGTCACCTTATCAGTGTGGGTTCCGTGAGAGCAGGACCTCTATCAACCATCAACTGCGACTGGAAACAGCAATCAGAAAGGCCTTCTCAAAACATCAATATCTTGTTGCTGTTTTCTTTGATTTATGTGAGGCATAAAACACCACTTGATGTTGTCATATTTTACATATCTTCCATGATTGGGGCCTATGAGGCTCCATACCATTTTTTTATCAGTCAGTTTTTATCCCGCCACATGTTCCGTGTGAGGAATGGCTCTTCCTTCAGCTCCCCACAGATCCAGGAGAATGGCATTCCACAGGGTTCTGTGTTAATTGTTACTCTTCTTAATCACCATTAATGGTTTGGTGAGCTCTGTTGGATCACTTATCATCTCTGCGTTGTACATAGATGACTTTTGCATATGTTACAGCTCCCACTTGATAGCCTTGCTGAACACCAGCTCCAAGGTGCCATTTGGCGGGCTTCCACATGGGCTATCTCACATGGTTTTCAGTTTTCCCCTTCTAAAATGCATTTCTGCTGTCATACTACAGTCCACCATGACCCAGAAATCTTCTTGGGTACTAAACGCCTTGAAGCTGTGGCACAGCACCATTTCTTGGGCCTCCTTTTTGATAAAAAAAAAAAAAAAACTGATTTGGCTGTCCCATATTCGGCAGCTGAAGATAAGCTGCATGTGGAAACTTATGCCCTCCGTTTCCCAGCTCACTCATCCTGGGGTGCAGATCGTACAACACTAATTTGTATCTACTGGGTTCTGATTCAGTCCCAATTAGATTATGGGTGCCAGTTTATGGCCCAGCAGCTCCTTCTGCTGTGAAATTGTTGGACCCTGTTCACCATTGCGGCATCCACTTGGCTACGGGTGCCTTCCGGGCGGCACTGTTGACAGTTTCCTTACTGAAGGGGAATCTGCCCCTTCTTCAAACTAGGTGCCATCAGCTTTTGGTGTCCTATGCCATTGCCATTTTTCCATTCCCTGGTCATCATGTTCTCTTTGAGGGCAACAGTTTTAGAACTCCTGATACTTGCCCTCAGGTGGGATTACCTGTTTGATTGCAGCTCGCTTCCATTTGTAGGGACTTCAACCTCCCTTCCCTTGACTGTGTGTGTCGTGCTATACCGTGCAACCCCTCCCCCTCCCCAATTGGATTGTCTCTCAGCCACAAATCCGATTGGATCTATACCAAGCCCTGAAAGCTTCAATCTCCCCCATGATCTTCCGGCGTTTGTTGCACACAATACTTGCAGAGTTTGAGTGTCACGATTTTCTACACTGATGGATCTAAATTTGCTGGTCATATGGGATATGCATTTACATCTCTCATTGGTGTGGAATGCCATTCTCTGCCAGAATCGTGCAGTGTGTTTACGGCAGAACTGACAGCTATTAGTAGGGCACTTGATTTTATCAAACAGGTAACCCTGGATCTGTTTAGTCTGTTCTGACTCAATGAGCAGCCTGCAGGCCATAGACCGATGTTACTCCTCACATTCTTTGGTTATTAGTATCCATGATCTCCTCGCTGATCTTCATCATTGCTTTTCTCTGGCTCTCCAGTCATCTGGGTATACTAGAAAATGAACTGGCTGACCAGTTGGCTAGAGTAGCCTTAACTCCCTGCCCCTGCCCCTTCCCCTGGGCAATCCCGGGTGCAGATGAGATTGCTACTCATACAGGACTGGAACACCAACTGGCAGGTTACTGCTCCGTCTAGTAAACTACGCTCCATAAAGTCGACCACTGCAGCTCGGAGTTCTTCCTTATGGCCCTCTCAAAGGGAATCCAATGTCCTTTGCTGTCTCCTCATCGGTCACTCCAGGCTGACGTGTGGTTTTCTTTTGCTTAGTGACCCTCCACATTGTGGTTGTGGGGCTCTATAATCTGTGGCTCATATCTTAGTGAAATGTCTGCTCCTCTTGGCACTCCGTGCCAAATACCGAATTCCGCACTCATTGCCCTCGGAGTTGGCGAATGATTCACGGATGGCTGACGGAGTCCTCGGATTTCTCCTTGAAAGTGGTTTCTACTCTCAGCTATAAGATTTTATCTCTGGCACTTGGACAGGTGGGTGGGTTTGTGGCCCTCCCTGCCAGCAGCAGGGTTTGGAGCTCTCTCCTCCCCTTTCATTAACAACTTCCATTCCTCCTCTTAACTTGGTTTTAATTCACATTGTTTCCCTTTTTTACATTTTTAAGCTTCTGATGTAGTAGCATACACTGTTCTCCTGTATCTGCTTGTCAATAACAGGGATTCTAGAATTGTCATGTTTCTTGCAGAATTCCATTTTTTCTGTTGGTTTTAGTCCTGTTATACTTGATTTTAAACCCCCCCCCCCCCTTTAGTTCCTTTATTTTACTATTGGTACTGTCGTAGCCGACGACCCTCTTGCTTGAATTTCATACAGAGGTCATGGGACTGATGACCTAGTTGTTTGGTCCCATCCACCCATCAACCAACCAACCAACCAACCAATGCCCTCATGCCTCTCTGCAAAGCTCTCAAGGCAGTAGCAGTCAGAATTTGGGCAGTGAGGGGAAATTACTATCTGTTCTGAAACTTCCTGGCTGATTAAAATTTTGTGCTGGGTCTCGGACCTGAAACCTTTGTCCCCCTTCTTCTGTCAGTGCCATCCCTCCCCCCTCTCCCATCCTATGCGCTCTTCAAACTGTAGTGTTATATTCACAGGATGTATACACAACAGGAGATCCGGGAATATTTTCATCCAGAAAAAGTCCAGAATTTTTCATTGTTTACACTAATAGGTAATATTTTTGTAATTTTGGTTGGTAAGCCCTCTGCTGCTGAATAATAATGCAGCAATAAAACATAAACAACAGGATAACATAAAAAAATACTTTAGTTGGGGAAAAGGGTGTTATGCACAACAATATAATGCCGTGCGCACAGCCTACAAGCATCTGCCGAAAGCAGAATGTGTCAAAGGCATCAGGACGAAAAGTATGCATTACTTCAAAACAAACTGTTGTTGATGAGTGTAATGTTTCATCTGTTTGCAAATAGTGAAGAATCTATACTTCCAAAGTAAGTGGCCCAATATGAATTACATTGATAATGATGATATAGTGAGGACAGTTTACAAATCACCGCAAAGACGTGGTGACGAGCTGCGACAGGCACATACAAAAGACACACACATACAACACATTAAGCTATCGGCCATGGCCTTCTTCAGAAAATAGAACACCCATGCAATCACACAGGCACACAACACAGTCATACAACCATCACTGTGTTGTGTGCCTGTGTGATTTCATGAGTGTTCTATTTTCTGAAGAAGGCCATGGCCGATAGCTGAATGTGTTGTATGTGTGTGTCTTTTGTATGTGCCTGTCGCAGCTCGTCGCCACGTCTTTGCGGTGAGTTGTAAACTGCCCTCACTATCTTATTAATTCCAACCTGGACTTTCCATTATTATATTTACATTAATAATGGGAATTTGCTATGAATTTCTTAAATCACGAAAGTTTGATTTCCATTCAAAACAATGCTTTGGTGATAAACCACTTACAAAAATTTACGGCTATGAAGACCAGCCATTTATGCCAATTATTAAAAATTTTTACCCTAAAATCATGACACAAGAAAACAGCAAAATATATTTGAAAACCAATTGTAGCTGTTGTGTTGGATTACAGCCTAAGAAAATACATGAAAACTGTAACCTATTCGTATAAAAGTGCAAAGTATTTTATAAACATCTGTGTTGTCGTGAAAAAGCTGGAATATATACTTTAATTTATGAAACAGATGTGAAAAACATCTGTTTGCACATGATCCACAATTGGTCTTTGTTACTTCCCGTCAATTGTCACACCATTACCAACATTCTTACATCACAAAAAAAAATAAAAAAATAAATACTCATGACGTATTTTAACACTGGGGCAGTGTATCACATATGAATCTTTTAATTAATTAATAAGTTTTATTACTCCAAGCCAAGTGTAACAGAAAAAGCACAATTCACCATAAAAAATTATTTTTCCTGAAAAGAGCATATTTTCACCTGGGAAAAGATTTACTTTTTACGTGGGAAATCTGAGAATTTCTTCTTCTTGTCTGTGTATACATCCTGTGTTCAAAACCTTATACCTGCAAAAGGTCTTGGGCTGAATGCTTTGTATTTTGTCACATTGTTTCAGTGGAACATGTTTTTATGTACCAGATATTTCATTATATGTTCTGTATGAATTTATATTTTAAGAGAGGAAATGTTTTAAAAAGTCACAAAGTTGTACATGTTGCACGACATTTCAAATAAATAGGTTATAAAATCCCCCTTGTATTACATTGCAACATTGTGACAGAATTTCAAAGCATTTGCTCAGTAATTTCAGAGGTTAACTGTTTTGAACAAACATTTAAGTTTGTTTAAAATAAAAATTGTTTGACTTACCCAAAGTAAAGGCTCGCCGATAGAATCATAAATCACAAATAAAAACACACAAACATTCAAGCTTTCGCCACCACTGGCAGTTTCTTCAGGAAAAAGAGGAAGGAAGGAGAGAAGAAAGGGAAGGATATGGGTTTTAAGGAAGTGGAAAAGGAGTCATTCCAGTCCCAGGAATGGAAGGACTTACCTTAGGGGACAAAATGGAAGGTAAACAAATACACACACACACACACACACACACACACACACACACACACACACACACACACACACACCTAGGCAGACCGTTTTGTCCCCTAAGGTAAGTCCTTCCACTCCTGGGATTGGAATGGCTCCTTTTCCACTTCCTTAAAACCCATATCCTTCCCTTTCTCTTCTCCTTCCTTTCTCTTTTTCCTGAAGAAGCTGCCAGTGGTGGCGAAAGCTTGAATGTTTGTGTGTTTTTATTTGTGGTTTAGGTTTCTATCAGCGAGCCTGTACTTTGGGTAAGTCAAACAATCTTTATTTTATACATATTTTTCCTGCCAGGAAAGTCTCCTTCTATAATATTCGTTTCAAACATTTAAGTTTTATTTATATAAATTTGTTCAAGAGCCCATTTACGCCATGAATATATACTTATAGAAAACTTTTATATTTTCTGTATTGTTTTGTTGGCATGTAAAAGCTAGAAAGTAAATGTGATTTTCGAATGGATAATAAAGTTTTCTATTATGTCTGTGTACCATTGATACTGCTTTTATATTATTCTAACCTTTTGTTACAGATTTTTGAACATATTACAAGAGAGACAATGGTGGCATTGGCAGAACAATCAGCTGATGTTGAAATGAAGAATGCCGATAGTCCCTCTGGTGAGGGAGATGCTGGTGACACGAAGAAAGATGGTGATGTTGTAAGCATTCAGGATATCAGAGAACATGCCAGGCAAATTGAAAAGGCAGTACAAAATAAAGAGCCTCGATTTATATTAAGAGTATTGCGATCTCTGCCAAATACACGAAGAAAACTTAATGCTGTTGTCCTTAGAGGCATTATTACTGGCTTCTACACACATTCTGCAACTGAAAAAGATGCATTATTAAATTTTGTGGAGGAGCCAATGGAAACTGAAGGGGCAACATCCCAGCGAATGCGTAGTGGAAAAAGTTCAAGTGCTCCTTTACTGCCTGAGGTAGATGCATACATACATCTGTTGGTCCTTCTTAAATTGATTGATAGTCGTAAGTACGAAGATGCAGTTACATGTTCTGATCTCCTTATGCAAAAAGTGACTGCACAGAATAGGAGAACTCTCGATCTTGTAACAGCCAAGTGTTATTTTTACCATTCAAGAAGCTATGAACTTACAAACCAGTTAGAAAAAATTAGAGGATTTCTTCACTCTAGACTGCGCACTGCAACTCTGCGGAATGATTATGAAGGACAAGGAGTTCTGATAAATTGCCTGCTTAGAAACTATTTACATTATAATCTATATGACCAAGCTGACAAACTGGTGTCAAAATCAGTTTTCCCAGAGTCTGCCAGCAACAATGAATGGGCTCGTTTCTTTTATTATCTTGGCAGGATTAAAGCAGCTCGTTTAGAGTATTCAGCTGCACATAAAAATCTTGTCCAGGCATTGAGGAAGGCTCCACAGAATGCAGCTGTTGGATTCCGGCAGACTGTGCAAAAGTTAGCCGTCACTGTTGAATTACTTTTGGGAGATATACCAGAACGACAGATCTTCAGACATGCTGCACTAAGAAGATCTTTGGCACCTTATTTCCAGCTAACTCAGGCTGTTCGCATGGGAAATCTTCAGCGTTTTGGAGAAGTACTTGAAAACTTTGGTCCTCAGTTTAGAGCAGATCATACATTTACACTAATTCTACGTTTGAGGCATAATGTTATAAAGACAGCAATCAGGTCTGTGGGATTGTCATATTCACGAATAGCTCCAGCAGACATAGCAAAGAAGTTGGGTCTTGATTCACCAGAGGATGCGGAGTTCATTGTCGCAAAGGCTATTAGAGATGGAGTAATTGAAGCTACACTAGATCGTGAAAGGGGATACATGCGTAGTAAAGAAACTACAGATATTTATTGTACAAGAGAACCTCAGTTAGCTTTCCATCAGCGTATATCGTTTTGTCTGGAACTTCATAATCAGAGTGTAAAAGCCATGCGGTACCCTCCAAAATCGTATGGCAAAGACCTGGAGTCTGCAGAGGAACGGAGGGAACGAGAACAACAAGATATGGAACTTGCAAAGGAAATGGCTGAAGAAGATGATGATGGTTTCCCATAATTTATATTTTTTTAAAGAACTGATTGTTTTTTGTTTTATGTAAAAAAAATTTGTGCGCTATTTAATTCACACAGTTTGCATTATATAGTTATTTTACATTGATTACAATAAATTTTCCTTTCCATACAAATGAATATAGTTAAATTATTTTTGTACTGCACATTTTGTTGCCTCACATTGTTTACAATATTGTAATGCTGTGGTTTGTAGTAGGTATTGTTTAATGTGGAACGTAGTTGCTCAAAAGTTAATAATTTTACTGATTTCAATTTTACATTTATAATACACACAAGACATTTGAAAAACAAAATCACTTGACAGCTTTAGAAATTTTGTGTGATAATATAAACACATAATAGCTGAAGAATTTTCAGTCTCTATTGAATGAAACCCATATATACAATAGGTCGAATTATTTTCATTTCATCGACATTGACTAAAATGGAACTGAACTATAAATAGATTGCAAGAGCATACACTGATACCATATTTACCCAAATCGAATCCACACTTATCTCGATTTTGGGGTCCAAAATCCCACCTAAGACTTAGAATGGGTGCAATGGAAACAGAAGTTCTGAGAAATGATGCTAAGAACTGTCACATCTAATGTTTGCTGTCAAGTATAAGCAGTGATAAGCATGCTTTTTAGATTCAAAAGATAAATACTAGTGCCAAATCTTCTGCATAAGGAAAGAATCCAAATAAAAGTAATGAAGTAAAGGATGAGTCTCTTTCCTGAGCTTCGACCACTGATTTGTAATACAGCATTCAGTCAAGGAAAGATAAATTCAGTGTTACTTCAAATATAGATTTTCAAATATTCGTTGCAACAAAAATATATTTTACATTGGTACAAACAATACTAAGGGCTTTAGGATATTGGCTCGAGTTGGTAGCTGTTAATGTGTAGTTAATAAAGATTATAGTATCAGAGCTTTAAATAGGGCCTATTTCTTTGGCATGTCAGGAAAGATTCTCGTGTATTTCTACACTTTTACGTAACCTGAGAGACAAGGAAAATATGCAGTGACTATATAGCACTTGAATTGAAGCAGTTGTCTGCTTTGGCATTTTTGGCAATGAGTGTTTGCAATTGTCATTCATCATGACTATGGCAACAATACAAACTGATCCACTAACAATCTACATAGCCCCAAGATTAAATTACAAAGCACTAATCAATTGAAACAGCTATCATCATTAGAAATTAGGATTGCATTGTGGAGTCTTGTACTGAAGCAAAGTTTTCTTCACGCATGATCAAAACCTAGTATTTAATCACATTTTTCTGCAAAATACAGTATCTGTACCCAGCCTCATTACAAACATAAAACAGCTGACACTTTCACTCACTTGCTCATCTGAAATATATTGATGTGTTTCTATGAATATTTAAAGATTTGCATGTTCTTGAGTAGGCACAAAATAATAGCGCATCCGACAGCCCCAGATATGGGGGGAGGCTGCCCTGGGTGGTACTCGGTGGTGCCGCAATGTGTTCTAGATGAGGTGACATGACTCTGTTGAGTGGAGAGAGGGTCAAAAATAGTGACAATGAGTGTGGGGTTGGGGGGAGAGAGAGACGTTTGTCGTAGAGCGTGGGGGGGGGGGGGGAGGGGGAGAAGAGATTACCATGGTTGTGCCGCAGTTGGGAAATAATCCGGCATTGATTCGGAAAGACTGTTTGCACCAGACACACTATTGGCTGTGCTCATGCATGCTTCCCCTTGTATATCATTTGGTTACCACATAAACAAGGAATTGCAGACACCTAAAAATTATTTTCATCAAATTAATCTTGCTGAAGTTCTAATGCTAAGCTTATGACTTGAACACAACTACTGCATCCGTATCTTCATCAAGTCTAATTTGTATCTTGTGCTAGAATGAATAAACTTTGATTCTGAAGTGCAGTGCACAGCTTTTACCCCCATTTAATTTAGTCTCATTTTTAGGTGTGATTTGGATAAGAGTGGAGCTTAGGTTTGGGTAAATATGGAACAATGACATCTTAGCTGTATACAGAGAAATGAGCAAATGTTTTAAGAGTGAATACTGCGATATGTCTATTTAAACACAACTTGTTTTCTGTGTGGTAGTATTTAAGAACAACTCATTTGTTACAGGCATTGAGTCTGTGGTGGAGGGTTGGGTTGGGGGGGGGGGGGGCACTTGGTGATCTTTGCAGTGCAATATATCCTCTTATTGTTGAATTCTGACTTAGAATTTCCATGGTTGCAAAATTTTAATACGAATTATTTACAGAAGGATGGAGGAGCTGGTAGAAGCTGATCTTGGGGAAGACCAGTATGGATTCAGGAGAAATGTAGGAACATGGGAGGCAATCCTCACTTTACGGCTTATCTTAGAAGATAGATTAAGGAAAGGCAAACCTACATTTCTAGCCTTTGTAGATTTGGAGAAAGCTTTTGACAATGTTGATTGGAATACGCTCTTTCAAATTCTGAAATAAACAGGAGTAAAATATGGGGAACGGAAGGTTATTTACAATGTGTACAAAAACCAGACAGCAGTTATCAGAGTTGAAGGGCATGAAAGGGATGCAGAGGTTGGAAAGGGTGTAAGACAGGGTTGTAGCCTTTCCCCAATGTTACTCAATTTGTAAATTGAGCAAGCTATAAAGGAAAGCAAGGAGAAATTTGGAGGATTTAAAGTTCAGGGTGAAGAAATAAAAACATTGCATTTTGCCAATGACATTGTAATTCTGTCAGAGACAACAAAGGACCTGGAAGAGCAGTTGAACGGAATGGACAGTGTGCTGAAAGGAACATATAAGGTGAACATTAACAAGAACAAAACAAGGGTAATGGAATGCAGTCTTAGAAAATCAGGCGATGTTGAAGGAATTAAATTTTGTAATAAATCAATAAAGGTGGTAAATGAGTTTTGTTACTTGGGCAGTAAAATGATATATGATAGTCACAGTACAGGGGATATAAAATGCAGAATTGCATTGGGAAGAAAAGTGTTTTTGAAAAAGAGAAATTTGTTAACATCGAATATTAATTTAAGTATAAGGAAGTTCTTTCTGGAACCATTTGCGTGGAGTGTTGCCTTGTATGTGAGTGAAACATGGACGATAAACAGTACAGACAGGAAGAGGATAAAGGCTTTTGAAATGTGGCATTACAGAAGAACGCTGAAAATTAGGTGGGTGGATTGCGTAACTAATGAGGAAGTACTGAACAGAATTGGGAAGAAAAGGAATTTCTGGCATACCTTGACTAAAGGAAGGGATCGTTTGGTAGGATCAATTCTTAAACATCAAGGTATCATGAATTTAACGTTGGAGGGAACTGTGCGGGGTAAAAATCACAGAGGGAGACCAAGAGATGAATATAGTAAGCAAATTGAAATGGATGTAGGTTGCCGTTCTTATGAGGAGATGGAGAGGCTTGTTTAGGATAGAGTAGGGTGGAGAGCTGCATCAAACCAGTCTCTGGATTGAAGACCACAACAACAAAGTATGGCATCCTGGAGTGTACCTTTAGAGTGGAAAGCATAGGTTCTCATATTCTCGGGAATGAAACTAATTTCAGAAGAGTATTTGATTTTCCAGTGACTTAGAAAGTCTCTTGGTTTTCTCAATGCAATGAATTTATGACCACATGCAGCCCCACATCCATGTCAAGAATGAATCTCATAAAATCTGTAAGGATAGTTCTGATTGTCTAGCTGATTGTGGGGGGAACAACATGGCCTTACAAGAATCCTGGAGTTTCAAAGCCATGATCATCATGCATACTCCTAATGGGATAGAATCCACAAACAAATAGGATGAGGATGTAGTTAACAAAGACATATGCAACAGGTGACATTTTTTTACATCAGAAAGGCAAAGCTATTGTAAGGTCACATAATACCTTTGAACTTTTGGGTTCAACACTGATACATTTAAATTGCAGTTGGAGTTGTGAATATCATGCATTTGTTGAAGAGGAAGGGGGAGTATCTTGAAAATAAATATTACAGAATACCACATTCTGAGGTGAAAAAAATCCTGTCAGTTTGTAGGAGTAATTTAACGTTGTCTGTAGAGTAATTTAACGTTGTCTGTAGAGTAATTTAACATTGAAACTTCCTGGCAGATTAAAATTGTGTGCCAGAACCAGGACTCGAACCTGGGACCTTTGCCTTTCGCGGGCAAGCGCACTACCGACTGCTAACCCGACACGACTCACAATGCCAACTCACAACTTTATTTCCGCCAGTACCTCGCCTCCTACTTTCCAAACTTCACAGAAGCTCTCCTGCGAACCATGCAAGACTAACACTCCTGGAAGAAAGGATATGGTGGAGACATGACTTAGCCACAGCCTAAGGGATGTTTCCAGAATGAATCTTTCACTCTGCAGCGGAGTGTGCGCTGATATGAAACTTCCTGGCAGATTTTAATTCCTTAGGCTGTGGCTAAGCCATGTCTCCACCATATCCTTTCTTCCAGGAGTGTTAGTCTTGCATGGTTCGCAGGAGAGCTTCTGTGAAGTTTGGAAAGTAGGAGGCGAGGTACTGGCGGAAATGAAGTTGTGAGGCGGCATCATGAGTCATGTCGGGATAGCACAGTCGGTAGTGCGCTTGCCCGCGAAAGGCAAAGGTCCCAGGTTCGAGTCCCGGTTCCGGCACACAATTTTAATCTGCCAGGAAGTTTCATATCAGCGCGCACTCCGCTGCAGAGTGAAAGTTTCATTCTAATTTAACATTGTCTGTAGAGTAATTTAACATCGTTTGCTGCTGTGATTAAAAAGGTAGTAAAGCCAAGAAATTCCTCTACCTGGACAAATCTGTGGAAGTTGGAGCTATAACCTGTGCTCATGACAGCTTCTGCAAACACACACATGTGGTAAAGTTGGTTGTGCTTACCAATTCCTCTATAAAGTGTCATAATTGGTAACAGCACTGTTTCATCTTTGGGATGCATTTATTACTTTCAGAAGGGAGGTATAGTTTGTATAATAATCATTATATATAAATAGTGACCAGTATTCTATTATTAAAATTTTAAATCTGTCAGGAAGTTGAGAAATGGGACACTGTTAATCTATACAATTACTTTCTACCATGCCGCGTGGTTTTTAATACTAAATTACTAGAAATTCCTGAACTGTACAGTACTTTAAACTCATGTCTCTAGCATAAATCTAGTGTCAATCATTGTGCAAGAACTAATTAAGAGTTGGAAGATGTGATGAATGAGAGAAATATTTGGAAGAAACAGTTCCACCATGGCCCAAAATAGTATATGACAAAAGTGAAACTCAGAAGTCATGGTCAGATGTCAAAGTAACTTTTTACATGTACACACCATCACTGGGGTATGTAAATGTCATAAAGTTATTTCCTATGATAGGTAGAATGGCCACCAGAGAGTGTTAGTTTCATCTGGCCTGTTAAGTTATATGTAAAGAGTGTGAAAAGAATCATATGAGTGATAACTATGAGGGATATGGGGATGCCTTGTGCTAGTGATACAGCATTATTGAGAACTGAACCACTTTGAATAATTGCAATTGTTGGTCTCTGTTTGGCCAGCAAATCAGAATGAGCAATAACCCAAAGCACAGGCACATTTGTAAGCTTAAATTGACCCCATATAATGTCAACAAGTGAGGATCACTCTGTTTGCCAAGCACATTGTAACCCCTTCACATCTGTGCTTGCCATACACGAACAAGCATTGGTCTCAATGCAACATTCTCTCTCATCCCATGTCTTAGGTTCGAAACGAGAAGTGACGAGACTAGGACATTATGGCCCTAAACGTAAGCTACTATTAATACAAAAATCTGTTTTTGGAGCTGAAAAATAGACTGCCAATAAATGGTGTTACATTTTGTACAGCAATAAATCTGTTGTACACTACTCCCAATGACCCATCAGCAAATGTGGTGATGACCTGGAGCTCTTTCTTCCTGTTTTCCAGAGGTACAGCTATGTTACTCTTGATGTCATAGGGTGAGAAACATTGAGGGTATGATTTCAGATCATGGCTGGTAGTGACTGAGGGACTTTCAATAGGACAAGAGGTATCTCATAGACATCCCACTGCATCATGTGCTACCTTCCTGGTAACAGTATTGTGGTGCCATTTTTCTAATGGGGTAACATTGTCTCCATGAACTGCATGGTTTTGAGGTACACCTGCGGCCAGTAAGATCACTAGATCTGTCCCTGATAGATTATCTATAGGACCAGTTCTAATGGCACATGGGCCACCTCACAAAGAACAGCTTTGACATCTCTCCCATGTGAATCAGTAAATGCATACAGGTCAGTGAGGGATAGTTATTTCTAAATTGGTGTATCTTTTGTAAATTGGTCTCTCTTTTGTAAACATTGAAATAACATCATGTATCCTCTCCCCCTGTGAAATTTCATTTCCTCCTCCTATTCTGGGTGCTGCTTTTTCTGGCAATGTACATCAGGAGTAGAAGACTTAACACTATCTACAAGTAAGCTGATTAAAATGCCTGTACTAGGTCAAGGCACCATTGTACATGGTGTAAATTTTAAGTTGACAAACCAGAATAACTCAAAAAATAAACTGCACATGAAAAAATGTGTAGAATCCAAAGTTGATTATTATCAAGGGGAACATTTGCTGGTGCTAAAATTAGCCGAGCGCCCCAGCCCCTGTAGGTGGCATGGGAGGCAACTTTAAAATTTCTTATGGGAACCCCCATTCTTTTATTCAGAATCAGAGTCTACGTTAAAAAAAATGTACATTTTGTCGCAAACACCATTATTTAGTTGATGCTGTAATTAAAGAAAATCTAAGTTCTCATTTTTTGTGTGGAAAATGGTTACAGATAAATAAAAATTACTTGTTTACTTTGTAAATTCTGATTTACAGCACGAGTCAATAAATGCATCGAAGTTGGTCATCACTTTGAACATTTGATCTCATAAAATGGTGAGATGCAAGGGATTTGTGAACAATGAGCAGGCCGGAAGTGAGAGGCAAGGGGACTCACTGGAAACAAGCACCCCGAAATTCATTTATTTGCAAATAATCAACAATAAAACAAAACCAATTGTTCCTTTTCAGGACCACCAAATGTTAAATGGGAATATATTCATCTTTAGTTAGTGAGTGACTTAGTCTTTCCCTGTATTGTGTGGCCTCTTGACCACAAAACAAAACTTACCGAATCTGTGGCAAATTAATATTTGGGTGATTATTTGTAAAACTCAAATTCCTCTCTCTCAAACCACATCCAATAGGTAGAGAAGGAGAGTTTAGTTTTAGCGAATCAAAATTTATGAAGTAAATAAGTATTTTTTATTTATCTGTAACTATTTTCCATACAAAAATGAGAATTTCGATTTTCTTGAATTACAGCACCAACTACCAAGAATTAAAAAAAAATTTTAAGACAAAATGTATGTGGTTTGTTTTTGTAAAATTTGATTCTGCAATAAAAAATGGGGGTTCCTATTTGAAAATTGCCTTCCATGCCACCCCCAGGGGAATGGGGTGGCGGGCTAATTTTAGCACCAACAGATAATAAATAACTTTTGATTCTACAAATTTTTTTCATGTGAAGGTTATTTTTAGTTATTCTGGTTTGTCAACTTAAAATTTACCAACATACAAAGGCTGTTGCACCTAAAAGTTGTCAGGTGTGTTTTTCTAGTATTTTTGGGTCATTTCACCTACAAAGGAACCAATATTAAAGTAACTCTATTCAGCCATCTCCATATTTAGTGAAATGTAGAGTGAATGTTCTATGTGGTCTTTGAAAGTATTATATGAAAATACAGTTAAATTTCTTCATTGATTAAATTTTAGGAGCTTTTAAAGAGAGGCTTATCACCTTTACAAAACACACATGAAGGTGCAAAAGTGTCGAGCTTGCTAGGCATTCTTAAAAGTTCCATCAAACATGTGGTAATCTATGCTAACATTCATGACTACATTTATGTGCAATTTTGAGAACCAAGGTTTGACAGATCTCATATTTTTCATGTGAACCAATCACATTAAAACTTCAGAGGGTTATTTCCATCCATGATGTATATCATGGATCAAATTTAATTAACACAAGATGTAGACTAAAATATATGCATCTTTATAGATGGACAAAAAGCTGTTGCAAAGGGTGGGAATTTTTTTAGGGCAATATTTCTACTGTGTCTATTCAAATCTGTGTTTCTTGGCACTACTCTTTCTAGCATTCTTCAAGCTTTGTTTAACTTCTGGGTCTTGCATTCTGATGAATAAGAATGCCTTTCAAATGAAGGGAAAATCAATTACTGGTAAATAGAAAAACTAATACAATTTGAAGTTTTAAATCAAAAATGTCGAACTTGTTTTGTTATAGTATAAAATTTACCTGTGATATAGGTAATGTTTGCTTCATCCATCCAAGATAACTGCAAAGATTTGAAGAGGAAAGAAAAAAACTTTATGCAGTTTGGAATCGTAATATTGTATGCTGCAGTATTCTATGGCATAACCAGGAAAAAAGCTGCTAGTTTTCCTTGATGTCACTTTAAAAGCCAGTGATCTCAAAGAAACAGTAGAATAAAAGCACTGGATCTCTATTGAAAGGCACACATTGGAGACCTGTCAGAAAACTGTTTATTTTATGGACACACTTATTTTGAAAACTACTGATTTAAGAAGCCATCAGTTATGTAAAATCATTGAAGTATATACCTTATGCAGCTAAAATGAAATGTTAGAGAAAATAATTTAATTATTTGGTGGATTTTGCTGAGAATTATTCATTTGTTGTTCAAGGTGCTGTGCAAGGGTTTCATTGAAAGGGTAGTCAGGCGAAATTACATGCAGTTTTGTCAAAGTAGTAATTTTGTATGGGCTGTAACTGTCTCCATCATGAGACCATTGCTCCACATGTATTTCAAATAAATTCATTACCATATTTAAAGACATTGATTGAAAATATTCAGAAAATGTATTTCTTTAGTGAGGGTTCTGCAGTTCAATATAAAAAATTATCAAAGATATTAATTATAACTGTGAAAGGGCATTCCAAATCAAGGATCAAAACACAACCACCCCAAATTCAATGAAATTTTGTTCGAAGTTACTATATGGTTGCTGATGGTTAAATACAAAATTTTAATTCAGTACATTCAGTGATTGAATTTATGGGCTTCTACATATGATGGTGCAAAAGTGTTAAGTTTGCTAGGCTTTCTTTAAAGTTCTCAAAAATATGTTGTAATTTGCTTTTACTTTAATATACAAAGACATCATTTTATACTGAATCGCCTCATTTTCTCCTTCCTGCCAAATTTTTATTTGACAAGGCATAGTAAATCACCTTGTAATAGAATTGGAGGTTGGGGGGGGGGGGGAGACAGCAAAGAGAATAGCAGCCCGTGTTCGTCTACCATGGCCCTTAGATAACCAAATAGTGACTTCACATGATTAGTTGAAAGTCTCTGATGATAGTATTCCAGGCTTTTTTTTTTATGTACCAAAAGAAGAAATTGAAAAAATCAAAAATCAGCCTGATCAAGAAACCTGTTTGGCAGGGGACATACAATTGCTGGACGAAGTGAATACCACCAGTTTAAGCCAATTAATTTCAATCAGTTCAGAGTAGGCAGTTTCCAATTATGCATCTTCAGGTGGAAAAAAATGCAATATCTCATTTGCAACTTTACAACCAAGACAGTATGTTGCATGCATGTATGTATGTATTTATGACAATATTTAGTGGGTTGGAAATGTGTGAAGTGTCCCATGAACAACAAGATGTCCTCATCAGCTTTGTGTGTCCATAAGTTTCTGCTCTTTTTGTCCACTGACCAACTGCTAAAAACACCAAATGGATTCAAAAGTAAGATATTTTCATGACTTTTGAAGCATCATCATCAAGCAGACAATGCAATTATCCATAATCCATGTTTGACAAAATTGTAGAATTATTTATCCAAAAATGTAACTGAATTTTTAGTATTTTTGTTCTACAAATTTGGTATTTTATGTATTATAACTGTTGCTAAGGCTTATGTTAATGTTTTAAACTTGAATTAAAAATTAATTACCAGTAGTGTTATGAGATTTCATGAGCAAAATATTTATCTTTTCAATCTTATGAAAATGATAAAATAATAACTTTTTAAAAGGTGGTGTTATTCATAAAATGAAAGATCCAGAAATTAAACAATATAGATTTGAAAATTTAAAGCATGCTCTTTTTAGTAGTGTAAATAAAAAAGAATTGAACAAATCACTGTTGAGATATTGCATATTGCCTGCCCCCCCCCCCCCCCCCGTCCCGTCCCTCCATAAAATACCCTTAAATTTTCATGTAGTGAATTTTGATGCAATTGGTTCTTATGAAAAGCAATAATTTACTGTCATAACCTTGGCTCTCAGAATTGTGCAAGAAATTTTTAGCCAAAACAAGAGGTTTGTATCTATTTTTAGATATGGCTAAATCCCTAACCTTCGCCTGGAGTGATTGAGTATAAAAAGTTGTCTTTGTACATTAAAGTAAAAGCAAATTACCACATATTTTTGAGAACTTTAAAGTAAACCTAGCAGACGTGACACTTATGCACCATCGTATGTGATGTGAAAAAGAGTAGCCTTAAAAAGCCCATAAATACATCCACTGAATGTACTGAATTAAAATTTTGTATTTAACCATCAGCGATCATATAGTACCTTCAAGCAAGATTTCATTCAAATTGGGGTGGTTGTGTCTGGATCCTTGATTTGGAATGACCCTTTTACAATATGTAGTTGGAGTTGGCCCTGACAAATGGTCATTTGATATAATGCCTATTGTCGACAGAAAGCATAGTTTCCCATTATGAACAAAATGCTTTTTAAAGCAGAGTTTTAATTCCCCTTTTGATACAGCAGTCTCAAATTAGTCTACTATGATGTCAGTATGTATAAAAGACAGTAAAACATTAATATGCAGTACTTCAGCAATGCTGATGTATGGTGGTAACAGTCAACATGGGCCGTAGACACTACTGTTGCTGCTAGAGTACTGGTCAATAATGTTTTACCATTAGTAGCCATGTGTGTGGGTTGATCTTGGATGCAAATTTCTTGACCTCGACTATAGGGTGAAGAAATGTAGGGCCAAGTGTGTTCTACATGCTTGAAGAAGAATCTAGGGAACCAGATTATGTGTGGTATAAGTGCAGGGCCAGCGCAAGGCACATGCGAAACCTGCAGTTGCACAGGGCGGCACTTTCTGAGGGGTGGCAAATCTGCCGTCCCTCCCCCATATTTTTAATTTCTTTAAGTCAAACTCAACATTCATGCACAAGAGGGGATTGGAAACCAAACCTCGGAAGCAGTGGCTTCGGGAACTGTGGCTTGGCGAGTCGACTACCTGCCGGCCGCCCCTGTTGAACAAGGGTAGCACCGTCGTGTTTATGCCGGAGGAACAGAGAGGGAGGAGCAGTCTGGCATGCACGCCGACGCCAGTATCCTTATGAGTGGAGCGCTGCCAGCCTGTTACCACTGTGCGTTTACTCACAACAAGCAGAAGACAAATCTAATTAGGAAATTCGAATGCAATGTTTGATAACTGTGATAAACCTGAAGCAATTTTGCCAATCCCTTCAATGGCAGTTTCCAAGTGTTTTATTCTTCACGCATTATGGAAAAAAGTCGTTGAACATTACTACAGTCAAACATGTCCAACACCTACAATGGCCAGAAGTATTCCGAATGGGTAAATACGCTGCGAGTAGTTACAAGAGATAAATACATTGTTAGTAAGCTTGGCATAAGTTGGGTTTCGAAGTAATTTTCAAAATTTTTGCTATCTGTTTCTGAGTGATAGTCAGACGTTTGGATTTTGAGCAATGAAACACCCTCTCCGCCTGCATGAACAACAAACTCTGACCGGTACTTTTGTTTGGCAACACTACTCGCACACTATCACTTTGCCGACATTTATTTACTGTATACTGCCGCTCGGGATTAGCCGAGCTGTCTAAGGCACTGCAGTCACAGAGTGTGCGGCTGGTCCCGGCGGAGGTTTGAGTCCTCCCTCGGGCATGAGTGTGTGTGTGTGTGTGTGTGTGTGTGTGTGTGTGTGTGTGTGTGTGTGTTTGTCCTAAGGATAATTTAGATTGAGTGGTGTGTAAGCTTAGGGACTGATGACCTTAGCAGTTAAGTCCCATAAGATTTCATTCTCATTTGAACATTTTCGTAAATTCACAAGGCTTATTAAAATTAGCTTCCATCAGGTTTGACTCCATTTTTGAGCTGGTGCTCAGCGACTGTTTTGTACAAATCTTTAGAGAATGTCAACAATCAGTAACAATTTTTGTCTTTATTTTCCAGATCTACATAGATTTCGGGCACAGTGTGGCTATTCTCACTGCTTTGAGTTTTGTTTACATCTATATCGTCATGCTGAACACAACTGTCAACATGACGGTTTAGATGTAAGCACATATTAAATGCTTTGAATGTCCACTCGGTGGCTGAAACATAGGTAGATCTGAAAAGTAAAATAAAAAATTGCGATTGATTGCTGGCATTTCCTAAAGATTTTTTAAAATAAAATATCACAAAAATTTTGTAAAAAAAAAAAAAAGAAAAAAAGAAAAGGAGAGAGAGAGAGAGAGAGAGAGAGAGAGAGAGAGAGAGAGAGAGAGAGAGAGAGAGAGAGAGAGAGAGTGAGTGAGTGAGTGAGAGAAGTAGCTGGGGGGAGGGGCGGCAATTTAGCAGCTCACACTGGGTGGCACTTGGGCTTGTGCTGGTCCTGTATAAATGTGTGGTTGTTTTAGGAGACACAAATACTTCCACAGGCCTGAAAAGACACCTACTAAGTCCAAACCAGACAGCATTTGGCACAACAGAACAATAAATAAATAACTACACATTAAAAATAGAAAACGCATGTCTTACCCAAAGCACAGGCCCGTCAACAGGCACAAATAAAATCACATACAAACACACATACAAGCTTTCGCTACCGTTGGTCTCTTCTTTAGGAAAAGAGGAAGGAAGGAGAGGAGAAAGGGAAGGGGGTGTGTGTGTGTGTGTGTGTGTGTGTGTGTGTGTGTGTGTGTGTGTGTGTGTTTATCCTCCCTTCTCTCCCCCAGGGCAAGTCCCTCCATTTCCGGGGCTGGAACGACTTCCTCCCCCCTCGACCCCCACCTACCCAAAACCCGCATCCCTTCCCATCTCCCATCCCCCCCCCCCCCACTCCGCCCCAAGAAGTGACCAACGGTTGCAAAAGCTTGAATGTCCGTGTGTGTTTTTATTTGTGGGTTTTTGTGTCTATCGGCGAGCCTGTGCTTTGGGTAAGTCAAACAATATATATATTAAAAATAGAAAACGGCTGACTTGCCCAAAGCACAGGCCCGTCGACAGAGACAAATAAAATCACACACACACACACACACACACACACACACACACACACACAAGCTTTTGCCACCGCCGGTAGCCTCCCCAGGAAAAGAGGAAGGAAGGAGGGGAGAAAGATACGGGCTCTAAGGAAGTGGAAAAGGAGTCATTCCAGTCCCAGGAGTGGAAGAACCCACCTTGGAGATTGGAGCTTATATCAAAGGAACAGGATAAACACTGAAGGTGGAGCCATGTTGATAGCGATAAAAAATAAGATATGTAGTGAGGTTAATGCAAATACATGATGTGGGTGAATATTATGGTTTAAAGTGAATTGAGTACGGTCATTGGATGTTTTATAGATCTTCCAGCTCAACAGCAGCAGCAGTAGTAGCAGAACATCTGAGGCTAAATTTGGAAAATAGTTCGCATAAATTGTCATGTTGTAGTATTAGATGGTGATTTTAACAAGTTCGCTGCATCACCAGTGCGGGCCGCTAACGCTCTAAGCAATGCCTGTAAGAGCACGTGCGCCAGAGCTGAAATCAGACCCCTGCGAAACCTGTAATATTGAAAGCGAATATAACGTCTGCAAAAAGGTGGTGCTAAGCTGCATGCCGATTATATGATAAATGCTACAAGCTCTCTAACTTATCAGCGTTTATTGCAAACAATTCTAATACGCCTCTGATTTATTGATTTTATTGAAAACTGGGAAGAAAATTAAATTCAAACAAGCGGTAAATCCACTTAATTGAGTGCTGTAAGGCGCGCACACACACAGCCGATAACATACGTCGGAAGTCGGCCGCTAGAGTGCGCCGCGGGAAAATGCGGCAAACGCCAGAGCACGCCACGGGCGAGTCAATGACCCAAACAGCGCAGAGTTGTGCTCTGCGCGCAGTGTGTTGTTTACCAGGTACGAGCTCACTTCGCGGGTATTCGTACAGCCAGTGCACGCCAGTGTTCTGTGTAGCAGTGAGAGTTGTTTTCCGTGAACACAACATTGGCGACGAGTGCGGTATTTTTTTTTTCCTCCGCGCGTTTTCCGTCTGAAGTGGTTGTTCGTCTTACACAATGTCTACTGGTTCTTCTGATGAGATTCTGCGTCGCCTCTTCGAACAACAAGAGGTTTTTGCAGCGGCGATTCACGCTCAAAACCAGGTATTACAATCTCTTGCTACAGCCTTGTCTAGTGGGTCCCATCCCCCCCTCCGTCCACCCCCACAGGTTGTTTCGCCCCCCACGCCCCCTCCGTCTTATCCGCCTCCTTTTCCGGCGTACGACGAGTCTGTCGAAGAGTGGGACGCTTATGAAAAATGGTTACGACAACATTTTCAGGCTTTTGGCTGGTCTGAGGCACCTTATGTCGTGCTTCATTCCTGTCGTGGCTGTCGCCTCGTCTGTATCAGCTCCTTTGCCAACTCGCCCCTTTGCAGGATCCTGCGTCGCTTTCTTTCGATCAAATGTGCGGCCTTTTTTCACAATATTACCGCAAACGGACTCGTGTGATAGTGGCCCGCGTTGAGTTTTACCGCTGCAGGAAGAGCCACAACAGTCTTATCGGGCGTGGGCCACGGACCTCCACGGTTTAAGCCGTCGTTGTCATTTTGTTAAGGATGTGCATAACGAATTGTATGCCGATCATATGGGCCGGGACGCTATTATTCGGCTCGCCAAAGATCTCGAGGTTCTCCTATGCGAAAATCCTTCTCTTTCAGAGGTCCTTAATATTGCGCAGTCTTTCGAGGTATCGCGGGCGGCGGGCAACCAAATTGAGGTTTGGTGTGAGGTGGCGGAAATCCAACCCACTTCTTCCCCGTTACAGGCAGGGTCGCAAAGGGATGACGCGGTCGCGACAGTCCGCGCGCAGCCTCGGCGCCGGAGCGATCGGCCCATTGCACGGCAGCGGAAACTCGGGCCAGGCGGCGTGCAGTCACGCGACCGGAAAATGCTTCCTTCGTGTCCCTCCTGTTTTGTCGATTATGATAGACCTGACTGCCCCAAGCGGAGGTCCATGTGTCACCAGTGCCACAAGAAAGGTCACATTGCTTCTGTTTGTGCCTCCAAAATCCAAGATTCCGACGCCAAGGTGAACGTAAATTGCGTCTCAGCGATTTCGGTTGCGCCCAACAAGCTCTTTATTGACGTCACGGTATTCCACAAACAGTTGCGTAATCAAGTGGACACGGGCGCGGCCGTCACCTTATTGAACTCAAAGACTTATTTGGATCTGGGTTCTCCCTCTCTCTTACCGGTGTCACGGAAATTGGTCAGTTACAATAAACAAAATATTCCGATCCTGGGACAGTTCTCAGCGCCTGTTACATACAAATCTGTCACTCGTAGGCTCACTTTTCTTGTTGTAAACAATGCTCACACGGACAACTTGTTTGGTCTTGATGCCTTTCAGGGGTTTGCGTTCACTATTTCCGACGACGTCAACATTGTCTCTGACCAGGTGCCTTTTCCGCAATTAGACTCTTTACGCACCGAATTTTCCGCGCTGTTTTCGGCGGGGTTGGGCTGTGCTAATAATTTCCAAGCCCACATCACCTTGAAGCCCTCCGCCAGGCCCCGTTTTTTCCGCGCTCGGCCGGTTCCGATTGCACTCCGTGACCACGTCAAAGCGGAGCTGGACCGCCTGGAGGAAGCTGGGGTGGTAAAACGCATTCTGTCTAGCGACTCCCATGGTCATTGTAAAAAAAACCGTGGGGGCGGCTGTGCCTTTGTGGCGATTTCAAACGTTCTGTGAACGCACAATCTATCATCGACACTTATCCATTGCCGCGCCCAGACGAACTTCTTGCGAAATTGGCGGGTGGACAATATTTTTCAAAGATAGATCTCTCTGAGGCGTATTTGCAAGTTCCTCTCGATGCTGACTCTCAGCGTCTCTTGGTCCTGAACACGCCGTTTGGTTTGTACCAATACTTGAGGTTGCCCTTCGGGGTGGCCAGCGCTCCAGCAATTTTTCAGCGTTTCCTCGAACAGCTCACAATATCGGTGCCCAGTTGTGTCAATTATCTCGATGATATAGTAGTGTCCGGGTCCTCAGCCGATGAACAGTTACGCAACTTGCGTGCACTGTTCACAGTACTACAGGAGGTGGGGTTGACGTGCAACCTGGAGAAATGCCACTTTTTTCAGCCTTCTATCACTTTTTTGGGGTTTGAGGTTTCTAGTGAGGGCAGCAAGCCCCTCCGTCAGAATGTGTCTCCTGTGTTCTCTCTCCCTCAGCCGACTTCAGTCAAGGACCTGCAAGTGTTTTTAGGAAAGGTCGCTTATTATCATAAATTCTTGCCGGGGGCTTCATCTATTGCGAAACCCCTGCATAACCTGCTGCACAAAAGGACTTCCTTCCATTGGTCATCGGCCTGTGAAAAAGCATTTTGCACATTAAAGGAGCTGCTACAGTCAGCTCCCTGCCTTGTCACCTATCAACCCGGCCTCCCCCTTGTCTTAGCAACGGACACCTCTCAACATTGGATTGGGGCAGACGGATCTGAGCGACCGATCGCTTTCACCTCAAAAACACTTACTCCGCCCCAAACCAGATATTCGCAAATTGAGAAGGAGGCCCTTGCTATTGTCTACGCTCTGAAGAAGTTTCATGTCTTTCTGTATGGCGTAAAATTTCATCTCGTAACTGATCACAAGCCACTGGTTTCTCTCTTTCACCCTTCGGCATCACTGCCCAACAAGGCCGCTCACCATCTTCAGCGTTGGGTGCTGTTCCTATCTCGATATAACTATGTGATACAATTCAGCCCTACATCCAAACATGCAAATGCGGATGCGCTCTCCCAGCTTCCGGCTGGACCAGACCCAGACTTTGATCAGGAAGAATTGCTGTGCTTTCATGTGGACTTAGCCGCTCAGCAAGCAGTGGACGGTTTTCCAATCACGGGTGCCAAGGTCGCTCTGGCTAGTGCCGCAGACCTGGTCCTCCGCAAGGTGATCCGTTTGGTCCAGCAGGGCTGGCCTGAGACTCTGCCGAAACGGGCATCGGACCCCGTCAGAAACTACTATGCATTTCGACACCGTTTTTCTGTTGTAGATGGCGTACTTCTCCTTGATTCTGAGGATTCCTCTCCTCGGGTCGTCATTCCGTCAGCCCTCCGCTCAGAGGTCCTCAAGTTCCTACACGCCAATCATTGGGGGGTATCTCGTACTAAGGCGTTGGCCCGCCGCCATGTGTTTTGGCCGGGCCTGACCAGCGCCGTGTCTCGTATGGTTACCTCGTGCTCGCTCTGTGTGCAACATCAAGCGGGCAACATTCACCCCATGTCCTCAACCTTCGCAGGCCTGGGATCGCCTTCACATTGATTTTGCGGGCCCCTTCCTTAATGCCTATTGGTTGCTGGTTATTGATGCCTTCTCTAAGTTCCCATACGTGGTCCGTTGCCTTTCAACCTCAGCCATGGCCATGGTTGCAGCCTTGTCACGCATTTTCTCGATTGAAGGCCTTCCCACTACAGTGGTGTCAGACAACGGTCCTCAGTTTGTTTCACGCGAGTTTGCCTCCTTCTGCAACACCCGGGGTATCCGCCATGTCCTTGCCCCACCCTTCCATCCACAGTCAAATGGGGAGGCTGAAAGATTTGTTTGCACCTTTAAGACACAGTTAAAAAAATATGTGGCTCGGTACCCTTCGGATGTTGCCCTCGATCAATTTTTCTCATCTTTTCAGTTCACCCAGTTTGGCGACAAGAGTCCTGCAGAACTTCTCCATGGCCAGTAGCCCCGGACTCTGCTTCATCTCCTGCAGCCGAGCCCGGGACATTCATCTGTGTCTCCATCTTCTCGCTTCCGACCAGGGATGGCTGTCTGGGCACGTGGGTTTGGACGTCGACCGAAATGGATTCCTGCCATCATCACCAGATGCCTCGGCCGCCGTCTCTGCGACATACGCACAGAAACGGCATCACTGCATGTCACCACGACCAGCTGCGCCTGCGTGTGGAAGAGCGGGAGCTCCCTATCCCTCAGCCGATGTTCCTGCACCCGTCTGCTCCACTAACCAGCCCACAGGCCGAAGAGAGGTTCCTGCCATTACCTGCAAGTTGTCTGCCTCAGCCAGGGACTGACCCAGGTCCCTCCCTCTCAGGGACCTACACCTTTGTGGGTACAGCCTACACCCATGCTGGATTCATCTCCTCCCAATGCATTGCTCCTTTCGGGTCAACCATCACCAGGTCCGGGGGCCGAGGCGGAGATGGAGACCGAGCCACCATCACCGGTCCTGCCATACGGGTTGTAGGGGGAAGGGCGCCCACGCTGCCCGCGCCCCAAGTACTTCCAACCCTACGCAACGGTGCCCGCCCACAACCTCAGTCAGAGCCCAACAGATGACGATGTCATGGACATTGCTCGCATCCGAGCCTCCCCAAGGGGAAAGGAATGCTGTAAGGCACACACACAGCCGATAACATACATCGGAAGTCGGCCGCGAGAGTGCGCCACGGGAAAATGCGGCAAACGCCAGAGCATGCCACAGGCGAGTCAATGACACAAACAGCACACAGTTGTGCTCTGCGCGCAGTGTGTTGTTTACCAGGTACGAGCTCACTTCGCGGATATTCGTACAGCCAGTGCACGTCAGTGTTCTGTGTAGCAGTGAGAGTTGTTTTCTGTGAATACAACATTGAGAATGAATTATTCTGAGAACCCCAGAAGGTTTATCAAATGAAGAAAGAGAAACATGTCTCATCTGCAATGTGGAGCTATGGAAATCTAATACGAGGTATAAAGGTGATGTTTTTATAGCAAACCACTAAAGAAGAAAACACACAACTGCAGACAGGAAAATGTTACATGATGTTTTTTGGTGCCCTGTACTAACATGAGTGCACAGCCAAACTAACTAAACTGAGTACTCAGCAAGCGCGCCACTTATAAGCGTCAGCAGCTCTGGCATGTTGATTGCGGAAACGCTTATAATCGTAAGCCACAATGAACATTTTAATTTACCGAATATATACTGCAAGACTCAAATATTTATGATGGGTGATAGGAACAGAGAATCAAATTAAATTGGTGAAAGTGCTTTATCCAAAACTTTCTTGATCGATTAAACTAACTGACTCACAGAGATAATGTCTTAGACCTGCTGATGATAGAGACACCCAAACATTTAGACTGGTAGTAGATACCAGGAAATGTGAGATAAGAAGGCCATTACAGTTTCACTCGATACAGCTATAAATAGGAATAAAAAGAATGGTTGGAAGGTATTACTGTTTAGCAAGAGTGACAAGAGAGAAATTTGAGAATACCTGAAATTCAACACAAAAGTTTTATCTCAAGTACTGACACTGTTTTGTATCAATGGATGAAGTTCAGGAGCACCATAGAATATGCTACCGAGAAGGTATTTGTGGATAAAATTTTGTGAGGCAGGGAAATCCCACTATTGTTCTACAACCAAGTTAGATAACTGCTACAAAAGGAAAAAGATCTTTGCTGTAAGATTAAACACAACCATAAAGTAACAGACAAGCAAAAATTGAATAAAGCCAAAATCGACATAAGGATTGCCCCCTGTTATGCATTCAGTGACTTCTATAGACTGACTTGACAGAAAATATTGTGCTGAAAATTGTAGAGATAGCAAGTGTATTGTAACTACACAGGAGCAGCACCGGGTACTTGTCAGAGATGGTAGGGACGTTGAGTCTCTGATGATCACCCCAAGGATGCCAGGAGCCATCCTAATTCTTGACAATGTGAAGGGCAGACTTCCATAGGCTCTTTTATTGGTGCAGTAGGTTGATGGCAAGCAGCTCATCAATATTGGCCTTGACAACATTTAGCGTCTTTGAGATCAGAGGCCACTACTGGCAGAACACTGGATGGTGGTTTGTGAATGGTGCACCATTGAATGGTGGACCTCCTGAGGCACACTGGGCAGAGGTGTGAGGGCAGGAAATTGCACCAGGAGATCGGCGAAGGGGGCACAATATGCTACTTGCTTCATGTAGAAGAGAGCAGTGAAGTGAGAGTTGCATTTTGTTCACCTACCGGTGTCACTACTGATGAGTAGCCAGCCAGAAATGTCAGGGAGCAAGCAATATTGGCCAATGGAGTCTGAACCAATGATGGGGGCAGCAATGGTGAAGGTCCATCGGAAGTCATGTTGCAGGATGAGGACATGATGATGTACACCGTAGTGGAGATTGAGGGATTATTCACTGTCATCAGGAAGAACTGTGTGGTGGTGCCAGGGTGTTGTACAAGTCACTGCAGGAAGACAGACAACTCTGAGCCTGTGTCGCCCAGAAATCGTGTGGCAGAACAAACATCCTGGATGAACAGCTGCTGTGATTGAGCAGCAGATGGAGGTGCCTAATCCTGTTGGTGTTTGAGTTCCATAATCAGATCTCCCTACAGTTAGTAGCATTCAGGCCAAAGTATTCATGCTACCAGCAGAGACAAGGTGAGTTAGCAGGCAGGCTTGAGCTGTGGCAGCAGTAGGTGTCTTCACACCAGCCATACCACTTGGATGGTCCCTTCAAGGGCTCAGCATTAATCTGCTGACTCGGGCTTGGTGAACCTGGGTTCCTGAGCTGTGGACTGTGTCATGCCAACAGTCCACCACACCAATAGCTCTGTGTATGCTTCAATGACCATTGTTCGGGGTGACGGTGGAACATTGTACATTTCAGAGCCAGTGGATCTTGGCTTAATCGCCCAGGTCACAAGGACCATGCAAACCTCTATTAAAAAACCTCAATCTCAAGGTGTGCTATGTGCCAAAGAGATGCATGGCTGTTGAGATTGAACAGTCGCAACCAACCTCTGGGGAACCTGCCACACCTCACTTAATATAACGCTTACCCAGGCAAGTGGGGTTCTGCCTGGGCTGACGTCTAGTTCCCTAGCTGCTCGTGGGAACAGGATGAAATGGGCAATCAACAGCATGGGCGATCGCAAAAACTCCGTTTCCCGTTTGAAAGTCAGATTTTGATGCTATAGCATACAACCCTAAGCCGTTCCCTTCTTTGGCTACACGATGGGAGGAACACAGGGCCTTCAATCGTTTCGAGCTGTACTCGCCGCAACTCCTTGTTTGATCCCACACAGATGGTTCGTTGACCACCTCGAAGACAAGTATGGTGAGGTGCCGTCTTTCTCAAAAATGAGAAGTGGGGCTGTTTTGATACAGACGTCATCCCCAGCCTAGTCGAGGACATTATTGGCCTGCGACAAGCTGGGTGATATTCCCGTCACTGTCAGGCCCAGAAAGACATTCAGTATTGATTTGATTTGATTTTTTTTTCCAGGGAAGCCAAAACAGTTTTGGTCCAACCCGCCAATGCCCACATCGAAACTAAGTTTATTGTGCGGTATTGCTCCCTGCATATCTAGTAAAGCCAACCAATGCCCTTGAACAGTGCAAGGAGTCCCTTTACCAGTTCTTTATTAGACACAATTTCTTCGGGTCTGGTTGTCCCAAATATTCTGTGCCTTTTATTCTCCAATGCAATGCATTCGAAGATTAGATGTGATGCAGTTTCATCACCGTCATCACAGATCCTACATTTAGGGTCCTCTTCTGTTTTTCCCATTGTATGTAGGTGTTTTTTGAAATTCCCATGGCCTGTCAGCAATCCAACCATGTGTCTAATCTCTCCTGTTCAGACCCAGGATTGCACTGCTTCTTTTAAAACATGGCTTTGGCATCATTACCTTGCCCTGTTTTTGTTGATGGACTTTGGTCCAATATTCCACGTGCTGTCTTCTGAGCCAGTTACGTAGCTCCAATTTGATCATTGCTTTGGTGATTGTCAGGACAGGTTCCGGTCCAATAAATGGAGTCTCTGCCCCCATCCTGGTTAATCTGTTTGCATGTTTATTGCCACTGATTCCCGAGTGGACAGGGACCCACAATAGGTTTACTCTATTGCTTTCCCCTAGCTCCACCAGAACCCTGTGACATTCTGCAACAATTTTAGACCTTGTTGCAGGAGCTGCCAGTGATCTTGGGGCTGCCTGGCTGTTTGAATAGATATAGATGCTACAATCTTTGTAGCATCTACGCAAATTCTCCTCCACACACGCCCTGATGGCAGTGATTTCGGCCTGGAATACTGAGACCAGTTTTCCTAGAGAGATGACGCCCTCCAGTCTTGGCTGCACCCTATATACCCCGGCCCCAACACCTTGGTCTGATTTTGACCCGTCAGTGAACCAGACAATATCACCCGTACGGTGTCGAACTATTTTCTCCCACTGCTCCCTACTTGCAATTGTTATATTGAAAGGCTTGTTGAAGCATTGTGTGTGTTATGGTCTTCAGTCCAGAGACTGGTTTGATGCAGCTCTCCACCCTACTCTATCCTGAGCAAGTCTTTTCATCTCCTCATAAGAACGGCAACCCACATCCATTTGAATCTGCTTACTATACGCGTCTCTTGGTCTCCCTCTGCGATTTTTAACCCACACACTTCCCTCCAATGCTAAATTTACGATTCATTGATGTCTAAGAATGTGTCCTACCAAGCGATCTCTGCTTTTAGTCAGGGTATGCCAAAAATTCCTTTTCTCACCAATTCTGTTCAGTACCTCTTCATTAGTTATGCGATCTACTCACCTAATCTTCAGCATTCTTCTGTAGCACCACATTTCAAAAGCCTCTATTCTCTTCCTCTTCGCACTGCTTGTCGTCCATGTTTCACTCCCGTACAAGGCAAAACTCCACACAAATGCCTTGAGAAAAGACTTCCTTACACTTAAATTAATATTCGATGTTAGCAAATTTCTCTTTTTCAAAAATGCTTTTCTTCCCATTGCCATTCTGCATTTTATATCCTCTGTACTGCGACCATCACATGTTATTTTACTACCCAAGTAACAAAACTCATCTAGCACCTTCACTGTTTCGTTACCTAATCTAATTCCTTCAGCATCGCCTGATTTTCTAAGACCGCATTCCATTATTTTTGTTTTGCTCTTGTTAATGTTCATTTTATACGCTCTCTTCAACACACTGTCCATTCCATTTAACTGCTCTTCCAGGTCCTGTGCTGTCTCTGATAGAATTACAATGTCTTCAGCAAAACGCAATGTTTTTATTTCTTCCCCCTGAACTTTAATTCCTATTCCAAATTTTTCCTTGCTTTCCTTCACCGCCTGCTCGATGTACAAATTGAATAACATCGGAGAAAGGCTACAACCCTGTCGTACTCCCTACCCAACTGATGCTTCCCTTTCATGCCCTTCGAGTCTAATAACTGCAGTCTGGCTTTTGTACAAGTTGTAAATAACTCTCCTTTCCCTATATTTTACTCCTGCTGACTTCAGAATTTGAAAGAGTGTATTCCAGTCAACATTGTCAAATGCTTTCTCCAAATCTCCAAAAGCTAAAAATGTAGGTTTGCCTTTCCTTAATAAGACATAAGACATAAAGTAGAGATAAGACATAAAGTGAGTATTGCGCCCCCCCCCCCCCCCCCGGTTTCCTACGTTCCACCAAACTGATCTTCCCCGAGGTCAGTTTCTACCAGCTTTTCCATTCTCTTGTAGATAATTCGTGTTAAAATTTTGCAACCATGACTTATCAAACTAATGGTTCTGTAATTTTCACACCTGTCTGCGCCTGATTTCTTTGGTATGGGGATTATTACATTTTTCTTAAAGTCTGAGGGTATTTCTCCTGTCTCATACATCCTACACACCAGTTCAAATAGTCTTGTTATGGCTGGCTCTCCCAGAGACTTTAGTAGCTCTGAGGGTATGTCATCTACTCCTGGGGCCTTGTTCCGACCTAGGTCTTTCAGGGCTCTGTCAAGTTCATCTCTCAGTATAGTATCTCCTATTTCATCTTGATCTACTTCCTCTTCCCTTCCTACAACATCGTCTCTAAGTTCATTTCCTTTGTAGAGCTGCACTATGTACTCTTTCCGGAAACCTTTCAGCTTTCCCTTCTTTGCTGAGAACTGGTTTTCCATCTGAGTTCTTGATATTCATTAAGTTGCTTTTCTTGTCCCCAAATGTCTCTTTTATTTTTCTGTAGGCGGTATCTACTTTTCCCCTTCTTATACATTCTTCTACAGATTTGCATTTGGCTTCTAGCCACTCCTGCTTAGCCATTTTGCACTTCCTGTCAATCTCATTTTTTAGTCGTCTGTACTCCATTTTGCCTGTTTCATTTGCTGCATTTTTATATTTTCTCCTTTCATCAATTAAATTTAGTATTTCCTGTGATATCCAAGGATTTTTTGTAGGTCTTGCCTTTCTACCTATTTTGTCCTCTGCTGCCATCACTATTTCATCTCTCAATGCTACCCATTCCTCTTCTACTGTTTTATTTCCCCCTGCTTCTGTCAATTGTTGCCTAAATCTCCCTCTGAAATTCTCCAGAACTTCACATTCCTTCAATTTATCTAAGTCCCATCTCCTTATTTTCCTACCTTTCTGTAGTTTTTTCAGTTTCAGCCTACAGTTCATGACTAACAAGTTATGGTCAGAGTCTATATCTGCCCCTGGGTATGTCTTACAGTTTATCATCTGGTTCCGGAATCTATGTTTTACCATTATAAAATCTATCTGATACCTTCCGGTGTCTCCTGGTCTCTTCCACGTATACAACCTTCTTTTGTGATTCTTAAACCACGTGTTTGTTACGATTAAATCATGTTCCGTGCAAAATTCTACCAGGCGACTTCCTCTTTCATTCCTCCTGACCAGTCCATATTCACCTACTATTTTTCCTTCTCTTCCTTTTCCTACTACCGAATTCCAGTCTCCCATCCCTTAACTGTCTGAATAATTTCCTTTAGCTCCTCATATATTTCTTCGATCTCCTCATCATCGGCAGAGCTAGTTGGCATATAAACCTGTACTACTGTTGTCGGTGTTGGCTTCATATCTATCTTGACAATGATAATGCGATCACACTGCTGCTCATAGTAGTTTACCCGCATTCCTATTTTCTTATTCATTATCAGTCCTACTCCTGTGATACCCCCAACTGATTTTGTATTTATAATCCTGTACTCACCTGACCAGAAATCCTGTTCATCCTGCCACCGAACTTCACTAATCCCCACCATATCTAACTTCAACCTATCCATTTTCCTTTTTAAATTTTCTAATTTTCCTACTCGATTAAGGGATCTAACATTCCACGCTCCGACCCGTAGAATGCCAGTGTTGTCTTTCCTGATGATCACATCCTCCTGGGTAGTCCCCGCCTGGAGATCCGAATGGGGGACTATTTTACCTCCGGAATATTTTACCCGAGAGGATGCCATCATCATATTTCCATACAGTAGAGCTGCATGTCCTCGGGAAAAGTAACGGCTGTAGTTTCACCTTGCATTCAGCTGTTCGCAGTAGCTGTGTGGCAAAGCCACATTAGCTAATGTTACAAGGCCAGCTCAGTCAATCATCCAGACTGTTGCCCCTGTAACTACTGAAAAGGCTGCTGCCCCTCTTCAGAAACCACACGTTTGTCTGGCCTCTCCACAGATACTCCTCCACTGTGGTTGCACCTACGGTACGGCTATCTGCATCATTGAGGCACGCAAGCCACCCCACCTCGGCAATGTCTGTGGTTCATGGGGGTTGAAGCAGTATGGGGTTATAATTAAGTCGGCTGGTATTTCCCCAATCTTTCCTATATTTACCTCACTCACTATTTTAGTGTGTGATTCTCAATATCCCAAAGAGTTCCAGTTGTTGCCAGATTTGAGTCTGTATGTACCAGCCGCTGCCTCCATCTTGACCCAAAGGTGTATTGGGGGCATATCCAGCATGGTTTCCATCCCAGTAGCTGGTGTGCTGATAATTCCATCTGTTATGGCTAAGCAGGCTAATCTCTGCACCTTACCAAGCTCCTTAGCAGCAACCTGCTGTTCTACCTTCTTCCACCACACGACCGCCCCATAGATGATCCTGGGTCTAATCACTGTGGTGTATATGCAGTGCATACCCTTGGGGCTCAGGCCCTAATTTTTGCCACAAGCTCTCCTGGTGCTCACAAGAGTACCTTTTGCCTTGGAGCAAATATTCCTGATGTGAAGGGTCCATGTCAGTTTCTCATCTAGGGTAACCCCTAGATATTTCACTGCCCCCTTCACAGGTAGCGCTTCATTGAAAAGCTTTAGATTCCAACTTGAATGTTGTATATTCTTCTTTGTGAATGGTACAACAACAGTCTTCTTAGGACTAAGACATTCAGTATGGTCTACGGCCTCATTTACCCCTGGGATTTATTGTCACAGTCCGATGAAGTTGCGTACAAACCTGGAATGCAGAGGAGTTCATTTTGTCAGGCATGTTTATAGGGGAATGAAAGATCACAGGGTTGCCACCGGTACATTCATCCTGGCCTTCAAAGGCGATGCGCTGTCCAAGAAGGTCAAGGTCATGATCTACCGGTGTGACGTCAAACCATACATCCCACCCCTATGAGGTGCTTCAGGTGCTGGAAGTTCAGGCATATGTCCTAGTGCACTTCCAGCCCCATGTGCAGGTATGCATCTGACCCTCCATCTGTGTGAAATGTAAGCAGCTACATCCACCTTGCTCTCTGGACTGTGCAATTCTACACAAAGAACAAGGTCATGGAAATAAATACCTTGGACCGGCTATCATACAATGAGGCAAGAAAGAAATATGAGTGGCTCCAGCCGGTGAACGTGAACGCCTCTTTTGCTGCTGTGATGTCGTCCTCATGCACTATCGGTACGACTCATAACAAGGCGTTACCTCCTCCTGTGGGCCCTAGAGGCCATAAATCTCCCACTGCCCCCTTGTTGGGTGTGAGTGCTCCTCCATCAACTGCTCCACCACCTGTTGTGGGGGCAACTTTCCCCCCAACCATCGGGTACACCAGTCCCCAACACCCAGCCGGAGAAGCAACAGCTTCCTCCGGCACCTCTTGCTCGGAAGGGGTCCCTTGGGATGCCCTCTTCCGAGGATTCTCAGAGTGAGCCAGGGGATCCTAGCCAATGGCTGAAGGATCCGCAAGCTGCTGGTCAAAGGGCTTCTGGCTCTTCGTCAGTCCCTGATGTCACTCCCAAGATATAGTGGAATTGCGGCGTTTTTTCCCACCATCTGGCTGAGATGCAGCAGTTACTGTGTTACTTCCATGTTCTCTGTTTAGCCATACAGGAAACCTGGTTTCCTGTCGAGAGGACCTCTGCCCTTTGGGACTATTATAAAAATCGTTCAGTCTATGGCAAAGTTTCTGGTGGAGTTTGCATCTATGTCCTTGCCTCTGTTCCTGGCACTGCCATGCCTCTTCAAATACCTCTAGAGGCAGTCGCTTTTAGGCTCCAGGCATTGCAAAATTTTACTGTATGTTCTGTATACCTTGTACCAGATGATGTCTTTTCTGTAGACTTCGCAGCTTTGGTCGCCCAACTTCACCCACCCTTCCTTCCTTTTGGGGGATTTCAATGCCCACCACACCTTTTAGCGTAGCGCATGGAACATATTCCGCCATAGACTTATCTGTCTGCTGCCTTAGCCTTCTTCCACACCTCATTTGGAGGGTCCACAATCACCTGTGGGGCAGCGGCCATTTTCCTATCTTCCTGTTGCTCCCACAGTGTTCGTCTGCTGGACCGTCTCCCTTGCTGGTCCTGCCAGAGGGCTGATTGGCCCTGTTACTTGGTACTTGTCTCAGCTCAACTCATTATCAAGAAAACGGTGTCCCACAGGGTTCCTTTCTGGGTGTCCCTTTATTTTTAATCGCAATTAATGGTCTTGCAACAGCTGCGGAGCTATCAGTATCCACCTCCTTGTATGCCGATGATTTCTGCATGTATTCCAGCTCCACCAGCATTGGTGTTCCTGAACGGCAGTTGCAGCTAGCAGTTCAAAAGGCACCGTCAATGTCGGGCGGTACACCAGAAAAACTACTATACATATTGCCACGAGAGACCACGAGCACTGACTTCTGGCATGGCGCAGGGGATAACGTCACAGACTGTGGTGCTGAAGGTTGCCGGTTCAATCCTGCCCACTGGCAAATATTTATTTCTTTGTAATTAACAATTCCAGAATGTTCTGCATCTTTCTTATGTTCACTTGTAAATTCTAGTTGTTTCTTGTGTTAACTGTTCTTCTAATATACAGTAGATTGTATATCACATACAGTTTTAATTAAATTCTCCAAATCTAAGTCAACAACAGTGAAACAGACTGAAAAAATTGGGTAACTCCACTTTTTATCTCTAACATCTGCATGCACTGTGCTTTATGAAGAAACACTCTTCACAAAAATATGAGTCACGATTTCTTACATTTCCATGTAGTTTGTTTGCATTTCTTGACAGTTTGCTCTCGTCCAAATTCATTCTTCATTTTTTTGTAGCATCCGTACTCCTATGACTTGCTGCTCCCATGTTCAACAAGAGCACAATCTGCAGGCAGCTCGGTGGCTACGTGGCTACGGTGAGATATTTCTCAAGGGCATTGGCATCTTCTATATGGAGTAGCCTCAAAGTCACTTCCTCTTTGAATTCTGTGATTGAGATCATCATGTTGCTGATGTATCAGTAAATCACAAGAGCATTTACCAGTGCTGACCCTGTCAACAGTTTCATTGCAAGCTTCCTGTACCATTTCACACCCTGCCTTATGCAAAATAGGACTTCATTTCGTGGGAGAGATCTATAAATGACTGATTATAGTCAGTTATCATTGCTGGTTTTTTCTTTGTGCCCCTCTTGGTTTGAACTTCAGCTTCTTCCTCTCCATGAACAGTACTCAGCATCAACACAATCTTCTTATTTTTCTATTTCAGTAGTATCTTCATCTTCTTCACTTATGTCCATAACTTCATCTAAAAGCTTCTGTACATGCCTTTGTTCATCTACATAACTTCTACGAGACACTTTCTCCTGCTACAATATCACCGTGTTACGGAGCAAACAACACTAAATAAAGACTGTAGTAACAATGCAGAAAAACAATAATGGAACTGTACGCAAATAATGTCGTGAAATGAAAGACTTACAGGAGTACCAACCCAAAATTATTAGCGACATAGCAAATGACACACCTGACTCTTTACTCTGGCGCCATGTGAGTCACATGTAACTCACACAAAAAACATAAACTAAGGTACTAAATCGCAATATTTTCAACTTATTTGTACTTATATAGCTTACTTCAAGCAAACTAAATCAGAATATGGAAAAAAAAGTAAGTGGTCCCCTGGGTTCGGTAATCCAAGTATACCTTTGTCAGCCAATATGTTAATATAGTTATTGTTAAACAGAATGGACTAAGACAAAATATTAAACGTATACAGCATATTTAAGTACAGTAGGACAGTATAGGGCATATGATTTGTTGTGTGTGACAGGTGACAGCAGGAAGGGGTTGGGGGGGTGTGTGGAGGGCAGAGGGTGCGGGAAAGGGCAGACCGCTGGAATGGTCAGGCACTGTGCACCTGCAAAACAGCCCCCACTCTGACTACCCCATTAAGTCGCAAAAGGGAATTGCAGGCTGTTTTAAAAAGTTATACCGACCCTTCCACAGTGCACCTCATAAATGACAGATGATGTACTGCGCAGACAGACCAGGGGAGTTCGCATTTTCTGCAAAATGCGTTGCGTCATCAAACAGACATGTTTATTTCCCACAAATGGGTTAATACTGAAAGGAATACCGTACAGAATCTACATACCTTTCTACACACTATCTTGCAATGGAAAGTGGGAAATGGATTCGGCATTCTGTGGCTTTTTTCTGCGAACGGCGCCTTCCCATACCAAAAACTCTTCAGTTCACGTTCATACTAACACTATACTCTCCGCCGTATTCTACTCAGTTCTTCTATGTGAAAAACAAACAACTTCGCTGTGTTTTAAAGTAATGGTGAGAATTCAGCACTTCACGCAATCTTTTAAGGTACACTATTCCTTTATTCTGCCATTTCAAATGTTCAAATGTTTGTATAGTTTATGGGACTTAACTACCGGGTCATCAGTCCCTAAACTTACAAACCACTTATGAACTAACTAATACTAAGGACGGCACAAATATCCATGCCCGAGGGGGGATTCGAATCGCCGAACGTAGTGGCCGTGCAGACCGTGACTGGAGCGCCTCAGTCGCCTCGGCTACCGCGGCCGGCATTCTGCCATTTAAAGGTTTAATTACATTCACGGATCAGAAGTTTCATGTAATAATTGCTTTGTCTCAGTAGTGAATTGTGCATCAAGACGCTGCCATCTACTCCACTGTCACGGTAATAAGCGAAGATATCGACTTAGTTAAAAAATGTTCAAATGTTTGTAGAACTTATGGGACTTAACTACGGGGTCATCAGTCCCTAAGCTTACAAACTACTTATGAACTAGCTAAGACTAATGACGGCACAAATATCCATGCCCGAGGGGGGATTCGAACCCCCGACCGCAGTGGCCGTGCAGACCGTGACTGGAGCGCCTCAGTTCCCTCGGCCACCGCGGCCGGCCGACTTAGTTATTTTACTTATTACTTTTACCTGACCACACACTAACTTAAACTTCAAGAAGACTGTTAGGGGCGCGTCTCAATCCAAAGTGTTTCTTCAAACAAAATCCGGAAACTTACTTTTGATAAAACCATCCTACACGAATATTTCCCCTATTTACCTTCTTTGACTGGGCTGTCAACGAAATAAGCTAACAGCGCAGTAGTTTAGCGAGAGTGAGTTGTCGGCATTGACAAAAGTCCGCCTGCTGTCATCGCTGATGAAAAATATCCCATGCGGCATTTTCATCTGTATGTCCTACCCAGGTCCAACTCTTTCTCTATCCCTCTGCAAAATTTCATCCAAATCAGCTACTAATTTTTGCGTAAAAGCATAACAAAGGAACAAACAAACTTTCACACTTATATTAGAAAGTACAATTAAATTTTATCTGCTGCGTGACACCTAATAATTTACTTGGTTGTATTTAGGTTTGCCTTATTGCGTCTTCCAGTGGGCGGTAAGGAGCTGATGATGAAGAAGTTTTGCATCTGCACAGTATTAGTGTAAAGAGGGCCCTAATGTCATTAGTGCCCTGGGGCCCTTGGTGACATAGCTACGCCACTGGATACCGCCTTTGACAACGAGAAGAGTTGCAGTCACAAAGACAGATGACCGGTTAAACTGTAAAGTTCTTGTTGATAGTAAAAAGTTTATCAGGCTCACAAAAGGAATTTACATACCAGCGGCTATCATAAGCATTACCGGTGGTCAAGGAGAGATTTGGATCACAAATTGTCATGAGCAGTGACAACTTATCCCCAAGGGAATGTGTGTCGGGACGCTGGAGGAAACAGACGTGGAACTGCCAATAGGGCCTGGACTGACCAAGGAACAACGCCAGCGGGTATTAGGTATACTACGCAAATTTTCGGGTGCATTCACACATCAGCAGGGGAAAAGTCAGACGAAACGGCGCACGATAAAGCACCGTATCAATACTGGGGATCATCTGCCAATTAGCCAGCGTTCGTATAGAGTGTCGCCAGCTGAAAGACGGATAATTCGGAAGGAAGTGGATAAGATGTTGCGAGATGACATTATTCAACCTTCGGAGAGTCCTTGGTCGTCTCCAGTGGTCCTCATAAAGAAGAAGGATGGCACGTGGCGATTCTTTGTCGACTATCGGCGGCTGAACAGAATCACAAAGAAAGATGTCGACGTATTGCCACGCATTGACAACACCTTAGACTGCTTGAAAGCAGCTACATACTTCTCAACTATGGGCATGCAGACAGGTTACTGGCAAATCGAGTGTGACGAAGCAGGGAGAAGACGGCTTTTATTACACCTGACGGCCTCTATGAATTTAAAGTAATGCCGTTTGGATTATGTAATGCTCCAGCCACATTCGAACACATGATGGACAACTTGCTTCGACACCTTAAGTAGACGATGTGTCTCTGCTATTTAGATGACATTGTAGTTTTCTCGAAAACATTTGAAGAACATCTGAGGGCAGTCACAGAATTTCCGATTCCTCAGCACATTCGTGATATGAGAAGTTTTCTCGGGCTGTGTTGATACTACCAACGTTTCATAAAAGAATTTTCTAACAAGACATGTCCATTACAAGAACTTCTGCAGGGAGACGCTAAGTTTTACTGGGATGAGAGAAAAGAAAGAGCTTTCCGGGCACTTAAGGAGGCTTTACCTTCCGCACCAGTGCTAGCCTTCACACAGACGCCAATGGTTATGGGATTGGTGCAGTGCTTGTACAAGTTCAGGAAGGTGCTGAAAAAGTGATAGCCTATGCGTCAAGAGTACTCTCAAAGTTCGAGATAAACTACTCTACAACTGAAAAAGAATGTCTTGCAGTTATCTGGGCTATCAACAAGTTCCGGCCGTATTTATTCAGCAAACCATTCACCGTCGTGACAGACCAGCATTCTTTGTGTTGGCTGACTAGCTTGAAGGATCAATCAGGTCGATAAGCAAGATGGGCACTAAGACTCCAAGAGTACAATGTCACAGTGGTATTCAAGAATGGGCGCAAACACAAGGATGCTGACTGTCTTTTGAGGAATCCATTAGTGGAGCACAACAGCATTAATGAAATTTCAGCCCTCACTGAATTAGATGAAGTTACAGCTGAACAGAGGGAAGATCCAGCACTATTAGAAACGATAGAGGCCTTGGAGAAAGGAGAACCGACCAATGGAGAGTTCCAACTTATAAACGGAACATTGTATAAGAGCAACTACGATCCACTGGGCCCCAAATGGCTACAGGTTGTTCCAGCTCATCTCCGGCCAGCTATTCTCAAATATTTCCACGATGCTCCAATATCCGGTCATCTGGGATTCGTGAAGACACTAGACAGAATCAGACGCAGGTATTACTGGAAAGGTCTCTACCGATCTGTCAAGAACTATGTGAGTCACTGTAAAGAGTGCCAGCGACGGAAGCATGTGCCACAATTACCTCCAGAGCATCTCGTACCGATTCCGCCGGCAGCAGCTCCATTCCATCGAGTTGGGATCGATCTTTTAGGGAGGTTCCCGAAGTTGACAACCGGTAACCATTGGATAATAGTCTGCACTGACTACCTCACACGCTACGCTGTCACCAAACCTGTGCCGACTGCAGAAGCTCCAGAGATCGCAAAATTCCTTGTAGAAGACATTATTTTGAAGCATGGAGCACCACGTGTCATGATATCTGATCGTGGAAAAGTATTCCAGTCAAAACTAGTATCAGAGGTAATGTCACGGTGCGATATTGTCCACAGAATGACAACGGCATACCATACTCAGACAAATGGTCTTACTGAACGTTTTAACAAGACGTTAGCCGACATGCTGTCGATGTTGAGCAGAAGGATTGGGATACAATTCTGCCAGTTGTGACATTTGCTTACAATACCGCAAGACAAGACACCACAGGCTTCACTCCGTTTTTCCTGCTCCATGGCCGTGAAGCTGAGACGACAATGGATACGCTGTTTCCGTTCCAACCGGACGACACTCAGGATGACTATGTTAAACACTCATCACCAGGGTCGAAGAAGCAAGACAGCTGGCTCGAATACGGACACTGAACGCCCAGGAGAAGAGGACCGTCAGCAGTATAACGACAAGCACCGACCTATTGTGTACAGCCCAGGAGATCTGGTATGGATTTTTACCCCTGTATGGAAGGTTGGACTGTCAGAAAAGTTATTGAAGCGATACTTTGGTCCGTATCGTGTCATATGCCGCCTGTCACATATGAAGTTGAGGATTATGAGCCGTCGTCGAAACGTCAAAAACTAAGAGACATTATTCACGTCCTGCGCATGAAGCCTTACTACGATCCTGAAGAGCAGGTAGACGACAATGGCTTCTTGTTCAAGGACTCTAAGGACGGTAATGTTCCTGATGAAGCCACGACAGGAACGTTTGTCGTCGATAATCGCGTAGAAGGGAAGGATTCTCTTGAACTGTCATACAGAGGTCCCATGACACGGTCAAGATCCAGGACATTGCAGCTGGCTCCACAGGGATAATAACAGCGGGTCACTGTTTCTCCAGGAGAGGGAGCAATGCCACGAGAGATCACGAGCACCGACTGTCGGCGTGGCGCAGGGGATAGCGTCACACACTGCGGTGCAGAAGTTCACTGGTTCAATCCCGCCCACCGGCAAAAATTTATTTTTTTGTATTTAACAATTCCAGAATGTTCTACGTCTTTCTTATGTTCACTTGTAAATTCTACTTGTTTCTTATTTTAACTGTTCTTCTAATTTCTGGTAACTTCTGTCTGTGTATAAATAGCAAAGCACTCTGCCTGAGGGGCAGTCTGTGCTCCGTGTATGTTGAATTCGTAATAAACGTGCTTTGAGTATAAGTGCTGTGTTCAGTTGCCTTCGAAGTCAACCCTGCTCCCATTTCAATGCGATAATATTTTTGGCGAATTACACAATAGTCCACTACAGTCATTGATGGGGTGATGTGGTAGAACTTCTGAGGTATATATACACACAATGTTTCACCAGGCAATGTCGGTCAACTGCTGTTTGTGGATGAGAAATCGGTTGGAAACTTTCCTCATGTCAGCACATTGTAGGTGTCACTACCGGCGCCAACCTTGTGTGAATGCTCTGAGAAGCTAATCATTTGCATATCACAGAATCATCTTCCTGTCAGTTAAATTTCGCGTCTGTAGCACGTCATCTTCATGGTGTAGCAATTTAAATGGCCAGGAGTGTACTCTCTAAGCATGTGTTTTAGGCACAATTTGTTTTTGTTATATTCAGTAAATGGGTGTCATTCGTATTGGTATGTTACCTGTCAAGATTTTGCTGTTAGTATACACAATAATTGCTAGTTACTAGAGTGTGTGTATTACTGTTTGTAGAGAGTGCATCAATCAGAAAATATATTTATGTATGTAGATGTGCTGTGGCCTTTTCATACGGAAATTTTTCCTTGTTATTTTGTGCTGTTTATATTGTTCCACTCCAATTTTAAAGCCTAATATTTTCGTTGCTTTCCTTATAAATTCAAACGGTATTCCATTCGTATGATGCACAAATATATGGCGCACTGTATGCAGGCAGGCGAGCACTTTATTGCCCGGCGAATCAGATGCCGCGTCGCTCGTATAGTGCCATACTGAATTTAAATATGTCTGAATAAATTTTCTATGCACCCATGTTATGCAAGGAGATGCTGGAACTCTCTGCCATTATTTTCCACGCATTTCTGGCATGTGCTCGAGAAATTGTTTCTGAAACGATTTAATTCTCTTTGGGAAATGAATTAACTGGCTCGCAGTTGTTATCCTGGACTTCATGTACCGTATGCGGATTTGTTGTGTACACTTTATTCTTTAATGCTCCCCAGAAATAGAAATCACACGTTGTTAAAACAGAATTTCGAACAGGCCAGATAGTGTTGATAATGATGCTGTCATGGAATACTTGGCATATTGCATGCCCGTATGAGCCATAGCCAAATCATATTAAAAAACGCATACCTTAGATCTCTTTCACTAAGTTAATTAAAAACGTTTGCAAAATGTTGTGCACATATTTTTCACTGTTCTCTATTTCATTAAAAACCGAGCCTATTATTGAGTCACCACTACCACCACACTGTCCTTGCAAGGCGTGCAGTCTGGCATTACAAAGTAGGGAGACGCGGGACCCATTGGGCCGGTCTGCGCAGCACTGATAGGCGGCAGACATCATATAAATACACACCCTGTAGATATAGGGGAGGCTGAGCTAGCATTAGAGATCCTTGTATTTATGGCCAGACCAGAAAAGGTTACCCATAAAGGCCAATTCACACTGTCCGTCACGTCAACGTCACGTCACGGAACCGTCACGTCAAGTTGTATTCACACTGTCCGTCCGTGTCCGTCACGTCAATTCGTCCATCTCAATACGCGATGTTGAAAGTGAGGCTATGAGTGGCAATTTGTTATGTAGAAAGTCATAGTTTCATACTAGAAAGAGGGAACAACAACGCTAAATGTTATTAACGGCCAAAGAAAACTTTACAGTGTGTGTTTTTGGCCAACTTACTGGGAACTGAAACAACATTTCAAAAGATCGACATCTATTTTCAAGCGAAAAAATAAACATATGAAGACATCAAACCATACTTGTAAGAGCATAAATATCGCCTGTATACTTTAACCATTACGATTTGCATGCTGACATTGTTAATACGTCGTAAACAACTGAATTTTTGTCTTTCATTATAACTGACATTTTCACTTAAAGTGTTATTTAATGAAAAATGCGTCTTCAAATTACAATCTTATTCAAATAAACAGTTTGCTTCAGTCGTTTCTGTTACATTGTTATGTAACATAAACCATTTTTTTGCTTCAGATATCCGACCTCGATTATAGGGGGACACTCAATTGACAAAAATATTTAAGTCGTCATGAAACATTTGAGATTTACCCCTAAAACTAAGTACAACAACAGCACAAAGATGAATAACACACATTTGCATATAAACAGTGCAATCGTCGACTGCAACATGTAATTCGCGTGACATTTGCATATAAACAGTGCAATCGTCGACTGCAACATGTAATTCGCGTGACGAAATTAGGTTAACTTGCGATGTTAGCATACGACCGTTCCGTCAAAACATTGTTCTCGAGAAAGCTTGACGGACGTTGACGTGACGTGACGGTCCGGTGACGGACAGTGTGAATGCCGCCATTAGAAATACATTGCGGAATGTTCTGACGGACGGTGACGTGACGTGACGTGACGGACAGTGTGAATTGGCTTTAACTGTATGAAAACTTAACTTGTTGCAGCGACTGTGTAATGAACTGATTCTAGAGAAAAAATGAAGCAATATGAGTATTTCAAATTAGACAAAGGCAACCAGATGGAATTTTCAAGGGGCGCGATGAACCAGTAGAAAATGGAGGTAGATAGAATTTCAATTAGCTGAAGTTATCTCACTGTGAAATATCATCTTATAGATGCAGGTGCATAAATTACAGAATCAATATACAACTATAAATACTCATTTGAATGCATAGTTTCATGGCGAGTTATGCTGATAAAATTCTCTCGGGCTTCCAGCCGTGTGAAGGGATTTGATAGCCACGAGCTTTTGGCCAAAATCTCCTCAGCAATTGTCAAGTGGTGACTATCATTGCTGATGCCGTCCTTATATACCTGCAATTTCGTAATGATGTGTAACTTGTCAGTCCAGTAAATGTTGTCTACACTTGACAATCAATATTTCAAGGAATTTTTTTTTTTTTTTTTTTTTTTTTTACATTTTTGTTGTTTTGTATTTTTTTTTAAGTTTTATCTAAAACTTCATCTACATTGTATAATGAGTTACCATTCATAAATTCCTTTAATTTCTTTTTAAATACTAGTTGGCTATCTGTCAGACTTGATGCTCCTTGGTAAGTGGCCAAAGACTTTTGTGGCAGCATAATTCAGCCCTTTCTGAGCGAAAGTTAGATTTAACTTTGAATAGTGAATATCATCCTTCCTCCTAGTGTTGTAGCTATGCACACTGCTATTACTTTTGAATTGGGTCAGATTGTTAATAACAAATTTCATGAGTATGTGTATTGTGAAGCTACAGTGAAGATCCCTAAATAAATGTCTGCAGGATGCTTTTAGGTGGGCTCCAGCAATTATTCTGATTACACGCTTTTGTGCAGTGAATACTTTTTACTAAATGTTGAATTGCCTCAGAATATGATCCCATATGAAAGCAATGAATGAAAATAGGTGTAGTAAGCTAATCAACAGAGATGTATGTCACCAAATTTTGTAATGCCTCTGATAGCATAAGTAGCTGAACTCAAACGTTTCAGGAGCTCTTCAATATATTTCCTCGAATTCAATCCCTTGTCAATGCAAACACCTAAAAATTTTGAATCTTCTACCTTAGCTACAGATTTATTTTCAAAGTCTAAATTTATTAATGGTGTCATGCCATTTACTGTACAAAACTGTATATACTGGGTTTTACCAAAGTTTCATGAGAGTCCATTTGTAGAGAACCTCTTAACAAAATTCTGAAATATATGATTTACAATTTCATCAGTTAATTCCTGTTTGTCAGGTGGTATAGGTATACTTGTATCACCAACAAAATGTACTAGCTTAGCATCTTCGTGGATGTAGAATGGCAAGTCATTTATATGTATTAAGAACAGCAAGGGACCCAAGACCAAACATTGTGGGACCCCATTTTTGATAACTCCCCTGTTAGAGGAATTAATTGTTTCATCTATATCATGTGAACTGCTTATTTCAACTTACTTTACTCTTTGGGTTAAGTATGATTTAAACTATTTGTGCACTGTCCCACTCATACTACAATACTTAAGCTTATCTAGAAGAATCCCATGATTTACACAATCAAAAGCCTTTGAGAGATCACAAAAAATCCCAACTGCTGATGTCCGGTTATTCAAAGCATTTAATATTTCATCAGTGAAGGTATATATTGCATTTTCAGTTGAAAAGCTTTTTTGAACATCAAACTGACATTTTGTTAGAACTTTATTTTTACTAATATGTGAAGCAACTCGAGAATACATAACTTTCTCAAAAATTTTTGATAAGTCTGTGAGAAGTGAGATGGAGCGATAGTTGTTGACATCAGACCTATCCCCTTTTTTATGCAAATGTTTAACGATAGCATATTTCACTCTAAGTTCTACATTCTGATGGCAGGGTCCCAAACTTTGCTCAGCTGCATGCCGACATTTTTATTAAGAGATTTTTCAGATATTTTGATTTCGATAACATCTTTTATTACGCTATCCCAGAAAGTATTTGTTCTGGTAATGACTGATGTATCCTCGAACACAATGCGATGTTTGTTTTCTAGAGCATGCTCCGCAATTGCTGTTTTCTCCAGATAACGTAGGCAGAAACATCTTTCATGTTCAACACAGCGTTGTTCAATATTGCGAACTGTCTGTCCTATGTAGAACTGTCCACACCCACATGGTATCTTGTTCACACCTGGCGTTCTAAGGCCTAGATCACCTTTCACAGATCTCATCAACTGTTGCAATTTTTTTAGGAGGCCTGAAGACCGTGTTGATCTCGTGTCTCTTAAGAACCCGGCTAATCTGACATACTTCGCCGTCATCATATTTTTATATGGTGGAGAATATTTCAACCAGATTGATGGTGTCGCAATGGGAAGCCCATTAGCTCCTGTTATTGCCAATCTGTTTTTGGAATACTTTGAGAACATCGCCATAGACCCGGCTCCTTCAACGTCTAGCTGTTTCTATCGTTATGTTGACGATACGTTCGTTGTCTAGCCACATGGACGTGAAAAACTGGGTGAATTCTTGGACCACAACAACAGCATCCATGACAAAATCAATTTCACGATGGAGGTAGGGGGAGATGGTGCCCTGCCGTTCCTTGACGTACTTCTCAAGCACAAAACGAATGGATGCCCAAGACATAGTGTCTACAGGAAACCCACCCACAGGGACCTGTATCTGCACGCTACAAGCCACCGCCACCCATCGCAAAATCGATCTACTCTAAGGACGCTGGTGCACAGAGCAGAAGTAGTCTCAGGCAATGGACATCTGCAAAAGGAACTGAGCGACTTACAGAAAGTGTTTAAGAAAAATGGCTACAGCAACCGCCAGATAACAGAAGCCCTTCATCCAAAACCACGCAAGCAGGAGACCATCGAGGAGGAGACAAAGAAGCTTGCATTTTTGCCTTTTTGTGGTATGGCAACAGGAAAGATTAGCCGGCTTCTTAAGAGGCACGAGTTCAGCACGGTCTTCAGGCCTCCTACAAAATTACGACAGATGATGAGACCTGTGAAAGATGATCTAGGCCTTAGAACGCCAGGTGTGTACAAGATACCGTTTGGGTGGGACAGTTCTACATCGGACAGACATTGTGCAATATTAAACAGCCCTCTGTTCCACATGAAAGATGTTTCTGCCTATGTTAGTCATTACTAGAACAAATACTTTCTGGGATAGAGGCTATTGAAATCAAAGTATCTGAAGAATCTCTTAATAAAGATGGTGGCTTGCTGCTGAGCACACTTGGGACCCGGCCATCATATGGTTGAAGCAGGCGCGTCAGGCACGTTGCCAAAACATTGCCAAATATGGCGATGCAGCTGAGCACCATTGATGACACAGGGGGCCGCGCAAGTATATAAGGATGGCGGTACCAATGATAAGACAGTCACCACTAGACAATGGCCGAGGAGATTTCGAACGAAAGCTCATGGATATCAAACCACTTGAGGTGGCTGGAAGCCCAAGAGAATTTTATCAAAATGGCACTTATGTATTAAAATGAATCTATAAGGAAAATTGTCTAAGGTCAATAACTAAGTATTTTAAACTACACTCTCTCCTTGTGCGCCTCGGTTGCAAATTGGTAGAGTGCCAGATTATGAATCCAAAGGTCGTGGGTTCGATCCCTGCCACGTCCTAGGATTTTTATCTATCACTTTCAACTTCTTTCACCTCTGGCAGTATTGCTCATGTGAAAAATAACGAGTAGCACCATGGTTTGGAACCTATGTTAAACTGTAGGTCCCCCTATAACTGGCTGGGTAAGTCAGTTCGAAGGCCGGAGGAAGGCAATGGCATACCACCTCCAAACATGACCATGCCTAGTAAAGCACTGTGGAGTTGAAATCAATCTTCGGATTGTTGACTGCTTTACCTTATGTCCTTAATATGCTAGAGGCGCCCCTGCATATAAGCTATAACGCTTAAAAAACCTTTATAGCTGCAACTCACTAAACAAAGATATCTTCGAAAATAAATAATCTTTAGAAGTGAATCAAATTGAGGGCTACGTTGCATTTTTGCATTGTGTGATCATATCACGTGGTGTAGTAAGTGGCTTTTGCATGACTAAATTCAGACAATGATGCTGCCAGGAAACTTCAAACATATAGTACAGTAATAAAATATGTATTAAGACCAAACTTTTTTGCAATAACCACAATATATTACAGTCCTGCTACCAAAGCGATGACTTCAACAGTTTTGTTATCAGCCAATCTCAGTCATTCCAATGCACAGTCTATTATAACACGATTTAATAATCAGTTCATGTGTAAATAATGAAATCAATTTCACAAACAGAATGTTTCGAAAAATGTGGAAAGCATTCAAGCATTTTAAGTTCTTGGATAGTAATGCCAAAGAAAGAAGGCCTTTTACTAGTCAGGGAATTCACAGAAACCAGCTAGGAAAACGTGTACTTGCCAAAGCACTGACATTTTGCAAATTTTTAACTAACTGTTTTGTATCTATGAAAACAAATCAAATTTTAGATAGCTCTAATTTCAGGCCACTGAAGATGTTTTTTATTCAGTGAAACAGTATGTGTCTAGTAAAAACGATTGTACTTACTGTAGTTGCATAGATGACAAGTACACTTCAAAATGTGTACAGTTTATTTGGACGGAATTCGAATTTAAAATAATACAATACATGACTTAATTTTTTATCATAAACATTAATGCAGTTTCATGAGCAGTTAGGCAGCAGAACGGAGAGGCCAAATACTGGAAATGACAACGAAAATATAAGACATTATTTTAAATTTCTTTTTAGCTTTGAGTTTCATATAATAGAATTTTTGATTACATTAACCACCATTTTTAAAAAATACCCGCAATGAACAAATTGCATTTCCCCTTGGCTTTAAAAAGTCTTATTTCTTAAATCTTTCTTCACAAACTAGTCTGGGCATAAAACATAACTTTTATTCAAATACTCTGGGCTCTCCATTCTCAAATCTTTATGCAAGTCACTTATAAAAAATGGTAAATCAAAGCATTAAAGACACTATTTATTAAACGTAAACAATCTCAGTTGCCTTGAAAGTAGCCTCCTTAAACTATCACACACAAACTACCACACACACTCCCTCTTCTAACCATTTCCTACTTCTGTGAAGTACGCAAACGAATGATGTGTTCTGAGTCACTCAGTGTTAATCGGGACCAGCGGCCACTCCTGCAGTGTACATGCACTAATCTGCCACCAGGACGCATGCACTGTTTAGTTCAATGTTCAAGAGAATAGCACACGCAACAAATTTTTTCACGAGATGCCACTGGCATAGTGTTCCTCTATGACCCTCATGTATAAAACGTTTCACACAGTTAGGAATACTGACAACAACATGTCAATACATATATTCTTGATGGATTTTGTCATTAAAACTATGGTGAGTATGAAACAAATTGTTCATCCCAACCACTATAACACTAGAGGCAAAGATGATCTTATGTTTTTTACAATTGGTCTTGTCAATAGATAATAATATTTTCATTGTTTTCTTCAACATATTTCCTCTTTTACACTAAAAAACATTTATTGTGAATACATAAATTGTAAATAGGGATTTTAACAATGTATGGATATTATTAGTACGATGCAATAGTTTAGTATTGTCATTATGTAAAGCTCAGATGTTGTGTATCACTTTCCATAAACTCTTCAATGGAATAGAATTATTTTTATTTTATCCAAATCTCTAGGGTTTACTTAAATTTAGGTAAGGAAATAAGGTGGGACGTGTTTGGTAATTAGTTGAATAATTTCAGGCTCATATTTTTGTGACTTCTTTGTGTTTGAGTGTGGCATATCTATCATGTAGTGTACCTTTTTTCATACATGTGAACATAATTTAAATGTTTGTAGATTTTCTTTGGCATAGATGAAGCAATTATAAATATATAGGCTGTGGTCTGACATGATATTTAGTGTTCTGGCTAATTGTATTAAATGTACATGAGAAAATGAAATGTACTTTAAAGAAATACCTGTTTGACCATCCACTTTATTCCTTAGATAAATACTTTTCCAGAAATAATGCACTTCTTCAATAAAGAAGTATATTGTTATTGAGTTATTAGTTGGATGATACAACACTATATTAATGTTAAATAGTGAATGACAATTCTGTAGCATTGCATTTCATTGCAATCAAGATGGTTTGAAGGAATATTTATTCTAACTGATTGCTGCTGTACACCATGGATTGGAAATCATTTTACTCGCATGTATGGATCCATGAACATGCATAAAAAATTAAATTAAAAAAGCCGCAATTGAAGAAGTGAAGTTAGGCAAAATAGTCATTCTGCATTTTATCCTCATAAAATGTATATTTCATTCAATTCAAATTGCTACTTCTGCTGCAAGTGAAATTTTGCCTTCTTACTTAGGAAACTATTCGACCCGATTTTCGCGTTCTTCAACATGTCAGATCAACCATTGTTTAATGACATTTATCATATAATCAATGAAGGATCAACCCATCCAAATTCCATGCACATGAGACAAGTAATGGTTGTCCATTGTAAGTGTGGCAACTAGTCTTACAGCCCAGTAGTTAGAATTAAGAAACACTTGGAAATAATTCTAATCAAATACAGATGTGAAGGGCAATTCGCACTGTCTGTCATGTCACAGCACCGTCACATCAAGTTGTATTTCCACTGTCTGTCATTGTCCATCATGTCAGTTTGTCTATCCCAATACCTGATGAGAAAGTGAGATTAAGTGTGGCGATCTGTTATGTAGAAAGTAATAGTTTAATTGTGAAATTGATGAAAGATCAATGTTAAATGTTATTGATGGCCAAAGAAAACTTTACGATGTACGGTATGTCTCTGGCGAACTTAGTGTAGTAAGTGCTGGGAACATTCCACAACATCGACATCTATTTTCAAGGGAAAAAATAAATAATATGTCTAAGGTCATAAAAAGAGCCTGTTTACTTTATCCCTTACGATTTACCTGCTGTCATTGTTAATACCGTAGTAAACTGAATTTTTGTCCTTCATTAGCACTGAACTTTTCATTTAATAAAAATTGCCTCCTGAAATTGCAATCTTATTCAAATAAACAGTTTGCTTCAGTCTTTTCTGTTACAGTATTACGAAACACAAACTATTTTTCACTGTCAGTTATCTGACCTCGCTTTTAGGAGGACACTTAATTGAAAAAATATTTAAGTCTTCAAAAATCATTTAGAATTTAGCACTAAAACAAAATATAATAACAAAATAAATATTAATAAGCCACGTTTGCATGTAAACTGTGTAATCGTCGATTACAACATGAAAATCGTGTGATGAAAATAGGTTAACTTAGCAGACGATCGTTCCGTCAAAACATTCTTCTCGAGAAAGCTTGACGTGATGGTGACATGACATGCTGGTCCAGTGATGGATAGTGTGAAAGCCGCAATTAGAAATTTATTGTGGAATGTTCTGACGGACGGTGACATGACGTGATGGACAGTGTGAATTGTGGCCACGTCACGTCACGTCACCGTCTGTCAGAACAATCCGCCATGTATTTCTAATGGCGGCGTTCACACTGTCCGTCACGGACTGTCACGTTATGTCAACGTCACATCAAGCTTTCTCGCGAAGAATGTTTTGACGGAACGGTCGTCTGCTAACACGGAAGTTAACCTATTTCGTCACGCGAATTAAATGTTGCAGTCGACGATTGCACTGTTTATATGCAAATAAGTCTTATTCGCCTTTATTTTGTTGTTATACTTGGTTTTAGGGGCTAATCTCAAATGTTTCATGACGACTTTTTTTTCAATTGTCAATTGAATGTCAATGTTTTTGTCAATTGAGTGTCCCCCTAAATCGAGGTCGGGTATCTGAAACCAAAAAATGGTTAATGTTACTTGACATTGTAACAGAAAAGACTGAAGCAAACTGTTTATTAGAATAAGATTGTAATCTGATTACGCATTTCTCATTAAATAATATTTTAAATGAAAAAGTCAGTTCTAACGAAAGACAAAAATTCAGTTGTTTACGACGGTATTAACAATGTCAACGGGCAAATTGTAATGGATAAAGTAAACAGGCGCTATTTATGCTCTTATAAGTGTTGTTTGATGTATTCATATGTTTATTTTTTCGCTTGAAAATAGATGTCGATGTTTTGAAATGTTGTTTCAGTTCCCAGTAAGTTGGCCAAAAACATACACTGTAAAGTTTTATTTGGCCATCAATAACATTTAGCGTTGTTGTTCCTTCAATTCTAGTACTAAACTATGACTTTCTACAGAACAGATCGCTACTCATAACCTCACTTTCAACAACGCGTATTGGGATAGACGAATTGACGTGACGGACGCTGACGGACAGCGTGAATACAACTTGCCGTGACGTGACGTTGACGTGACGTATAGTGTGAATTGGCCTTTGCCCTGCAGATAGTAAGTTTCGTCACATCAGACGATAGTGTGTTAATCTACAAATAAGTGGTTATTAGGAGCAGCTGGAATAAAAAAAATTCTTCTTAATACAATGTTTCTGAAGTTTTTGTCACCTAACAATGTAATTATTTACTTAACTAAAGAAGAAATCTATTACGTTAACATAATATACATAAACAAACAACAATTTCAGATCTGTGGTTTGTTCTGGCGAAAGAAGAAGCTCAGAATGACAGCAGGTGCACTGATCAGCAGTTGCTGAAACTTGTGTTTTGTAGACAATGGTGAAGAAGCGACATTGTGCATAAAAATGCTTTTATCTTCCGCAACGTATGCGTAAATTGTAATGACAATACGTTAGTCGTGTTCTTCCAAATGTAATGCGACTTCAATGAGTTTTTTAGGGTTAAGCTCGTTTAATAAATTTATTTCGTAGACACGCAACGTTTCTATAGCCAGGTAAATCGATATCTGAGTTAAGCTATCGATTCTTTCTTCGCTTTTACTGTCTAAAGAGAATCTATGGTTTACAAACCGCCAGTTTTGTTGTGTTTGTATTGTTTATGTGTATAAAAAATTGCATTATATAGTTATCGACAGCTAAAATTTCGTACATGCCACCAGATTAATTTAAATGGAGCCTCCACAATCCTTTGACAGCCGACAGTTGTCCAAATGGGAATACGAGACACAGTTTTTTGGATTTTCGTCCAGAGCGTTACTCGTACACTGTAAGTTTACTCCTTCTTACATCTATTGTTTGTGCAGAAGAGCATTAAATCAGTGGCATTGTACAAGAGTGCATTCGTTTTGATTTACTATTGATAATGGTACAACGTTTAATTACCTATGTCAAGTTTACCGACAGTAAGCTGAGGACAGCGTACTTAGGATTATATATTCTATGTTTTCGTAATACACAGTTATAAAAACTAAAGATACCCATTGAGTATTACGAAACAATATTAGTATTATTAATACATTGCATTGAAGATCCGTTAAAAAAATTTAGTACTGTTTGCATTAGGCTAATTAGTGTCCTGAAATATGAAGCTGGAAGCTAAGAAGTATACCATTTTAAGTAATGTTTTGCGCTGAAAACTGTCATGTTTGTAAACTTATCACAGTGACACAATAGCCCTTTTCGAATTAAAATTAAAGTCAGATATTAAATACTTGTTTGTGACATGTATGACATTACCGTTGCCGCCTCTTTCATGATGAGTGCATTTTGTTGTGTTATTAGTGAATAATTATTTATGTAGTAAATTGTTTTTCTATCGCCCTGTGCAATGTGTATCTTGGCAGAAAAGTCGAATATGTATGTCGGAAAGAATAAATCGCTTTGAAGAAACTTGATTTGAATATATTGTTTTGGAAATAAACATTACAAGATCGTAGAATTGGCTTCCTGTATACATTTCCGATGTTGTTGGTTGTAGTTTCCCAAATCCATTCAGAGGTATATGGGAATACCTTCATTAGCCTGAACTATTTCCCCTTGCCTCACCTTCCTCGTATTATTTGCTTGTTTCACTTTAAAAGCTATTTAGGAAATGTTGGTGTGAAACGTAATTGAGTACTTGTTACTTTTCCGTATTAGTGCTTTTCCAGTTGATTATTTTTTTTTGTGCATATAATGTCTTTGTTTTTCTTTTCATTTTTTCCCCTTACTAAACTCCTTTTGTTAAATTTTAATTAATGGTAGTGGTGGCAACGAAATGTTCGCTCTACAATGATTATTAATTTACTGAGTGGACAAGACTAGGGTACATACAAGAACCAGTCAACCATAGAGCAGGTTATGAGGCCTGAACATCTCTTTCTTGGTCAACACATACGTTATTCCACTCATTTTCATTCATATTTCTGCACAGCTGGGAGCTGTCCCCTCAACACATTGTACGGTCTCACAACTATCCTGGCCTCAACCTAAGATAACTTCTCATCCCTGCACCCTTTGCCTAACATCTTTCCTCCCTCTTCCTTCCCCACTCATTATCCTGTATCTCGTGTCTTCCTTGCACTTTTTATTTTTACTTATTTTTTCTATTTTCCTTTTTTTCCTAACTTTATTTTTCCCGATTTTTCATATTTTTATTTTTCCTTATTATTCTTATCATTACAAATTCCTCCACTCCCTCCCTACACTCATCTACACCTCTCTTTTATCCTTTCCTGCCCCTTCCCTTCACTATATTCATTGCCGGAAATCAGATTCCCGCCTATGAGAGTGACACGGAACTTTCCATCCCCACCTTTACCCAGCATCCTTCCCCCGCCACTCCCCACCTGACGCATAGTCTAGATACTTGTGTCCCTGGAGTCGCCGGGCATGATGGTTGTGTGTATATAGTTGTCTGAGTGATTGCGTGAAAGTACCATATATGTTTCATTTTCTGATGAAGGCCATGGCCATAAATTTAAGTTGTGTGAATGTGATTATTTTTATGTATGTCAGCAGCTCAGCGAGCCTCTTTACGGTGAGTTCTTACCTATCCTCGATTATTGAAAAAGCATCTGACATTATCTTAGGACCCTCCTCAATTAACCCCACCAAAACCCCTTTGTCTTATTTTCAGCAAACCTAAAAACCATAGGGGCTTATCTGAAACCCCAGACACAATAATCCTCCCATACCCATAAACCAACTCGTGACCCACCCCTCCCATATTTCTTTTTCCCAAAACAAGACTCGGCACTTTCAACAATAACCCCAGGACCCCCAAACTTCCTCCTATACTTTATAAACTCGGCACAAACGTCCCTACAAGAAGAATACAAGTCGTCAATAGTTTTCACAGTAACTCCTATCTCATGTGCACAAAATTCCTCAGACAAACAGTAACAAATAACATCACTTGCTCCACTATTAGTCCTAAGTTGTAAAAATTTAATGACATCCAGCGGCCTCTCGCCCATAGCTAAATCCAACGAATGTGAATTGAACTTTTCCAGCATATCCATACCAAATAAACAAAAGAATATTTGCAAAATAAACAATATTCGATCCTTAACACAACCACCCCACGATTAAAACAATAAATCACAGAACTGACAAAATAATGGTATCACACTCACTTCTCAATACCAAGAATTGGAACCACGCATATGACAACAGAAAGAAGAATGGTTGTATGACCAAATACCCATTCTATGTAATGTCCACTACAAGAGAGTGCCACTCAATACTTACACATGACACTTATAAATGACGTCATACAACACGACACGCCGATGTCACAAGTTTAAGCCGACGGGTGGAATTGTGTACTATAACTGATCCGGCATACTTTAATAGTTTGGGTATCGTGGACAACTTAAACCATTAGTATGTCCTTTGAATTGTGACACCCTCTGTTGTCTATGTAGTGTCAATTATGTTTTTGATTGTTAGTTGCAATTGTAGATATCAGTAATATGTTCTATTTATAACGTATTTTGTGGATGGTGGCTTAGATAATGTTGTTCACTTGACATTTGCAAATGTAATAGGAATATCAGGTCAGTTGAAGCCTGTGATTCCATGTGTTGGCTTTGACCCGTGATGTCATTGTTACACGGCAATTTTGAGTTGTCTTTCTTTACAGTTGGTGTGTGTATTGATGTGGTGTGGTGCCACACTCTTGTTGGAGGTTAAATAGTTTGTGGTCATATTTGGTTGGGTTGCCCATATGGTGTGTGACATTCTTCGTATTTGTGTGGTGCATTTGCTACTCTCAAAGTATTCTGCTTTTTGGAAATGAATTTGATTATGGTTTTACAGTTGTGTGTGCTTTACACACATATGCATGGGGCATATATACCCCCTCCAAAACAATGAATGTAAAGAAAAGAAAAGTCGGCCTATGGTACCTGTAAATTATTAAAATGAATGATGCATAAAGGTATTGTCATGGTAGACTGTCATACTTCCCTGTGTTGGTTAGGTGAGTGGGGTGTTGTGCTGGTGCAAGAAATTTTAAAAATGCTTATTTTTTATGATCTAATGTCACCAGGAAAAAGTTTGATCTCTGTAAAGTAAAAGGGGCTTCTCCCCAAATTATTCTCTGAACATGAGCAGCAAAACTGATACAAAATAGCATGGGGTGTCTAGGCCTACTTAAAATTACCTATGTTGGTATAATTGAAGATCAGGATACCACTCATCAGCTTTGACCTGTGGCGGCAATGACGTATATACTCATAGCCAATATGGCGACAAAACACACAAAAATTAACATAAAACCAATAAAATGACACTAATGAGACAAGCAGGGGAATGTGGGGGTTTTGGATGGGGACATTCCAATTGTTGGGGGTGGGGGGAATAAAAAAATAATAAAATAAAATAAACCTATCTGCAGAACGACATTTTCCGTAAAACACCAAATGAAAAAACCTTCTCACACTTCAATTGACCTTTACTACACCTCAGTTGTAACTCATGATATTGAATCACCCCCTAAGTAATGAAAAACTGAGAACTTATATTGGACACTTTTGTTGACCTATATTACATCTCAAATAAAACTCGGGATACCCAAAGACCTCCAAAATGACAAAAACCGAAAAAAAACTGGTATCAGATACTTCAATTGGCATATATTACATCTCAAATGATACTCGGGATACTGAACAATCCGCAGAACAATGAAAAATCTAGATAAAATAAAATAACTCTACACTAACAATCACAACACTAAACAAAAGTTAATAAGAAATTTAAAAATTACTTACTCGAAAATAATATCTCATGTGCTTCCACTGAAGTTGTCCCAACCAAACAAACACACACACACACACACATTATGGTAAAACAAAAAATTAACAAGGCACAACATTCACCATCTCTCACTCATTCAGCACATTTAACTACTTTAGCTATTAGGCCGAATAGTGCAAAAACTTTGACATATGCTATAGTTTCTCTCATTGCCTCCTTAAGACAGATTGAATTACTTTCGCTTGTGATATGTAGCCTAACAAAGCCAAACAATTTACAACCTGAAACGAAGAAATAAACCAGAAAAATAGCGGAATTAATTCACAAACTCTCTTCTGAACCACAACTAAACGTAAGATAATAGAACACACGACACATTAGAGCTAGTACCCAACATCGTATTAACCATATGACAGTTTAAGATGACAAATTATTGAAATTCCACAACAAGAGAGCGCCACAACATAATTACTCATGTTACCTGTCAACACACACTTCAAAACAATTGTCACACCACAATACGCTGCCATCACAAGTCAAAGCTGATTGGTGGTATCCCTGTCTTCAAATGACCCCTTACCTTAACATTAATCTTCCAGCCCCCCTTCCAAATGTATGCTGTATTCGCTAGGCTACTGAATGAAGCTAACGAAAGTGTCGTCTCCCTTAACTGTGTGGATAATTACCTCTTTATAAGGGCCTTCGATTTCTTCTTCATTGAGGCAAGGGATGGTGAGGTCGATTTGCTTATGTGTATGGTTTACTTTTTGTGTTTTGTATTTGTTTTTTAATCTCCACTTTTGTCATGTGTGTAAAGGGGGAGCAACTTCGGTGTAGTACATTGGGCGTATTTTTGGTAATTTTCCTTTTTTTGCCCTCCAATTTATTGACTTTTTGTAGTGTAGTTTCTCTAATGGTATTGATGACAGTTAAGGATGTTTGTGTAATGTTCAGATTACTGCAGGGGGATTTTCAGTGGGATTTCTGTAGTGTTTGTAGGTTGCAAACATACCATACTGCTTGTAGGGTATGTAGTACATTGGGCGTATTTTTGGTAATTTTCCTTTTTTTGCCCTCCAATTTATTGACTTTTTGTAGTGTAGTTTCTCTAATGGTATTGATGACAGTTAAGGATGTTTGTGTAATGTTCAGATTACTGCAGGGGGATTTTCAGTGGGATTTCTGTAGTGTTTGTAGGTTGCAAACATACCATACTGCTTGTAGGTGGCGTGGTGTTCTATTGCTTTTGGCAAAGAAACTGGTTGTGTGTACAGGCTGATCTGTAGTGCAGCTTGTGGTCTAGGTTAGGTTGGGAGGTAATAGTTTGGTTGAAAAGAATAGTTAAGTGGTTGTGGTGGAAGAAGAGGTTGTTAAAATGGAACATTTCAAATGGTAGAATTGTTGGATACTATTTCTTTGTTGTTTGGAGGGGGGGTTGAATTGATATCGCTGTCTTCATTTGAGGACAATTTAAATATCTGATACCATCTTAATATTGATGGGATTTGGGCATTGTCTTGGTTTTAGGTTACTATGAGTTAATTGAAGTATTCAGTATTGTTTTTGTGTAAAGATTTTGACTGGTATCACTATATTCATTTGAGGTGTAAAATAGGTCATTTGAACTATTGGATTCTATAGGCCTATATTCTGTTATTTTACATATTTTAAGGTTGTTTTCAATTATATCTTTGTATGTTTCCGGTTGGGTTTATGGCCATTTTTTTTCCGCTTAAAATGCTCCGGCCCTAAATCCCCTAATTTCCGTGGCTGTTCCACTAGTTTCATTTTATTCTTTTTCCATTAATTTGGTGATTTGATTTGTGTATGTGTAATTTTTTTTGTGATTGTTTTGGTTGCCATATTGCCTACACATGATATAATTATGTCATTTCTGCCATCTTGGTGATGTCTCAAGTCATAGCAGGCAGGGTGGAATCACATCCTTCAGTTTCACTGGAATATCAGTGTACTGATACAAACGTTGTTTTGAATTGGATAGTAATATGAGGCAAATTTATTCTAGTGGGTAATTACTCCATACTGTCTTAGAATACAGGGGAGCGGATGGTCAAAGTTGTGATTCAAAAATGTATATTCCAACACCAGTAAGTTTTGATTGAGTTTTATTTTGCTCCCCGTTTTGACACGTCATTAGTGTCATCCATGATGTCCATCCTGTACATTTGTTGTCTAATGATGCCATATTTCGTTGGAATTCACAGTTCCTGGTCATCCATTAAACCAGTAACTGCACATTCCGGTGAAGACATTGTTGACCACATAGGTCCGAGCCGATCGCGACATGGGACAAGAAACGTGGCCGCGCTGATTCGCTCTAAGTCCAGCTATCTGCACAATCTGCCAACATTGTCGAGTGCGGAAGTCATACAGTACTTCTTGTGTCTGTCAGAATATGTGTTGGTCACCTATGTCCGTGGTCTCGCGGTATGGTGCGTGACTTGCATGTGCAAGTCTTAGCGATCGAAACCGACTGTTGACAAAAATTTTAATTTCACATTCCTTGTGCATACTGATGCCACATGTGTAAGGGAAGCATATGCATAATGTATTTCATTTTTTGATACACTGGTAATAACTTTTTGGTTGAATAACATCGCTGCCTCTGGCCACAGCACTTGGCAGAGCTCTCCGTGGTCCACTCGCAGCAGCGGTGGTTGCACTGCGCTGCCTCGCTCTCTGCCCACAGCGCCTGCTGCCGCTCATCGCCCTGGATATCTAAAATGCTGTGGTGTTGCTGAGTGGTAATCCACAAAAAGGTTGCGATGTGTATTTCAGACACAATATGAACAGAGCAGACCACCCATTTTGAATGATGATCATATTAATACATAATACATTAGAGAGGCAAAAAATTGTCATTGTCGTTGATCCAATCAAATGGCACTCTACGATGGTTAACACGTATTTGTGCTTTAAATCTCGATCCTTTTCCTTTCAGAAAAGCCCTTCAGGTAATTTGTTATTGTCATCAGTTCATATGTTTTCATCAAGGCACAGTCCATAACCGCAATATAATGATTTAGTGTCGTTGTTTGATTCCTCATGGTAAATGTATGAGCTAAATTATGTGAATACGTTTCAGCGCATGTTCTAAAGCAACACAGGCACACTGCAAGCTTCGTGTCTTCATGTCATTTCTACATCAGAAAAAAATTTGCACGAAGGAACTATATTAATCATTATGTTCACTTCCTCCGTAAGTATCCCCTGGCATGTGGGTCCTAAGGTAGTAGTAAAAATTCAAACCGATGGACGTCACTTCGAATTTCTTCAAAGGCGTTCGTATGGTGAAGCAAAGAAGACATCTAATACCATTTCCATGATTTGGAGTCGACCTTTCTGAAAGACTTATTGTGTAAAACTTTTCTCTGATTCCGTTATGAGTTTCTTCTTGCAATCTGCAGCGTATAAAGTAAAATAAAACAAAGTAAAATGAAATACCATCCCCAAATGCATTGTCTACAACCAGGATTTGAACTGCCGACTCGTAAGACACAAGCAGAACCACACAGCCAATCACACACTGCTGCCTGGTGCCTTCAGTGTCTCATATATTCAATGCTGAACCTCTAACGTATCGCGAGAGATAACCTCAAAATCACCTATATGAATAACAGAATCCCTTTAGCGCAAAAGTTAAATTTTGCCTCTCTCACATGGGCATTATACAGCATGAGTCATGAAAGTAAAAGAGGAATGTCAAGTGAACTTAGCGAGACAATTCAGTACCACTTGAGGAAGTAACTGCACTGTCACAGTGTTGCCAAATATTAGCAACGACATTGCCAGTTCTTAGCTGTGCTAGGAAGACCTGTGTAGCGACGTGAAATCGCGCTCGTCTCATATAGAGGAGTCGCGGATTTTGGTTATATCTCCTGATGGTTTCCATCATCACACTTAGGATGCAGATATTTAATTCGTCCAATGAGGCCGAAACCAGTGTTCATATTTTTTGAAGCTTTACAGCATTATGATGTAATTTCAGCAAATTACTAAAGAAGTTAAAAAATACTGATATTGTGCTTGTAAGATACGGCAGGTCAAAGACTGAGATATGTAAACTTCCATCACACACACACACACAAACCTAAAAAAAAAAAAAATAAATAAATAAATAAATAAACAAAAAAAAATTACTTTGTTAGATTTGGGCAAAAGCTATTTTTTTCATGAAAAGTGACTGGAAATGAACCTTGCCCCATCGGTCAAGGAGAGCTCTGCCAAGTGCTGTGGCCAGGTGCTATACCTGCTCTGTGGTTCACTGCTGTGCTGTATTGTTGCCAACATGTGCAGTGCGTGGGCAACAGACTGTACATTTTAGCCCTTGGGCTGCACTTCAGATCAGCCTGTCACCACAACCAAGATTTCAGAGTAAAACTGTCAGTGGCTAGCGCTCGTTAGGTTACAAACGGCAGAGCAGCCAATCGGAAGTCGTGTTGCTGCGGCCAGTAAGAAAAAGCGTTACAATTGTACTATGTAAACAAATCTAGTAAATAATTAATGCTGTTCCTGCTGTATGGTTGACAGGTTCTCGATGTACCTTTGTCTGGTTAGCAAAGTAGCAAACCTCTTAAAAACAATTACAATCAAAGAAACGCAGTACCGAAATCCTGGAATAAACTTCAAAACTGATGGCACAATAAACACAAAATCTTAATCTATAATCTGAACCTCACACACAAATTGTCAACTACCACTAACACGAACAGGAACTACATGACAAAAAGTGAACCCTTTAAAATAATACTGCACACACACCAAATAAAATAAGAAAACAGAAGATGCATAAAAAAATTCCATGCATCATATCCCAATCACATAATCCCCCCCCCCACCCCAACCTACTTACCACCAAACATTTGGCCTATACATCTTCCCCACAGCGCCCATAAAAGAACAAAATAAACAGCAGTATTAATCAGGATGAGACTGCAAAATGGAAAAGCACTGCTTCTCCCTCCCTGTAACAGTTTTTACAGCCCCCCATACCCACTCTATTGTATTTGTACATGCCCCTGCGGAATAATTTTTAAATTCAATCTGGTGGTTAACAACTAAATGATTATACCCCATTTTCCCTAACCCCTTATATGACGAAAAAGCATCTGACATTATTGTAGAACCCTCCTCAATTAACCCCACTAAAACCCCCTTTGTCCTATTTTCGACAACCTTAAAAACTACATCTGAAACACCACCATCTAACAAAACAGCCCCCCCCACACCCATAAATCAACATTGCAACCCACCCCTCCCATATTTCTTTTTTCCTAAACAAGTCTCATCAATTTCAACAGTACCCCAGGACCCCCCAACTTCCCCTTATACTTTACAAACTCTGCACAAACATCCCTACAAAAAGAATACCAGCCCATAATAGTTTTCACAGTCACTCCAATTTCTTGCACATAAAACTCCTCAGACGAATGGCAATAAAAATAATATGTTAAATCGTCAACAACATTCAAAGCCACCTTCGATTTCTCAAACCAGGTACTCCTATGAATCGAGCGCCAGCAATTATCACGCCTACAATGCCACATGTAAAGGTCCTTCCATTGGCTCCTTGAACTTTGAGCACCTTACTTGCTCCGCTATTAATCCTAACTTTTGTAAAAATTGAATTACATCCAGCGGCTCCTCACCCATTGCTGAACGCAACAAATGGGAAGTGAATTTTTCTGGCATATTCATACCTAACAAACAAATGAATATTTGAAAAATATACAATATTTGATCCTTAACACAAACAATCCACTACAAAAACAATAAATCACAGAAAAAACAAAATAATGGTATCACACTCACTTCTCAATAGCTCAGATCCAAACCCCACCTATAACAACAGAAAGAAGAATGACCATATGACAAAATACCCATTTTATGTAACGTCCACCACAAGAGAGTGCCACACGATACTTAAACACGACACCTATAAATAAACACATCTCAAAACTACTGCGCATGTGATGATGTCATACAACAAGACATGCCATCATCACGAGTCAAAGCCAACGGGTGGAATCGCATGCTATTAATGACCCTCCTTCTTCATAAATAATCATAGAATGTTTCAGCTTCAGTAGCTTTACTTTTTGTAATACTTAAAATCATCAATAAATGCTTGTATTCAAGAATTTGGTACAATTTGTAATGTGTATGTTGGTTCTGCAATTTCAGTGAAGGACAACATAAATGACACTTTTAGTGCTCACGCTAAAAGTTTACAAGATTCTATAGTAAATAAACGAGGAGCTGATGTAAAGGAGGCCAAGTCTGCTACAGATATGTGGATTAGTAAGTGTGAATCTGCTCTTAAGGCACATAGTGATGATTTGCAGGTGTGTTCTATTTTCTTCATACTAATTATTGAGATAAATAACAAATACAATTTGCTCGTGGCAGGGAATGATCTTATAAATGTATTTTGTAAATACTGAAATGCCAATATCGAGGTATTTCGTCTTTATTTATGAGAGACGACTGGTTTCGATGTACAAAGACATCATCTTCAGGTCTCTGCACTAAATAGTAACATTATTACATAAATGCATATTGTAGCCAGCTGGATTGTACTGGTGGGTTGTCACACATTAAAATATGCCGTTTGGTTGTCAGATATAAAACTCGTATAGTCATATATATACAGTTGTGAGTGACAACAAGCAGCTAGCTACTACAATCCAACTGGCTACAATATGCATTTATGTAATAATGTTACTATTTAGTGCAGAGACCAGAAGATGATGTCTGTGTACATCGAAGCCGGTCGTCTCTCATAAATAAAGACGAAATATCGCGATCTTGGAATTTCATTATTTATAAATAACAAAAGAAAAACTAGACATAACCTAAAAATATAAAGTAGCAGAAATATTTAATTTAATTTAGTGTAAAACATAAGGAAGAAGTGCTGCTGACATTGTAGCTATTCAGTAATGATGTGTGAGTAACCAAGAATTTCTAATCAAAAGAGACACAGTTGGACAAGTTGAGAGAAAGTAATATTTTTCTGTCACTAGAAACATTTTTGTTTCATGTCTTGGACGATCTTTGTTTCTGCAACACTTTCCTTGTTCTTGGGAAATGATGAAAGGCAACTACTCACCTATAGTTGATTAATGCAACCTTCAGGTTGATTTGAACACAATGCTTTGCTAGGCATAGTTCTAGAGTTTGGGTACACTTGGCTCCCTCTGACCTTCAAACTGTCATACCCAGTAATTTGTTGGGTGACTTACCAGTTTAATGCGGACTCCGAACCATGGTGTAACTCAGAATTTTTCACATAAACAATCATTGTCAGGGGTGGTAGAAGTGGTCTGAAGGTGACAGTACAGTCTCTGAAATTCACAATACATGGGCAAGATCACCCTCCTGTGGCTGGAGTGATGTGGGTTGTTTCTGTGGTAGGTCTGGTTGATTGGTGTTGAGTAGAGAAAATGAATTTGACAGCAGTGAGGAAGCTAGGTGTAAGTGGGCAAGAATAAAGGGGGGAGTAAATCTTGGATGGAAGGGTTGACAAATGGGTCTCAGCAGCTGCAGTAGTAGCTACAAAATGGGTATCAAAAAATGGTGACAGTCATAGAAAGAGCCATGAGGTCTGGATAGGGGATGAATAGTGTGGAAAAGGTAGAGGGAAGGGTGAAGGTAAGTATATGCCGAGGAGAATTGTAGGGTAGGGAGACTTCTGAGAATCCAGGTACATCAGGAGACAGTGTCCCTATATGTAGTTCAGAAAAATGAGGGGTGGAATGTTGTTGATATATCTGAAGCAACTGGGCGATTTTTATTTATTTTAATGGAATTGTGTGTGATATAGAGATCAACATCAGAAATATAGCTCTGTTGATATAAAACCACCGTCGTTTCCTCCATTATGACAACTGTCACTTTTTCCCCTTTAAATAGTCCCTCCACTCCATTATTTGCAACCAGGGATGGTGTGTGTTAAAAGGGATGAACCCAGATATGGCAGACCTTTACAGTCAAACAATTCCTTCGCAGCTTGTTCAGAAATTTTTACTGTGCTATTTTCTCCTGAGAGACCAACAATTCCATCATCACTGTGAATAGATCCTCAATCAGTAGTTCTTATGATCAGCATCAGCAAGTCTTTGAAAAAATTGCTGGATTTCGTCACTAGAAATTGTGCCTTTGTGCCATTTGGGCATGGGCATCTACACTTATTGTCCCAAGTGATAGTGTATCACTCACTTAATTGTTACACTATACTAGTCCATCATTATGCCAAGCCTACTCTCAAGACCAAGCAAGGTGGCACAGTTCTAACACAGTGGTTCGATGCCACCTCCGACCATCCTAATTTAGGTTTTGTGTGATTTCCCTAAATCACTCCAGGCAAATTCTGGGGTGGTTCCTTTCAAAGGGCATGGCTGGTTTCCTTCCCCATTCTCACTCAACACTCCAGGCATTAGCTCCCTCACTGATGACCAAACTGTCGACAAGGTGTTAAACCCTAAGCTTCCTTCCTACACTCGACACTGTATAGCATATATCATTCCCCTGTGGATCACACAGGTACATTACCTGTCTTTCACCCATTCACCACTTCCTACTGTAGTCTCACCTAAGCTATAGGGGTGTCAACTAACCAGCGCTCTGTCCACATGAGTCGTCACATTCATACTGTGGCTAACTTCAACTTTGCGCACATTGTTGTTGAAAATGAGTCACACAACACTGACTGACTACCTCAAGAATCTGTGACATTTGAATCCACTCCTTCCTAACACCAGTTCTTCTAAACTATACAGATATTGCCTCAAGACCCCAATTTAACCGATTGCGGGCGTGGCACAACAGATAGCGTCACCGAATGTGGTGCTGAAGTTCGCCGGTTCAATCCCGTCCACCGGCAAAAATTTATTTCATTGTAATTATCATTTCCAGAATGTTCTACATGTTTCTTATGTTAACTATTATTCTAATTTCTGGTACATTCTGTCTGTGTATAAATAGCAGAGCACTGCCCAAGAGGCAGTCAGTGCTACGTGTACGTTAAGTTTGTAATAAACCTGCTGTCAGTACAAGTACTGTGTTCAGTTGACAACCCTGCCTTCGAAGTCAAGTCTGCTTCCATTTCAACTCAACATTGTTTGGTGGAGGCGCCAGCTACCCTGTGCAACAGCTGCATCACTGTGGCTCCGATTAGTCAACGTAAAAGCTGTCGCATACAGGGACTAGAACCGGAATACAAGGGATATACAGAGTACATCCATCTGAAAGTCCGTATCATCAGAAGAACCATGGACATGAAACCAGCGGTAAGCCAGTTGCACATCAGACACTCGTTGGTGTTCTCTGGAGATGCTGTACAGGACCCCAACAAATAGCTAAAAGGGTTCGACCAAGTCACCAAGTAAAAGGGTTCAACCAAGTCGGCAAGTATAACAGGTCGGACCATACCATGTGCTTGGCCAACATTTATTTCTACCTGGACGGAACAGCCCGGCAATGGTTTGAAAACAACGAAGAGAAGCTGAATGACTAGGAAAAGTTCCAGACGGAACTTTAGAAGATGTTTGGAGACCACCAGCGACAAATCCGCTCGGCGGAAGAACAACTGAAGAACCGGGCACAACGACATGGTGAGCCGACACAGTCGTGCATACAGAATGTTCTGATCCTATGTAACATAGATAAACCAGATATGACTGAGGCCGACAAAATCACACACCTGATGAAGAGAATTGCATAAGACATGTACCAAGCTCTTCTGATAAAAGACATCGCTACGACGGAAGAGTTCATCAAGTGGTGCGAGCGTATTGAAGAGATGCAACAAAGGAAGGTTGGATGAAAGAAGTATGACAGACTCCTCAATGTAGTCCCTATGGCCGTTTGAAAGACCAGCATGACTTTAGTTCTCTCATACGACAAATTGTGAGATTAGAATTACAACAATTTATGGCAGCCGGGACTATTAGATCGAGCAAGCATCAGTTTATGTCCATGAATGTAAGCCCTGTAAGTCACGACGGAGCCGACGTGCTGAGGAAGAGGTCTGCCCTGCCAATCGTACCCGACGTGAAGAATGGAGTCGCCCTGGTATGACTTACACTGCAGCCACCAACGCGGCCACAACCAACTTTTCTGGCAACTGTGACGCCCCGCAGAAGAACAGATGTCTGGACAACAGAAGACAAACGCGCCACTGTGTTTGCACTGTGGGCGCCCTGGACATTTCGTAAGCTACTGCAGAGAGAGAAGGCGAGTATTCGACGATTATTTTGCCACAAGATGTCAGCCATCAGAGCAGTTCTATCCCAGGCAGTCACCTGCTGATGAGTTCAGTCGACCTATGGGAAGAATTCTAGTGTTGTACCCTGGACAAGGTCTCTCCCCGACGTGCTGCTGTCGATCTCCGTCACCGTACAGAGGTACCAGCCGCTCCCCTAGCCACCACACCCAGGAAACTAAGTGACTTGACCATCTACGGAGGTGAGGCCACTGCAGATGAAAACCCTCCATGGATGACAGTCGCTAAGATGTCAGGAAATCTCATCGACAGCCAACCTGTCCGGGCACTGGTTGATTCAGGAGCTTCTTTCTCTGTATTGTCAGATAATTATCACCGCCCACTGAAGAAGGCAATGTTCTGTGATACCGGGGCAACTGTGCTGAAGGTCGCTAATGGAAAGTACGTCCAGCCAGCAGGAATTTGTGTTGCAACAATAACCATCAACAACAGGACCCAGCTGTTTGAATTTGTCGTTTTAACAGAATGTATCATAATGTCATCCTGGGATGGGACTTCTTTCAGGCATCCCAAGCCATCATTGACTTTGGAAAATTTGAGCTGCAAATTGAGGAAGTCATTCTGACGGGTACGTGTAATACAGAATTTTCTAGGAAGTTATTTTCTGATGACAATGTGACAATACCGCCGTTGACAATGAGAAGAGTTCCAGTCATAAACACAGATGACCGGTTAAACTGTGAAGTTCTTGTTGATAGTAAAACGTTTATCGGGCTCACCAAAGAAATTTACATACCAGTGGCTATCATAAGTATTACTGGTGGTCGAGGAGAGATTTGGATCACTAATTGTCATGGGCAGTCACAACTTATCCCCGAAGGAACGTGTATCGGGACAGCTGAACAAATCGAGGACGGTGAGCTCAACGTCATCAACAAAGACCCATGCTCTGCTGTTAGTATAGACAACACGCTGGAGGAAACAACCGTGGAACTGCCATTAGGGCCCATACGGTCCAAAAAACAACGTCAGTGGGTGTTAGCTTACTACGCCAATGTTTGGGTGCATTCACATCCCAGCAGGAGAAAAGTCAGATGAAACTCTCCACGATGAGGCACCGTATCAGTACTGGGGATCATTAGCGAGCGTTCGTATTGAGTGTCGCCAGCTGAAAGACAGATAATTCAGGAGGAAGTGCAGATGATGTTGCACGATGACATTATTCAACCTCCGGAGAGTCCTTGGTCATCTCCGGTGGTCCTCGTAAAGAAGAAGGATGGCATGTGGTGATTCTGTGTTGACTATAGGCGGCTGAACAAAATCACAAAGGCAGATGTTTACCCATTGCCATCCATTGACGAAACCTTAGACTGCTTGAAAGGAGCTACATACTTCTCAACTATGGACATGCAGACAGGTTACTGGCAAATCAAGGTTGACGAAGTTGACAGGAAGAAGATGGCTTTTATTGCACATGACGGCCTCTATGAACTCAACATTTGGATTATGTAATGCTCCGGCCACATTCAAACGCATGATGGACAACTTGCTTCAACACCTTAAGTGGACGAAATGTCTGTGCAATTTATATGACATTGTCGTTTTCTCAAAAATGTTTGAAGAACATCTGAGTTGTCTGTCAACTGTGTTGAAGTGTGTTCAGACTGCAGGACTCCGCCTCAATCCAAAGAACTGACTCCTCGTCCTGGAGCACCTAGTCAACGGAGACGGTGTCCGTTCTGATCCAGATAAAATAAGGGCAATCACTGAATTTCCAACTCCTCGGCACATCCGTGATGTGAGAAGTTTCCGTGGGCTGTGCTCATACTACCGTCGTTTCATAAAAGGCTTCTGTAACTAGGCATGTCCATTACAAGAACTTCTTCAAGCAGATGCCATATTCACTGGGATGACACAAAAGAAAGAGCTTTCAAGGCACTTCAGGAGGCTCTAACTTCCACACCAGTTCTAGCCTTGTACAACGAGAATGCGGAAACTGAACTTCACACAGACGCCAGTGGTTATGGGATTGGTGCAGTGCTTGTGCAAGTTCAGGAAGGTGCTGATAAGGTGATAGCCTACGCATCAAGAGGTCTCTCAAAGTCCAAGATAAACTATGTTCTTTGTGTTGGCTGACTAGCTTGAAGGATCCGTCAGGTCGACTAGCAAAATGGTCACTAAAACTCCAAGAGTACGACGTCACAGTGGTATTCAAGAACAGGCACAAACATGAGGATGGTGACTGCCTTTCGAGGAATCCACTAGTGGAACACAACAGCATGAATGAAATTTCAGCCCTCACTGAATTAAGTGACTTTACAGCTGAACAGAGGGAAGATCCAGCACTATTAAAAACCATAGAAGCCTTGGAGAAAGGAGAACCGACCAATGGAGAGTTCTAACTTATAAATGGAACATTGTATAAGAGCAACTATGATCCACTGGGCGCCAAATGGCTACTGGTCATTCCCGCTCATCTTCAGCCAGCTATTCTCAAGTATTTCCACGATGCTCCAATATCCGGTCCTCTGGGATTCCCTAGACAGAATCAGACGCAGGTATTACTGGAAAGGTGTCTACCGATTTGTCAAGCACTATATGAGTCACTGTAAAGAGTGCCAGCAACAGAAGTATGTGCCACAATTACCTCCGGGGTAACTCCTACCGATTTCACCTGCAGCAGCGCCATTCCACCAAGTTGCGATCTATCTTTTAGGCAGGTTCCCAAAGTTGACAACTGGTAACCGATGGATAATAGTCTGCACAGACTAACTCACACGCTACGCTGTCACCAGACCTGTGCTGACTGCAGAAGCTCCAGAGATCGCAAAATTCCTTGTAGAAGACATTATTTTGAAGCGTGGAGCACCACATGTGATGATATCTGATTGTGGAAAAGTATTCCAGTCAAAACTAGTATCAGAGGTAATGTCACATTGCAACATTGTCCACAGAATGACAACTGCATCCCATCCTCAGACAAATGGTCTTACAGAACGTTTTAACAAGATGTTAGCAGATACCCTGTTGATGTATGTCGATGCTGAGCAGAAGGATTGGGATATGATACTGCCAGTCGTGACATTTGCTTACAATACCGCAAGACGAGACACCACAGGTTTCACGCCATTTCTCCTGCTCTATGGCTGTGAAGCTGAGATGACAGTGAAAATGCTATTCTCGTTCCAGCTGGATGTGAAACATCTTATCACCAGGGTCGATGAAGCAAGATAGCTGGCTCGCATACAGACATTGGACACCAAGGAGAAGGACTGTCAGCTGTATAATGACAAGCACAGACCTGTAGTGTACAGCCGAGGAGAGCTGGTATGGATTTTTACCCCTTTCCGCAAAGTTGGGCTATCAGAAAAGTTATTGAAGTGATACTTTGGTCCATATTGTATCATACACTGTCTGTCAGACAGTTACATATGAAGTTGAGGATTATGAGCCGTCGTCGAAATGACAAAAACGAAGAGACATTGCTCACGTCCTCCGGATGACGCCTTACTATGATCGTGAAGAGCAGATAGGTGAAAATGGTTTCTTTTTCAAGGACTCTAATGATACTGATGAAGCCACGAGAGGAATGTCTATCATTGGTAATCGTGCAGAAGGAAAGGATTCTCCAGAACTGCCATACATAGGACCCATGACAAGATGAAGATCCAGGACATTGCAGCTGGCTCCAAAGAGAACCTAAAAGCGAGTCACTGTTTTTTTCAGGAGAGGGAGCAATGACACAAGACCCAAAGTTACCCGACTGTCAGTGTGGCACAATGGATAGCGTCACCGATTGCGGTGCTTAATGTCGCCCGTCCACAGGCAAAAATTTATTTCTTTGTATTTATCATTTCCTGAATGTTCTACATGTTTCTTATGTTCACTTGTAATTTGTACTTGTTTATTATGTTAACTATTCTTCTAATTTCTGGTACATTCTGTCTGTGTATAAATAGCAGAGCACTCTGCCCAAGAGGCAGTCAGTGCTGCGTATATGTTTCAGTTCACTTTAAACCTGCTTTCAGTATAAGTGCTGTGTTCATTTGACAACCCTGCCTTCGAAGTCAATGCGACAATATGATGTAAATCCAGTGTTTTCCATATTTGCACAATTTTCCCAGCTTAAAACTTTGCTATAGGTTGTGTCATGTAGTAAGGCAGCGCAGTTTTTAACCATTCTGTACATCCCCCTCCATAGCGCATTGGCAGCCAATAATATTAATTCTCTAGGTGCGTGGCTGGCTGCACATTATGCAATGTTTCTCCCTCAGGCTCAACTGTGGGTGCTGGGCCGTAGCTCCTTCCCTTCACACTTTGCTTACCGCTCTGCCTCTATGTGCAGAAGTGCCTTCTTACATGACGCCAACTATAGTACCCTTCCAACCTATTTCCCTCTCCTCTTTCTATTACCTACACTTATTGCCTCTTTCCCCTCTATGAAAGGAGGGAGGGAAGATTGTGGTTTATTGTTGTGTAAACCATGTGGTCATTAGAGATAGTTTCCCCACTATCATCAGCGTAAAAAACACTTCATTAACAGTGTCAATAAGACCACGTCGAGTGTACTTCATTATCTGTGTTGTGTATGCAAATATACTTGTTGCAGCTTGTATAAACTAGTGCAGTTTGAAAGATAGTAACATCTCTACACTATCATGTATGTGCCTGAGCCACATGTTAAGATGAGTGGTTGACTCCTTTTTTGTTTTTATTTTTCTGCAAGTGTGGATTCATATAGGCACAATTAACACACACGTGGCCTCTGCCTCCCGCACTTGGGGCACAGCAACAGGAGATGGCAATCATGAGTGTATAAGTAGTGCTTGTGTGTGTGTGTGTGTGTGTGAGAGAGAGAGAGAGAGAGAGAGACAAACAAAGGCTGTACCCTGAAGCTTTTGGTTGTGTGAATGTTCTTGTCTTTCTACTTGCCTGCCTGGGGTTCACTGATTCTGTAGACAGTGAGTTGCAAACTATCCTTATAATTAGAGGTCTGCACGGATAAGAAAAGTGGTATCCACACCACATCCGCAAGGCCCATATCTGCAACTGCATCTGCGGGACTTTATCCACAAGTTCGTTACCCGCATCCGCAGATATTAAAGTTTTGAAGCCTTTGTGGGCGGAGCACTACATCAGTTGCTTTAATACAGGCATCTTCTTAAATTTCAGTGGTTAAAACTGATCGACATAGAGTTTTTACTGTGTATACATTAAAAAGAGAGAGAGAGAGAGAGAGATAGAAACGTTTCTTTCGGAGTTTTATGAAAGGGACACTATATTTTCTCCATATTAACACACAAGAGATTATGTCACACAATGCAATACATGTCATTTCAAGTATTAAAACTGCTAATATGTAACTGTCAGCAAAAGGAGAGAATGTCGGCTGCAGCTATGGCCAACCTGTACAATCTAACATTGTGTACCTTCCTAAATACCTAACTTTCACTGTTGCTATAAATGCTATTGTCAATCTTTATTACTTCTGTCACAATTTATCTAATACATAAACATGAATGTTTATTCATATTTTATGTGCGCTGTACTATTCATTCGGTTGCGTTGAAACTTTGCTAACATATTGCTTGTACTTTTGCGACGGTTATTGACATAATTAAATGACTGTAAGACACATAATTCAGGAGATATGCCCCCACATCTACGTGAAACTGTGCTATCTTGAGAAAACCAGATTCACGTGCAACTTCGAACATTAAAATGTCTTTGCTGACAAGATTGATAAATTTTTTGGTTGCGGTTGTCTTTAAATTTGGCAGAACTTCAGGGACTTTTACATCTGTCTTAGTATTTAAATAAGTAATATGCTACTTTTTCCTGTAACACACGAATGTTTCAGTAAATTTTAAGTTCTACTTTTGTGTCCAGTGTAAGACTATACTTTTTCACACGCAAAAGAGGCTACTATATTGTTGATCTTTTCCTCGTCATCAAATATGTGTCAAATTTTTTTCCAATTTGACGATTTCAATTTCTTTTCCTTCACAACATATCCAATGTTGTCATGTTCATTTTAAGAAAGAACTGTCACTGTATTCACTACGATATACGTTGTCACTCGATCACTACAAAGTGCTAAGTGAAGGCAGTGGAAATTTGGCACGGCACCTCTTGTGGGTAGTGTTGTGGTTTCCCACCCAGAAAGCATTTGACAGACCAGAGATAAGACACAGTCACATAAACAGATTAGGTGCAGATCCCCCAGGTACAGCTACATCCACTGTGACCAGGGGGCGAGGACAACAGACTTCCCCCTCGACCTCTGCCCTGCAAGGATTACAAGAATGTCCGCAGGTTTGAAGTTCTGCCTATGTAACTGGGAGTCAACAATATATTTTTGCATTCGGAGTAGAATGTTGGCAATTGGAGTCTCGTAAGTAGCCCACACCGCAGTGATAAGAGCCGTTTTTGTAATGATTCCCATCCCAGATCCTGTATCATTTCCATAATGCTGTCTCCCCTGTATCGTGACAATACAAATAAGTCACACCAATCTACTATGCCTAGTATATGTGATTTCTTGTTGCCTCTACTGTTTGTTACTTGTGAAGTGTCAAGGTTAATTGCTTCTCAAAATGAAATCATCTATATCTCATCACAGTACAAATCTCATCTGTTTCTATGTTTCTTTAAAATTAATTGATTTTTCCGTCGGTGCTTGACAGAACATGATGATGATAATATCAAAAAGGAATAACTTCCTGATGTTCTGAAAACTTATTTATTCATCACAAACGAATAAATAAGTTTTGCAGAACATCAGGAAGTTGTTCCTTTTTGATATTCTTTACTTTTCCCCCAAAAAAGCAAAGTAACCTGTTTGCCTGGCCCTGTGCCCTCTTTCGTTTGTTAATGCTATAAGACAGATTGAAAATATTTGCTGAGTGTCTTATAAGCCGTGGTGGAGTAGCCGAGCGGTCTAAAGCGTCTCGCTGCGGAGCGTGTGGTTGCTCGCCGTGGAGGTTAGAGTCCTCCCTGGGGCATGGGTGTGTGTGTTGTCCTTAGGTTAATTTACCTAGGTTTAAGTAGTTTGTAAGCTATGGACTGATGACAACGCAGTATGGTCCGATAGATTTACAAACATTTGAATTTGAGTGTCTATAAATAACTGTACCTCTTAGTATCTCCTTATTGGCCCACTTTAGGTTACAGTAGTAACACAAAAGTAGGCCTTTGTGATCGTCTTTTGACAGCTCGAAATTTAAATGAAAATAACGGCTTAACTATTCATCTGACACGAAAATTGAATAACCCAATTTGTAGAGGAGAATATTCTCTACAACTTTGCTCTGTTATGTTTTTTTGATATCTTGTAGTGTTTCAAAGATATTTGCAAAAATAACGGTGATTTTGGGATGTCTGTCTGACCATAACGTGTTCCCTGTGTTTAAGACGAACCGTTCAACCGATCAGCACGAAATTTTACAGACATGATTGTAGGCCGCTAGAGACCAGAACCTCCCTTTTTCAAACTCTTTGGACTAAAAATACGGTAGTTAAACTAAAAAAAAGCCGTTTGTGATATAATTGTAATTGCAAACGAACCGTTCATCTGACACGAAAATTGAATAACCTAATTGGTAGAGGAGAAAATTCTCTACAACTTAGCTCCCTCATGGTTTTTTTTTTCATATCTCGTATCGTTTGAGGCATATTTGCAACAATAACGGATATTTGACACCCTCCATTGAATTAACGAAAACCAGCCGTTCGGAGGTGTCACGTGTCATTCCTCACGTATTTGATGATTTTCCTATTTTAACTTACACATTGTCATTTCATAGCAATGGCACACTGAGGAATTAACAAAAACACATTGTTCTTCGTACGATAAATGATAATCTAATGTCTACAAATGCCATATTAACATCGGTTAACAACAGCCATGAATAGTATATGATTAAAGAAATCCTGTTTGACTTATAGTCGTAGCGTAGTGGGCAAAGTGCTGGACTGTGACGCAAAAGGGTCGGTGGCTCGAAACCCGCCACTACTTAATTTTTATTTTTTCCTAATAGGGTTTCAGACACTCTTATTAATTAATTAATTATTATTTAGATTATTATTTTGCTCCAAAATGTTTGCAAAAACTTATAAAACTACAAATCTAAAGTGGGCCGTAAAACACGTCAGTGTGTTTTTTTTACTGATTTGACAAAGGAAATTCAAAATTTTCATGTTTGTCAGTAACTGTGTAATCCTGAGGAAATTACACTCTATGCCCTTTTGCCCCTGGAGATGGATGATTGAATAATACACCATCTGTTTCCTACCACATTTTGTAAGAAATAATCACTTGAGTGTTCCAGTCTCTGGTGCATTGTGGGCTCATAAGTGAATGAGTAACATTAAAATAAATTATTGTAAAATTAGTAGTAAACAGTTTGAAAAAGTGTCAGGTACGCCAAAGGAAATATATCCTGCCCAATGATGTCATTTAAGTCATCCCAAATTTCCCTCCAAAAACTAAAAAATCTCAAATATTCACTAATTATACATTATTCCAATCATTACAAATATGAAAATACAAAGAAATACTTTTATTCACAAAGAATAAAATTTGGACTGGATAGGGTTAAGAAATACTCAAGAGAAGTTTTTATATCCATCACAGTAGTTGCTTATGTTTTAACAGTGTTGCCAAATTATATTTCATTTGTGTAAACTATCCAAACTGTTGACCAAAATTGTATTATAGTTTGTTAACAATCAATTAGTATGATCATATAATTTATAAATTAAATGGTTCTAGACTACACAATATTCTGTATAATAATGCCATTTGTTATTTGCATGCTTAAGTTAAATTATCTAAGAGAAGACTTATTTAGCTATATTTCTGAAGTTAATACATTCTGTTTAACAAAATTATTTTATGTCATTGTGATAAAATTTTTAAATTATTATTATTATTATTATTTCAGGTTGCCTGTGATTTAAATTTTGGAATCCCAGATGGTGTTTTGCTACCTGAAGATAGTGCACAAAGAGTTCAGTATTCACGTGAAGAAGTTGAAAATCTTGATAGGGAATTAGATAGTCTTATGACTAGATTAACCAGGGTATGTATATAAGTGTCATTGATTCACATGCTAATAAAATAAATATCAGTTAGGGGAATTACAGAAAAATATAAATAATTTTAAAGGACGCAACTCAGTGAATAGTAAAATAATTGTGTTGTCAACAGGTGCCTAAGAAAGAACAAAAAATTGTACAGATTACAACGTAGAAGGAAAATACAACACGTGTACATTATAGGAATGTAACAGTGGAAAGTCCAGTTTGGATTTAAACTGTATAATGGGGTTACTGATTCATAAAATGCAGCAACCAGTTGTTTGTAATAATTTATTTTTGACTACCGGTTTAGGGCACTTGAGTGCCCTTCTTTTGGTCTCTATACAGGCAAACAAGTGCATTGCTATTACAGTAAAGGATATAAAAAGTATAAAAGTCGGTTACAGAAATTTGAAATTGTGAGTATAAAAGTATTCGACATGGGTGTGAAAGTTTATGTAGATAATACAATGACAGATGCAGTTTTGAAACAAATAGATTGTAATAAAAAATTTGTATACTTTTAGTATAATGAGGATTGGTCGCTGCTCCCCACAAAGATGATCGTCGAACTGCAGACAGGCAGATAACACACACACACACACACACACACACACACCACACACACTCACACACAACTCTGAATTGTTAGAATAGAGCATATACACATTAATACAATCACACAGACACAACTCACTGAACAGCCTGAATAATTACAAAAATGGAGCTTGTACTTTATGGATAACTCCAATCTGTGGAAAAACAGTTTTCCCTTACTCTGTTCTGTCCCCCCCCCCTCCCCTCTACAGTCAATCCACCAAATAATCGTCATAAACATCATGTACTGCACAAACTCACAGGCTCTGGTACATGTGTGTTACATTGTTAAAAACAAACACGATTATTGAGCTGCCGGCAGACACTACTGGGCATGGGGTGGGAGTCTCTGGCTGTTTGGATATTGGTAGTGCCCTTGAATGCCAATGTAATTACCTTCACTGTGTCCAGTTCTCTTTCTTGTATGCCAAATTGTATCTGATGATGGGCTGTGCCCGAAACCAGTCGTAAAGTTATAATAAACCCTATATGCAACCGAGTTAATAAGTTTTTATATGTATATTGAAAAATGGTTGCTTACCTCATGAACGACTTTAAATCGGCTCTGGAATCCACATGGAAACATTTGGGCATTAACATTGACCTTGAGATATGTGAAAACCTTTTCAGTTTCACCACAATCACAGTTGGGTTTGTCTGGGAGAGATGGTCCGTACATCTTGAAGCAACTGGAGCTCCATCTGCAACCTTTCTCTGAGAGTGAATGGTACCGTCCTGGATTACTAAACTTTCGCACTGCATGTTGAAGCATGTTAATGTGAGGTTTGAAGTTAATGACACACTATTTCTTGTAGTCAGTTGTAGTACTATTTACAACCGAAAAGTTCTGCCTTGCACATTCATACTGATCAGCTACTATGGCTTAGATTTGACTCAAATATAAATTAAGTTTCTGCTCATGAACTACAAAATTATAGAGGTAGTTAAACTTCAAGTGCTCTAAAAATTAGTATCAGTGAATGCAACAATTTGTTGGCTAACTTCTTCATCTTGGTAATATATCAAGACAATTGGCTGCAATATTATTGAGAGAACACTTGTGGCGAAACACACAGGCAGTTTTTGTAACAATATCTGATAACTACTTATACTGCTTTTTGAATCACAGCACACGTGTCCAAGTTTGTGTAAATTGTTTATCTCAAATGTTTGAGAAATTTTGATGGTATTCCAAACTTTTTTTAAGTTGCAAAAATGGTTCACAAGAATTTGGGAGCAGTCTCAAAACAGTTGTCTCAAGAATCAAGTGCACATTAAGAATGTCATTAAATGCAAAACACTTTATAAGTCACAAATTTTTCTGAATAAAAGAGAAACAAAATAGTCTTTTAGTGCAATTTTTATTTTGCATTATTAATTTAATAAAACTGGTAACAGACCAGACTCCAGCGAAGCAGGTTATTATCGGCTAATAACAAATAAAATGGTGGTGGTGGTGATGATGATGTTAATAACAACTATTATTGAGTTCCTTCAGACTTAATAACTACAGCAGATGTTGATTATCCAAAGTAGTTTGGGGACATGGGTGTTCGGAAAACTGGTTTATTCAGATAATCAAACTATACAGTTTTATTTGCCAATAAGAAGTGGTGTACAATAAATGTATTTATAACAACAGGCATGTCTTTTCGTATTATAAAGGTGAATATAATGGGTATACATAATATGTAGTATGGTTTATTAAACAGAAAATATATTTGTACTACATATGCATTTTGTATGAAAAGTTCATAAAGTATAAAAAAAAATTCCTTAATTTTGGTCTGTTTAAGTAAGCCTATAGGCTTACAAGTCTGCATCTAAGTCACATACTATTTTCAGTACAGATATCTGATACTGGTGGCTTTTATCTTTAAGCTTCAAACCATCCAATGCAGTATCTAAATGACTGAATGCTTCAGAAATAGCTGGTACACTTACATCTTCACTTTCTGGACCACTGGTTGAAGAAATGCTAACTGTGTCAACTTTATCAGTGATGAGGTTAATTTAACTGGTGCCCTGGAACTGTGTTATCAGTATTCGTCCATTCATGAACGTCTTCTTCATCGCATTCAAGGCAATTGATTTCTTTTAGCATACTGAGAATTTCGTCATTTACAATTACTCTTCATTACCTATCTTCTGCATCCAAAATTTTATTCCATGCTTTTTTCCCTTCAAATTCTCTTCCTTTACACTTTTCCATGCTTTGCTGATCATGTAGGTTGCATCTTTCAAATCAGTATTCTCGTGGTTCCTTAAAACTTCATCCTCTTCACTTTCTAACAATTCTTTTATGTAATACTGTTAGAAACTCTCAACAACACGTTGATTCATGGGTTGAAATAAGGAGGTTAAGTTAGGTGGAAAAAACATTACTTTTCTGAACTCTCCTTTTTATTTAAAATATCACATGGTAGATGAGCTAGTGTATTATTAAGAAGTGGTGTTTTCTCACTCTTCCTAATCTTTACTTGAGAAGTTTTAAAAGAGGGCAAGAAAACCTCCAGAACCCACTTTGTGAAAATCGTACTGTTCATCCAGATGCTGTTTTGAGATATGTACATGACAGACAAGGTGGACATATTAATGTGCATGAAACACATGGATTTTTACTTTTACCAGTAATGAACATAGGCAGTCGGTGACTATGAGTAGCATTAGCACAAGCCAAAGCAGTAATACAATCCCTGCTTATTTTAGGACCAGGTGATGCTAATTCATTGCAAAGCTTTCCAGTTAAGCCCAGTTTCATCAGCATTGTAAACATTTTCGAAACCATTTTTTTCTTCCCTTAATATGGACCTTAGATTTATTTTGAATGAATCAGCTGCTGAAGAATCAGCAATGTGTCTCCTTCTATTGTAAGCTCAAAAAGCGTTTTAGTAAGTCAATGTTTGTTTTAAAGTTCGAGGGTCCTCATGTTTTTCATTGCATTGCATTACCTCTTACATGGTATGGAACCAGAAATAGGTTCTCCTTGTGATCTCTTTTTTGTAAACCACTGGTAAATATCATCATCTAGAGCCGCGTTAGTGGCAATCTTCACAGTTTTACAGCTTGTCGATTTATTATTAGAGTCAAGCTTAGCTATAAAATTTGTAATCCTTGTCTTTTGTTTTTCTGTTGCCATAATTATTGACTTCCCCTCCTTGTACTCATTAGATAAGGTGGTTGCACGTTCACTTTCTTCAGCAGTGGCCCAGTGTGGTTAATGTAGAAAACTTGGTGCGGATGGGGATGATTGACAGTAGGGTGGGAGAGTAACAGGTTCGAGTGAACAAACAGTACGGTTGACTGACGTTTGGATAATAGATGTTCTACTGTATTGATATTATAAGGCCTTAGAAATAAAACTATTTAAATGACTGACAAGTAAAGCTTTTTCAAAAATTAACAAGAAGTAACATATATTTTACTAATAACAAACAACAGTAATTCTTATGTGCAAAAGAAAATGAATTAAAATCAAGCCCTGAAAGTATCTTTTTTCCACAACAGTGGCCTGCTTGAACTCTTTGATTGTTAGTATTCAGGCGATGAAATTCAGGAAATATTACTTGCTATGAGAGTTGTTCCAAAAGTAACTCCTCCTCTGCCGTAGTGGAGTAGCCGAGCGGTCTAAGGCAGCCTCGCTGCGGAGCGCATGGTTGTTCGCCGTCGGATGTTCGAGTCCTTCCTGGGGCATGGTGTGTGTGTGTGTGTGTGTGTGTGTGTGTGTGTGTGTGTGTGTGTGTTGTCCTTAGGTTAGTTTACCTTCGTTGAAGTAGTTTGTAAGCTACAGACAGATGACCACGCAGTTTGGTCCGATAGATTTACAAACATTTGAACAATTTCTCCTTTTTTTTATTCGTGGAAACAACAGGAGGTACAACAGCAATATTTCAGCAAGAGATTGTCATTTTCCAGTCACCAGCATTCGATATATACCTTTGCTAACAATGAACCAGAGCCTGCAAGCCAAACTAAGGCTAACCAATTCCTTACAGCTTTGACAAAAGCATCCAAATCTTGTAAATGTTTGCCATGTAGTCCATTTTTCAGAGGCCTAAAGAAGTGGAAGTCTGAAGGTGCTAAATAGGGACTGTATGGTGGATGAGGTAAGACAGTCCACTCAAATTTTGCAGTTAGTTGTATGGTTGGAATACAGTAGGGGGCCTGGCATTATCATGTTTCAGATGAAAGTAGGTCTTCTTCTCTGGCCTTATCCTGGGAATTCGGGCTTTCAGCTTAATCACTGTCATCTTGTATCATGCTGAATCAAGTTTTTCCAGTCTCCGGGACATCCATAAGAACCACACCTTCGCTATCCCAAAAGACTGTGCATCTCAGTTCGCCTGCAGATGGCCGTGTCTCGAATTTCTTCTTTGTCCGAGAATTCACATGTCACCATTTTGTGGACTGTATTTTGGATTCCAACTCATAGTTGTGACACCATTCGGTAGGTCTCCATAGATTTTCATTCAATGATTTTTTATTTTTATTTTTATTTTTTTATTTTTTCTCTTCTCCTTTGTAAGCATTCACACAGACTTTGTGATAACTGAGATGCTACAAATGCGTTTCAAGGCATTACACCCAGTATTCAGGTTTGCACTTAATTCTCTCATCATTATCTGCCTGTCAGAAAGGATAAGTTAAGTCAAGGAACTCTTTATTGCAAGGGATCACAGCTTAGTCGGGTGACTGGGCTGTGGCTTGTCATGCACACCCTTTTCATCACCTTGAAAGTACACCCATCGTGTTACATTCTCACATCTATTGTATCACCTCTTGCAAGTGTCAGTGGATTTCAGATGGCATCTCACATCGATTTTATATGCATGTCCATATTGGCCTCCATTTTGGAACACTGTGCTAATGCAATTACCACAGAACAACGGAACCACCTGCAGATGGTGATGGGAAAGCCCTAGCATTAGACATACGAAGTCATCACGAGAAATAGGAGGCAATAGTTTTGGAAACCTCCTCATATTATTATATATTTTTATTTACACAAAAATTGTTCTTAGAGTCAGAACTATTAGAGTGCATTTTCTTGTAAAATTGTATGCAGTCAGTTAGTAAAAGTTTGAGTTATTCCCAGCTTATTATTTAAGTGCTTGTCTAATTTACTTAGTTTATAAAGAATGAAATTTTTTGTGTTTATATTGTAAAATTATTGTTTTATTCACAGGCAAAGGCCATGAATTGTCATTTGTCCAAAGAATTAGAGGACTTTGAAAAATTGAAACCTACCATAGAAAAGATGAACAATCTAAGACTGGAAACATTAAACACTTTGGTTAAAAAAATGACAAAGCAAGAACAACACATGAAGAGGCTGTCAAAAGTGTCAAAATCAATCAGTTGTGTTACCAGAAAAGCAGCAGTGGATAAACCGGACATTCCTCATAGGTTTATCAAAGACAAATTCTGTTGTTCCATTCCTGAACATTCTGATGAAAGTGTCTGAAATCTGTTTCTGTGCTTTGGCAAATACTTCTTTGAAGACACTAATTTGTTTTATATCTTACTTCATTTTGCCAGACTGTTTCATTCCTCACTAAAATTCACTTCCTTTTCTAATGTCTGAAAAGTGACTTAATTCTAGTATTTTTGTCAGACTCTTCCTGGTGTTATGTCTTGGCTTATTGGTCTATCTTCTTATTAGTTGCATCTAATCTGACATTCAGATTAGTTGTTAACTGTATTGGAGTAGCATTAGCTGTATCTAGTCTGACTTTAACCTAATCAAGAGCAGATATTTTCTCTCGTGAAGTTACTGCATCACCATCTCACATTGAGGATGCACATCAACGTGACTTGTCATAAGAAAGAAAAAAAATATTTATATAAACTCCCTCAGTGGTATGTATCACTTCAAAAGTTGTGGCTTTTTCATTCTCTTTTTTCTGACATTGACAAAAGTTGTAGATTATATATATTTTTATAGAACAAACAGATTTTAATAAAAAAAATTATGTATAAAATTGTACATATGACATAATATGTAATTTCATTTTTATTTGAGAGTTGAATTATAAATGTTGTATGTATATATACATAGACACACACATATATATATTTACAAATATGGAGAAAATGACTCTCCAAAAATATTTTATTTAATTTTGTTAAAATGTAGCATTATTGTATTCTAATCACTTGAAAATATATTTATGGGTGAAACTGTAGATTTGATCACAGAACTGATATTATAGCATAGTATATCACAACAAATTATATAATTTTTTTGTTAATCGTTTGTGCCTGAACACAGTGTTCCTTAATAAATGTGACACTGTTATTTGCTTCATAGTCTTCCGTGTGAATAGTTATTTGTGAGGTACTCAAAGACATTGTTTGACATTTTAATGCAGTTGAAATAAATTTTCAAGCATGCCTGCTAATCATAAAAAAAGAATACCAAGTTTTGGGACAAACATTGTGCGCAGAATTTCTCATTATGAAAGAATTTATGATAATAAATACAAAGATAAAGGTGTACGTCTGAAAGTTGTACATGTAATTATGGGCGATGAAACGTTTAGTCACATATATTTGCTTCTTTACAACAGAATAAGACCCATTTCTTACTTCAAGATATGAAAAGCTGCACTTCAAAAGTTTTGGACAAATGTTGGTAACAGTGGCAGTGTGCGCCACATCTTTGTTATTCGTTGCTTCCTGTGAAACCAATCATTGCTTGTTGAGAGCTCACAGGAAACAGAAGTGTGTTTGTATACAATTGTACATAGAAGTAAAAACAAAACTTTTGAACAGAGGCAGTTAGTAATATTTCACCACAAAAAGGGAAGAATATGCCGAGAAATAGTAATGTTCCTGAATATGAAGAAAAGTACTGTAGGAAACATCATCCATAGAAATAAATATGAAGACAGGATAGAAAATCTGCCACAGACAGGCCGCCCAAAGATATTTGTGAGGAGAGAAGAGAGGGCAATAGTACGAAAGGTCAAGAAAGATCCACGAGTCACAGCTACACAAATTGCCATTGAGGCTGAGGAAGAGTTTGGGAAGAAGGCCAGTCCTAGCACAGTCAGACAAGTACTGTACAGAGAAAATTACCATGGGCGAACTGCAAGAAGGAAGCCTTACATCAGTTCCTGCCAATAGGAAGGAGACACTGCTATTCACAAGGGAACACATAAACAAGAACATGGAGTGGTCGAATCAAGTAATTTTTTCAGGTGAATCTAAATTTGACATATCAGGACCAGATGGACAAATAACGGTATGGCAGCAATCCAACAAAGTGATGGGGGGGGGAAAATGCAAGCTACAGTGAAGTATGGCAGGGGCCATGTTATGGTTTGGGGCTGTATGTCGGCCCAACAAGTGGGTGAGCTAGTCTTCATTGATGAAACAATGGATACCTGCAGATTCTATGAAACAATTTGAAGAAGAGCACAGAAAATATGGGGATGGGAGACTATTTCAGATTTTATCAGGACAAGGGCCCCGTCCATACCTCCTATATTGTACAGTTGTGGCTCCTGTACAACTGTCCAAAAGTTGTGAATCCCCCTCCACAAAGTTCAGACGTCAACCCCAAAGGGAATTTATGGGATGCGTTAGAAAAAAATATTCAAAAAGTCCCCATACAGTCCAAACAAGATGTCAGGAGACAACTGCCAGAAGAAAGGGCAAATCTAAGTATTTCATACTTACATAAGCTTGTAGAAAGTGTGGCAAAATGGTTGACACAAGTGTTACAAAGTTGTGGTGGAATTACAAAGCATTAATTCCTCATTATTTACTAGGTTTGGTTTATTTTTGCACTTTTTCCCTAAACTTTTGCAAATGCAAATTTATGTTATTTCACATAAATATGAAATTATTTGTATTTTGTGAGTCATTAAATGAAGTAAAATGTTCAATTTATTGCTCTTTGAATATCATTGTCTGTTGCAATAAGAAACATAATATGTTTAATTGTTTTTGTTATTCCACAAAGTAAATACAAACCTATTTTGTTTATCCCAAAACTTATGAAAGACACTGTACCTCTAATGCATGGCACACCTTGTGAGCTGGCTAATTTTAACCTTTTTTCCATAACTGTATGACAAAGTTTAGCTTGAGGTACATAAAAAGTACAATCAGTGTGTGAAGCAGTAGTCATGTATAAGGAGGATACATTGTTTTCAGGAAGTGATAAAACAAACCAAAAAAATTTAATCTTATTTGCACATTATACACACATATAAATATATCAAATATTACAGAAGGAGACATTCCTGGTGGGAAAAATATGTATAAAAAATAAAGATCGTTCAACTTACCCAAAGTACAGGCTTGTTGATAGATCCAAAAACACGAATAAAAACACACACAAACATTCAAGCTTTCGCAACAATTGGTCGCTTTGTCAGGAAAAGAGGAAGGAAGAAGGGGAAAAAAAGAAAGAATGCGGGTTTTAAGGGAGTGGATGAGGAGTCATTCCAATCCCAGGAGTGGAAGGACTTACCTTGGGGGGGGGGGGGGGGGGACAAAGGTAAACAAATACACACACGCAAACACACCTAGGCAGCAAAGAAGTTAGACAGAGACACCACTTGAGGCAGAGGCTCCAGCCACAGAACAGAGGCAGAGATGTTACAGAATGGTGGGCAGGAATTTGAAGTTAGCAGAGGTTGAGACCAGGTGGGCAACAGAAAGAGAGAATATGCTGAAGGGCAAGTTCCCATCTTTGGAGTTCTGAAAGATTGGTGTCGGTGGGAAGTACCCAGGTAATCCGTATGGTGTAACACCATGCCAAGATGTGCTGGCCGTGCACCAAGGCATGTTTAGCCACAGGGTGATCCTCATTACCATTCATATGAATAGACAGTTTGTTGGTGGTGAGAGTGCAGGCATGTCAGTTGGTAAATCACGTGGGTTCTATCGCAAGTGGCTCTGGCCTTGATTGTGCACACCTTCAGGGTTACAGGACTGGAGTAAGTGGTGGTGGAAGGGTGCATAGGGCAGATTTTACAATGGGGGCAGTTACATGGGTAGGAGCCGGAAGGTAACAAAGGTGGTTTGGGGATTTCATAGGGATGGGCTAGGAGGTTACTAAGGTTAGGTGGGCCGCAGAAAGACACTCTTGATGGAGTGGGAAGGATGTCATGAAGGATGGATCACATTCTGGGGCAAGATTTAAGGAAGTAGTATCACTGCCGGAGAGCCACATTCAGAATCTGATCCAGTCCCGGAAAGTATCCGGTAACAAGAGGGGCACTTTTGGGGTTCTTCTGTGGTAGGTTCTGGGTTTGAGGGGATGAGGAAGTAGCCCTGGCAATTTGCTTCTGTACCAGATCAGGAGGATAGTTGCGAGATGTGAAAACTGTTATTAGTTTATTGGTGTACTGGTTCAGGGATTCGGGACTGGCGCAGACTCGTTTTCCGCGAAGACCTAAGCTGTAGGTTATTGTGGAATGGATGGCAACTGTCATAATGGTGGTACTGTTGTGATTTACCAACTGACATGCCTGCACTGTGAAGCGTTCTATGTGGGAATGACCAGCAGCCTATGCATGAACAGTCACAGGCAGACAGTGTTTGTTGGTAATGAGGACCACCCTGTGGATAAACATAGCTTGGTGCATGGCCAGCACATCTTGGCATGGTGTTACATTGTCCGGGTTATCTGGATACTTCCCACCGACACCAATCTTTCAGAACTCCAGAGATGGGAACTTGTCCTTCAGCACATTCTCTCTTCCCATTGCCCACCTAGTCTCAAGCACCGCTAACTTCAAATTCCCACCCACCATTCTATAACATCTTTGCCTCTGTTCTGTTGATGGAGCCTCTGCCTCAAGTGGTATCTCTGTCTAACCTTTTTGCTTTCTACAAATGTCTGCCTAGGTGTGTGTGTGTGTGTGTATTTGTTTACTTCCTTTTTTTCCCCTAAGGTTAGTCCTTCCACTCCCGGGATTGGAATGACTCCTCATCCACTCCCTTAAAAACTGCCTCTTTTCTATTTTCCCCTCCTTCCTTCCTCTGTTCCTGATGAAGCGACCAATAGTTGCGAAAGCTTGAATGTTTGTGTGTGATTTTATTTGTGTTTTTTGTATCTACCAATGAGCCTGTACTTTGGGTAAGTTGTTTTTTATATATCTCAAGTTATTCATCATAATGAACCACAGTATGGTAATGTTTTGAAATCCTGTGTGACACACAACACTAATTGTGAATTGTAGTTCTTTTTAGGAAAACATAAGACTGATCAGGGCTTTTGTTATTTTCTGTCATTTTATAACTGTCATATCAAAATCCGAAAAATCATTAGCAGCTTCAGGAATTACTTTCGAAGTTTTGAGTCCTTATCACATGCCATTTTGATTAGAAAGAAGACAAACAAGCTAACACCAATAATACTAGTGCCACAAACAAAAGCCAAGCAGTATTGAATTATTTTGCTAATATGTATTGATAAGTTTCTTTGCCTCGTTAGGTCATGCAGTGAAGTGATGAACTGAAAACATTAAAGAAGAGTGGGTAAGACTTTTGCTTTTGTGTGCAGTACCAAGCTGTGAAGCAGAATGCAGTTTTTCTCCTCTGTGACTACTAATGAACTACATGCATTTGACAGTGACAAAACAGAGGCTAAATCACATAGCAGTTTGCATTGTACATGAGTTTCTGTTGGATGAAATAGACTTCAGAAATGTTGTTAGAATGTTTCTATTCTGACAACAGGAGAATTGTATTCGGATCTCTGTAGAATGAATATTTCAATGCTTCCAGCGTTGTATTTAATTATTGTTTGCTCTTACTTTTTCCTTCCTATTCATATATTTGTTTTTATAATATATTTTTAATGTTCGAAAAATAAAATGTGTTGAAGATAGACTATTTACTCATATTTCCAATCAAAATCCAGCATTGAAAATTTATTCATTTTGAAATAGTTTGCAGTTGTTTTGAACAATATGTAATAAACATAACCACAGTGTCAAAAAATTTAAATGTGTTATGTAACATTTTTATTCTCAGTAACTAGAAGAATATGTTTTAATCCAGTATCAAATTGACTCGCTTCAGAAATTTTATGTGAAATTCCATCATATCGGGGCAAGTACTTATTAGTGCCTCCCCCATAATTTAGTGCCAGCAAACCAAGTGGAATTCTTATCTCATAAGTTGAAGGAAATGTTAGGAGTCTGCTGCCAAGCAATGATTAAGTATGTCCTTTTCAGACAACACACTTGGTGAATACTCAATATGGCTAAAGATGTTAATAATAAGGGGGTTGAGTCAGTTGGATGAAGCTCCTGATCTTAATGATGCAAACTATTTTGTTTCATGAAGGTATTCTTTCTGCAGAGGTGTAATTCTTAGCACAAAAGCTACAGAACTCTTTGAAATACTCAATTATTTTATGGAAGAAAAAAGAAAAGAAAACATTAACTAGGGGAATTGTGTAGGTGTGTGTATAGAAGAAGTTGTTTTATGACCTGCTATTATGGTGAAGTGCAAGCACTGATACGTAAAAAAGCTCATGTTTTGCTGTTTGTACACCCTGTGTTGTATGTAGGGAAGCACTGGCATAAAAAACATCAGCCATACCCTCCATGAGTGCTAATATCTTCAGTCAGTGACTGAAGTGGTAAAGTTTCAATAAAATTGGCCAGTTAAGTCCAGGTCTTTCAAAAATGTGCTTTGATAGGGGGGCGGGAACATTGCCCCATTTTATTACTGTAAAACCTCAGTGGCTTTCGTACAAAAAGGTGTTGAAAAGGGTATACGAACTCAGGAATGAATTTCACAGTTATCTTGTTAAAGAAAAATATTTGAGTTCCAAGAAGTTCGTAAACAGTTATTTTCTGTGTATGCTAGCATACCAATTGAGATCTTTGAAAAACTCAGTATATTGTATGTCCTCAAAAGGTGAACGGCCCACATCCTGCAAATGACAGCATTCAAAAAGAAATTACTCTTGGGGAAGAAGTACACTGGTCAAAACAATTAGGGGATCAGTTGAGATATCTAGTTTCTGAAGTATTGTCATTGGCAAAATGAACGAAATTGTTCAATGAATTTCTGTTTGTTTTACGGAGTGGAGACAACAAAATTACAGCAACCGAGGTAGTGTTAATAACGGAAGTTGCTGCAGAGGAGGTTAGTATTGACTGATATTTATTCTACCAAACGAATTACACAAGCAGTCTGGTTCAGATAGTCTAGTGAGCAGGTCGGACAACGCAACAACGTGACTTACCCGAAGCTATGGCGTGGAGAGCCATAGGCAGGTGAGAAGTGAGATAGACACAGAGGGAGATGGCTGCAGCTATTGGAGTGTCCCAAAGTGTAATTTCGAGGACCTGGACACAATTTCAGACAACAGGAACCATTAATTCTCGTTAACAGCCTGTTAGCCCTCCAGGCAGCAACAGGACATGCAATATCAACACAGTTTGAAATCGCCTTTGCGAATGTGCCCTCTATGCGCGGAGACCTATGGTGTATAGCCCATTAAAACCATGACACCATTTTTTACCCATAGAACATCAGGATTATAGTTGTAACAAATGACATCAGGTTCTCCTCACAGATGAGTCAAGATTTTCTGTTCAGCCGGACAATCGTCATTCCCTCATCTAGAAATAATGTGGAACTCATAACAACCCTGCTTATGTGCAGCAAACATCACCATATCATGATGGTCGATAAATAGTGTAGGCAGGAGACAATGTTGGCAGATGCACAGATCTCTATATTGTTCAGAATGGCACTTTTACTGCTCAGAGCTATAGAGGCAAGAACCTTTGACCTTTTGTTGTGCATTATGCTGGTAACACAGAAGATGGTTTTTTTTCTGGTAGGTGATAACACTTGTCCCACAGAGCAGCACTGATGGACAACATGCTTGAACCTGAGGGAATTGAACAAATGGAGTGGCCAGCATGTCCACCAGACTTAAACCTGATAAAGCATGTCTGGGAGACACTTTGTAGATGCATTGCAGCCAGACCAGTGCCTCCCGCATTCTGTGCAGAGTTGGGTTGAACTCATGGAAGAATGGTCAAATATCCCTCAAAAGCCGATTGATAACCTCATACTGTGTATGCCACACAGGTGTGCAATGGTTATGGCTGACCGAGTTGATCACACACCATATTAGAGGGCAACGAGAGTGACTTTTTCACTATTATGATAGCACCATGGTACCTCACTCTTAAGTGAACACCAGGTAAACCTCAAGTAAATAGTTGAGACAGCAGAATATCATATTGTATCACACACAAATTACAATTGTAACCAATAGCTGAATAAAATACATTGCCATATGTATGTTGTGTATGATCTCTCATGATCACCTAATTGTTTTGAGCAGTGTAATTACAAGGTAAAGATATACTGATTGCTTTTCTGCTCTGACACAATATTGGAAGACAGTGAATTACACTTTACAGGAGAAATGAAATCATTTTGGATCATTACATGAGTTTTCAACTGAAGAGATTGACCATCACAACTGGATCAAAGATCCCTTCAGTGCTGAACTTCCATTTGTACTTATCACTTGAGAACTTACCACAAAGACTACATTGGGGAAAGGCTACACCCCTGTCTTACTCCTTTCCCAATCACTTTGCCCCTTTCATGCCCTTTGACTCTAATAACTTGCTCTCTGGTTTTTGTACAAGTTGAATCTAACTCTTTGCTCTCTATATTTTACCCCTGCTACCTTCAGAATTTGAAAGAGTGTATTCTACTCAAAATTGTCAAATGCTTTCTCCAGATCCACAAATGCTAAAAATATAAGTTTGCCCTCTCTTCTAAGATAAGTCACAATATGAGTATTGCCTCGCATGTTCATGTTCCTACTTTTCTCCTAAATCCAAACTGATCTTCCCCAAGGTCGGATTCCATGAGTTTTTCCATTTGTTTGTAAATAATTCGTGTTACTATTTTGCAACCTTGACTTATTAATCTGATAGTTCTGTAATTTTCACATTTGTCTGCACTTGCTTCCTTGCAATTGGATTTATTATATTGCTGATGAAGTTGGAGGGTATTCCTCCTGTCTCATACATCCTTGCATACCAGGTGGAACAATTTCTTCATGACTGCTGGTAGCCATATCAGCAGTCAGACAGAATATCATCTACTCCAGGGACCTTGTTTGAACTCAAATCTTTTAGTGCTCTTTGAAATTCTTCTCATAGGATTGTGTCTTCTATCTCATTTACTTTGCCTTCCATTTATAGAATACTGCCTTCAAGTTTTTCCTTCGTGTAGGCCCTCGATGTATTCCTTCTACCTTTTAACTTTCCCTTGTTTGCTTAGTACTGGTTTTCATACATCTGATATTCATGCAGCTGTTTGTCTTGTCGCGAATGTCTCTCTTATTTTCCTGTACGTGGTATCTATCTTTCCCATAGTATTCATTCTTCTATGATCTTGCTTCAAGCCACTTCTGTTTAGCCAGTCTACACTTCCTGTCAACTTCATTTTTCAGTCATCTGCTTCACTTGCTGCATTTTTATATTTTCTCCTTTCATCAGTTAAGTTCATTGTCTCCTGTGTTATCCAGGGATTTCTATTAGGCCTAGTCCTTTTGCCTACACGATCCTCTATCGCCTTCACTACTATCCCTCAGAGTCACCCATTCTTCTTCTACTGTATTAGTTTCCCACATTACAGCCAATCCTTGCCTAATAATCCCTATGAAACTCTCCACCACCTCTGGTTCCTTTAATTTGTCCAGATTCCATCTCCTTCATTTTCTATCTTTTTGCGGTCTCTCCAGATTTAATCTACAGTTCATGAACAATAAGTTATGGCCAGAGTGTATATCTGCCCCTGGACATGTCTTACAGTTTAGAATCTGGTTTCTAAATTTATTCCTTGCCATTATAAAGTCAATCTGGTACCTTCCAGTGTCTCCTGGTCTCTTCCACGTATACAGCCTTCTTTCATGATGATTAAACAAAGTTTTTGTGATGATTAAATTGCACCCTCACAAAATTCTACCAGGTGTTCTCTTCTTTCATTCCTTTTCCCCAGTCCATATTCACCTTCCCTTTCCTACTATCGAATTCCAGTGTCCCATCATAGTAAAGTTTTCTTCTCCCCTAACTGTCTGAAAAATTTCTTTTATTTCTTCAAACATTTCTTCAATTTCCTCATCATCGGCAGAAGTAGTTGGCATATAAACTTGTACTACTGTGTCTGTGCCGGTTTTGTGTCTATGTTTGCTATGATAATGTGTTCACTATGCTGTTCATAGTAACTTACCCTCATTCCTATTTTCTTTTTCATTGTGGGACCTATTCCTGCATTTCTGCCAATATTCATCTTATATCTTCCTTTCAAGACACTGTCCATCCCATTCAATTGCTCTTCCAAATCTTTTGCAGTCTCTGACAAAATTACTATGTCATCAGCAAACCACAATGTTTTTATTTCTTCTCCCTGCACTTTAATGCCCCCTCCATATTTCTCCTTCTATTCCTTCACTGCCTGCTCAATGTACAGATTGAACAACATTGGGGAAAGGCTACAACCCTGTCTTACTCCCATCCCAACCTCTGCGTCCCTTTCTTGCCCTTCGACTCTAATAACTGCTGTCTGGCTTTTGTATAGGTTGAATATAACTCTTCGCTCCCTATATTTTACCCCTGATACCTTCAAAATTTGAAACAGAGTATTCCAGCCAACATTGTCAAAAGCTTTCTCCAAATCTACAAACGCCAAAAACGAAGGTTTGTCCTTCCTTAGCCTACCTTCTAACATAAGTCGTAATGTGAATATTGCCTCTCATGTTCCTACATTTCTCCTAAATCCAAACTGATCTTCCCCAAGGTCGGATTGCACAAGTTTTTCCATTTGTCTGTAAATAATTCGTGTTAGTGTTTTGCACCCATGGCTTATTAAACTGATAGTTCTGTGACATTACCTCTGATACTAGTTTTGATTGGAATACTTTTCCACGATCAGATATAATCTTACATGGTGTTCCATACTTCAAAATAATGTCTTCTACAAGGAATTTTGTGATCTCTGGAGCGTCTGGAGCTGGCACAGGTTTGGTGGCAGCGAGGTGAGGTAGTGCCGACTATTATCCACCCATTGTCGACTTCGGAAACCTCCGTAAAAGGTCGATTCCAACTCGGTGAAATAGAGCTGCTCCAGGTGGAATTGGTACGAGATGCCCTGCTGGAGGTAACTGCGGCACATGCTTCTGTCGCTGGCACTCTTTACAGTGACTCACATAGGGCTTGACAGACCTTTCCAGTAATACCTGTGTCTGATTCTGTCAAGGGTTTTCTGAAATCCCAGATGACCCGATATTAGAGCATCGTGGAAGTACTTGAGAATAGCTGGAACGACCAGTAGCCATTTGGGGCCCAGGGGATTGTAGTTGCTCTTATACAAATACTTGTTTATAAGTTGGAACTCTCCATTGGTCATTCTCCTTTCTCCAAGGCTTCTATGGTTTTTAGTAGTGCTGGATCTTCCCTCTGTTTAGCTGTAACGTCACCTGATTCAATGACGGCTGAAATTTCATTCATGCTGTTGTGTTCCACTAGTGGATTCCTCGAAAGGCAGTCGGCATCCTTGTGTTTGCGTCCATTCTTGAATACCACTGTGACGACATACTCTTTGAGTCTTACAAGGAGACCACATGGGTGTCAGATTTTAGAATTTTTTCATATTTACAATATGTGAAGTATATAACTTCAATAACAACCAATGAAAGCCAATTCGGCGCAACTCTCAAAAATTCTCAAGAAAATCAACTTCGAATTTTTGCAGGAACACGTAAGTACCAATAATTAAAAGAATTGCATCACATGTTGGTGTAGCTCAGGTAGTAGTGTTCTGGGCTTACAAACCTAGAGTCGATGGTTCGATTCCTGCAAAAACTCATTCATATTTTTATTTTATTTGTGTTTGAATACCTACACAATTTTAATATCTAATGGTAATTATGAAAAAGTGCACATATTTTTATTTATTCATAATCTTCTATATTTTATAAAATAATGATGATTTCAATCAAAAAACAAGTTACATTTTTTTTCAGTATTGGCTTCACTATTCGTTGACGACAGCAGTCTTTGATTGTTCAATTTGTGAAGAGCTACAGCAGTTTTTTAAAAGACTTCTCCATACTTACTAAGGGCCTTTAAAGCAGCTACCCCACTTAACCATCGTTTTAGGCAACAACAAGGTGCTCAGCTCATCTATACACACACAAAAACTGACACAACAACTGGAATTAGAGATCTCTAAATGTTTTGGGTAATTGAATTCAAAAACAATTCAAAAAATATCTCTCACAAACTTAACAATCAAAGACTACCATCGTCAACTAATGGTGAATCCGAAAGTGTAAAAATTGTAGCGCATGTTTTTTGATTGAAAACATTATAATTTTGGAAAATATAAAAATATATGCAATTTTCATAAAAATTACTGTTAGATATTAAAATTATGTAGGTATTCAAACACAATAAAATAATACAAATATAAATCAATTTTTGCAGGAATCAAACCACCGACTCTATGAGCCCACAATGCTAACAACTGAGCTACAGCTGATAGATGGTGTAACTGCTTTTGTTATTGGTACTTACATGTACCTGAAAACTTCAAAGTCGATTTTCTCGAGAATGTTTGTGAGTTGTGTTGAATGGATTTGACTGATTGTTATTTAAGTTCTATATTTCATGTACCGTAAATATGAAAAAAAAAAATCTAAAATCTTACATCCATGTGGTCTCCTTGTTAGTGCCCATCTTGCTAGTCAACCTGATGGGATCCTTTGAGCTAGTCAGCCAACACAAAGAATGCTGGGGTGTCACGACGCTGAATGGTTTGCCAAATAAATACGGCTGGAACTTGTTGATAGCCCAGATAACTGCGAGATTGTAGTAAATCTCGGACTTTGAGAGTACTCTTGATGCATAGACTATCACTTTTTTAGCACCTTCCTGAATTTGCACGAACACTGTACCAATTCCATACCCGCTAGCATCAGTGTGAAGTTCGGTTTCTGCATTCTCGTCGTATAAGATTAGAACTGATCTGGATGTTAGAGCCTCCTTAAGTGCCTTGAAAGCTCTTCCTTTTGTGGCATCTCCTTGAAGAAGTTCTTGCAATGGACATGCCTAGTTACAGAAGCCTTTTATGAAATGACGGTAGTATGAACACAGCCCGAGAAAACTCACATCACGAATGTGCTGAGGAGTTGGAAATTCTGTGACTGCCCTTACTTTATCTGGATCAGGACAGACACCATCTCCGTTGACTAGGTGCCCCAGGATTTTTATCTCTTTGGCGAGGAAGTGGCACTTCTTTGGATTGAGGCACAGTTCTGCAGTCTAAACGCACTTAAGCACAGTTGACAGGTGACTCATATGTTCTTCAAATGTTTTCGAGAAAATGACAATGTCATCTAAATAGCAAAGACACATCATCCACTTAAGGCGTCAAAGCAAGTTGTCCATCATGTGTACGAATGTGGCCGAAGCATTACATAATCCAAATGGCATTACTTTGAATTCATAGAGGCCGTCAGGTGCGATAAAAGCCGTCTTTTCTCTGTCAGCTTCGTCAACCTCGAGTTGCCAGTAATCTGTCTGCATGTCCATGGTTGAGAAGTATGTAGCTCCTTTCAAGCAGTCTAATGTGTCGTCAATGAGTACACAATTTTCTTTTTGATTTTGTTCAGCTGCCGATAAACACAGAATCGCCACATGCCATCCTTCTTCTTTATGAGGACCACCTGCGATGACTAAGGACTCTCCGAAGCTTGAATAATGTCATCGTTCAACATCTGCACTTTTCCTGCCGAATTCGAATTATCTTTCAGCTGCTGACACTCTATACGAACACTGGCTAATTGGTGGATGATCCCCAGTATTGATACGGTGCCTTGTCGTGGGACATTATGTGTGTCTTTTCTCCTGTTGGGGAGTGAATGCACCCGAAAATTGGTGTAGTATAGCTAACACTCACTGGCATTGTTACTTTGTCAGTCAGGGCCCTATTGGCAGTTCCACAATTGTTTTCTCCAGTGTGTTGTCTGTACTAACTGCAGAGCATGGGTATTTGTTGATGACGTGCTCACCGTCCTAAATTGGTTCAGCTCTCTCGATACACATTCCTTTGGGAATAAGTTGTGACTCTTCGTGACAATTAGTTAGCCAAATCTCCTCTCGACCACTGGTTTGTAAATTTCTTTTGTGAGCCTAATAAACTTTTTACTATCGACAAGCACTTCACAGTTTAACTGGTCATCTGTGTTTGTGACTGGAACTCTTCTCGTTGTCAACAGCAGGATCGTCACTCGTCAACGACAAATAACTTCCCAGAAAATTCAGTATTACGCGTACCCATTGTAACAACTTCCTCAATTTGCAGCTCTGATCTTCCACAGTCAATGATAGCGTGGGATACCTGAAGGAAGTCCCATCTGAGGATGATATTATTTATGACTACATTCTGTTAAAACGACAAATTCAAATGGCTGGCTCCTGTTGTTGATGGTTATTGTTGTGACACAAGTGCCTGCTGGCTGGACATACTATCTATTTCCGACCTTCAGCACAGTTGCACCAGTATCACAGAACATTGTCTTCCTTAGTGTGCAGCGATAATTATCTGGTAATACAGAGAAAGAAGCTGCTGAATAAATCAGTGCCTTGACAGGTTGGCCGTTGATTATGACGTCAATGATATTTCCCGACGTCTTAGCGACTGTCGTCCATTGAATATTTTCATCTGCGGCGACCTCACCTCCTTAGATCATCACCTCACTTAGTTTTCCTGGGCGCAGCGGTTAGGGAAGTGGCTGGTACCTCTGTACGGCTACGGTGAATGGCAGTGGCGTGCCAGGGAGCGACCTCTGCCAGATTACGGCAATGGGCTTCTTCCCATAGGTTGACTGAACTCATCAGCAGGTGACTACCTGGGATAGAACTGCTCTGATGGCTGACATTTTGCGGCAAACTAATCTTCGAATACTCGCCTTCTCTTTCTGCAGTAGCGTACAACATGTCCAGGGCACTCACAGTGGAAACACACTGGTGTGTTGTGTTGTGTTGTCATCTGTCTTTCAGACGTCTGTTCTTCTGCAGGGAGTCATAGTTGCCTGGGGAGTTGCTTGTGGCCGCATCGGCCAGTTCCTAGGCTACCGTTTGGTGGCTGCAGCATAAGTCATAGGAGGGCGAGGCTATTCTTCACGTCGGGTGCGATTGGCCGGGCAGACAGGAACTAATGTCTGAAATACCTCTTCCTCGGTGGCGGTGGCTCCCTCGTGTCTTACAGGGCTTATCATCCATGCCCATAATCTGATGATTGCTCAGTCTAATACTCCCGACTTCCATAAACTGTTGTAATTCTTCTCTCACAATTTGTCGTATGAGAGAAGCAAATGCATGCTGGTCTTGCTCAATGGCCATTGGGACTATATATGGGAGTCTGTCATACTTCTTCCATCCAACCCTCCTTTGTTGCATCTTTTCAATCTTCTGGCACCACTTGATGAGCTCTTCCGTCGTAGTGACATCTTTTATCAGAAGAGCTTTGTACGTGTCTCTGCAATACCCTTCATCGGGTGCGTGATTTTGTCGGCCTCAGTCATACCCAGTTTAACCGTGTTACATAGGGCCAAAACTTTCTGTATGTTCGACTGTGTTGGCTCACCATGTCGTTGGGCCTGGTTCTTCAGTTGTTCTTCTGCCGAGCGGATGGCAATCTCCAAATGTCTTCTTAAGTTCTGGCTGGAACGTTTCCCATTCATTCAGCTTCTCTTCGTTGTTTTCATACCATTGCTGGGCTGTTCCATCCAGGTAGAAATAAACGTTGGCCAAGCACATTGTATGATCCCACCTGTTATACTTGGAGACTCGGTCGAACCCTTTTAGCCATTTGTTGGGGTCCTGTCCAGCATCTCCAGAGAACACCGACGGGTGTCTGATGTGCAGCTGGCTTATTGCTGGTTTCGTCTCCATCATTCTTCTGATAATATGGACTTTTGGAAGGATGTACTCGGTGTATCCCTTGTATTCCGGTTCCAGTCTGTGTAAGCGACAGCTTTTACGTTGCCTAATCAGAGCCACGGTGATGCAACTGTTGCACAGGATACCCAGCGCCTCCACCGAACAATGTCGCATTGAAATGGAAGCAGGCTTGTCTTCGAAGGCAGGGTTATCAACTTACACTTACACTGAAAGTAGGTTTATTGCAAACTGAAACATACACGCAGCACTGACTGTGTCTTGGGCAGAGTGCTCTACTATTTCTACACAGACAAAATGTACCAGAAATTAGAAGAATAGTCAACATAAGCAACATGTAGAACATTCTGGAAATGATAATAACAAATAAATAATTTTTTGCCAATGGACGGGATTGAACCAGGGGCCTTCAGCACTACAATTGGTGGCGCTATCCATTGCTCCACGCCTGCAGTCGGATAACTTGGAGTCTTGCGGCAATATCGACCCACCTGTCATTTGCATCAATTTCCTGCGACACCTTGCCCTATCCCTGGACATTGGTACTTCATCACTCTGACATCACCCATCGGGAGACCTTTTGTCTGGATTCTCATTGGTTGACGGCTATGCAAGTGATCATCAAACTGTCGTCAACAAACTCTACACTGACTATTACGGTTTGCCGGCTTCAATCTCTTCTCTTGAGGACATCAGCCATCTTCACCTCGAGATGCATCACTTATGGGAAGATGTCGCCTCCATCTGTGCACGGATTAACACCATGGCACATGGGCTGTTAGCTACAGTTGACCAACTATGCACAGCCGCCTTGTGTCAAAACAATGCCCCGCACATCTCCAGCCCGCGCCCACAGCAGCAAGCAGCTGACACACCACCGTTACCTGATACGCATATCGTGCATGCCACAGCTGTGCTGTCACAAAAGGTTAGTGGACTGCTTCATGAACTTCACTCACCACAACCGTCACATGTGTGTGTAGTGTCAAATGGTATGGTCCATTCACTCAACATTACCCCTGGCCCAGCGGTGCGTCACAAAGCCCGAAAACTCGCTGGCCACAGACCAATTGCTGCTAAAAGCTATTATGCAAGATTTACTAGCATCAGGTACCATCCGCTCCTCCTCTAATTACTGGTTGCCCCCCACCTCCATTCACTTAGCAAAAAAGAAAGATAACACCTTCTGCCTATGTAGGGACTATCATGGGCTAAATGCACACACTGTTATTGACAATTATCCAATCCCCAGTATTCAGGACTTCGCACAACAATTGCATGGACCAAACAGTTTGCAGTTATAGAATGCCACAAAGCCATTATTATTTCTTTCACCCTCTTCGAATATTGCTCGATGCCTTTTGGGTTAAAAATGCTGCACAGACTTGGCAATGTTTCATTGACTCGCTTTCTATAACACTTAGCTAAACAACATTCTAATAATATTTTCTGAATCTCAAAACACGAAACAGGACTGGGTCCGCGCTTGCGTCCCGTGCCAGTACAGTAAAATCGGACGCCACACACAACCACCTCTTGGTGAATTCCAATTTCCTGCGGCTGTTTTCACCACATTCATTTGGACCTCATTGGTCCCCTCCCATTGTCGGACGGCCATCATTACTTATTAACAGCGATTGACCACACAACATTTTGGGCAGCGAATGCTTTGCATGTGACGACACTTCCTCCGCTACATGTGATGTATCTATCCTCTTCATCTAGTTACTACATGTGTGTGACGACTCACTTGCTTACCGTGATGACCCTGTTTCACTGTTCATCACTATTCCAAAGGGCACCGACGACACACAGCACTACGCCCTGGGACTGAAGGTCATCGCCCTCCAGGACATGAACAACAACGCCACTAATTGGTTGAAGGAAAAGATGTTCCCACTGACAATGTGGGAACAATGCATAATACTGAAGCAGGGGTAATAATAGCAGTTACTGCTTTTAAGTAGTCATCAATGATGGTGTTAGGTACATTCTTGATGAGAACTGCTTTGACTAGAGAGATGGTGCTGTCAAACACGACAGATGTTTGGAGGCGTGCTGTGGCAAAATAAAAATAGGAAAAATAAAGTTTTTCCTATTTTTATTTTCCTAATAAATCTTATTTCAAATCCCCCCACTCCCTTCCCACACTCCTCTACACTTCCCTTTTATCGTTTCCCGCCCATTCCCTTCACTGTATTCATTGCCACAATTCAAATTCCTGCCTATCAGAGCCTTTAAATTCCATCGTGCAATGCGGAACTTTCCATCCCCACCTTCACCCAGCATCCATCCCCCTCCACTCCCCCACCTCACTCACAATCAAGCTTGTGTTGCTGGAGTGGCCGGACGTGATAGTTGTGTATGTATAGTTGTCTGAGTGATTGCGATAATGTATGTGTTTCTTTTTCTGAGGAAGGCCATGGCCAAAAATTTATGTTTTGTGAATCTATTTTCATGTCAGCAGTTGTTACCTATCCTCCATTATTAATAAATAAACCTAGCTATTTTTCAGATTCAATAGAAACAGCCTCGAGACAAATTGAATTGCTCAAAGAACAAGCTTTAAGCAGACTTACAAATCTCCTTCGAGAAAACCAAATTTATGACAAACATTAACACAGCTCCAAACATAATGATATCTAAATATGGAAAAATATAGTTGAAACAAGATAGAATGGCTGGCCAGTACTTACCTTTGTGCTGTACCGCTGATGATAACACAAAAGAAGAAACAGAAAAAAGGGGACAAAAAGGACAATCTTTCGGAACACAGTTCCTTCATCGGGTGGGAGAGAAGGGAAGAAGAAAGGAAAGGTAGTTCACGACCTAGGTCATGAAGGTGGTGTTTCAGGAGTTTAAATAAGGAAAAATTTAGAGAAGAAATAAGTTCAGGTATCTAGGAGAAGTAATTGAATAAGATATTTCAGAGAAAGAAAGCAAGAGTTAGTAAGATGAAAACAGCATACTACCTCACTAAGGACACATATAACAAGAAGTCAATAGCCGTCAATGCTAAACTGGCTCACTATTGTACAGTAATTTGACCAGAAACACTCTGTGCAGCAGAATGTTTGAGTCTGAACAAAAAGGCTATAATGGAATCACTGCAAATTACTGAAATAAAAAATTAAGGTAAATTTTGGGGCCAGTTAAAGATCAGACACAATACAGAATGTGTCATAATAGTGAAATCTATACATATATTGAAAAAAATCACGTATGTAAATGTAGCTCACTTCGAAATTTAGATGGACACACCTAATTTAATAATGGTAATTATATGTAAAATACTAACAACTTAAGAAAATTAAATAACACTGTAAAGAAAACATTGCACTGTCAGAATATTATACTGTCCATTTTAGAGACTACCAACCAGGTTTTGTGTAATAACAGTAAGTGAACAACTGAAAAATGTGAACTTTGATTTTGCTGACAAGATGCCTGGCATCTACCAAATATGACAATTTGCAGCCCTTGTGTCAGCTCTGAATTAGGCCTACTAAGGAAAACTCCTCAACCCATTCCTCTCCTTTCATCTGATAAGCTAAACTGAAAATTAAATTCACTATTCAAAGCTATACTACTATAGACCATACAACTCACAATAATAGAAAATATCGAACAGTGGAAAGTACAGGATGAAATTTAACAACATAATTAGGATGTTAAAGACATTAAGCAGAAAGAGAGGTAATAAATTAAAATTTATGCTGAATCCAGGACCTCCTGTTTACTAGGCAGGCGCCATAACCAGTATAGGCCACTCGTAGACAAAAAAAAATGGCCTTAGGTTCAAAGAAATTGCAGGAAGCTAAATTTTTGGTATGTTGTTAGGACATATTAGACTAGTATTAAACCAAGTTTGCAGCTTCGAAATCCTTTAGCTTAACTTTTAAGAGCCAAAAAACCTCGAAATTTTTGGACTTTTTTCTGGTTTTGGCTTATAACTCATGAAGGGTGGTTTTTTCACGAAAAGTCACTCACACCTCTATTAATGTAGATAATATATTCTAAAATTTAAGCCCAACCGCAGCTCTGTAAGTCCAATAGTTCTCAAGATATTGGACTTCAAAAACTGACTTATTTCTCCAAAAAGTTCAAATTTTCGATTTTAGTCATTTTTCAGCTACAATAATGCCACTAATGATCATCCCATGGGGAAAGTCATACAAAAAAGTTATAGAGTAGTTATTTAGCTTTAATGTAAGTACTGAATGAAGTCCTTAGGCACAATAGATCTCTAATTATCGTTAAGAAACGAAAAGTTGGAAAAATCGGAGTATTCAATAAATTGACCCAGACAAATTGCAGTCCTCTTATCCTATATATGTTAAAGATAAAGGAGGACTTACTGACAATGATTATTAACGCATTGTATATAAATATGTGTAATTTATGTGTTAGTGCATACCAATATGTTTGTGAAAGTAGGTATTGTTCTAAAAACAACGAAAGCCTCTCCGTTTGTGGGTATTGGTCAGCCATTAAGGGATTGGGACTCTTCGTTCGTAGCGAGGCCTTTCGTTGTGCGAAGGCACCCCTGCCCCCCTTCCCCCCCTTACTACGAGTGGATATCCAGCAGGTGTTCTGTCCTCCCTCCCAAACTTCTTGTCTCAGAGAATTCAGACACTAATAAAAGTGAGTCAGAAACATGAGCTTGAACAGAACATGAGGTTTTTGTGCTATTTAAACCAAGTGACCATACATGACGCATGCAGGAAGAGGTACACAGTGTAAAGTAATGTGAAAGCATCTGTCCAGCGAGGAGGAGATGTACCATCTGCTCAACCATCGTCTTCGCGTGGGGAAAGGCTGAGAAGTGCGTCGGATTCAAGGCGTCACATCATTGGAGATAGTTGTTTCCTTTGTGGTGAAAAATTCTCCAAGGAATATTTCGAGAAGCAGATAAAATTGCTCAAATATCTACGGGATGAACTCCAAATGGAAACACTGGAAGTGAAAGAATCGATTGTGGAAAAAGTTAGACTAGCTGGTGAATGGAGACAACAGATTCTTCAGCGTCTTTCATGTATAAGTGAATTTGGTGCTCCTGAGGGTAGGTACGACAAACATTGCTACGTAAAATTGCACTCCTTGTCTCGATCTACTGGTGCAGGAGGTAAACAAGGGCGTCCTGAACATCTCCTTATAGAAGGTATGAAGCATATATATGCATACCTTGCAGAAACAAGAGAGGAAACCCAATTTTCCATAAGTGACTTGATTGCAGAGAACTTTACAGATGATCTCAAACCTGCAGTTGCAAGTGTTCCAGCTCATCTAAAAAAGCGATATGGAGAAAAAATTATTTTTGCGCAGGTTGGTCCATATCACGGCCCAGTCTTTATGTTCAGACATTCTTTATAAAAAGTGGTACAATCAAAGACTTGGCAATCCTGCTGAAGAGCGGCTTAGAGTTGTCAAAGCTGCAGCAGAGATTATCCTGCAAGACATTCGTTCTCAAACATTTGACACTACTCAGAATCCCCCGTCAGATGCCTTTAAAAGACACAGAGGCATCAGTTTCTGACTGTGTGCAACTGTTGCTTGAACAGATTGTCCTGAAAAACAAAAGTCCTTCTCTTGAACAGTGGATAAAGAAGTGCATAAGATTTTCTCATGCAGTCATGGCTGCAACGAGACCCAAATCTTTCCTATCCTCAATTCAAATAAGCTTTGGAACCTATTTGTATAGATAATTTGGATTAAAGCATCTTTGCCACAGTATGTGAATTTCTTGTACATATACGAAGTCTATGCGTTTTGAAAGTTCCGCTATCCTCTGTGGAGAAGTGACCATACTAGTTGTCAAAGAAGTTTTTATGTAGTTTGCGTTCGACAATGCAGATGTGAACGTTAACACAATTGATGGAGAAAATACGTTCCATGAAATGGAAATGATCAAGACCCCTCACTCTTCCGTTCACCCAGACATAAACATACCACACTGCCACACATATTAAACATTCTTCTATGAGAAAGAAATCTGGCTTGTCAGCCATTTCAATTAACAAAGTGAAAATCAGTGAAAATATTTTGCAAAAGTCAACATGCCTGCTGTGATTGTTTGGAAAAGCAACTAACATGCTACGCATCCCAGGATGGAATGGATTCATGGAGCAAGTGACAGAAGATCTTTCTTACAAATGTTCAAAGATTGTCTATCTCCCTTTTATCCATGCTCCCCCAACCGACATTGTTTTAACATCACTTCTGGAAGCCAGTTAAAGAACAAGCATTTAGGGTCAGGAAACACGTTTTATGACCTACGATCAACCATAGTACTTGAAAGCCTGAGACATTGTGGAGAGCCACCAGCATCCTCAGCTCGTCAACATAGTGGTGAGGCTTGGAGGTTTCCACCACCTCACGTCATTCATGGGGGCCGTGGATGCCACAATGGCAGGAAGTGAGCTCAAGGAACTTCCCTGTTCAATATTTGCTGAAAACAGTGTTGAAAAATCCTATTTATATGCAATGTGTTAATAATCATCGTCAATGAGTAAGTCTTCTTTTTTCTTTAACATATGTAGGATAAAAGGACTGCAATTCGTCTGGGTCAATTTATTGAATACTCCAATGTTTCCAACTTTTCGTTTCTTAACAATAATTAGAAATCTATTGGGCCTATTGACTTCGTTCAGTACTTAGATTAAAGCTAAATAACTGCCCTATAACTTTTTTGTATAACTTTCCCCTTGGGATGATCATTAGCGGCATTATTCTAGCCGAAAAATGACTAAAAATCGAAAATTTGAACTTTTTGGAGAAATAAGTCAGTTTTTGAAGTCCAATGTCTCTGGAACTATTGGACTTACAGAGCTGTGGTTGCTCTTAAATTTTAGAATATTTCACCTACATTAATAGAGGTGTGAGTGATTTTTCGTGAAAAAACCACCCTTCATGAGTTACAAGCCAAAACCAGAAAAAGTCCAAAAATTTCGAGGTTTTTTGGCTATTAAAAGTTAAGCTAAAGGATTTCGAAGCTGCAAACTTGGTTTAATACTGGTCTACTATGTCCTAACAACATACCAAACATTCAACTTCCTGCAATTTTTTTGGACCTAAACATACCTGGCGACTGGCCTAGTAGGCCACTGGTGACTAGAGATGGGTAGGTCCGGATGGAAACGGTTCCTTGGACCCGCATCAGCTGCGCTAGTGATGGATGTAAATCCGAGTGCAGATCGGACACGCATCGGTTGTGGTTCCAGGCGCGGCCGGAGTTGGACATGCAGTGGTGGTGGAGTGGAAGGAAGACAGCTGTAAAGCCCACGCCGGATGCGGATCCCTCATAAACACAGCAGGGTGGTCAGGCCGAGGCGACCTGCTGGGGTGGCTGGGCGGTGGGCGACTACCTGCTCGCTGAATTCCGCCAGCTCTGCGTGACGCTGGCCTGGCGCTGCACAAGACGCGAGGCTGGCACACAGGCGTAGTTTTTCTGTCCGAGACTGTACTGACCTTGGGCTGCATCCTCTTACAGGCATCGCATTACTAACAGATGTTTGGCTGAAACAGTTCAACAAACATAGTGATTTTGTTCGATTCCCTGAATTTGTGTTGCCATTCACTGCACAACTGTTCAATGGAAGATTATTATTGTAAAGTTATTCCCAATAACAGTGACTCTTGATTGTGCCCCCCCCCCCCCAAAAAAAAAAAAAAAAGTTGGAAGTAACATTTGAGTTCACTGTTATTGTGTATTTTATGGTATGGTTTTAAAGCGTGCCAACAAGGAATGGACAACGCACTCACGTCTGTCAAGCAAACATTGCAAGTCGATTTTGACCATTGCATACGATGTTATGGACACTAATCTTGGTGATTTATTTACCGAACGAATTAAGCTTTATAGTGCTGGCCAGGTGTCATAGAACAGTTTTTTTCTTGTTTTCATAGATTTCATTATCCCACCACCGAAGAACAGTGAAGTTTGGAATCAATTTACAGTCCAAGATAATAAAGCTAAATGCCGATATTGCTGTCTGGATCTCTCGTACAATCCAAGAACTCGAACAGAAAATCTCGTCAGACGTATGAAGAGGAAAAACACGTGAGACACTTGAAATAAATTAACCTAGCAAAGAAGAATTTACCAATAGCAGTAGCAGTTCTATTAAAATTAATCACAATTCCTTACCTGAATCTGGGCCATCGAGTTCAGAAACAAATATTACCGTCCACTTCAGCATACAAGTTCTTTATCAGATCAAATTTCATTACAATTCATCGTTCCAAGCGAATTGATAATCAGTGACTAAAAATGATTGTAAAAGAATACCATCCATTTAAAATTATAGAAGATCCAGAGTTCCGAAAACTAATGAATCTACTTTATCCTTCATATAAGATACCAACTAGAAAATCAGTACCTTGCAGTTTGTTGCCTGCCATCCACAATGAATTAAAAGAGGAAACTCGAAATTTATTGATGGGAGGAACAGATGTGTCTTTTAACTGCTGATGGATGGGCGTTACAAAACATTCAGAATTATTTCTATTAAAAGACAGCTCACTTCATTGATGAAAACACAATCTTGCAAAATGTTTTACAGTAAGAGCTTAGTTCACAAAGATTTTAATTTTCTACAAATAATTAGAAAAATACTAATGTGATCTGGGTGACATGTACAGCAAATGATGCCTGTGATTTTATAATGCGACTGTGTTCGTGATTTTCTGGCAATAAAACATTCTTATCACAGTTAACTTGGTCTATCTTTTACATCATTACTATATATTAATAAATTTCTACATATTCCTGTGTAACGCAACTGGAATCCTTCTCGGTTAGACAAGATTCGGTCGATAGATACGCTTCCGCCGCTGGCTGTGCAACTGTTACCAGTGCAGGTCCAGTGGCGGCGGATCCACTTGACAGACACGGTCCGTCCGGCCGGCTACAGAGCCGGACCCATATGGGTCCAGCAGACACGGAACCTGGATGCAGGTCCGCAGAGCTCGATGCAGATCCGGACCCGACTCCTTTAAAATCTCATGGGTTCAAATCCAGGTATAAATTTCAATTCATTGCCTCTCCTTCAGTTTAATATCTTTAATAGAAATTGAGACAAAATATGTCTCTAGACATTGTTAATTTGATATTTGTAATGAAGATAGTTCACAACTTGTACAAAGACGTTCGAGCAATGAGCGGCACATAAGGAAGACACTCCTGCACATACCATCTATCATCACATAGGCCGCCCTGAGAATCCTATACCTTCATTGAACAGGCCACAGATAATATTGCTTCATTTATGATATGGTAGATATCTTAATTTTTAATAATCTATCCTACTGGCTTCAGTTGTATGTGCACCATATTATCAAATATCTTTAGAACTCAGTATAATAAGTCAGGGAAGTGTTGAAATATTTCGGCCAGGGATACTTCTGTTCAGTGACTTTGTTGACAGAAGCATTCGTACACACTGCGCTGGTCCAGGGGAGGAGGAGGAGGAGGAGGAGGAGGAGCCAGCAGGAAGCACCCCAACTTTCACTTTCACCAACGGCCGCCGCGCCACATTCTCTCACTCCAGAGGGTAGCCTGGCGAATTGTTGTGGCTTTCTCTTAAGAATGTACCGGGTGAAACCAGCCTGACTTTGATAAATGGCAACAGTGGATGCTGGGAAGAGATGCCTTTACAATGAAATGGACACAATAGTGTGTGTGCAGAGAAAGTGCACACGTGCATATAGATAACGTGGTTCCACTAAAACAATGTTTGGTGCCACAGCTCGAGGATCGTGCCGTGTCATACATCTGCAGAGCCAGGGAGCACGGAGCAGGACAAGTGTGTGTGATGCTGCAGCCACCGCCGACGCACACACACACCACACCGTGCCACTCCATCGCCTGACGCCCACGTCACATGTTGGTGAGGTAGGAAATTACCTCCTCCTTTCTTGTTCATATCTGAGTCGTGTCAATGCCAGTCAAACCAGCCCTAAGAGATTATTGTTTTTCAAATCTTTTAATAAATCAAACTAAATCATATGTGGTAATCCCAGTGGCGTAGCGTAGGGGGTGCCGGGGGGGGGGGGGGGGGGGGGGGCATGGCCCTGGATGGCACATATTTGGGGGCGGCAGGGAGCGGCCGGACTGGATCGTTCTCGGCGATATCAGGTATACTCTCTATAAAGGAGAGTACAGAGACATTTACAGATTTGTCAGGAAAAGTTAAAGGTGTGTTTATGTTGCATTCAAACATTGTTAAGTACCCCTAACATTTTAATTGTGCTTTGAAAAATACATACTACTTTTAAATAAGTCAATCCAGCTGAAAGCTGTTCAATTTAATATTCATTCCTAGGCCAAAATAATCTGTAAAAAGGAATATATTTTCATGGAGTCTTCACGAGGTCATATCAGTTATTTACTCTGTTTGGCTAAAAAAGAAGTAAGAGTTTTCCAGAATTTTATTTCCCAAATACATTTGATATCAATTTTAAATGTAATATATTTTGTAAGGTAGTTTAGTTTCTGAATAAAAGCATTCCAAAACAAATTTCTTTCCATATTTTGCACATATTAGTCAAAATAAGGACATTAGTGCAATCACTCCTAAACGTAGAAGTTCATGCCAGAATTTGGTGACACAGAGATTTTCGAAATAATAGTTACAATTGCTAAATCGCTCATGTGTAATGTGGATAAAGTGTAACCGATTGCCATCATGAGGCAATACCAGTGACATGTATGGGCGGCCGTAACAAATTGTATCTATAAGGAAAATGGTGATTATTTGTAATCTATGTTATTACATACTTATAGATCAGGTATTCTTTAATTTTATATCAGTAGTGCAAGTTGATTTGATTTTGTTGCTTTCTGTTTGACAGATACCTAGGAAAATAGAGACAAATGAATCCAGAACATAGTGACTCTCGTATATATAGTCATTGTGGTTCACACATATTTCGATCGCTCCTGGAAACATGCTCGTATAAACGAAACTTAGAAGGCGACCAATCACGAAAAGCTGGTAATACCAGTTCGAGTCTCAGCTAGGCAGAAATTTTCGTATGTCTCTAATGGGCAATACATCTATACCTAATACAGGAGCTGGAAATTTGATATTGCGAGTAAACTTGATTTAAATCATTTGAACCACTGTAATTCGTCAACGTCAAGGATTAGGACGTACTGAAGTTGTGAAGCTCTCTCCCATGTTTTCACCACATTTTCGTCCTCCTAATTGTGCTTTACAAGAGATGTAACTGTTGCTCAAGAATTGGGGGAGGGGGGGGGGGGCAACGAAGTCAAAGTAAATCCTAATTTAGCTATGCGAAGCTTTGTGTACTCATATAAGAACCGCTCTCTGCCACAACCGCGAACCAACATCTGTTATAAAGGTTTTACTTTATTGAATTTAATAATCTGACACTCTGCAACTTCAGAGATAAGTAATTTTATTTGTTAAACTATACTCTTAATTGGTTTTTATTAGTTCAATCTTCATTCCCCCATGCCAAAACGTGAATGTGGTCATGTGGCCTGCAGTTTTTACTTCTAATATTTCTTGCTTAGGAAAAATTTTACATATTTTTAGTTCTGTTTTTAAAGAATTTTGTAATTTTTTTTTTCCCTCTTTCAACTTTTGATGATGCCCAGAAGATGCGATACACATCATGTATAAATAAATGAAACATCAATATTGTGCAAACAAGACTGCTTTTTATCATCATAAATTTGATGTTACGTTACAGACACCTCAGACAAATAAGTTGAATGAATAATCTTCAAATAGCATTTGTTGAGCTTCATGTAAAAAATAGAAGAAACAAAAACTATTTTATTCTGATAAACACTGGAACAATATTGGTACTTATGGCCAAAGTTTCAATTTTTGTTGTTCAGTTCCGAAAATATGGAGGGGGGGGGGGTGGCAAAATGGGGGCCGGCACCAGGTGGCAGAAATCCATGCTACGCCACTGGGTAATTCTCTGTGTTAACTGTTATGTTGTCAAATCAGTCTCTTGAATCCAATTTCCATGACAGCCTAGTTCCATAATTTTTCACTTTATTTTATTGCACTGTGGGAATTATTCAGGGAGAGGTTTGATGTGCCACATCTTTGACACCCAATGTGGGGCACAATTTTACTTTATTTTCATATATTATTACTGGGACCTATAGAAAATTTTGGACAAGACTCAGTAATAGTTAGGATCCTATACCCTCTTCAAGAATAATGTTAACCATTTTCTGTATGCTTGGTGCACAGATGTCTTTGTATATGATCAATATGAATGTGATATACCTGTAGTTAGTGTATGTAGTTTTTGGTTCCCTCAGCTTCCCTGTAGTTTGAAGTAATTATAGAACCTGTAGCATGTCCTTTTGAACTTTGTATTGCTGTGTTTCTTTACATTGTTCAGCATGCTGCCACCAGCATTGACATCAGCGTCGTTTTGGTTTCGTTTCTCGTTTGCTCTCACCAATGTTGTAATCAGTGTTGTCTTGTTTGACCAGTTCTGCTGTAGTGTGTTGTGTTGATTAGAGTTCACATTTTTCAGGCTATTAAGGTCTGGGAGATTAGTCAATATGCAATCTGACAAGTCAGTTCAGGAAAGTTCAGTTTTGATTGAGGGAGCACATGGCATGTAAGTGAAATGCAAACCCAGAAAACACTGGATCATATTCTCGCGATTTTAGAAATCCACGCCACTAAGTTGATTGTTATGCGGAAGGAGAATAGTAGTAGATTTAAAAAACTGGAAGCTGAACATAAACTTTGCAATCAGAAGCTTGATGGCCAGAAGTTAGACCAAATTAAGAACCAAGACGAGCAACATGCATGTTGAGACAGCAAAAAGTTTGGAAGAGGTAACCAAAGCGTGCAAAAAGAAAGTTGATGATTTAGAAATGTGGGTGAATTCAAAGATGACAGACATCTCTGCGTGTCTCGATAATGAATCTAAATCTTACAAAGAGACTCAAGTGAAAGTACCAGCTCTAAAACAAGAGGTGTCAGCAATATGACAAGCAAATATAGAGCAGGTTAATCCATCACTCTATCAAGCTGCATTCCCAATTCACAGGGTGGATGTACCATTGCCTAGAAGTGGTAGGAAGTGTGGTATTAGTCCAAGAGTTTACCTCAATAATTTAGATATGTATCTGTGTCTTAAAGTAGTTGCAGAGTACAATGCTTTACTTGTTGTACGGCAAACACTGTACCAGGAAGAAGCTGCATGGTTTGGCATTACATTTGCTAAGAACAGTGATTATAAAGAGTTCTGCACAAAGTTTCTGGCAAGAAACTGGAACGTCACTACACAGGTAAGTGCAAAGATAACGCTATATTGGGGACAGTACTCGCCCCAGTCGCGACAATCCATGGCGACGTATGTACCCCACTTTGTCGTTTTGGCAGGATATTTGCACGATAAAATGTCAGGCGAGGAGTGGTGTAGTGCGGTGTGTTCAAACTTTCCTGCTCATGAACAACAATCACTTATCAGACCACTTGCGAAGTAGCTGTTCCTCGATATACTGAGATCATTAAACAATATTGAGGGGCAGGAGAAACTTGGGCAGTAAAAGCTATGACAATGGCATAAAATAGGGCACCACAAGATTTTGCCCGGCCAAATGAAAAGCCGAGTTGGTATAATGTCAGATGAAAGAAAGAAGAATGGAACAGGCCAGAGCAAAATGGAAAACATAGTCAAAACTGCAAGGAACAACACAGTAATGAAGCGACGAATCACGGACACCACCTGCATTGTGTGCAGGCATCGCACAATGAGAAAATTCCAGATAATAACAGAGGTTCCCCATGACTACACTTTGGACAGATGTCTGTGAGGTTGCCCAAGGGAATGCTGAAACACTATGAGAAAATGCAGGGGGCACCTCAGTAAATCAGGGACATCACATACGTAACATGCAGTACTGGCAGTCGCAAGCGCAGGATGACATGGACAAGAACGGTAATGATCCTGAATTGCCAGATAATCAGTGTCCCCTAAATGAAATAACCGTGTATGGAATTAAGATGAAAGCGTGTCCTGATTCTGGTTCCGAAGTGACCCCACTTTTGACATCTTTTTACCCGTAACTGGTGGAAAATGGTAGCAAATTGGCAGAGATACCTGTAACAGAAATCTCGCTAATTCCAGCATTTGGAGCAAAAAGGAAAAATATAGAAAAACAGGTCTTGGTCACACTCAGTGACAGAGAAAGTAGTTTCCAAGTCAATGCTCTTGTCATTGGTGGTTTGTCGCTGGATTTCATAATTGGTAATGACATTCTCTTGAGCAACTCTCTTCCCTGTGCCTGCTGTCACCATTTATCTGCACCCTCCTCAAAGTCAACCTAGTTTCGCTGTGTACATTCTTACGAGAAAGCTACGTCAATTTGCCAGCCAGCCCCCTGGAGCAAAAGAATGTAGCTTGGTGCTTGGTGGCGAAGGTGAAAGCTGGGGTGCTTCCTGACGGTTCCTTCTCCTATTCCCGGGCCGGCATGATGTGCGCGAATGCTACCATCGGCAAAGTCACTGAACAAAATTGTCCCTGACCTAAATATTTCACAGCTCTTGGCATGATAAGCTTTTGCCATGAAAGGTTGAGAGTCATGGCACAGTGGCCCATTTATGATCACCAGACTTGTTGAATATACACTGACAAAGTAAAGGAAACAAAAGTCATTCACTGATTGTGATGCAGCACATTTCACTGCATTAATTAACTTAGGGGTTTTAACTGAGGGGAGGGATGACAATTTTAGTTGTGTCTTCGTGTGTCATACCCAGTCTAACATTTACGTATATGGTTGCCCTTTACTGTTATGAGTAATATGCAAATAAAGGTAAAAACAATTAAACAACACATAATGAACACAAAAATTACAATGCATATTGTGTCAAAGTCCGTCCTCACAACTTTACTTCTGCCAGTACTTCACCTCCTACTTCCCATACTTCTGTGAAGAGTTGATATTTTTTATTCTTCATAAAGGACATAAGTTTGTAAGTACACAGTGGTAAATCAAACCTCTTCCTGAATAATAAAATAAAATGAAAAATTATGGAACTAGGCTGCTATGGTAATTGTCTTCAAGGGATTGATTTGACAATAGAACAATTTACACAGGCAATTACCGCCTAATTATGATTTAGTTTTATTTTTTAAAATATTTGAAAAACAATAATCTCTCAGGGCTGGTTTGACTGAGCATAGACACGACTCAGATACAAACAGGGAAGGAGGATGTAATTTCCCATCTAAACCAACATTGACTTGACTTGTGGATTGGTGCAGTGCAGTGCAGTGCGTCGGTGATGCACACGCCTGCCCTGCTCTGCTCTGCACTCCCCGGTTCTGCAGGTGTGGCGCTGCACGACCCCCGGGCCGAGGTGTCAAAGTGCTGCGTTTGCTGAGACAGGAGCTGCCAGCATGTCTACTCGCCTCTTTGGCGGTGGATCAAATCTCTCATTCGGTGGTTTCTCACCGAGTCCATACCCCTTTCCAGCTACAGATTCTCTTCGAATTTTGCATCTCTTTGGCTCTGTGATTGGTTTCACAATGTCATATGATAGCTGATCGCTGTTTTCACGATCGGGCCTCCCGGTGGAAATTTTCTCTTGACTGAGGTGAGACTTAGCTTCAAATGTAGCGTAAGCGTATGGGAGTTAACTGTGGGGGTCATCAGTCTCAATACTTACAAACTGCGTATGAACTAATTTATACTAAAGACAACACAAACATCCATGCTCGAGGAGGGATTCAAACCCCGAACGGGGAACAGCCTCGCTCATTGGAGCATAGCACCTCAATGTGTTCAGCCATTCCGCCGTGGCTAAATTTTAACATACGATTCATAATGGCCAGAACACCATCTCTCTGTGCAATTGGCAGTTTTGGTACCCAAACATCATGTTTTTTGTGTGTATTTGATAACAGATAGAGCTTTTCAAAAACATAAAAATCAGTCTTCTAGATAAATATCTAGAGAATAAATTGTTAAAGTTTGAGCCATTTGCTGTGGACAGTTTTTTACACATTTCCAGTCCATATTGCAAAAACAGTTACCAAACAATTTTGTTAATTTTGTGCCAAGTACAGTACACTTTGACCCTGTGGAAGTTACCAAAAAGGACAGTTTACAACTCACCACAAAGACATAGGATGAGCTGTGACAGGCACATAAAAACGACACATACATACAAAACACAGCCTTCTTCAGAATAGAAACCATACACATAATCACACTTAACAATCACACAACCATCATCTCCGGCTGCCATACTCCGAATCACACTCTGCGGTGAGGGAATAGGGGAGGGAATGGGAGGGGGGTGGGGGCATAGGAAGGTAGTGTCACAGTGGTGGGGACGGATACAGCACGGTCTTATGGAGCAAGATGTGACTTAGGAATGGAGGGGGGTGGGGGGAAATAAAAATTATAGAAGTGGCCATCCACACAATTTTAAGTTTTTGTACCTAAAAATCTTGGTGTTTCTAGACTTTCTCAGGGAACCATCCAGAAACAAATGGTATTTTTATGAGCTGTATAGAGACCACCCCAGACCACAAGTAATGTAAAAAAATCCAACATTTATTAAATTTGTCTGGGCTGCAGGAAGTGAGTAATGTTTATATTTTGACCTTGTACTGTAGGGTAACTGCAATCTGCTTCTTTCCTCGATACATTTGTAACTGATCACTAGGTGTAGGGCTATCTGAAACATTTTACCCTTTATCTTGTTACTCAACAGACCGCCAAGATACAGGCCCCTGAAAAATAATATTTTTGCATTCAGTGTTGTCAAACATATTAATAGAGTGCATGACGTTGCATGGTATAAGATTTAGAGTTCTACATACATCTACATACATACTCCGCAATTCACCGCAAGGTGCATGGCGGAGGGTACACTGTACCACTACTAGGCATTTCCCTTCCTATTCCACCCCCAAATTGAACGAGGAAAAAAAGAATGCCTATATGCCTCCATACGAGCCCTAATTTCTCTTATCTTGTCTTTGTGATCTTTACGCGAAATGTAAGTAGGCGGCAGCAAGATCTTACTACACTCAGCTTCAAATTCTGGCCCTCTAAATTTACTTAACAGAAATTCACGAAAAGAACATCATCTTTCTTCCAGCGATCCCCAATTGAGTTGCCGGAGCATTTCCATGACACTCGCGCATTGGTCGAACCTACCGGTAACAAATCTAGCTGCTCGCCTCTGAACCGCCTCCATGTCTTCCTTCAAACCGATCTGCTGCGGGTCCCAAATACTTGAGCAATACTCAAGACGTGGTCGTACAAGCATTTTATACGCGGTCTCCTTTACAGGTGAAGTACATCTTTCCAAAATTCTCCCAATAAACCGAAGTTGGCTGTCCGCCTTACTCACAACTGTCCTTACATGTTCGTTCCATTTCTTATCGCTCTGCAATGTTACGCCTAGATATTTGAACGACGCAACAGCATCAACAAGCTCACTACTAATGCTGTATTCGAACATTATGGGATTGTTTTTTCTACTCATGCGCATCACCTTACAGTTTTCTACATTGAGAGCTAGCTGCCATTCTTCGCACCAACTAGAAATTGTGTGTAAGTCATCCTGTATGCTATTACAGACAGTTACAGACGACACCCTCCCATACCCCACAGCATCATCAGCAAACAGCCGCAAATTACAACTTACTCTGTCCATCAGATCATTTATATAGATAGAAAATAATAGCGGTCCTATCACTCCCCTGGGGCAAGCCTGACGATACACTCGTCTCTGACGAACACTCGCCGTCGAGAACAACGTACTGCGTTCTATTACTTAGGAAGTTGTTGTTGTTGTTGTTGTTGTTGGATTTTTGAAGGGACTAAACAACGACGGTTATCAGTCCCTTTTTCCAGTCAAAGAGATAAAACATTTTGTTAAGCGATCCGAAGTGAATGCATTAACAAGCCAAAGTTTAAAACTTTGGAGACTAATAGAAAGAAAGGATACGATTAAAAACGAAGAAGGGATAAAACAGCTGAGTGGTCACAAGGGTATAAGGAACACACCCAGCCACTCTGGAACACGTTAAAACCACCCACCTAACAGACTTAAGCAGGCGGAGGACAGAGAAATGACAGATAAACAAAAACTTTAAAGTGACTTGTAAAGTCCACACTCACACATAAAATTTAAAACAGAGTCAACCGTGGAGGTATTGTCAGCTAATGCTAGCTGCAAAGTGTCAGGAAGATTAAAATAGTGTCGTGCTGCGGCTAAATTGCGACATTCAATTAAGATGTGGGCGACCGTCAAAGGCGCACCACATCGACACTGAGGAGGGTTCTCGCGACGCAGGAGGTGACCGTGTGTAAGCCAAGTATGGCCTATACGGCCTCCCTGCGAGAAGCCCTCAGGGACGTCTTCCATGCAGCAGTAGACGGCTTGACGGCACGGAGCTTATTCGGTTCAGTCGAATCTGCCCATTCAGAATTCCAAACCCTTAAGACCTTGCGGGTCAACTGGGTTTGGAGGTCGGAAACTGGGAGGCCAATGGCCAGGGATCGCGAAGTGGTGGCCTGCTTGGCCAGCTGATTCACACGTTCATTGCCCGGTATACCTTTATGCCCTGGCGTCCAGACAAAAACGACAGAACGGCCTGACTCGCCAAGGGCGAAGACAGCATCTTGAATGGCTCGCACCACTGTATGTTTGGGTAGAAACTGGTCGAGGGCCTGTAAGCCACTCAGGGAGTCGCTACAGATGACAAACGACCCGCTGGGGCGAGCTCTGAGGTATTCAAGAGCTCTCAAAATACCGACCAGTTCTGCGGTGAAGATGCTGCTTCCACAAGGCAATGACCGCTGTTCGATGTGGTCACCATATATAAAGGCATATCCAGCATGGCCATCGACCAAAGAACCGTCCGTGTAGATGATGGGTGCTCCGTGAAACGTATCAAGCAGTGCATGGAACCGGCGACGGAGAAGCAGTGGTGAAATCGAGGCTTTCGAATTCCCGGGACAAGTCCAGCCGAAGCTCCAGGCAAGGAATTTTCCAGGGGGCGATACGGAGGGAGTAATGGTAAGGTGGAGGAAGTGGTAAGGAATCAAGTGAGGAGAGAAGGGAACGGACACGGACCGCAATCGGGAGACCCGACCTGGGCCGACGCCGTGGGGAAGGGAGTGCAGAAAGTGGGAAGAGAAGCCTGTGGTTCGGATGGTGGGGTGAAGCATGAACCCGGGCAACGTAGCTCACCAACAGCCGTTGCCGGCGATACCGCAGAGGGGGAATACCAGCTTCAGCTAGAAGGCTCGTTACGGGACTGGTGCGAAAAGCCCCTGTTGCCACTTAGGAAGTCTTCCAGCCAGTCACAAATCTGTGAACCTATTCCATAAGCTCGTATCTTTGTTAGCAGTCTGCAGTGTGGCACCGTGTCGAACGCCTTTTTGAAGTCGAGAAAAACACAATCCGCCTGTTGCCCTTCGTCCATGGCTCGCAAGATGTCATGTGAGAAAAGGGCAAGCTGAGTTTCACATGAACGATGTTTCCTAAACCCGTGCTGATTCACGGAAAGAAGCTTTTCCATTTCAAGGAAATTTACTGTATTCGAACTGAGAATATGCTCCAAAATTCTACATGAAACCGATTTCAACGATATTGGCCTGTAATTGTATGGGTGAGTTCTCTTTCCTTTCTTATACACGGGAGTCACCTGCGCTTTTTTCCAATCACTAGGAACTTTGCGCTAAATTAATTCAGATACTTCAGACACAATGGGGCCACTATGCCACAAGAAGTGTGTGGCGCGTATGAAAGAATATATCTCTAGAAATAATCTTATTGATAAACATAAGAAACAGTTTAAAAACGACATTGGTATATTTGTGGGCAATAAAACTACATTTCACCTATCAGGCTAGGCTAACTTTTCCTTACCTACCATGACATATTAGGACACTACAATGAATAAACATGTAGTAAGAAAAATAGTTTTATTGAAAAATTTGTTACAGAGGCGGTTTCTGCCAAATTCACAGAAATCATTCCAACATTCTGTCTTTCAGTTTGTAAAAGAAATAAGAATTAACTTTAAAATGTGAGAGTATTTTGTCTCCTGGGCAACTGAGCAACATGTTCGTGAAATTATGTTTATAAACAAACAAAATGAGAAAATGTAGTCAACAAGTGAAACAACACCACAACACAATGAAATCAAAGTAGGAAAGATGTGCCACTAATAAGTTCTTAATTATCTGGTTCACAATCAGCATCTTCAAACTGCCCAGCTTCTGTTTCCATTGGCTCCTCTTGTTGCAGCTGCTGTTGTCCATTTGGAGCATTAAAAGCAGAATCTGAAAGGAAGCACACAAATGAACTTGTAGTGTTCAACAGCATGTAACAGATTTTAAATTGATTTCAATGGTATGTAGCTTTCTTTTCATTTATGAAATTACCCTTCAATCATTTATTAAATACTTAATGAAAACTTTGTAAAAGTAAAGTAGTTTCACCAGAAAAGTTTCATATTTTCAAACTCGAACAACTTACAGGTATGCTGCTCGGTGACATCGCCACCCGCCGATATTTTGACAGGAGCACTCCCTGCTACCCTCAGGGCACAACTGTACTCAAGGAACCAATGTGCCAGCAAATTTAATACCTCAGTTTTCAAAGAGTAAACAAGAAAGATAACACACAGTGCAAGAAACCACAAAGTCAACACAACCAAAGATGGCCAGCATCAGAAATAACGATAGCAACTATTAATCAACAAGTGAGGTAGCATTAATTCTATCCATCTGCTTTTTGACAAGAGATAGGGCCAGATTCCAAGCAGAATTTAAACAAAAACCACTATCTCTATTAATATGGTCACTTGCTAGTTTAATTTCAACAGCTTCCTTTAATAATACTATCCCAATAGGTGGAAGTGCATGCCAGAATCTCTGTGTTGTTGTATTCCATAGGACGACTGGTGCCAAGGCAATGTTCTTCAACAGTAGATTTGCTCGGCTGTTTTAAGCACGTGTGATGCTAGTGTTCAATATAACGGTATTCCGCAATCCTGATTGTCTGACTGATACATGACATGCCACAACTGCAAGAAATACGATAGAAACCAGCCTTACGCAAACCCAGATCATCCTTTATGGACCCCAACAGGGCCTTTATCTTAGAAGGTGGTTGAAAAACAAACTTCACATCATATTTCTTCAAAATAGGCTGGTGTCTGTCGTATTAAATTTGCCTGCACATTTATTTCCTTGAATGCACTTTTACCTTTAATATGGCAGGGTGTTTCTCCTGTCAAAATATTCGCGGTGGTCGACGATGTCATCCGGCAGCATACCCGTAAGTTTTTTTTGAACATTCAGTGCAGCAGAAAAAGTTAAGGTTTCACAAACTAATACTGTATCCACTAGGTTGTGATGGTTTATTGTTCTTTTTGTACTATAAACTTATTTCAGCACTACTGCTATTTTCTAGTACAATTATTCCATATAACTAGCGATAACAGCAATGCTACGCAACAACTTACACTGCTTCCCTTACTTTCTCTGCCCATCACTTCCCCCATTTTTACACCTATTTCTTACCTTTGTCTTTAACTTTCTGTATTAGCTAGCTGAAAATCCAGCGTTGCTCAGATATTTATTATTATTTACATACTCTTCTCTCTGTCTGTCTGTCTGCCTCCCCCCCCCCCCCCCCCCCCCAATTATATCCAGCCATCCAACCCTCTGCCTTGGTCGTCATATTCTCCTCTGCTCTCTGCAACTACATATATCTGCCATATTTCATGCTGATCAGTCAAACAATGCTAAAGTCTGGAATAAGGATTGCTCTACCAAGCACTAAACAGAATCTTGTGTAGACAATGTTTCATTGGTTTTGAAAATCAAGTGTGCAAAATTTCAATAAGATCACAATGAAACTGTGGATTGGTGTTGAAGTCTGTTGTGAAGTATCCCCTGCGAAGCACCGTATGCAGTGATATGTAGACAGTGATCTTTCTCTTGATTTTAAGTTTAGGTGTTGTGTCAAATTTGATGTAGATCAAAACAATTAATGTCAGTAAGTTGTAAAGTACCCTGTCATGCACAATAGGAATTATTATGTAAACAGTGCTCTTCCTCTTGTTTAAAAAGTCAAATGTGTTCAATTTTATAGCAATTAAATGAAAGGCAGAGCATAAAATACACATCAAATCCGAAGTGGCAATGCCCATACAAAATTTAAAATTATTATTATTTACCAGAAGAATGGAATACGGCTATAATCCATCCAAAACAAAAAAGGGTGATAGATCAGATTCAAGCAACTATCGGGGAATTTCGTTGCTTGATGTCGCATATAAGAGCCTGCTGAGAACTACAAACAATTTAAAATCGTAAATAAATTCTAGTATCTTGGGGAGGTTATAACTTTGAATTAATATGAGAAAATGTCAGTAGAAAGCAGAACAACCAAACTGAAACAACCCCAATGCATCACATGGCCAACATATAAGAAAAAATTTCTTTTAGTAAATGCACTCCGCTATTAAACCTGAAGCAACCTATGTTTGTGAAACACTGTTAAAGATGAACACCAAATCAACAACAGGAAAACTATGTAACAAAGCATGTTGGGATTTATTCCTATCTGCTTGCATTACTGTACCTCCCAATACTAGTGTTGCATAATAATAATAATAATAATAATAATAATAATAATAATAATAATAATAATAATAATAAGTAATGAATGTAATTAGTCTATTATCATTTTTTTTCCAAAACATTTGTTATTCTTTTTTCTAATGTGACTATCTGGAGGTTATTTTCTATTATGTGGTGTTGCAGAAATTTGTTTAATTAGCAGATATTAATTAATACCAGAGGCATATTGTTATAGTTCACACAACATTATTATCATCATCATCATCATCATCATCATCATCATTACTGTTATTAGTATTTCTAATGAGACTAATTAAATTATATCTGCATAATATTAAAGTAGGCATTATTATGTTTCATCATTAATGTTACTCCACCATTACTTTCTGTACAGTTATCGTTTATTCTTCAATTATTGTTGAGAAGCATATTTAAAATGTATTTTTATGTGAAGCACTATTAACTTAATAAGAGATTTATATATCAATTTAGTCAGTATTATTTACACTATATTTTAGTGTAGCTAGTTGCATGTAATTGTTTACTTTTCCATTATAATTAATTTAATGTACATAATTAACAATACATCATGTTCAGAGTTATTGCTCAACTATTACAAATAGTGTGCTTTTGCGCCGTGAAGGAGTCTTGTTTCTTGTTTGATCGGAGGCACAATTCATATCACTCTGAACTATAATTTGAACAATTATGCTTAAGTTCTTCTGTATTAGTTGTGTGGAAAGTGTTTCTACAGTGACTATGAACTGACTCTTAATATTCGTACAACACTAAATGTACACCTCGAGATCTTTTGTCAGGTTAGGAGTATTCCACACACAAACTGTATAAATTGTATTATTGATGTGTGGAAATTGTGTACTGGATTGTAGTGACTGAAATTGATGAGACTTGTACTCTGTCCATAAAAAGGGGACAACTGGGCACTAATGATTCATTAAAGTGTCAATGAACTACAATTCTACATGTCACCTACATTATTTATAATAGACTAGTTTCACACCCTGATATTTCAGCCAGCCATTACCAAGAGAACTTAAAGAGGCAACAAACTACGACCCAGCATTGTCACAACTACAGAAGATCCTTAGAAAACTAATAAAAACAAAATACCAAGTTGAGGGGTAGTGGCAACTAGTAACTCATGGAACTGTGTCAATTACTGACACAATGTGGAAAACAAGGGTTGTTTTCTTCTGCCGAATTTCCAGACTATTAGAATGTAGGCTACTAAAACAACTGTTCACCTACTTTTGGAAAAATAAAATCAAGAACTGCTTCAAGATTATTTATATGAGTTTGGTTTGATTGTCCAACACTGAGACAGTGAAGAGAAGAGTCCTGAAAAACTTGACAAGAGATTTAAACTATAGACATTCACACACACACACACACACACACACACACACACACACACACAAAATTACACCATCACTGATGAAGGAAGAGCAGACAGGTCTGAAAGAATGAAGTAGTTTTGGGAGCAGAAGAGGAAAGCCAAATGTACAACTAGTATTAAGATTTAAATGTAGCTGGATACATTATAGTGTGCCAATGTACAGGATTATACAAAAAGACAGAAGAGATTTCAATCATTTATTTCCTCCAAACTACAAAAGATAGAAACATGATTCCAACGGTAATGGATTAAGAAAAGTTTAAGTTGTAAACAAGCGTAGATAGAAGTTCCAATAACCGCCACATTGGCACTGTTGTTTGTTTTCTGTAGTGAAATGGCGGTGACACCACAAGAGAAGTCATTTTGTGTGGTGCAGTTAGCAAAATTAGTTCATTGTAGCAGTTCAGCAAGCATTTTGCCATCAATTTAATAAACAACCACCGTGTCATAAGCAAATTTATAAGTGGCATCAAAAATTTGTAGTAGATGGTTACATCTGTAAAGGGAAAATCACAGGATGTCCACGTGCATCAAACAAGAATGTTGAGCATATTCTTACACTTTACAAAAGGAGCCCAAAGAAATTGACATCATGAGCAAGCAAAGAACTTAACATTCCTCAACCAATGGTATGGCAAGTTCTAAAACATTGTCTGCACATGAAGCCATACAAACTGCAGTTATTGCAAGCATTGCATCCTGATAACCACAGCAAAAGGTACGAATTTTGCATTGGCATGTTAGGTGGGGAAGAAGACAATTTTGCTCAACAATTAATTTTTTCCGGCAAATCCACTTTTCATCTTTCTGGTTAAGGTAATCGCCGTAACATTAGAATTTGGGCAACTGAAAATCGTATGGCATGTATTCAACATCAAATAGATTCACCAAAGATGAACATCATCTATGCGATATCTGTAACCAAAGTTTATATGCCTTTCATCTTCAAGGAGAAAATTGTAACAGAAATGACATGCTTCAAAACTAGTTATTTCCCCCCCAACTTGAAGATGATTCAGATGACTTCATCTTCATGCAAGATGGTGCACCACCTCATTTCTCCAAACATGTACTATGTTAGTTGAATAACACCAATTCCAGGATATTTGATTGGAAGAGGAGGAGCAGAAGATCAACTTTATCACCAGTGGCTTCCCAGGTCTCCAGAGCTCACTCCATGTGATTTTTATCTAATGCTGCAATTCCTGGTCTTGAGTCTTTCTGTGAGAGAGATGTTAATGCCTATCACACATGGAATATTTCTGCGGTAGCTATCAAGAGTTATGGTACGTCTTATATTGTTTCTGATATGCCATTTTGTTTGAGAACGAGGAATCTGAGACGTGTATTGTCTGAAGAGGGAGTACATATTAAGTTTAAAGTTTCAGTACCATATGAAAAAAATAAAATAAATAAATAAAAATTAATGTGGTTGGTGATGTTACTGTGTATTATCATCCCTAAATAAAGATCCTTATCCTTAAAAGAAACTTATTGCTGGGCACTTCGTGTCAGTCAGTTTCAGTGAGGGACAGTTTTTATCCCTCCTACACCTGACACTCTTGAAGGTCTATGACATTGAATTGTTGAAGCTGTGAATTCGATAACTGGAGACCAGCTGATTTGTATGTGGCAAGAAATGAGCCACCATTTTGATATTTGTCATGTAACACACAGTGTTCATATTGAACGCATACCATAATTCCTTATAATAAATTGTAAACCTTTCTCTTTCCATTAATGTCGTAATCATATTTGTATCTTTTGCAGTTTGGAAGAAATAAATGTTTTAAATCTTTTCTTTCTTTTTGAACAACCCAGTATATAAAATAAATATATAATTTTTCCCCTTCTTCTTCAACTGTAGTTTTGGGTTTTCATAAGTTTTGAAGGTTGACTGACAGCTTTGTAACTGGTCTTGGGAATGCTGTGTGTTTACATTGCTTATCTATATTATAGATACTGAAGTTTTTGGTTGTTGTTTGTGTAATCTTTGAAATAAAAGTCTGTACACTACATTCTAGAACACTTGTGCCTGCACCAGAATTTTTTGGGGAGGGTGGGGGAGGGGACGTGTTTAGGGCACAAAACTACTAATGTCATAAGTGTAAATGGCAGAATGTATTAAAAGCAGGGCTAAGCAAGGGAAAAGGTGAAAGAAGTCACAACACTGTCTGTCAAGTTTAGAATATGAGCAGTGAAGGACAAGGACATTTCTAGGGAAAGATTCCTCAAAGTGGGACACGGTGGGATTCGCAAGAGGGGAGGGGGGGGGGAAGAGATTATTTCCTTCACCATATTGATGCAGTGAATAAATAATAAGACGTGATCAACAGACCGCGTGTCGGCCACTACAACACCAGACAAGTGAGATGATAGACACAGACTCTGAGGTAAACAGTTATAGAATGGGAACTGAACCAAAAGGTGGCGTACAGTCAAGGGATGAGAACATTTACGACAAAGTGGAGCAGAGTCACCAAATGGCAGTGGCTCAAACAATAATGTACTAATGCAGCCAGGCTAGAAAGACCGCCTGGCAAAGAGAAAGCACAGATGATGTAAACTAAGCAATATGAAGAGGTTAAATGTTCTGGAATTTGTTCCCTTCAAGGAAAGACCAACGTGCACGCCAGAGTGATACCACATGTCCAGAGACAGCAGCACAAAGCTCATCCAAGGGAACAGAATACTTAGCAAGCCCAGGGAGGAGGGCTGCATCCTTTGTAGCAGCATCCACAACCTCATTCGCTGACATGTCAACATGATCTGGAACCCGTAGGAACACCACATTGGTTCCACTGGCAGTGAGTGAAGGCACTCCCGTATTCTTCGTACTATGGGGTGAAAGTAAAGGCTCCGAAGGGCACTAACGGAATCAGAGCATCTGACATCATTAGAAATCTCGTGTCATCTGATGTACTTTGTGGATAGATAAAAGGCAAAGAGTTCCACAGTAAAGACTGAGCACTGGTCAGGAAGACAATTTTGAAAAGTTTGTCACCTAGTACAAGGCATATCCAAGGTGTCAGCCGGTCCTGGATCTGTGGATGTAGACAAAGATATTCTCCCTAAGCCATGTACAAAGTGCAAGAAACTCACTGCAATAAACTGTGCCAGAGGTAGTTTCTGTAGGAAAGGAATAGAGTTCTAGGTTAACATGATGCTTAGTATGGAGCCAATGTGGTGAAAAAACCAACGCTCGTCGACAATGTGACAGGAAGTGTAAAGTCAAACAGCCAAAGCATCAACCAAAAGTTAACTCCAGGACGTAAGAGAAGAGGGACTAACTGCATACTGACAGCCCAGGGAATAATAAAAACAGACAGCATATTGGTGACCGCTCATAGATGACAAACAGCATGCTTCCATAATCTTTCAGGTAACATGTGTAGGCACTTTTTTCTCCACCCTTACCTAGAGGGCTTGCTCATCAAGGTAGATAGGACGTTCCACGAGGATGCGGCATGGTTACCCTTGCAGTTGATGCAGTGAGGTGAACGGGATGGAAAATACCCTCATGGGAATCCCTGCCTCAGTCACAGTGTATGTGATTAAAATGTTGACACTGATACCATTCTGTAGGATTTGGAATATAAGGTCAGGTAGTGATAGCCACATAACTAGACTGGATCTTTGGTAGAAGGACCACATGATCAAAGCTCAGGAAAAGATACAGGTTGGTACCAATTCATTGTTGATCTTATTGATCACCTAATGCACTGCTATGATGCCTTAATCTGAAAGAGAGGCTATAATTTCCATCTTTGGTCAGACCATCACGCAAGTTACTGGAAACAACCCTATGAGAAGAATTTAAAGTACTATGAGTCCTCAGTTGTACAGGATAGCTATGAAGAAATGTGGGTTTAAGCAGTCTTTGTGCCTGAAATGTACTACCTGACTGTATCAGATGAACAATATTAAGCAGACAGAAGCAAGACTTCACTGGGCCTGCAATTACATCAACTCCTTTTTGGATACCAAAAAGATTAATTGTGGAAAAATGTTTAGTTGCTTCTGTAGGGGATACAAGATATTGAGGTGCAGCTGGGAGAGTTGTTGAGTCCTTAGTTTCCTTATACTTAATTTTATTTGAGGAACACATTGTGAGGGAATCACCATGTTGGGACCAATTTCAATGGAATGCTCCTTCCTAATGGGGCCGCCTCCTGAGTGAGATAGAGAGAGAGGTGGTGGGGGTGGGAGGGGGTCGTCACTCTCCTTACATGATTATCTGCTCTTCGAGTCACACCTACTGCATTCCAGACAGAAGGACCAGTCATCATTTTGGGAAGGTTACAGTTCAGACAATCACCCTTTCCTGAGCCTGGCCTTTTTACTAAATGCCAGTCTACATAGCTGCCTCAGGATCCTGCACCTCAATGTCACATTAAGAATTCTACCTGTTAACCCCTCAGTACAAACTTTCCCATACATTAATCAAATAAGCTGTAATACATTTGCAATAGCCACTGCAAGCAACGTATTCAAACTTAAGTTCAACCTTGTCATCTGACGAAAGGAAGATTAGGGTTTAATGTGCGAACAACATTTTTTTTTTTTTTTTTTTTTCCCATCTCATGCATTGCCAAACCTATTCCTATCTATTCATCCATCCCCCTTCACCTGTACTAATTTGATCGCATATCTCTCAGGCACTGTCCCAATAATGTTAGACTTAGGGAACAGATATATGACCTTTCATTAGGAAATTGCTTTTCACTCAATAAAGTTCACTGCTACACTTTTGTCTCACCACAACTATAATTTTGGCAGTAGATAAACAGTTCACAGTAAATTTTAAAGAGAGTAGTTCCAGGGAAAAGTTAAAGGAGAGATAAAAGTTTCTTTATTCCAATAACTGAATATTGCACATCTGACTTACTGTTAATGATAATTGGTACATCTCCAGGTATGTTGTACATTCCATCTTCATTCTCATCTTCTTCAGCATCACCAAAAATTTCATCATCTTCATTTTCTGAAAAATGTAAGATATTCATAATTTTAATTTTGTCTAATTTCATTAACAGTTGCAACAATGAGCAACTGGTTTAACATTATCAGTTACATCCATTAATTATGGACTATTTTGTGAGAATTATGACGTAAATCTAATCTTAGAAATAAAACTCTAGCTTAGTTATGATGTATTTCCCGATTTTCTACATGTTTCATTGGTTAAAAATAAAAACATCAGGTGGAAGGGTGCATTTGAGATTTCATGCAACAACTGAGAGGTTGGCTGGTGACTTGCACAGTTTGTAATTAAGTTACTTAGTCAATGGAACAGAGATGTGATGTAACATAGATATTGAAGGTACTTACAGTGATGAATTCCCTTGTTAACTTTCCATATACCTCTCCCCCCCCCTCCCCCCCCCCCGAGCATCAGTCATTGAACATTGCAGATTTGTTGTAAAGGATATGAAAATGAAGTCTTCTGTGACTACACTGTTGTCTACAACATCCCCGAAATTCTCGATACATCAATTCAGAGTAAAAACTCAAGCTTCCAACAATTAACTCCATCATCTTCATAAGGAGCTAAATGCTGCTACTGACAGGTCATCAATGACATAATGCTGTTACAGACAGCGTCAACGTCAATGGCGGTGGCAGCACCATATCTGTAGATAGTGTAAACATTTAACTGAATTTCTTTGCTTCTTTCCTACTTCTCGAGCTTGCTTATATGCACCACTAAGATTTAGGGACTGCATCTTTTGATGTGAGGGCCAGTTCAGCAAATTCAGATTCTCCAATTCTTGCTTTTTAATATGACACTAATGTTCCACACAGTGGCTTGAAATGGTAAGATTGCAATAACTTATGTTTATTACTTCCCCATGTTTATAAGGGATACCATAAATCTCAGGATTCCAGAGGCAGAGACTCATTTACAGGACGTGATGTCAAATAACAGGTCTTTTCCCTTGTCTTTCTAGAACTCTGCCTATTTTACTATGTGTGGCACCAGTGAAAGGAAAAAACATAATTTGTGTTTTATGATGTGAAAGATCAACATTTTCACTTTTTCTTGGAGAATATTGACTTTATATAGATGTTCTTTCAGAACATATACTTCAGATGATTTATTTAGAAAACCAAAATCTTTGTAAGAAACAGTTTCTGCTCTGTATACTAATGAATTTAAAACAGCTCTCTTCTGGAGTGGATGGAGAAAACTCTGCACACTGAGATGTAATTCACTATGAGTCAGCTTACAGTACACAGAATGACCAAACCGATCATCCAGCAATTACCTTTGCACCAAGATCTAAAAATGCCCACCTTTGTACTCTTTCTATCTCAACAACGAATTGGATGTTTGGATTCATGCTGTTCATGTGTTCAAGAATGCTCCCCACAGTTTTGTGCCATGTGCACAGACCATAAATGTATTGTCATCGTAATAATAAAATGAAGAAGGTGGTAAAGGGAGCAAAAGTAGATGCATGTTCCAAAAATAATCTGCAAAGAAGCTGGCTTGTTGGAGACACAAGAATCCATAGCCATTCCATCCATCAATTCATAAAATTATCCACCACAAAAAATTATAATATGTCTGAACAACTTCATCATTTCAATGATCAGCTAACAATTACATTGTGTCATCTGCAAGGATTTTAATAAATTGCGATATCACATCCAGGCTGACTAAAATAAAATATTGTCTGGCCCAACTCTAATCTATTTAATTTCCTCGATTAACATCAGAAAGTCTTTGATATGATATCTGTGGTGGCTAAATATCAGAGTCAATAAATGGACTCTGGCTGGTCCAACACTTTAGCTCTGAGATTTCTTTTTAATGACATTCTCTGGTAGGAGGGAAGAAGTTAGGGTCCAACACCTCTTCGGCAGCACGGTCATTGGAGGTGGAACTCTCAATCTGATTATTTGTGGAAGGAAATTGGTTGTGCCCTTACAAAGGAACCACTCCGGCATTTGCCTATAGATTTAGGGATCTGGATGGCCAGAGGCGGATTTGAACCTTCGTCCTCCTGAATAAAAGTACAGTGTGTTATCACCAAGCCACCTCATTTGGTCACAGCGTCTGGTAGGCGTCTTTAGAACTGTACAGAATCTCTGCCAATTCTCTATTGTTCGATGAATTTGGGTCCTATTTTTGGCATTTTTGCATGCTATCCTCCCAAAACAATGCCACTTTGCTATGGTATATAGTATTACTGACAGAACCATTGCATTCCCTTTGTCTGCTCTGGAAGTACTACAAGATCTTCATTTCTCCACATTACACAAAGCTTCTCTCTCTCTCTCTCCCCCCGATCTGCTGATATTAGGAGAGTAAAGCACTGCAGCTTCTGCATACAGTTAAGCTAAAAAGAATGTGTAACATAATGCACTACCAAATAATTAACAAAAACAAAGGTACCATCAAAAGCTTCGGGTGGATCAGGATGCAAAGCTTGGCATTCACACATAGCATGGTACATTGCATCCAACATTCCCTTGTCATCAGGTATAAATCTCATTTCGGTCATTTCGGGATTCGAATTGTCGTCGTCAGCATTTTCCTCGGGCTGGTTCTCTCCTGTAACAGTAAACACTTCACTGTAAACTGAAATTAAATCTATTATTCAAACTACAGTTGTAAATTAATAGCACTACTGTGTGTTAACTTTTAGGTGGCAGAGCTCTTCCTCACACTGAACCAGTTGAAGTCGGAAGGCTTCATCCAGTAGCGATTCGTTTTTACATTGCAACCATCATTACCAGCTGAGAGTGCTGTATTTAGTAGACATTTTCATCTTCTTTGTTACTTTTTTACATTGTTCAATATGTTATTAAAATGTGTGATGATGCAGTTGATGGACCAAATTGGGACTTATCTGCAATGCCTTCTAGTAGGCCCAATATTTCCATTTAAAGAGTTGTGTGCACCTTCTGTCAAATAAGCAAGCTGCACAGTTTGTGGCCAGCTCTGTGATAACCAAGTGTAGCTTGTCTCCCCGTCCCAACCATCTCTGAACTCTGCCACAGAGGCCCCCCACCACCACCACCACCACCACCACCACCACCACCAATAACAACAAATAGACTTTAAAGAAGTAAATCATAGATAACATAAGCACTTCTGTTTGTATAAGAAGCGCCTGATGATGAGCAAAACATCCTCAAAATGTGTTGTGTTATGTTAGATTAAACACTGACAAATAAAGTAACTGGAAGCAGAAATACAAATATTTATTTATCAAACAGCTAAAAAATAGGCAGGAATCATTAGTTTCATAGGTATGTGAACACATTAAAGATGAAAAATGGGTATTATTTATTTGTAGCTTCAATAAAACAATGAAGGAAGTGTGAGAAAAATGTATGTACATCATTTTAAAAATTTACTACAAGGCATTTCTGTACATAGGCGTATTGGAAGATTCAAATGTTCAAATGTTTGTACAGCTTATGGGACTTAACTACGGGGTCATCAGTCCCTATTGGAAGATTCTGGGCACTGAAAATGTGCATTGCATGGGGGCTGGTTTTCGTTAATTCAGAGAAGGTGTCAAAAGTCTGTTATTTTTACAAATATCTCTCAAACGATAAGAGATATGAAAAAAACATAATGAAACAAAGCTGTAGAGAATCTTCAACCTCTACAAATTCAGTTATTCAATTTTAGTGTCAGATGAATGGTTTATATGCAATTAAAATTACATTACAAACGGCTTTTTTTTATTATTATTATTATTATTATTATTATTATTACTAACATATTTCTTGTCCGAAATATTTGAAAAGTGAGGTTCTGGTCTCTGTCAGCCTACAATTATGTCTGTAAAATTTGGTGTTTATCGGTTGAACGGTTCATCTTAAAAAAGGGGAACACGTTACGCACAGACAGACAGACAGACAGACAGACATACATACATCCCAAAATTGCCGTTATTTTTGCAAATAGACACCAAACCACAAATAAAAACAAACACAAACAGTCAAGTTTTTGCAACCGTTGCCTGCTTCATCAGGAAAAAAAGGGAAAAAGGGAAAGATGTGGGTTTTAAGGGAGTGGAAGAGGAGTCATTTCAATCCCAGGAGTGGATGGACTTACCACCTTAGGGGAGAAAAGGAAAGGTAAACAAGAACAAGCGCGCGCATACACACAAGCGTACGCATACACACACGCCTTGGTGTGTTGCGTGTGTGTGGGTGTGGGTGTGTGCTTGTTTACCTTTCTTTTTGTTCCCAAGGTGATAAGTCCTTCCACTCCCGGGATTGGAATAACTCCTCTTCCACTCCCTTAAAACCCGCATCCTTCCCTTTTTCCCCTCCTTCCTTTCTTTTTTCCTGATGAAGGGGCCAACGGTTGCGAAAACTTGAATGTTTGTGTGTGGCTCATTAAAACCACACCATTTAGCCCACAGAAACTGGGGGAGGAAAATCAGGACTGGAGTCATGATAAATGGCATATATTTCTGTTCACAGATAAGATTTTGTATTCAGCCGGACAATTGTCATTCCCTCATCTGGAGAGAACGTGGAGCTCTGAACAATCCTGCTTATGTGCAGGAAACATCACAATATTGTCGCGTTGAAATGAAAGCAGACTTGACTTCGAAGGCAGGGTTGTCAACTGAACACAGTACTTGTACTGAAAGCAGGTTTATTACAAACTTAATGTACACGCAGCACTGACTGCCTTACGGGCAGAATGCCCTGCTATTTATACACAGACAGAATGTACCAGAAATTAGAAGAATAGTTAACATAAGAAACATGTAGAATATTCTGGAAATGATAATAACAAAAAAATAAATTTTTGCCGGTTGATGGGATTGAACCGACGACATTCAGCACCGCCATCGGTGATGCTATCCATTGCGCCAATCCGGCAGTTAGATAACTTGGACTCTCGCGGTATTTCTCCCTCTTCTGAAAGAACAGAGAACTGTTGTTAGGTTCCCTTTGGAGCCAGCTGGAATGTCCTGGATCTTGATCTTGTTATGCGTCCCAGGTATGGCAGTTCTGGAGAATCCTTTCCTTTCTGCATGATTACCAATGATAGACATTCCTCTCGTAGCTCCATCAGTATCATTACCATCCTTGAACAAGAAGCCATTTTCACCTATCTGCTCTTCAGGATCATAGTAAGGCTTCATGCGGAGGACGTGAACAATGTCTCTTAGTTTTTGTCATTTCAACGACGGCTCATAATCCTCAACTTCGTTGTGACCTCTGACAGGCGGCATCTGACAACGTGATACGGACCAAAGTATTGCGTCAATAACTTTTCTCATAGTCAAACTTTCAGTACAGGGGTAAAAATCCATACCAGATCACCTGGGCTGTACACAACAGGTTGGTGCTTGTTGTTATACCGCAGACGGTCCTTGTCCCGAGCATCCAGTGTCCGTATGTGAGCCAGCTGTCTTGCTTCTTCGACCTTGGTATGAGCAGTTTCACAGTGTCATCCTGAGTGTCGTCCAGCTGGAACGGGAATAGCATATCCGTTGTCGTCTCAGCTTCAAGGCCATGGAGCAGGAAAAATGGCGTGAAGCCTGTGGTGTCTTGTCTAGCGGTATTATAAGCAAATGTCACGAGATGGCAGTATTGTATCTCAACATTGTAGCTCAACATCTACGTACATTGACAGCATATTTGCTAACGTCTTGTTAAAATGTTCAGTAAGACCATTTGTCTGATGATGGGTTGCAGTTGTCATTCTGTGGACAATGTTGCAACATGACATTACCTCTGATACTAGTTTTGACTGGAATACTTTTCCACAATCAGATATCATCCCATGTGGTGCTCCATGTCTCAAAATAATGTCTTCTACAAGGAATTTTGCGATCTCTTGAGATTCTGCAGTCAGCACAGGTCTGGTGACAGCGTAGTGTGTGTGAAGTAGTCAGTGCAGACTATTATCCATCGATTACCGGTTGTCGACTTCGGTAACCTCCCTAAAAGATCAATCCCAACTCTGTGGAATGGAGCTGCTGCAGGTGGAATCGGTACAAGATGCTCTGGAGGTAATTGTGGCACATGCTTCCTTCGCTGGCACTCTTTACAGTGACACACATAGTGCTTGACAGATCGGTAGAGACCTTTCCAGTAATACCTGCGTCTGATTCTGTCCAGGGTCTTAACGAATCCCGGATGACCGGATATTGGAGCATCGTGGAAATACTTGAGAATAGCTGGCTGGAGATGAGCTGGAATGACCAGTAGCCATTTGGGGCCCAGTGGATCGTAGTTGCCCTTAAACAAGGTCCCGTTCATAAGGTGGAACTCTCAATTGGTCGGTTCTCCTTTCTCCAAGGCTTCTATGGTTTTTAATAGTGCTGGATCTATCCTCTATTCAGCTGTAAAGTCACCTAATTCAGTGAGGGCTGAAATTTCATTCATGCTGTTGTGTTCCACTGGTGGATTCCTCAAAAGGCAGTCACCATCCTCGTGTTTGTGCCCGTTCTTGAATACCACTGCGACGTCATACTCTTTGAGTCTTAGTGCTCATCTTGCTAGTCAACCTGATAGATCCTTCAAGTTAGTCAGATAACTGCAAAACTTTCTTTCTCAATTGTAGAGTAGTTTATCCCTGACTTTGAGAGTACTCTTGATGCAGAGGCTATCAGCTTATCAGCACCTTCCTGAACTTGTACAAGCACTGCACCAATCCCATAACCACTGGCGTCTGTGTGAAGTTCTGTTTCCTCATTCTTGTCGTACAAGGCTAGCACTGGTACGGAAGTTAGAGCCTCCTTAACTGCCCAGAAAGCTCTTTCTTTCGTCTCATCCCAGTCAAACTTGGCATCTCCCTGCAGAAGTTCTTGTAATGGTCATGCCTTGTTACAAAATCGTTTTATGAAACGTTGGTAGCACGAGAAAACTTCTCACATCACGAATGTACTGAGGAGTTGGAAATTCTGTGACTGCCCTTACTTTATCTGAATCAGGATGGACACCACCTCCGTTGACTAGGTGCCCCAGGATTTTTAACTCTTTGGCGACGAAGAGGCACTTATTTGGACTGAGGCAGAGACCTGCAGTCTGAACACACTTCAACACAGTTGACAGGCGACTCTGATGTTCTTCAAATGTTTTTGAGAAAACGACAATGTCATCTAAATAGGTGTTGAAGCAAGTTGTCCATCATGCATTCAAATGTGCCCAGGACATTACATAATCCAAATGGCATTACTTTGAATTCATAGAGGCCGTCAGGTGTAATAAAAGCCGTCTTCTCCCTGTCAGCTTTGTCAACCTCAATTTGCCAGTAACTTATCTGCAGGTCCATAGTTGAGAAGTATGTAGCTCCTTTCAAGCAGTCTAAGGTGTCGTCAATGCGCAGCAGTGGGTAGAAGAGATTTTGTTCAGCCACCAATAGTCGACACAGAATCGCCACATGTCATCCTTCTCCTTTACAAGGACCACCAGAGATGATCAAGGACTCTCCGAAGGTTGAATAATGTCATCGTGCAACGTCTTCTCCACTTCCTTCCTAATTATCTTTCAGCTGGTGACACTCTGTAAGGTGGCTACTGAATGGAAATTTCCTACCTTAAGTTTTGGGATTATATATGTTGGCAACAACATATATATAAACATCTTTGTTGGGTCCGCAAGGATTATCTTTGGCAGCCGGTAGGCGGGTTTTTGCTCAGTGTTGCCGGACGTAGAGTCAGAGTAGTAGCAGAGCGTGACGGTTGCACTGGAGCTCGCGGTGGACAGAGCCGCAGTTCTTCATGATGCTACTGATTTTTTACAAATTACTTTACACGTTTTTCGCATTGTGCAAGGTCGCTCATTTTATTTTATTTTATATCATTTTCCATTCAGTGGGAACCTATACACAACCTTGATTAATTCGTGCCTCATCACTGTAATTGTTGTAATAACGTGGATAGGGCATTAACCAAACATAATAATAATAATAAAACAGTTCCTTTCACTTTTTGACATTTTGATTTTTTATAATTAATCCTTTCCTGGGGGTAGGGCTGCATCCCTATTTTAGAAACTGCTTCATTGCACGACTTCACAATAATATGCACATTCTTCATTTTTATAGTTTCCATGGTACTCATAGTGAATTTGCTGATTGCTAATATTCTTTAATACAGATTTATTCAGTTTGATTGGTTTAATTTAGCTTGTGATTATTCTTGACGCAGTAAGTTAATGGTAATTAAGTACATTGTAACACGTGTGTGACATGAAGTGAAGAATGTAGTGTTGGTGTGAAGCAAGGTATCACTTCCCTTTTTACAACAAAATAATATTTCTTGCACGCATTCACTTTTTACATATGCAGACTGATTGTATAGTAATACTAAGACAGGGCCAACAAGTACAACACAGTACAACATTATTTTATTGTTCTTTAAAGTGACTATCAGCCAACCAAGATTTTGCATCTTTTTAATCCTTCTAATATTGCAGTCAGATAGCGTAAGTTTCGACATGCCCAATCTTGCCTTACGCAGGTCAGCATTACGTTGCGCACTAATTGTCAAGTTATTCTCCTAGTAGTATTGCAGTCAGATCCATAATTTTAGTAGCCCGATACGATCTTTCATTTCTGTAGACCTCTGTCTGTACTGAAGGCAACACACACACACACACACACACACACACACACAAACACACACAAACACACACACACACATTAAGTAGCCCCGTTATACACATCTCTACCTGGCCCGTTGCAACTCTATACGAAGGCTGGCTAATTGGTGGATGATCCCCAGTATTGATACAATGCCTGATCATGGGCTGTTTCGTCTGACTTTTTCCCTGATGAGGTGTGAATGCATCCGAAAGTTGACGTAGTATAGCTAACACCCGCTGGCGTTGTTCTTTTGTCAGTTCCACAATGGTTTCCTCCAGCATGTTGTATGTACTAACAGCAGAGCATGGGTCTTCATTGCTGACGTTGAGTTCACCATCCTGGATCGGCTCAGGTGTCCTGATACATATTCCTTTGGGGATAAGTTGCGACTGCTCGTGACAATTAGTGATCAAATCTCTTCTTGACCACCGGTAATGCTTACGATAGCCGCTGGTCTGTAAATTTCTTTGGTGAGCCTGATAAACGTTTTACTATCAACAAGCACTTCACAGTTTAATCGGTCATCTATGTTTGTGACTGCAACTCTTCTCATCATCAACGGCGGGATCATCACATTGTCAACGGCAAAAACTTCCCAGAAAATTCTGTATTACATGTACCTGTCAGAACAACTTCTTCAATTTCTAGCTCAGATCTTCCACAGTCAATGATAGCTTGGGATGCTTGAAGGAAGTCCCATCCGAGGATGACATTATGACTACATTCTGTTAAAACAACAAATTCAAATGGCTGGGTCCTGTTGTTGATGGTTATTCTTATGACACAAGTTCCTGCCGGCTGGATGGATGTACTTCCCATTTGCGACCTTCAGCACATTTGCACCCGTATCACAGAACATTGTCGGATAATTACTGCCGCACACTAAAGAAGACAAAGTCGATGAGATTTCCCGACGTCTTAGCTACTGTCGTCCATGGAGGATTTTCATCTGCGGTGGCCTCACCTCTGTAGATGGTCACCTCGCTTAGTTTTCCTGGGCGCGCCGGCTAGGGGAGCGGCTGGTACCTCTGTACAGTGATGGTGAATGGCAAAGGCGTGTCAGGGAGCGACCTCTGCCATCTTCCGGTGATGGGCTTCTTCATTCTTCCAAGAGGTCGACTGAACTCATCAGCAGGTGATTGCCTGGGATAGAACTGCTCAGATAGCTGACATCTTGTGGCAAAATAATCGTCGAATACTCGCCTTCTCTCTCTGTTCTTCTGCGGGGCGTCAAAGTTGCCGGGGGAGTTGGTTGTGGCTGCGTCGGCCAGTTCATGGGCTGCCGTTTGGCAGCTGCAGCGTTAGTCATAACAGGGCGATGCCATTCTTCACCTCGGGTGCGATTAGCGGGGCAGACAGGAGCTATTGCCTGATCTACTTCTTCCTCAGCAGCGTCGGCTCCCTCGTCACTTACAGGGCTTACATCCTTGGCCATAATCTGATGTTTGCTCAGTCTAATAGTCCCGGCTGCCATAAACTGTTGTAATTCTTCTCTCACAATTTGTCGTATGAGAGAAGTAAAGGCATGCTGGTCTTGCCCAATGGCCAAAGGGACTATATATGGGAGTCTGTCCTACTTCTTCTATCCAACCCTCCTTTGTTGCATCTCTTCACTCTGCTGGTACCACTTGATGAGCTCTCCCGTTGTAGCAATGTCTTATCAGAAGAGCTTGGTACATGTCTTCTGCTATACCCTTCATTAGGTGCACGATTTTGTTGGCCTCAGTCATATTCGGATTGACTATGTTACACAGGGCCAAAACATTCTGTATGTATGACTGTGTTGGCTCACCATGTCGTTGAGCCAGGTTCTTCAATTGTTCTTCTGCTGAGCGGATTTATCACTGGTGGTCACCAAACATCTTCTTGAATTCCATCTGGAACATTTCCCAGTCATTCAGCTCCTCTTCATTGTTTTCAAACCATCGCTGGGCTGTTGCATCCAGGTAGAAATAAACGTTGGCCAAGCATATTGTATGATCCCACCTGTTGAAGTGGGCAACTCTGCCGAACCCTTTTAGCCATTTGTTGGGGTCCTGTCCAGCGTCTCCGGAGATGTGTAGCTGGCTTACTGCTGGTTCAGTGTCCATCGTTCTTCTGATAATACGGACTTTCATAAGGACATACTCGGTATATCCCTTGTATTCCAGTTCTAGTCCAAAAAGCAACTGCTTTTATGTTGCCTAATCGGAGCCACAGTGATGCAGCTGTTGCACAGGATACCCAGCACCTCCACCAAACAATGTCACGTTGAAATGGAAGCAGGCGTGACTTGGAAGGTCACTGAGCAGCACATACTGACAGCAGGTTTATTACAAACTTAACATGCACGCAGCACTAACTGCCTCTCGGACAGAGTGTTCTGCTTACACGGACAGAATGTACCAGAATTAGAAGAAGAGTTAACATAAGAAACAAGTAGGATTTACAAGTGAACATAAGAAAGATGTAGAACATTCTGGAATTGTTAATTACAAAGAAATAAATTTTTGCCGGTGGGCGGGATTGAATCGGCGACCTTCAGCACCTTCTATCCTATGAGCTCGGGCTCATAGTGGACTGGGCAGCGGGGAGCAGGTGTGTGTGTAAGACGGAAATGGCTGGGGAGGGGTGAGTTTAGCACTCGCCTGGAAAGGCCGTGACGTCAGACGAAATCCACTTCGCAGCGGGCGAGGCGACAGTGTATTGTGTATGATAAAGTTAAATTTAAAAAATAAAACACGATTAAGACAGAAGTGCGACACAGTTTCCGAAATGGTTTCTTATGACATGTCTAGTAACGCACAGACGTCCCTCTTATCAAGTACATATAAAAAGATTTAATAGAATGAAAATACGGCAATTTAGTGATAAGTTAAAAATTCATAACTTGTAATCCATTTAAGATACAGAGGTGAGCGAGGGCTCTCATAAAAGGTCTCAACAAGGTGCATCACGTGCTATGCTTACAGTCGACGTAAGATAATACTGATCACAGGAAACCTAATTTACTAATACCATTGTATAAATCTGTTAATAACAAAGTACAAGACAGATACACGACCAGCATGGTAGTGTTTGTTCACAGGTGCCGTATTATAAAAAAGACTATACCATAAAAATCACACTGATCAAATCTACTAATGCGTGTTTTATTTGTTTAAATAATTAATTTGTATTTAATTGCTCAATAGGAATAATGAAATGAAATATTAATTACGATGATCAATTCCATGTTTATTTGTGTTTAGTGTAAGTGTTTATTGTATTAAATGTACGGTATACTTGGCAAAAGCGTTGTACGTTGGAGAGGGTTGGCAATGGGGAACTTTGTGACGTATGGGTTTCTCCAGTGGACAGGTATAAAGGCTGGGAGGTAGGCCCACGCAGAGCTGTCTGTGTTTGGCTAGTGTTCGCGACGGCGAAGCTACGCTGGCCTGTGTCGCGACCTTCGGAAGAGTGAGACTTTAAAAGTTTTCAGAGTGTTAAAGTGTGGCCGAACTTAGAAAGATTTATCGAGTGTAGCGAGTACTGTTAAACTTGCAAGATTTCGTCTTGAGTTGGTGTGTGCTACGTAAAATTTGAAGATTGCAGCGTATGAAATTTAGGCACTGTGACTTCAATACATTTCCGTTGTAAACTAGTTGTAAGACTGCATCTTATCAGGAAGTGTTAACCAAGTTATCATCAACATTCATTCGATATCTGTTGTTATACATTGTTTTTTTGTCAAATAAACTGTGTATATAAAGGCAAAGTATTCGCGGTAAGGCACAGACTAACGGAAAAGTTTTTATGCAATGAACAGTAGCCTGGTAGGCTAATTAAAATATTTTCAGCAGTAAATTTTTGTCTGTGGGCTCACGAGCTATATTAAATATGCCAACATACAGTGCTTTTACCAGTAACAGTGTTTTGATCCGATAAATAAACAGACTACTTAGTAATTTTAAACAAAGTATTGTGACAGTTATTTGTATGAAATGCACCCTTCTCAATTTTAGTTCCGTTTTAAATTAATCATATGCACTTGGAGACTGTGGACGAATTTATATCATCCCCTAGACAGAGCAGAACTTAGTGCAGTGAATTTGTTAATGTAAATATAAGATTCTCCACAGACAACCCTCAAAAATAACCTCACAACACCACTGATATGACTAATTTTCTCTGTAATGGTAAATTAGAATATTTTTATTTTTTATTTGCCCCCCCCCCCACTATTAATAATTCATGCATCACAGGGTTATCAAACCAGATGTGCTTGTCAAATTTGTATTGATATATTAATTTTTAAGTTGGGACAACTTGCTTAGTCGTGGAGCAAAAGACACAAATAATCAATTTTATTGATTAATTATTAACATGAAGTTAAAGCAATTGTAAATAGTAAATGATACATATCACGGATATGCCAGAAATTAAACAATGTCATATCCAAATAAGAGTAAAATATGACTCATATCAGTTGGAATGGTCAAGAATCATAAGGATGATGATATCAAAAACAGAATTTACTAAAAAATTAATAAGACTTTGTAACTTTCCAAAGTAAAATCAATGCCGAATTAGTTAATATGTAAAAAAAACCTGATTTGTAAGAATTTATTTACTGATAGAGTGAGGTATTTTGGACAAATAACATTCTTACACCATCTCACTAATACTGAAGAAATCTGTTCATGAAGGTTTTGAAACAGTTAAACAAGTACAGAGTAAGCTGCAAGACATACACCATGTGAATTTGTGTTCATGTACCTGTATGTCCAGAATTGAACAAAATTATGATCGACTGAAGAAATCAGCAAGATGGAAACAGTTAAAAATACCATCACCTGTTATGGGCAGGAGTCATGCTTTGACCGTGAAATAGTGAGGCACAGAGCAGCTAAAACTAAGAATTAATAAGGAGTAAAAAAGAAAAGAAAAACTGAAAAACTATTGTATAATTCTTAGTAAGAATACTTTCTACAAACATCTTCACTTCTTGGTTGGGATTCCATGTATCTGCTCAAGACTAATATTCAGTTATGATCTGTACACACATTTACATGTTCTAAATCAAAGAAGTTGTGAATGCAGGGCATTTTCACCTGTTTCACATAAATCTACCATTTATTATTAACCTTGGTTCTAATTTACTTTCTGTTTCCCCTCTCATTCTTTCATAAAAAACACTTTTCAGAAATTTTAATGCACAAGATACAGGACTAAGTGTGCAGTAATTTGCAAATCTATCCACTCTTGGATTATTTTCACAAGTGCATAAGTATAGTATACATAATTATTTTTAAATAATTCTCCAGTTACACAAATTTCATTTGTGAATGTCAAATTTTACCCTTTGGCCTGATGTCTGTATTTCATGAATACCCGAGTATTTGTTCCTCCACACTTCAGACAAAGCGGCTTGAAATTTGTACCTCCCATCTTAGATTCTTGCAGTACTGGTAAGTCTTGATCTCTGCTGGGCAAATACACAGCTACTGAAAGTATTGTTTCCATTGTCTCACATTAATGTCTGCTTGTATTACCCAATTACCTTCAGGTCTGATTACTGTACTCCTTATTTTGCTCGTCCTAAAATGATTGACTGTACTGGGTCTATACTGACAAGATACAGGGTAAGCAATGTTAATTCACAAGAAGTAGATATAGAGCCACTATTTTTAGAAGTACTCATATTCAATTGCCTCAAAGCTGTAGGATGGAATAGATCCCCATAGCAACTACAACTATTATTTCATATGGTTCCAATACACAGTGCACTCCTATTATCCAAACAAGGGTCTGAACTATTCAAGAAATACCATATTATATCTTACTTCATTAACTTTTATCTACAATCCCCCCCCCCTCCCCCCCCCCCCCCCACACACACACACACTTGAGAACAAACAAAAAGACAGAGTCAAAATTTGTTTGTACTGTCATATGCATTTGCAGTACCCATTAAGAAAATGTGTGATGGGTCATGGTTCTCTCTCTCTCTCTCTCTCTCTCTCTCTCTCTCTCTCTCTCTTTTCCTTCTCCACACAAAAATCACGATTTTTTGTAACTGAATGAAACTGGATAAATGATAAGATCCACAAACCTTCCGCATCTATATGAGAATCCAACATTATGTAAAGGCATTCCTGTGGATGTGACTGTAGATCCCTCGATACTGCATGGAGAGCAATGTGAGGGTACTCCAGGGAAAACCCCTGACCGGTGGAGTTGTTTACCCATGACAGCCGACTAAAACAGAAAATTATGTCATCACTTTTAATACCTAATTATTTACATTAAGGTTCTATAACTAACAATGTAATAATAAATGTATTTAGTTGAAACTTCCTAGCAGATTAAAATTGTGTGCCGGAACCGGGACTCGAACCTGGAACCTTTGCCTTTCACGGGCAAGCGCACTACCGACTGTGCTATCCCGACACGACTCAGGGACTCGAACCTGTTCCGGCACACAATTTTAATCTGCCAGGAAGTTTCATATCAGCGCACACTCCGCTGCAGAGTGAAAAGTTTCATTCTGGAAACATCCATTAGGCTGTGGCTAAGCCATGTCTCCACCATATCCTTTCTTCCAGGAGTGCTAGTCTTGCATGGTTCGCAGGAGGAGAGCTTCTGTGAAGCTTGGAAAGTAGGAGGTAAGGTACTGACGGAAGTAAAGTTGTGAGGCGGCATCGTGAGTTGTGTCGGGATAGCACAGTCGGTAGTGCGCTTGCCCGCAAAAGGCAAAGGTCCCAGGTTCGAGTCCCGGTTCCGGCACACAATTTTAATCTGCCTAATCTCTACTAATAATATAATTTCTTTTGAAAATAATTATTCGAGCACGTAGAAATTGTTGAAATATAACAACTTCACAGCAGTAGAATTACTACGAGGATGAGCGTTTCACTTCTGTTTCAATGGCTTTGGTGGCATGGTGCCTCAACATATTTGGTCACCTTCTCAGGAGATTAAGACTAATGTACCGAATAAAGGGTTGTTAACTAAATACTGTTTTATTTCACGCTTTGGTGCGGCACTGGACCAGCCCACTGTAGCAACTCGCCTATCTTGATACTTAGTAGGGAACTGGTCTAAACCAACCCCTACAGCACTAGGTGCAGAAATGTGTGGTATATGAGGGCTTTCTCCTCAAAATGTGAAAATACATTGTTGACTGCCACCTACATAGGGAGAAACCATCATCAAAATAAAATTAAGAGAGAGATCAGAGCCCAAAACAGAGCCCGCCACACTAATCGAGTATTAAAGTGGTTCGATGAACACACTGCCAGACACATCAGTGTGATCTGCTAAGTAACCTTGCAGATGCAAACCTGTTCAACCATTAAATTTCTTTAACTCCCTACACACAGTCACGTGTTCGTAGAACTGCTTGTAGTCTTTCGATCTTACGAGTGGTACATCCGGTCATTTAATATCAAACACACATCCTGACACTTTGCCTGGAGATGAATGGTTTGAAACTCAGTAAAACATTGCAACAAGACGACGTCACTAATTGGCTGATCATCAAATCATTATAATACACTGAGAGAGCCTGTAACCATGTAATTCCAGCATATCTCTATGGGAAGAATATTCCGAGCACAGCTCCAAGACGTTTCAAAAACTACAAATAAGGAAGTGAAAGCTAGATTGGCCTTCTTTCTAAGGTGTCAGAATAAGGATGTGATGCCACAGTTCGGTAACTTATAGCAATCTGTCAACACGGCCAAGACAAGATGCGGATTACAAGAGACTACAGTCTGATTTAAACTAGTTGTCACTTGACAGGCAGCGGGCCGCACGGGTCCCGCCAGCCATAAACCAATGGGTGGTCGGCCCGGTCGGCGGTTGGTCCCACTGTGTTGCCAGGTCCGTCCCGCTGCGCGCTTCCCAAGGCATGTGGCAGCCAGTCCTCAGCGAGCCGCTGTAGACGTGCGACTGACAGGTTTCTGTGAATTTAGCTTCGCGCGCTTTACGATGTGCGACGAAAGTAGTCGAAAGAGAGGAAGACCGAGGCTGCACTCACCTCGGAAACTTCCAAAAAGTGGCGGACATTGCATAGTTATATGGAGTAAGGCGCGGGAATACGTGTGTTCCCTAAGGGAGTATACTGAGAGAGAGGGATGCAGGGGGGCCTCTTGCTCCTTTGGATAAAGTGGTGGAACGAACTGCAGCTGCTCTGCAAATCAGCGAGCGATCAGTGATCAGGATCTGCAAGGAGAAATTCGCAAAAGAAGACGCAGGTGAATCATCAAAGTTGGAGACACCTGGGAAGAAGAGGCGGCTCGAGAAGAGAGTGACAAAACTTGACTCTTTTGGGGAAGATGCGATTCGACGGCAGATATACGCATTTTATTCGAGGAAGGAATATCCGACACTCAAAAGACTACATGCTACTCTCGTAGCAGCGGACCTATTTGAAGGCAGTAAATTGTCCTTGTTACGAATCATGAAAATGTTAGGTTTTTGCTATAAATCTATTTCTGGAAGAAAGTTGTTAATGGAACGGCAAGATATTGCAGCTTGGCAATGCCGCTTTCTTAGAGAATTAGTAGGGACTAATTTTGACGATATCGTTTGGCTTGATGAGACATGGGTGAATGCAGGACACACTTTAAAAAAAGGTTGGACGGACGATACCATCAACGGTAGTAAGGCAGCCCCGATGGGCAGAGGAAAGAGAATAATTGTAGCGCATGCCGGGAATTCAAAAGGTTTCATCCCAAATTGTCTGCTTTTATTCAGTTCAAAGAAGACCTCCGACTACCACGAAGAGATGCACCACAATACTTTCGTGAAATGGTTTCAAGACTCTGTGCTTCAAAACTTAACGAAGACATCTATAATTATTATAGATAATGCTCCACACCATTCAGTTATCCAGGACAAGGCACCCACAAAGGCAACGAAGAAAAACGAAATTGTTTGCTGGCTACTGAAACGTAAGATACAGTTTGACGGCAATTTGACAAGGGCGGAATTATTAGAACTTGTATCACAACACAAACCAAAGAATCCCATTTACATTGTGGATGAAGTAGCCAAAAAATACAGGCATAAAGTGCTCAGATTGCCTCCCTACCATTACCACTTTAACGCAACAGACCTGATTTGGGCACAGGCTAAACAACATATTGCTGTAGAAAATAGAAAATTCACATTAACTGAAGTGGAACGCCTGTTGAAAGAGGCAGTTGAAACAGTGACACCAGAAGACTGGTGATAGGTAGTGTATCATGTGAAAGGAGTGAATCAGGAAGCCTGGAAGCAAATAATGTGTTTGTGAATGTATTTAGTTTAACATCTCATTCTTGTTGTGAGACTAAAAATTACTGTTCAGGCAGCTCCCGTCACCTCCGTATGGTAAGTTACACTGCGTTTTAATTAAAAATTATTTTTGCAGACAGTAAGATGTTATTCAATGTGGGTAATAAATAGTTTTCATGGTCTGCAATGAAAAGAAGGAAAATTTTTCGGACGCCAAAATCTCGTACTTCAATAGCCCATGTAAAACTGGCACTAAGTAAAATAAAGAAAATATTTTTTTGTGCTTAGAAATATCACTGAGATTGATACTGTATGTAAATTTCAAAATTTTTACATAAAGTTTGTAGGAAATAGAGATTTTAAACATCATACTTGTTATGAGTTCAATATTGACATAATGTGTAAAAAACGTAGTTTTCAGAAATTTATATACCGGAAACGCAATGCACTACGAAAACTTTTAAGGATTCGTTGCAAAGCGTGTTACTTTAGCAATGAATTGAAAAAAAATCTTGTTTTGAGACCAATAGTTTTTAAGATATGAAGTGATAAGTTTGAAGCTGTTAGCGAACTAGAAAAATTTTAATAGTTTCAAACAAATTAACGTAGCTCTTGCCCTAATTAAAATCAAGGATAGATTTTTGACATACTGTGAGACTTTATAGATACGTACATCGTGTGTGAATTTGAAATTTTTTACTCGATTTTTGTAGAAGATAGAGGCTTTAAAGCGATTTTCTATCGCCGCGTGGAGCGATGCATTGTGGCGGCTGCTGCCAGCCAGTACTTGACGTGACAACGCTGCAGCTTTGGCCCACAAACGTCAAGTGACAACTAATTTAAATCAGACTATAGTCACTCCGGGTGGCCACCAAAACTTAAAAATTAAGTTGAAGGTTTTTTCCAGGTTAAAACAACTTACTTTTAATCAAAACATTTTGGAAACATACTGTACTCAAAAGACCAAGTTACATATTTTTAAAATATATTTTTGCCGGCAACTAGATGGGCTCGCTGACCGTTTTTTTGCTTTCTACAGTATGTCTGCCTAAGTGTACTTGCGTCTATGTAAATGTGTGGGTGTGTGTGTATTTGTTTACCCTCCTTTTTTCCCTCCAAGGTAAGTCTTTCCCGCCCCGGGATTGGAATGACTCCTTACCCACTCCCTTAAAACCCTCATCATATCCTTTTCCCTCTCCTTCTCTTCTTCCTGACGAAGCAGCTAGGCGGTGAAAGCTAGGGTTTGTTTGTTTGTGTGTGTGTGTGTGTGTGTGTGTGTGTGTGTGTGTGTGTGTGTGTGTGTGTGTCTGCGTGTTTATTTGTTACTAACACTGCCTGTGCTCCTTCACCTGGTAAGTAGACTTCATATATTTTTACATATATTTTTCCTGTTAGGAATTTTTCCTATATATAATCTGACAGGCAGAGTAAGTTGCAATCTGTGACCATTTGCTGAGGATGCTGTGGTATACAAGAGGGTGTTGTCATTGAATGAATATATTAGGCTGCAAGATGATTTTGACCAAATTCTAGGTGGTATGAGGAATGGCAACTAGCTCTAAATGTAGAAAAATATAAGATGATTCAGATGAGTAGGAGAAACAATCCCACAATAATTGAATAAAGCATTAGTAGTGTCCTGCTTAACAGAGTTGTGTCAAATATCTATGCATACCACTGCAAAGCGATATGAAATGGAACGAGCATATAAGGACAGCCTTGGGGGAGGCAAATGGTCAACTCTGCTTTATTGGGAGAATTTTGGGAAGGTGTGATTCATCAGTGAAAGAGGCTGCATATAAAACACTTGTACGACCCTGTCTTGAGTATTGCTCAAGTGTTTGGGAAAACATAGGCACAGTTCAGAGACGGGTGGCAAGGTTTTGCATCTGGCAGATTTGATCGATGCATGAGTGTCACCGAAGTGCTTCTGGAACTCAACTGGAAGTCACTGGAGGGGAGTGACATTCTTTTCGAGAAGCACTGTTGAAGAAATTCAGAGCGCTGGAATTTGAGGCAGACTACAGAACAATTCTACCGTCGCCAACGTACATCTTGTGTAAAGACCACAAGGATAAGATTAGAGAAATTAGGGCTTAAGGATGCATACAAGTACTGATGAGAAATTCTCGGGAATTTAAACTCAAGGAAATATTCCCATGGAATACTGCCGGCAATTTTCCCAAAATTCATAAATTCCCAGGAATTTACAATTAATTATACAGATAGCTCAATAAAACGTAATTAATAGGTTTAAGACAGTAATTATATAGTTAAATAAAACACAAAAACTGAAATATATTTTAAGAAAAAATTATAATTAAATAAATTTCTTGGGAATTTATCATTTTAAAAACAAAATCGTTAAAATTAATAGGTTAATGTGGTAAATGTGTTTTAAAACAAACATGAACAATCTTACATTTTGTAAAAATATTATAATTGAACAAAAAGTGCAGAAAAATAGCCAGAATGTAAAATTTAAGATTCTTACATTTCTTAGTACTGCCAACCTAAAAAATAATCAGCCTTTAGAAAAAACGAATTTATAATATTGATATTCCATCTAGTGAGTAGCTACTAAATACTAAAATATTTACACAGGGAGGTTTGTTTATTCAATTTGTTAAGTTTTCTATTGATGTTAGTGATATTTTAGCCTATAAAGTTTAAAATAAAACTGGAGCAAAACTTGTAAACATTTTTAATTGAAAATGACATTTTGGGGGAAAATTATGCAAATAAACTGGCGAAGATGTATAATTTACTTGAAAATACAAGTGATTTTATTAACATAGAACTCTGTAAAATATTAGTTGAAGATTCTAAAACAAACTGATAGTAATATTTTAGAAAATAAATTTTTATAAATCATAATTCATTGCATGAATTGAGGAGTCTTTGAATGCTCAAGTGAAACACCTCTAGTCATTCGTTTGGAAAAATTTTTAAAAATACTACAGATGATGGCGGGTTGAGAATTATACCTCCAGAGAAATATTTTGTAAGTTCAGGTTTCAGTCAGTGAAATGTGGGGTTGTAACTTACCTAAAAATTGTAGCCCTAGTGAATATTTTTCTGACAGGTTTAAAGTAAATGACATTTTGCATGGAATTAGCAACAAAATTAATGCAAAGAATGATGAATGTTGGATTAAAATGTATGAATTTCCTTGGTTAACCTAGTTATAAGGTTCTTTAACTGTTAATACGTGTTAAAACTTTCAAAATCTAAAATTTTTCATAAATTTACAATGTTTTGCAATCTTCCCAGGCCAAAGAAATATTCCCATTTTATAATTTCCTTTCCACTGGGAATATTCCTGGCCCACATCACTACATAGAAGTATTATTTTCTCTCTCATTCTACATGGAAGTGTAACAGGAAAGCAAATAACTTCTAGTGGTAATGAGTACCCTCCGCTACACACCTTTGGGTGGATTGCGGAGTATGTATGTAGATGTAGTGGGCGGCCAGATTCACGACACAGAGTGAATGCTGTACAACGAGAAGACGTGCCTAAAATGCATATACCAAAAACATCGCGTGGAAGGTTGAGTGTATGGCTCCATACCACAACTGTACATCGTTACCTTGACCTTAATCTGGAAGTGTACTGTATCCCCCTCGAAGGCCAAGATAAAGGTGCCGGTATCAGTGTGATTATCCTTGGGGCCTCTCTGAATGCCGGAAACAAAATGGACACCTTGCCATTCCAGATTAGCCTAGTGTTTGAAGGTGGTGGTCCAGATGAGAAAAACATCCTGAACCATTTTTTTTTTTTTTTTGTGGTTTCAGGGCATATACCAAAAACATCGCGTGGAAGGTTGAGTGTATGGCTCCATACCACAACTGTACATCGTTACCTTGACCTTAATCTGGAAGTGTACTGTATCCCCCTCGAAGGCCAAGATAAAGGTGCCGGTATCAGTGTGATTATCCTTGGGGCCTCTCTGAATGCCGGAAACAAAATGGACACCTTGCCATTCCAGATTAGCCTAGTGTTTGAAGGTGGTGGTCCAGATGAGAAAAACATCATGAACCATTTTTTTTTTTTTTTTGTGGTTTCAGGGCGCACAACTTCTATGGTCATTAGCGCCCAGCCAAGAACATAGATTCGCTATGATCTCAAAAAAATGGAGACTGTCAGAACATCAACAAGAGGCTAAAAACTAAAGATAAAAGACAATTAAAAGGGTTAAATATCATTGGATAGGTTGGCCAAGTTGATAAAACGCAAAACTCGAGCAGCTGCTCGTGTGTCATCAGCTAAAATTTCCTCCAGAGTAGACGGAAAGTGAAGGGCTACACGGAGATGATTAAAATTAACACAAGTCAGTAAAACATGTCGCACTGTCAGCAGTTCACCGCAGGAGCACAGCGGTGCAGGATCGGCGGTTAGCAAATGACGGTGGCTGAAACGGCAGTGACCGATCCGCAACCGGGCCAGAATGACCTCCTCCCGCCGAGAGGGGCGTGAGGAGGTCCTCCAAGCGGTCGGGATCGGTTTGACATTTCGCAATTTATTGTTGTATAGTGAAAGCCACACACTGTGCCATTGCGACACGATACTCCGGCGAAGAGCCCGTTGAACATCGTCCGATGGGACGCAAAAGGTAGCCATGCGAGGCAAAAGAGCCGCTGCCTTGGCTGCTATGTCGGCGGCCTCATTCCCGGGCACACCCACATGGCCAGGGACCCACAGGAAGGAAACATGACAGCTGTCATCTGCTAACAACCGGAGGGAGCGTTGGATCTGATATACGAGAGGATGGTTCGAGAGACGGTCCTTAAGACTCTGCAGGGCACTAAGGGAGTCCGAACATATGGCATAGAAAGGTTGGCGGTGGCGGCAGGTATACAAAACGGCCTGGTGGAGGGCGAAAAGCTCAGCCGTGAAGTTCGAGCACCGGTCAGGGAGCTTGTATTGGAAACGGTTGTCCCCGACGACGAAGGCAGATCCGACACCGGCAGTGCTCTTGGAACCATCAGTGTAAATAAATAAGGCATTATCGAACCGCGAACGGAGTTCGACAAGCCTCGAGCGGTATACCAAATCCGAAGTGCTCTCCTTGGGGAGCGAACTAAGTTCAAGGTGTGTGTGAACCTGGACCTGATGCCACGGTGGCAATGGGCTTTCGCTCAACCGAAGGGTGGAAGGAAGGGTAAAATCGAGCCGTTGTAGTAGGCGGCGAGAAACCGAACTCCCGGTGGAAGCAAGGCAATCGCAGACAACTGAGATTGGCGATCGAGTGAGTCGTCAAAAAATAATCTGTAAGATGGATGGTTGGGCATCGACCGTAGGCGGCATGCGTACCGACACAAGAGTATGTCACGTCGAGTGGTCAAGGGTAATACAGCAGCCTCGGCATACAGACTTTCAACAGGGCTGGTATAAAATGCACCGGTCGCAAGACGTAAACCCCGATGGTGGATAGAGTTGAGACGGCGGAGAATCGACGGCCGTGCTGAAGAGTATACAAGGCTTCCGTAGTCGAGCTTCGACTGAACAATGGCCTGGTAAAGGTGAAGCAGGACGGTACGATCCGCTCCCCATGACGTGCCACTGAGGACATGAAGAACGTTAAGGGATCGGGCAGCCAGGTAGGACACGTGTGTGGATCAGCAAAGTTTCCGATCCAACATGAGTCCCAAGAATTTCGTAGTCTCCACGAAAGGGAGAGCAACAGGGCCGAGACGTAGAGAAGGTGGAAGACATTCCTTGTATCTCCAGAAATTGATACACACAGTTTTCTCAGTGGAGAATCGGAAGCTGTTTGCGATGCTCCAGGAATATAGACGGTCAAGACAGCGTTGGAGAGAACGCTCCAAGAGACACGTCCGCTGGGCGCTACAATAAATTGCGAAATCGTCAACAAAAAGAGATCCGGAGACGTCGGATGAAAGGCAATCTACGATCGGATTGATTGCAATGGCAAAGAGCGCCACACTCAAGACGGAGCCCTGTGGTACCCCATTCTCCTGGCAAAAGGTATCTGACAAAACAGAGCCCACCCGTACCCGGAACTTGCGATCCGCCAAAAACGCTTGAATGAAAAGAGGAAGGCGGCCCCGAAGGCCCCATGTGTGCAATGTGCGGAGAATGCCCGCTCTCCAACAGGTATAGTATGCCTTCTCCAAGTCGAAGAACACTGCTACTGTTTGACGCTTCTTGAGAAAGTTGTACATAATGAAGGTCGACAACGTAACAAGGTGATCAGCAGCAGAGCGGTGTTGACGAAAACCGCATTGGATATTAGTCAGGAGGCGGCGAGATTCGAGGAGCCAGACCAACCGAGCGTTAACCATGCGTTCCATCACCTTACAGACGCAACTCGTCAGAGAAATGGGGCGATAACTGGAAGGAAGGTGTTTGTCCTTCCCTGGTTTGGAGATAGGGACAACAATGGCTTCACGCCAACTTGTGGGAACATGACCTTCAGTCCATATGCGATTGTAGGTAGTAAGAAGAAAGCACTTGCCCGCAGGAGAGAGGTTCTTCAGCATCTCAATATGAATGGAATCGGGCCCGGGAGCAGAAGACCGGGACAGGGCGAGAGCATGGTCTAGCTCCTGCATGGTGAAGGCGACGTGCCTCCTCTACCTGTTTGCGAGGGAGAAAGGCAGGGTGGTAATGGGCAGAGCTCGAAACCTCCGCAAAGAAACGACCCAATGCGTTTGAAACATCAGCGGGGTCCACGAGGACTGCGTTCTCTATGGTCAGGCCAGGAATCGGGGAGTGGACCTTGATGCCGGACAAACGGCGGAGGCCACCCCAGACAACCGTGGAGGGAGTGAAACGGTTAAAAGAACTAGTAAAAGCAGTCCAGCAAGCTTTCTTGCTGTCGTTTATGATACGACGGCACTGCGCTCTCATACGTTTGTAATTGATGCAATTCTCCAAAGTTGGGTGGCGGCGGAAGGTGCGTAAAGCATGGCGCCGGGCTCGAAGCGCGTCGCGGCAGGCTGCAGTCCACCAAGGGACCTGGACACGACGTGGAGAAGAGGAAGTACGAGGTATGGAACGTTCGGCAGCTGTGAGAATAACCTCTGTGAGGTAGTCGACCTGACTGTCACAGGTGGGAAAATCCCGATTGCGAAAAACAGCCATGGTAGAATAAAGCCCCCAGTCGGCTTTAGAAATGTTCCAACCGATGGGACGAGGAGATGGGGAATGATGCAGGAAGTGGATGATACAAGGGAAATGGTCACTTGAGTACGTGTCAGAAAGTGCATACCACTCAAACTGATCGGCAAGCTGAGGAGTGCATATTGCGAGGTCTATATGGGAGTAAGTGTGTGTTGTGTCGGAAAGGAAGGTCGGTGCACCGGTGTTGAGTGGAGGAGGTCCACCAAAAGGGAGCCTCTCGGACAAGGTGCCGGAGAGCCCCATAGGGGGTGGTGGGCATTAAAGTCGCCTACCAATACGAAAGGTGAAGGGAGCTGGTCAACAAGGTGTAGCACATCCGCCCTAGTAAGGGCAGATGACGATGGCGAATAGATGTTACAGAGGGAGAAGGTAAATGTGGATAAGGTGATGCGGACGGCAACTGCCTGTAGGTGAGTGTGCAAGGAAATGGGATGGAAATAGACATCGTCTCGAAGGAGCATCAGAACCCCTCCATGGGCTGGGACACCTTCCACGGGTGGCAGGTCGAACCGCACAGAGGTGTAGTGTGGAAAGTCTGCACGATCACGTGGACGCAACTTAGTTTCTTGAAGAAAGACGATAAGCGGGCAGTGCAACCGAAGGAGTAGTTTTAACTCCTCCCGATTGGAACGAATGCCGCGAATGTTCCATTGAAGGAGTGCCATGATAAAAATGAAATAAGAAATAAGGATAAAAACCAACTAGCAAGCGGGGTCACCTCGACAGCCCCTGAGGACCGGATTTCGAGGGAGCACTGCTATCGCCATCTAGTGGCAAAGGGTCATGTTCCATTGGTTCGATCGACGTGTCTGCCACCTCCCGGAGTTGATCAGGAGGGGCAGCTTCCACCGCCGGTAGACGGCCGGGTGCCCGGCAAACGGAGCGTCCCGGTGAAACAGAAGACGGCCGAGTCCGGCAACTGTTGGATGGCGTGACCGACGAGTCACGCCGCGGCGGGGAAGGTGGGGGCTGTTCTTTTTTGGAAGCCTTCTTAGAAGCATGACGGGTTGAAGAAGCGGTTGACGATTGAGAAGTCGGAGTCTTGAGAAAATCTTCGCGGACGGGTTCCCTTTTTGAACTCCGGGCAGCAGATTTGGGTGCCCGGGATGTGTGTGAACTGGTCGACGAATTCAGTGTAGAACGGATAGAAGGCATCGGAGAGGTGGAACGAGCAATTTTCGGGCTAGCCGATCTGACGACAGTGTCACTGAATGTTAAATCGCAAGTCTGAATGTCCACCTCCTTAGTTGGTCGAGGGGAGGCGAGGACCTGGCTGAAAGTACCTGATGGGAGTACTGCGGGCTTCCTACTAGCTAATAACTTCCGAGCGGCATAGGTCGAGACCTTCTCCTTCACGCGAATCTCTTGGATGATCCGCTCTTCTTTATAAACGTGGCAGTCTCGTGAAGAAGCAGCATGGTCACCCATGCAATTAATGCAGCGAGGGGATGGAGGTAGACATTCACCCTCATGAGCGTCCCTGCCACAGGTGGCGCACTTGGCTGCATTTGGACAAGATTTACTGGTATGATTGTACCTTTGGCAATGGAAGCAGCGTGTAGGATTTGGTATGTACGGGCGGACGGAAATGACCTCGTAGCCCGCTTTCACTTTCGATGGCAGGTCAACCTTGTCAAAAGTCAAGAAGACAGTACGGGTTGGCACGAGTTCATTGTTAATCTTTTTCATCACGCGATGAACATCCGTGACTCCCTGATCGGACATATAGTTCAATATCTCCTCGTCCAATAACCCATCCAGTGATCTAGAAAACACTACCCCCCGCGAAGAGTTGAGGGTGCGGTGAGCCTCCACTTTCATAGGGAAAGTATGTACAAGGGTAGCTCAAAGTAACTTCTGCGCCTGGAATGCATTTTCTATTTCGAGCAACAAGGTTCCGTTGCGCTGCCTAGAGCAGGTCTTCAAGGGACCAGCGATCGCATCGACACCCTTCTTAATAATGAACGGATTTACTGCAGAAAAATCCTTATCGTCGGTACGTGAAACCACCAGGAACCTAGGAATGTTTGGCAATGCTTTCTGTGGCTGAGAATCATGTTTCCGCTTATGGGTCAGGGTTATAGATGATGTGGAAGGTTTCATAGCGGAGGTGTCCCCCATGATTACCGGCGTCTCCGATGGCACGCTCCTTCCTTGTGGGGGCCCTCACTGAGGGCGCACCCGCCTTAGGTGACTGTTCGCACCTCAGGTCACACCTCCCGAGAACGGACGGAGGGACCAATTGGCATGTTCGGAAGGTATCAGCTCGGTTAATCACCCCTCCCTGGGCCCGGCCTTTACCAGGGGGTACGTACGTGCCCTACATGTCTACCCGGGGCGGGGAGTTACGCCTTACCCCGTCACCGGCTACGCAGAGCGTGGGTCGACCTTCAGACACGCACAGGGAGGAAAGAAAGGAGGAAATAGAGAAAGGGATGAAGGAGGGAGAATCTCAAACGCCGAGGCGGAGATTAAAGGGTGAGTCAAGAACAAGGAGAAAGGAAAAATAGGAGAAGGCTGAAGAACAAGAAAGGAAGAGGACCAAGAAGAGAAGACAGGAAGCGAAAAAGAAACCTTTGACTGATGAAAAACGCCCGTCTCCGGGCGAAGGCACAAACCGGGGGGGAAAGAGGGAAGCGGCCTGGGATGGAAGAAAGGTCGCTTCGGCTCGGGGCCCCGTGCGCGCCACACACGTACCCACAAAAGAGTTGTGGGCCCCCTGGGGGGTCAAAGACTGGTGACGGGTTATGGACACCAGAACGTTGCCAAGATGGTCGCAGATGCATAGAGCAGCAGATACAGTTTTGATGAGAAGGGAGCCTGAGTGCATCTTACTCATAAAGACAACTTGTCCTCCATCTGTTCCACAAAACACAGTGGCTTGGGAACAGTGTAAGTACCTCTGTCTTGTCTTGGTTAACACCAGATAGGTTGGAAAGGTTTTTACTCGAAGCTGCCATGCCTGGCATTCCTCCCAAGTGGTACATAGGGAGGGTAACATCCTCTTGTTAGAAGTAGCAGCAATAGTAGCACTATTTCTGCTCCATAGACAGCCACAAAAAGGCCATTTTGCAGTTTTACATATTTTATGTGCGACACATCTGCCCTGAAGGGACCAAAAACAGAGGCTCTCCCCCAGCTGCAGCAAAGGCCACCTGATGCAATGTCCTTTGCCGGGAGTCCTGATACCCAGGGGGATGGGCACAGACTCCTTGACCTGCATGAGGGGGTAGCAGTGCAGGTACCGCTACTGTCAGGGGGCTAAGCCAGAAGGGTTCATAACAGCCCCTCAACACAGACTGGCTACATATACTGGGGACCTAGCAAGGGAATGGTCTAGGTAGGGAGTGCTTCCCGAAATGGCTCACACTGCTAACTGCAATTTTAAAGTGGAGATTAAACCCCCGATGGCGATAAAACTCTGCGAAAAAAATGGGGGAAAACCAACAAAGAGACCAAAATCACTGAAATTGACATCAGAATCATAAGAATAGCCAAGCCATCTTAATAGGAAACACCTAGAGAGGGAAAATGAGCAGGGAAAAATTAGAACAGGAAGGAGGGGAATTGGGAGTGGTAATGCAGCCTGGAAAAATAATAAAGACTGCAATGGCTCGGGTACATGTGACGACACACACATACATACAAATGAGATTTAAGGATAGATGTGACAAATAAATTGAATCTTTCTCCCTGTGTGATGCATTGAGGGGGGGGGGGGACTATGTTGGCCATGATAAAATTTCTTCAGCTACTTGCTGTTACGGCCAATTGTAATCAGTGTACAAGATGTTGGCAACCACTAACTGAAGTCATATTGACGGCAGAGAGGGGGGGGGGGGCGGGGGTTCAGTATACATGTGTGTGTGTGTGTGTGTGTGTGTGTGTGTGTGTTTTCATTTTTCCATTAGAGTTTCATACACTGGGACATATTTTCGTAATTTTTGTATTTGTTTATTGACTTTTTGTAGTGTAGTTTCTATTGGTGTTGGTGTAGTTGAGGATTTTTGTGTAAGGTTTACATCAATGTAAGGGGGATTTTCAGTGGCATTTCCTTAGCATGTCTAGGTTGGCAACATACCATATTGCATGCAAGTGGTGTGATATGCAAGAAAATGGTTGTGGTGAAAAAGGTTACTTTAGATTGAGACATTTGAAATGAATGAAGTGTTTGAGCCTATTTATTTGTTGATTATTGCTTGGGGGTGGGGGAGCTTGAATTGGTATTGCTGTCATCATTTGAGACGTACTGTATGTCAATTTAAGTACCGTATTTGATTCCATTTTAATGTTGTTGGGATTTGATTTTAGATGTAATATACGTTCATTGAAGTACTCAACACTGTTTTTATGCTAATCATTTTGTAAAAGGGCTTTGATTGGTATCATTGTCTCCATCTGGGATATCTTAAAGGTCAACTGAACAATTGGTAAAACTGCAGAGTCTGTTGCCCGTGTTTTTAGCATGGCGCGTAATGTTGGCAACAGTAAATCAATCGTTTCTGGACCGAAGAGATTCGGGCACTATGCACCCTCACATACTAAAAAAACTTCTTGTTTAACCTGCACCTAGCCTAAATTTCACTTAAAATTATCACTGTTTCGTACAGATCACAAAATAAATAAAACATATACCTGCTCCATGGTTGACTGCTGTGGTGTTGCCAACATTTGCAGCTCGTAGGCAACAGACTCTGCAGTTTAGCCGAACAATTCATACTGTTTTTAAGTATTTGTTGGTGTTTCCAAGATTGTTTTGTTTGCCATATTAGCTAGAAGTATAAACGTCATTGCTGCCATGTCGATGGTGTCATGGGTCAAAGCATAAGGGTGAAATCTTGTTCTAAAATTATACTTGTCACTATTGTTCCAGCAATTGGTCAGCATGGATGTGGACCCAATATTGCTGAGTGACCCAGCCCCAGGGCCCTAGATGTTCTCACTTCGCCTCGTTCACCGTAATCAACTGCAGCTTTCTCCAAGGATTCCTTGCCTTCTGGCACCCATGGTATCCTTTCCTGGGCATGCACTCTGCCTTTGGTTTGTGCAGGCTTCTCCACTTGCACTCTCAAGGCACATGCAGACTGGTTGAGATTTTCTGACAGTTTTATTACTAGTTTTAATTCAATTCCAGGGGCAGCACTCCTCAAAGTCGTCAATCGTGTTTTCATTACAGTGTCCCAATTCCAGGGGAGGGGGTGTAGTATTGTGTAATGAGATGCCACCAAAGACAAGTACATCATTATCAATATGGCCATGGGAATACCAACAGTTGGCACTATTTCTTACTACATTCCCACAAAACACCTGTCTGCATCTCAGCAACTCCCTTTACAGTGAGTTGCATCCATTAGGCCTACAATATTTATTTCGAGTGTCACAACAACTAACCAATCATTGAACCGTACATGCAATCAATGTGACTAAGTCAAGATCCCGGTTAAATTGTACGACGCTTCTCGCCGGGCTCTAGTGGTTATGTTGGTACCTGGTTAATTGCGGCAACTCCGATGACCAATAAATGTTTTGTCTTGACAACTTCAATTAAAACGAAAATATTTTTTTTCTGAACAGACAAGGGTACATACAAGAAACTGTCAACCATAGAGCAGGTGTATTATTAATTTTGCTGTGAGTGAAACGAGCAGCAATAACACTTTGTAGCTTGTGAAAAATATTAACGCAGTTCTAAACTTCATTGTTCATCTGTTGCCAATATTAGCACTGGAGCCCGGCCCGGCAAGAAGAGTCATACGGTTTTACCCAAGATCCCTGTTCCCCATGACACACCACTTTTTATTCCCACACCCAAAGATGATCGCTAAAGCAGGCTCAGAGCAAAAGGTAAGGAAGGACTAATGGAGCTGGCCAGCACTAAGCTCAAGTGTAGTAGTCATCAGTGATACCAAAGTGGGTAGGCAGACACACTTTGATGACACACAGAAATTAAGAATATACTATTTTGAAATGTTCCATTACACAGGAGGATCAAGGTCTATTGCCCTGTTTAATTCTGGTAATACAGGTAAAACATAGTGATATTAGTATCAGGGCACCGAGAAACATTCAATTTTTAACAAGGAATGGAGAGAAGTTCTGCACATGCTCAGGTGCCCGGTATTCACTGATCTCCATCTGTATCTATATTCCACAAACAACTGTGAACTGCACAACTCAGGGTACTTCCGTGTCTTATTACCTTACATGTTATGTTTTCTTCCCACTCCTCTACTTGAACATAGCATGCAGGAGGAACATTGGTTTACATAAAGCCGTAGGCTACCGGTAGATGCTGCAACTAGTCTAATCTTGTGCTCATGAATGAATCGAGAGATACTGAAGGGAATTTCCACAGATTGACACTAAAAAGGCATAAGACACTGACAAAGGCACGTAGACTATCAGTTACTTCAAATTAGCCTATTTAAATAACCAGGTTGTTCATTCTTATCACTCTTTTCGGATTACTCATTTATCCCATTGGCTATAGGCTAATAAGGTATATTTTGGTGTCTCGCAAATTATTCGATGGGTGAGGGGCATTTCGGCCTGTTCACACAGGTGGTTCGCCTCATTTTTTTGTGGTCATAACGAGTTCATGAAGGAATTCTACACGAACTGAAAATTACTAGGCCTATACTGAACGTTGCTTTGCAGGGATTATCACCACTTCTACCGGTACTCAATTTCTAGTCCTAAATTACCTATTACAGAATGAAGGAAACGGCGAAGCAGTATCAAGTGTGCCGTCAATGTTATGACTCGTTCGTTACTGGAATGTTCAAAAGTGTTACAATAATAATGGGTATGAACATTAGCAAATTAGAAACTGAACTTGTAAAATTTTACAATTTTCATTAATTTTATCCAACAGATTTGTCACCGAGATAAATCATAGACTGCTGAAATACAGCAAGACAAACATTAAGGCCTCAAAGCGAATGAATACTTTACACACCATGCGTTCAAAATTTTTTCCGAGCTTAAAAGAAGTCTTTACAAGTCTTCGACAGTTGTATTTTGCAAAATCGATTACGGAGAGCAAAAATGATTACTGTATCAAAAGTCTTGTACATGCATTGCGCGTGAAATAAAGCATTAAACATAATTTTAATCGTAAAAGCCGGTTGACAACTTGTATAACCTACTATAACCTAAACGGATGCAAGCACGAAATACTATGAGAAATAAAATCGTATTACACGGTAACTCATGTCACTTGAAGAACTTAAAACTTTTAAGCCACTTCTGCTTGTTGATACATACCTTTCAGTTATAAATAAAGTGCCTTTCCCAATTTCTCTGTTGTTAACATGTGCGATAGTCGCTGGCTGTTGGTGTCTTATGCCTTCCGTGGGAGGTGGGAAATTACTTAAGACAACCATTTCGAGAGTTCCAAAATCACGCACAAACGCAGATCAGTCTGGACATTCATAAACAAAACATCAATAACTGTGTACAAAACACTTCCAGCTTACAACTCCTCCCGCGTGCTGATTTTAAGAGCAGCTGTCAATTGTACCAATATACACATCGTGGAATCAGGCTTCAATACACGCGGAAAGGCTACAATTTAGCTATGTTATGTTGCCAGACCTGATCTCAAACAAATAACAAAATGTTAAGAGTGAGCAGTAGTATACAAGTATGTTGTTTACTGTGAAACATGTTATCCAGCGCCAGTTTTGATGGCACCTAGGGGTCATTATGCTTTTGTGTCCGCTCATCATAAGCCGATGTTTCAAACTGCTCGATGATAGTGAAAACATTCGCGCGGGAACCCGCATCTGCGCAGTGGATACTTGGATTCATTGATCGACTAGCGTGTGTCTACACACACTACGTCAGTAATCACGCCACCGCCAGGGGCTGGAAAGCGGGCGTGCGATTGGTTGGCTTGAAAGTTCCAAAATACGACAGATCCGTAGCTGTGTTGTGAGCACACTTTGTGCTTCGCGTGTGTGACATCAGCGCTGGAAAGACGCTACACCAAAACGTTCACTTCGTTGCTTATTGCGGTAAGTAACATCGTATTTTAATAACTTTTTGTCAGTTATTCGTCTACTTTTTCGTACATATTGTGTCTAACACATGGGCCGCATAGGTTAGAGTATGAAGTATAAACCGGTATGTCATGAAGACTTGACGTGATGACGTGATGAGATGTCATTGCAATTGATACTTCATAGCGTCTTATATCTTTGGAGTCGCATGTGACAATATACATGTGGGAGAACGTCAACGTACTTAGTTTCTTATGAACACAAGTAGCCGAAGCAAAAGAAAAGTCACTTGGATGTTAGTTAGTTAAATCATAAATATATAATGCTACTGCCGGCCGTTTTGTGTATTATAGTGCATGACAGATGCATTGTCGAGCGACTTGACGCAAAATGTGGTCCGTAAACCAGTCAACGAAGAAACTACTACTACTGTAAATTTTGCGCTCACGTTGAGGCAATTACTGTTCAATTTTACGCTGATTGCTTTCATTCGATTTACAAGTTACCTGTATTTATTTACGTTAATATCATTGGTTATGGAAGCCTAAACAAGAAAATTGTAGAGTCTTGATAGTGTATGAATATTGTGGTGTTTATTTGGTAACTTATTTTGAACGGGTTGATGTACACAGTGTATAAACAGAAAAAAGTTCTTGGACATATCTGTAATGCAATTAAAATATAGAACCGTATATGTTTCACATGTAAACTTGCTTATAACAACTCGGCAACAAGTCGCGTGTATTGTCCATATCAAACCGACGCCGGGAAGCTACTCAGTTTTTTTTAATTGAGAGCACTTGTTGTCCAAAACCTATTTTTGAAATATTAATTATTTAATATTGTAATGTTTTAAATAATCTAACCAGAACCGGTTGGAAAGAAGAGACGAAGCAAAGGCAAAATAAAGTTATCCAGAAACCTATAATGATTCAACTATTATTAACATAGTTCACAATGTGTATGTATTAGTTGTAGATTTTACATACTATACACAACAATAAATGTACTCTGTTTCAGGAAAACTGTCCACTAAACATTCACCTGCCTACTGCGATGATTACGTTTCTCGCTAATATATATTTTCAGTTTCCGCAATAGACGAGTATACTGACAGTGGCGGCTGTGAATACGTATTAATCAAAAGCGTAGAAGTCATTTAAATATTAAATTCTTGTAATGTGACGCTTCTTCCCAGGACCCACCTGATTACTTGTCATACCGCAACCCCCCCCCCCCCCCCCCCAATACATTGCGAAGATATTGCCAATAAATATCAGGTGTCTTGACAGAAACAGAAATATGATTGAAAAATGTGCTGTCAATTCATGCATATTGCTTGGTTGAGGATGTTATGAAAGTATGTCATTGAATCTTATTCCACAGATACTCTTGAGATGATAGTTAGGAACTAGGCAACCAATCAAACTGCAGGGTAGCATCTTCCATGATCTGCTGGAATGTACCATTTGATACCCTGGTCGTGATGAGTATTACAACAGGGTTTACCATTCTTGTCACACAATATCCTTCAAGAGTTACCAAATCAGCGTTGTTATCGTATTAAATACCTCCCAACACCAGGAGTTGCAGGATCATGAATCTCGAGAGCTGCTGATACCAGTGACATTTCATCTAGTTATCTATGAATTCTGTATGATGTAATCGTCACAAAGTAATAGGTAGATATGTCGCATAACACCAGAGAGAAGCACTTAATATCCCAGTTGATTCTAGCTCCGTATTAAATCACTACTTTCAATATTCTCATCTGTTAACGGGGCACGGAAGCTTGAAATCTCAACTCAGCTTCCAGGATTCTGTTCCCGAGGAAAAGTGGTTAGCAATGTGGTTAGAATGAAGGTATATGGCGTTACCTTGCTGAGGACATGCCTTGTTTGAATCCAGGGGTGCTTTTGGTCCCAAAACAACGATTAAAACCCTTTGTTGATCTTGCTGTCTTTACCTAAATTCACCAAATTGAGTCACATCGGTGATGAAGCACATTTCAACACCTACATACTAGCCTATGGCGAATGCTTTGGGCACAGAAGAAATGTGGAGTTTGTAATTCGCTGGCTTCATGTCTTCACTTTTCAGTGTTAGGGCATCTACAGAGATTCTGAGTGGCGATGCACTGCCTGTATATTAGCTCTATCCACACTTCTGCTGTTGCCATCCACTAATTAGAGCAATACTAGAATCGTTTGTTGGTTTAGCCCTGGGATAGTCCATGCCTTATTTTATTGACACAACGCAGCCCTAAACCCACCCCCTCAACACTCGTTCTGTGAACATTGCTCGATACGATATAGCTGCCATTCTAATAATTCACCATTTTGCAGTCTCCACCTGAAAAATTCCAGGTACGCGAGATATACCCAGTAGTCAGTATAAACTCACAGCATTTTCCATTTGTTGGAATAACTCTTTCTTTTCTGAATATAATTAGAATGGTGAAATTTTAACCACCATATTCTACAAGCAGCATTATTCAAGTGTAACGCTTTTCATTTCTGTCTATATGAGAGCAAAACTTGTCTACCGTTGTTGACGGCCGGAAAGTTACTAAAATATTCCTAGCTATTATGTCCTGGTAGATGGATTTACGATGGGTGTCAATAATAAATCGATCCGACCATTAGCCCGGAATATTGACCGCTTGGTCCAAGGTGCCATGCTACGGATTGCGCGGTCGCTACCTGTCGGAGGTCCGAGTCCTTCATCGGACATGGGTATGTTGTTGTCACTAGCATAAGTTGAAGTAGTTTGTACTTCTAGGGACCGATAACCTCAGCAGTTTGATCCCTTAGGTGTACATACGTTTGAACGTCTTTGGACTCGGAATATTTTAATAACATTTTCATCAGTTGCTGAAATGAAATGATCGTATGGTGATTTTTTTTTAACACCCACTCCGCTGTCGGGAATCATACCGGGAACACTTGCATGGCATTCAGCGGCGCTGTCAGTGAACTACGGAGGCTGACATCAGTTATGTATAGAATGAACTTATTGACATCGATTTTTCCCAGAAATGTGTGTTTCTGTGTGAGCTATACCTTGTATCAAATGATAAGTAGCAGAAGGAACTGTTACCATTCTGACTTGAAATCATGATACTTCATGGGCATGTGCAGAAGAAGAGGCTTGCCCAGGATAGACAGGCGTGGAGTGTGTATCAGACTTCGTACTGACGATATACCACTGCGTTTTATTGGAAGAACCCTTAAAACATGCAACAGAACTACAAAAGAAACTGCATACACTACGCTTGTCCGTCCATTTTTGGAGTATTGCTGCCCAGTGTGGGATCCTTATCAGGTGGGTTTGACGGAGGACATCGAAAGAGTCCAAAGAAGGGCAGCTCGTTTCGTATTGTCGCGTTACGGAAATGATACAGGATCTGGGATGGGAATCATTACAACAACGGCGCTTATCGCTGCGGCGTGGGCTACTTACGAAACTCCAATCGCCAACATTCTCCTCCGAATGCGTAAATATATTGTTGACTCCCACATACATAGGTAGAAATGATCAGCAGAATAAAATACGAGAAATCGGAACTCGAACGGAGAGATTCAGGTGTTCTTTCTTCCGCGCGCTATTCGAGAATGGAATGGGAGATAAATAGTATAATGGTGGTTCGATGAATCCTCTGCCAGGCACTTAAATGTGATTTGCAGAGTATCCATGTAGATGTACAACAGAGAAATTCCTACAGCAAAATTTTTCATATTTGGCAATCGAAAATGAATACTCTGGAGGTATGTCCCAACATGAATGAAACTACTCATAAATTGTACATGTAATTCAAAGGCTGGGTAAAAAAGTAATGCGCACTATTATTGACAGAGTTATGACACACATCTGCAATATAATGGTCCCCGTTATTTATGACCTGTTGTCCAATGGCCGGAACTCGTCGTATACCAACTGCGCATCTGTTTCTATTGATGGCCTGTATTGACCGTTCTGTGGTTTCAACAATGTCATTTCTGGTGTCGTGCCAGATTCCTCACAGTCGTTCTTTTACTTTGGCAAATAGATCGTAATCACAGGGACTCACGTCGGGTAATTATGGTGGATCTTGCCCGAGAGGTACTGACAGCAGAAGTGGTGTTGCACATACACAGGTAGGGGAAAAATGATCACATAGTATAGGAGAGAAATCAGAGCTCGCACAGAAAGACTGATGTTTTACTTTTTCTTGCGTGCTATTCGTGTGTGAGTAGTGGATAAATAATTTATGAAAAACTGTAAAATCCGCCTTGCAGGCCTCGAGAGCTCAAACAGTACTGACCGAGCGCCGTGCCCTCCGCTTGAAGGCTTCAACGGCTGCGGTATGGAGCACCACCACCTAGAGAGAAGGCCGCGGCGCTCTCGTGTGACGTCAGGCAGAGTAGGTTGTGCGCGCACAGCTGACTGGGTAGCCGCTGGGGCACGGCCCACTATGCCGAAGCAGCGAGCCAGTCAGCTATGCGCGCGCAACCTACTCTGCCTGACGTCACACGAGAGCGCCGCGGCCTTCTCTCTAGGTGGTATTGTATGGAGGGGGTCGTCGTCAGCGTTCAACAATTCCGGCCATTGAGTCTGTTTTCGTGATAGTAACCGCTACTTCTCACTCAGGTAGCTCTTCGTTTGGCCTCACAAGGGCTGAGTGAACCACGCTTACCAACAGTATGCGGCAGACCCTGTGCCAGACAGTTAAGATTGAATAGCACAGCAGCCATGTACATCAGTAGTTGCGGTTGCCCTACTAGTAAGTGACCTGGAGAATGTGATGGCCTGTGTAACGTAAGTAAGTAAGTCAGAATAGAATGGACAACCTGTGGTCTCATCTGAAATGATGTGGTGCTACTCATGTCTCTCCAGTGTTACCTTCGGGTAACCTCTGTTGGCACTCTTCACTTTGTTGCCATGTTAATGGATGTTTAACCAATAACAGTGAGCCAAAGAAGCTGCTATAGGCAGGTGTATGCAAACAGAGAAATGTGCAAACACTCGGAAGACGCCTATACTGTATAAGACAACAGATGTCTGGTGCAGACATTAGGTCGGTTACTGCTTCTATAGTGGCAGGTTACCTCCCTTTAAGTGAGTTTGAATGTGGTGTTATAGTCGACGCACGAAATATGGGTCACAGCATCTCCGAAGTAGAGATGGGATATGGATTTTCTAGTACGACCATTTCTCGAGTACACTATGAATATCGGGAAACTGGCAAAACATCAAATCTCTGATATCGGTGCTGCAGGAAATGATCCTGCAGGAACGGGTCCAGCGACCACTGAAGAGAATAGTTCAACGTGATAGAAGTGCAACCCTTCCACGAATTGCTGGATCATCAACAAGTGTCAGTGTGCGATAAAGTATGGGCTTTCGGAGCCAAAGTCACACTCGTGTACCCTTTCTGACTGCACGACATCAAGCTTTACCCCTTGCTTCGGCTCTTCAACACCTACATTGGGGTGTTGTTGACTGGAAACCTGTGTGCTCTGACGAGTCTCGTTTCCGATTGTATCGAGTGGATGGAGGTGTACAGATATTGAGAGAACCTCGTGAATCCAGGCAACTGTTCAAGCCGGTGGAGGCTCTGTAAGCTGTGGACATGTATAGTTGGAGTGATATGGGACACCCCCATACGTCTAGATACGATCCGACAGGAGAAACCTTCGCACGCATCATGGCCAGTCATGTCCATTGTACATTGCGACGGACTTGGACAATTCCAGCAGGACAGTGCGACATCCCACACGCTCGTAGTTGCTAGAGAGTGGCACCAGGGATAGTCTTGTGAGTTGAAACACCTCATCTGGCCACCAAACGCCCCAGTTATCCACATTATTGAGCATATGTTAGGGGCCTAACAACGTCCTGGTCAGAAGAAATCTCCACCCCTCGTATTCTTTCGGATCTATGGACAGCCCTGCAGGATGCAGGTGTCAGTTCCCTCCGCACTACTTCAGACATCAGTCGAGTCCATGCCACGTCGTGCGGCTCTTCTTTGTGCTTGTGGGGATGCTACACGATATTAGGCAGGTGTACTAATTTCCTTGTCCCTTTAGTGTGATATGAAAGTTTTTCGATAAATCCTCTGTCGACTAGACTTGCGCATAATAGTTCGCGATCGGGAGCCGCGAAGTACTTCGTTCTTTTAGTTCGTCCGCTCCCAGTGACGGCTGAGCGGCGTGGTCTGCGCTTACAGGCGGTGGGAGAAGTTCCCCTACCAAGCTGCTTCATGAGCTTGCTGCTTGAGCCGCTAACCGTATCACGCAAACCAAAAGAAACGGTTTGTGGATAATTTTTCGCGTTTAAGTTTAGAGTTATCTCGGCATTATGGAATTTATTAGTCAGATATTGCAGAGTGCAGAATACTTTAAAGGAGAAATTTTGTAGCACTGAACTATGTAATCTAGCAAGCAGACGCTAACCTCGAAATGGCTCTCATCAGCAGAAGGCAAACACGTGATTTTTAATTTTGTTTGCGACCTATCGCGAATGTTTTAGTTTGCGACCGGTAGCTCTCCTTTTAGTTCGCAGCTCGACCCCGAAGTAAGTCGCTCTTTTTAGTTCGTCCGCTCGTTTTGGCTTTTGCTACCGCTACTAAAACTACAGCTGAGCTGCATCTCAGCTCGAAATGACGGCAACTGGCAGAAGGGATTCTACGCGCTCTCGCGTCCTCTCGCTGTTACCCGCCAGTCTTCGGAAAAGGAGCGGACGAACTAAGAGGCGAGGGATCTGCGAACTAGTTCGCCTGTGGGAGCGCTCTTACGAACTAGTTCGTTCGCGGACTACACAAGACTACTGTCGACTATTTAAGAGTGAATTGCACTGTAGCCATGTAACTCAGCTGTGGTTGCCGTGCTGGTGGGCTACCTGGAGTACATGATGGCCTGGGCAACTAAGGAAATCAAAATAGAACCGGCCAGGGACGGATCCAGGACGGCCTGCTGGGGCAGGGAGGGGGGGGGGGGCGTTAAAGAATTCAAATCGTCAGCTAAGCTCTGGATCATTGGAAAGACTCTAGTACCGGCCACCCCTTTTTACCCCACGTCGAATCAAACAAATGTCTCACAGCTTTGAAGACTCAGAGGAGTGATAGCACGCTACGTTCGCATGAAATATTCGTGCAAATCCAGGGAAGGTTTAAACGGTGATAAAATTTGGAAAAGTTGTCCGGAAAAGAGGAAAAAACTGAAACCGATTTTTCCAGTGAGCTATCAATACCGTTCATCCGATTGCGATGAACTTTTCATCATTTGACGTTCAACGAAAGAGGAACGTTCTTATGAACTAAAAATTTGGGAAAGTTACGCGGAAAACTTGAAAATTCGCGAGAAACTGAAGGAGCTTTTTTCAAGTGGATATCAATAACATTCGTCCGATTGCGATAAAATTTTGCATATTTGACGTTCAAAACAAGAGTAACGTTCGTATGAAATAAAAATTTGCAAAATTTTCCCGGAAAATTGGATAATTCAGAAAAAAATAGAAACAGATTTTTCTATGAAATATCAAAACCATTTATGTGATTGCGATAAAATTTGGCACATTCGACGTTCAAAGCGAGAGTAAGGTTTGAGTGAAGTAAAAGTTTGGAATAGTTGGCCAGAAAATAGGAAAATTTGTGGAAAAGTAAAATAGCTCTTTTGTGTGGGATATCAATGTCATTCTTACGATTGCGATAAAATTTTGCACATTGACGTTGAAAGCAAGAGTACATATTAGAAATTGCGAAGCATTTCCAGGACGACTAGTCGGAAATAAAGTGGTGCGACTGATGTCTCCAGTGTTATCATTAGGTAGCACCACTGTTGGCACTCGTTTCTTTGTTGCCGTGTTAAGCGAAATCTGACCGACCAACAACCGTACTTTCAGTCCACTCTGCTAGAAACAGGCATCCGCACAAGGGGGGTGGGTAGCACGTAATCCTACACGGCATCAATGGTGCAGACGGTATTCACAGGCACAGGTGTGAATTTGCCGTTGTCCTGTATTCAAGGTGGATATACGTTGCCATAATAATGTCCCCGAATCATTTTCTGTCCCTCATACACTCCGTACCGAGCTCCAGAAAGGAAATATTCCATCACGCCGGCACCCCAAATCAAGTGGCAGTTCCAGCATTGATTAAAATCGGTGCAATCGCCGTAGTTCTCGGTCATTAACCCTTCCCGTCCCAGTTTTGCCATATGGCAACGTCATCTATCTGTTCCTCTAGGCCAAACCATTTATCCAGATATTTGTTTACGATGCAGGACTTCCCAAAATGCATTGTGACTAGGTTGTTTACCATCACGTCGAGGAAACACAGACTATTTGGTTACAGTGCATTGACAAATTATGTATTGTTTCCTGATGTCTAAGTTTAAGTACATACAGCAAGACTTACAAATTATTATATCAAGCTAACGGAAACAAAGTAATTTGAAAATTCCAATAATAAATTGTTGCCAAATGTCTAAATTATTGGTAAACAGTTCGAAAATGTTGTCAGTTACGATGAAGAATACACATCCTGCCCAAATGATGCCGTATGGAGTCATACCATATTTCCCTCCCAAAAGACAATTCTAACAAATATAAATTATTCCAATCATTATGTACAGAAATGTGCAAAGAAAAATTTTTGTTCATAACTTAATAAAATCTGGGGTTGAAAGGGTTAAGTGCAGGCCTGAAATTTGGTATTCTCGGTACAGTCTTGGCTCTATGGATCTCGGAATACTGAATTCTACATCTACATGGGATACTCTGTAAATCACATTTTAAGTCCTGGCAGAGGGTTCATCGAACCACCATTATACTATTTATCTCCCATTCCATTCTAGAATAGCGCGCGGGAAGAAAGAACACCTGAATCTCTCCGTTCGAGCTCTGATTTCTCGTATTTTATTCTGATGATCATTTCTACCAATGTAAGTGGGAGTCAACAATATATTTTTGCATTCGGAGGAGAATGTTGGCGATTGGAGTTTCGTAAGTAGCCCAAGCCGCAGCGATAAGCGCCGTTGTTGTAATTATTCCCATCCCAGATCCTGTATCATTTCCGTAAGCTGTCTCCCCCGTATAGTGACAATACGAAAAGGAGCTGCCCTTCTTTGGACTCTTTCGACGGCATTCGTCAAACCCACCTGATAAGGATCCCACACTGGGCAGCAATACTCCAAAAATGGACGGACAAGTATGTAGTTTCTTTTGTAGTTCTATTGCATGATTTAAGGGTTCTGCCAATAAAACGCAGTCTCTGGTTCGCCTTTCCCACGACATTATCTACGTGTTCTTTCCAATTTAAGTCTGAAGTAATAGTAATTCCTAGGTATTTTGTGGAGTATACGGCCTTCACTTTTCATTGATTTATCCTGTAAGCAAAGTTTAACGGATTTCTGTTCGTACTCATGTGGACGATTCCAAAAAGGAATGTAACATACGTCTAAATCCAACTACCATTCCGCGTTGAAAGAATTTTAATTGCCTTCGTGCTGTCGTAATCGCTTTGGTAACCTTTTCACATGGATCACTGGAATGAGAATTATAGCTCCGGCACTGTATCTCCTTTTTATACGTCTTGTACGTGGCACTACTGCCATATACTACCTCTGACAATAAAGTTATTTGAATAGTCCTGTAACATTAACGTAGGTGAACTATAGTTAGCTTAATGTCTTTCGAAATAGTCTCCTCTTTTAACTATGCACCGCTCAGCTCTGCAATAATATGTCCTGGAAACTTTGCAGAAAATCTTCCTTTGGGATTGTGCACAACAGCCTCGTCACGTTTCGTTGCATGTTAGGAGTATTGCCAAATCTCTTTCCTTTTAAAGCAATTTTAAGCTGATAAAAAGTAGTCTCCATGACTGAGATACGGCGAGTGTGGTGGATGGTCAAAGATTGCTTTATACTGCTATCGGTAAAAACTGATGAAGAATCCAACGAAAAGCAGCGTGTTTCGTCATAGGATCGATTAGTAAGCGTGAGTGCGCTACGGAGATTCTCAAGAAACTATTGTACAATCCGTTTAAGGAAAATCAGAGGTTTACTGAGAGCGTTCGTTCAAGGAAGAAGCGGGCAACGTATTACATCTTCGCTTATACATCTCGCGAAACGGACGTGACGAGAATATCAGACAAGTAAGAGTTCCTACCAAGTGTCACGCAACGGTAAAAGTGACGAAATATGGATGCATAATTTTGATCATCGTTTAAGTCTTATGTTCTTCGGCGTTCCGTCTGGAGCATCGTCTCCAGTATAAGACTCCTCGACAGTCCCCTATTGATGTCTCGTCTCCTGTTCAAGTAGATATGAGACTCTGCTATGTTGCTGATATGTGCTACCAGATCTGTGTCTTTTTGCGTCATTTGCATCACGATAATTTTGGAAAAATGGTATTGGGAAGCGGGTTATCAGGAGCTCGTGGAAGCTGAGGACGCTAGATTTTATTGCTCACATTCCACCAATGTTCCCCTTCCCCAGTGTTGCCAACCCGTCGGATTTATCCCATATCGTGGGACATTTTGTCAATTATCTTTCAGAAAGGGACAATAGTGTTTTTTCCACGTAAAGTGAGATGAATATGGGACATTTAATTGGGGCCGTCACAGGAGGAAATACTTGTACGTTAAGATGGGGTTCAAAAATGTCTGCCTAAGTGAAATTTGTTTAATGTTAAAATTACGGTGTTCTTTGTATAATATTCATATATGAATTGAATAGATAATAGATTGTTTTACAGTACAATGTGTTAACGTTGAATTAGCGCAAAGCCTGAAAACTGTTTTCAGGAAAAGAATTTGATACAGTATGGAGTGTTGCCTTGTATGGGAGTGAGACATGGACGATAAACAGTGTGGACAGGAAGAGGATAGAGGCTTTTGAAATATGGTGCTACAGAAGAAAGCTGAAGATTAGGTGGGTGGATCGCGTAACTAATGAGGAGGTATTGAACAGAATTGGGGAGAAAAGAAATTTTTGGCATACCTTGACTAAAAGAAGGGATAGATTGGTATGACACATTCTTAGACATCAAGGAATTGTGAATTTTGCATTGGAGGGAAGTGTGTGGGGTAAAAATCGCAGAGGAATACCAAGAAATGGATACAGTAAGCAGATTCAGACAGACGTAGGTTGCCGTTCTTATGTGGAGATGAAGAGGCTTGCTGAGGTTAGGGTATTGTGGAGAGCCGCATCAAACCAGTCTCCGGACTGAAGACCACAACAAAAACAACAACAACAACAAGTAATTCTAAAAAAATAAAATAAAAAATCTACTTCTTTACAAATTGTGTATACAGTGGGACCTTTCTTAATGAGCATAATTCGCCTGAGATGCGAAAAACTCGTTAACCAAACAACTGCCGGATATCACGTAAAAATAGGAATTGTGTACCATTCCGCGAAATAATTTAAAAATTCCTACGTCCAACAGTTTAAAAGAAATCTGAAGCAAAAGAAAGAAGATAAAATTGGTTTCCTTTGAGATAAAGTTGTTTTGTTATACTTCGTGATGTGGGTCGCCAGATTATATTTTTACTTGGAAGTCGGTCGCATATTCGAAAAGGTTGAAAAACACTCTGTAGAACAGCTGCTAATGGTGGGGTTGAAGATGCTTATGGTGAAGTGCTTACTGCCTATCAACTTTGCTCTCAGACAGGAATTTTCACTCACTTGCTGATCTGCTGTCCCAGGACCCTAAAGGTGAACTACTTATCTCGGCAGTTGTTTCGTCCCCTAACTGACATCGTCATTAAATGAAAAATGGACAGTGGAAAATTTACGAAATAGATAGGTAGTAACTAATAAATATTTAGTATATACCGCAGATGTTAGATGTCACGTGTTTTCTAGAATTCACTCACGATATGAGTTACTTTACATGTAGCCGCTTTGCTGCAGGACAATCAAATGATACTGGAAAATTACATAAAAGCACCTGGGAGGTAAACGAGATTTCGTGCAGGTCCTAGAGAAAGCGAGAGTGGTTGACCGAGAGAATTTTACGAAACCAGGAAGAGGGCCAAACTAGCGAGCTCACCTCGTTACAATTAGTGAGGTCACGCTACCGGTCATCCGTGGTACCAGCGGCAGCAACCTGCTTGGTCCCTACAAGCTCCCAGGCGGCAATCGTGCAGTCCGACGCGGACGGTCCTCACACAAGGTGACCAGCTGCAAGTCTTCTCACAAAACGGCGGTAACTTCCGCAGTAGACTGCTCGCGCGGGGAATGCTTCCGAGATCTATATCCGAATGCGGCTGTTGCGTGGCTGTGGGTCCTGTTTGTAAACTCGGGCACTGCACCGCAGTATGCGCCCGTTATTGTAAGTGGTTCCCAGTAGAAACATGACAGGCAGTGGGAGGGTACCGCTATTGTAGCTTTACCATTGTAGGCGGCGCGGTCTCTTGCTTACAGAGATTGAGACACCTATTTGTTAGACAATTCTGAGAACGATGACGAACTGGTACGCCTCCACTGCGGCGTGGCTTCACCTTTGCAACCCAACCTAATGGCCACGATATGTTTGGAATTTGTAATTTTGAACAATTTGTACCTTAACCAAATGGTTTACGTAGAAATTACACTACCCTGTCCATTTTATGGTCGCCCATGTCAGTAGTCCTTTTGTGATACTAGTTGGTTGGGGAATAATACAATGATACAGTGGCATAAATTAATAGATTTAATTCGATCACATGGTAATTAATTATCCGTCCAGTTTGAGATTAGTGTCAATTATTTCCAAGTTTTGTAAGCTACTCGAACCAGTGGTTGGAATTACATAATTAATTTTATTTGACGGTCTTTATAATGGGAGCTGGAGATGGGCAATGTATACGGAAAAGATCGATTTTTCAGATCATTCTAGATCGAACCTCCATGCATCGTTTCTGCAAAATATCGAAACTAAAAGGCGTGTCCAGAAAATAAGTTCCGTTTCAATTTGTCTCCGCTGCAGCGCTGCGATTGCAATTCCCCACATGCGCTGTAGCAGACGATGTGTATCAAGGAAAAGAACGTGCGCCATTTGGAGATCGCTGTCAGTTACGTACGCTTTTTTGTGCTTGTTTGAAATGTCGGCGTTGATTTAAAATTCCGCCGCCTGTGAAATCAGGTCGGTGATTCGGTTTCTGAATGCAAGGAAAGTGAAACCAAGTGAAATTTATCGGCAAATTTTCTATGTTTACGGACCAAATGCGATGAGTGATTCGATGGTGACAAGATGGCTCCGACAGTTCAATGGCGGGCGTAGTGATGTGCACGATGAACAACGAAGTGAGCGTCCACCTTTGGTTACAGAAGAACTGATTCATGCGATTGATGACAAGATCCAGAGGAAAACCGTAGGTTTACAATTAGTGCTCTCGCTATGGACTTCCCCCAAATTTCACTGTTTCCAACTGGTTGAAGACACAGGCGGTAGATTTCTATGAAGAAGGTATACAAAACCTGGTGCCACGGTATGACAAATGCCTGCAAAATTTCGGCAGTTATGTGGAAAAGTAATTAAAGAGTTGCAGAATTTCGTACAATAAAAATTTCTTCTGTATCTGTGTACAATTTCATTTTATTATCAAACGGAACATACTTTCTGGACGCGCCTCGTAAAAAGACCGATTCGCCGATACCGAACTACGAAAAACTGAATCGAAATAGGTAATTAATATTTGCATCGTATCTCTAAACGAGATACAAAACAGACCATTTAACATATTTAAACAATTGATATGTACTTTCGTTTGTCATGGGTAATTAGAAAACGACCGTATAAGGTAACAATCTTATGGAGTGATGTGGCTGAAGGCAGGAAATCGATATGTGGATGGCGACCCAAGAACTGCACTCGATTCTCTCTGATTACCGCGTGAGATGGTGCAGCTGTTAACATACTGGACTCTCGCATTCGGAAGGACGGTGGTTCAAATCCGCCCTCCGATTTACGTTTTCCGTAATTTCCTTAAATCGCTACAGACGAATGCTGGGATTTTTCCTCCGATTTCCTTCCCCTTCTTATCGAAAACAATCCGAGCTTGTGCACCGTCTCTTATGAACATGCATCCAAGGGGATGTTAAATCTTAACAAAGGTCTCAGTTCGTACTTATAGATAAAACATAATTGAGTGGGATGGAAGTGATATGTTGCGGTCCCCCAAGGAAGTGTCATGGCCTCTCTCTGCTGCTCCTAATTTATATAAGTTGTTTAGGAGACAGTAAAGTCACCAGACTAGAAGATTTTATCAATTGTAAAAGTGATCCAACCCAGATATCCGTTTGGTGCAAAAAGTGCAATTGACCCTAAATAAAGAAAAGTGTGATTTCATCCGCATCTCAAGGCTGACGATTCAACTAATTACCTTGCAGTTAGAACAGCCATACTCAACCTTTTTCCTCCTCGGGCCAAATTCTCGAAAGTTTTATTTCAAGTGGGCCACAACATTATAACACGACAAAATAATACTGTGAAATAACTACATCCATTTTTTATCATCAAAATCTATTTTAATTTATAATTTTAATAGAAGAGTACATTGCTTTTAGAAATATAGTTGAACGTATTGTTAATTGATATTTTAGGATTTGTGCACTAGTTCTTTTGACAAATCGTAATTGATTTCAGAGAAATATATGTAAGAACTTAAAGAATTTGAGTGCCCATCTGAAACTTGCTGCAACCTTTGGACAGCCATTTCCAAGCAGTTACGTTTTTGTTAAATGTCTTTGTTCGTAACGACCCACATGACAAAGGCAAAACAATGTATTGACTTGTCACACATGAGCTTAAATCCTGCAAAAATCATCCGCCCACCGGACTTAATCTCCGCCCATCAGCGGCGAGGAACTGAAACCAGTGCCATCTAGGTGACACTGGGTCATCCAATGTCAGTGACGGGTTACAGAAAAACTACAGTTCGTAATGCACTGTTTAAGTTTTCGAGTATAGTATTTTTACAGATACTGTCTTTATAAGATGAAATCATATCTTCAATGTAACGGTACTAGCAATATGTCACAACTGAATCGCACGGTATTATTGTCAATTTAAATCTGACTTTTTATGGGCCATCATGTGAGCGCACAGAAAAAGGAGTCATAAAAACTCTGCGTGAAGGTTTTAGTTGTTTTATTTTCTTAACTAATATTCAAATCCTTTCTGCAATGTCTGTAAATTACGTAAATTAAAGGATTTTAGAGAGGGAAAACTGTCCAAATTTCTTTATTGACGCGGACTTTTAAGAAGCAAAAGCTGCAATTTGAAACTTTTCAGCACAGTTACGCACAGTGTCGAATAATTTATTTTTACCTTGCCCCTATGGAGTGTTTATTTTCGTAGTGATAGTGCACTGGCGGTGTTTTGATATTTCCGGTTGAATTGCATATTAAGCACAGTGCTTTCAAAAAATGTTCAAATGTTTGCAGAACTTATGGGACTTAACTACGGGGTTATCAGTCCCTAAGCTTACAAACTACTTATGAACTAGCTAATCCTAAAGACGGCACAAATATCCATGCCCGAGGGGGGATTCGAACCCCCGACCGTAGTGGCCGTGCAGACCGTGACTGGAGCGCCTCAGTCCCCTCGGCCAACGCGGCCGACAGTGCTTTCCCAACACACTCTACAAACAAATACGAATCTTCCTAGTAAGCATAAAAAATGGCACACTCACATCCGAACCTTTTTTGCTCATGCTGAACGCTCGCAAGACTGATTGAGAGTGTGACACTAGATAGGATTCAGAACGGATACTTCAGCGTTGCGAAAATGACGCTATTGCGAGCGCTGTTCGAGCTGCCACAGCCGCCACAGAAGGGGCAAAGCACCGGGGCAGCGAGGGGCACGCAAACACTTGATGGGGCCTGCCTGCTTCACAACAAACGACGTGCGTCGTGGAGAACGTGCTGCTTAAAGTCAGGGCACTGCCTTCGTAGATTTCGCTGCACGCATCTCGCCCATTTTTATCAGCCGGTCATTAGAGATATTTATTGGGAAATTTTGAATACTGGGCGACTAGCTTGCCGGACCACTCAGGAAAGCTCGGCCCGCAGGTTGAGTACCGCTGAGTTAGGATTACGAAAAATTGGAAAGACCACATATGTAACATAGTGTGGAAGGCGATTGACTGCGCTTTGTTGACAGAAGGTGCAACAAATCCACTAAAAAGACTGTCTACACTACCCTCGTGCGTCTTCTGCTCTACTATTGTTGCGCGGGTATTTGATCCTAACCAGACGGAGGATGTAGAAAAAAGTTTTGTATAATCGCAACATAGGGGAAAGGGTTTCATGAAAATGACGCAGGAGTTGGGATGGCAATCATTAAAACAAAGGCACTTATTGTTGCGCCAATATCAGTTTACAAATTTCAATCACTAATTTGATCCTCCAAATGCGAGACTATTTTGTTGACCCCACCTACGTAGGGAGGAATGATCGTGATAATAAAATAAGAGAAATCATAACTCGAACGGAATTGTTTAGGTGTACGTTTTTCGCGAGGCTGTCGCAGAGTGAAACGGTAGAGAAATAGTCTGAAAACTGCAGCGAACGCTCGATCTGGTGTTTCTTGCCATTACGGAGACTCAGCAGGTGCTCACCACCTTGGACCCTAGATACTAGCAGACCGGCCATGCCCTCATTTTCGTGACTCACACGTACTGTTGTGAAATTTCCAGGGATTTAAAATCAAGGAAATATTCCCAGGGAATATTGCCGGCAATATCCCTAAAATTCATAAATTCCCAGGAATTTATGACTAATTAGTCAGTTAGCCCAATAAAAATTAATAGGTTTAAGGCACTAATTATGTAGTTAAATCAAATACAAAACCTGAAATATATTTTAAGAAAAATTATAATTAAATAAATTTCATGGCAATTTATAATTTTAAAAATGGAATCGCTCAAATTAATGGGTCAGTATTGTAATTGTGGTATTAAAACAAAACACGAACACTGTTATATGTTGAAAAAAGAATTATAATTGAACAAAAAGTACAGTAAAAAAGCCAGAATGCAAAATGTTATAAAAATCATAACTACTAAAAAGCAAAAGGTTTATTACAGTAACTTTTTATAATCACAATATAGGGCAAACAGTTTCATGAAAATTACGCACTCGTAATGTCCATTAAATCCTCATCTTCTACATTTCCAACTCCAAAAAAAGTCGTCATTATCGTTACAGTCGATGTCGTCATCTTCTTCAGTCTCAAGGACGTCTTCTTCCTGTCCTCCTGCTTCCTTTGGGTTGACTTCGCTTGCTTTCTTGTTTCTTTCAAATTATATTTTGGAGATGGAGCATTCGTAAGTTTCCAGTTGTATGAAAGAAATGCCACTTATGCTGCTCGCTCAGAAGAAAGACGGTTTCTTTTCTTCGAATGCAACCAAGAAAACGTACTAAATGTATGCTCTTTGGCAACTGGAGTTACTGGTGCCCCCAATATTCTTATGGCTACATGTGCCAAGTTGCAAGTACTTCTGTCGTCCATCCCTTCTCAAAAATAACTTTCTTGGCTGCGCGGGAGTAGCCGAGCGGTCTGGAGTGCCACGTTACGGATCGCGTGGCCTCCTGCGTCGGAAGTTCGAATCCTCCCTCAGGCATGGATGTGTGTGTTGCCGTTAATATAGTTTAAGTAGTTTGTAAGCCTAGAGACTGATGACCAACGTAGTTTGGCCCCATAGGAATTACAAACATTTTAACATTTTTTTGAAACTTTCTGGAGAATAAACCTTCCTTGTCTCGTAGTCAGCTAAACTTTCTCTTACTTTCAAGACATTTAAACCCATATGCTGAGCACAATCACAAACAAAACCTATAGTGTTTCGTAGTTCCGTAGGGTTGAGCATCCTTCCCTGCCCTTTAGGATCCAGCATAAATATCTTTTCTCTCGATGAACTCCGAGACTGTCTTTTCTTTGGATTTTTGAATGGGTGTTTTGGTAAGTTTGTGGGGTTTCAACTTGCCAGGAAATTGTAGCCCTAGCAAATATTTTAAATTATTTTTTTCCACCATACTTAAAGTAAATGATGTAATGTGTGGAATTTGCAAGAAAATTAATGCAGAGAATGATAAAATGTATGAATTTCCTTAGTTAACCTAGTTATAAGGTTCTTTGAGTGTTAATAAGTGTTAAAAATTTCAAAATCTAAAAATTTTCGTAAATTCCCATTTTTTTGTATTCTCCCCGAGCCAAAAGAAATATTTCCGGCATATTCCCATTTTATAAATTCCTCCCTTCTTGGAATATTTCCGGCCTATGATTATGCAGAGAAAGGGAATAATTTTAAATTTCACGTGCAAGTGTTATCAGCTGAAAACAGTGACATTTCTTTGAAACTGTTATAAGTTGTTTATACCCGGTTGATGTTTGCTATCAGTCACGCGGTTTCATGTTTCAGCCACGCCACATATACCCTCTATTCGGCACGCCCAGTCTATTATTATAGTATCTATGGTGGGAACTCACCACCAGAGCAGAAAACGACGTGTCCCACCGCTTACTCGAGTAGCTGCTGCACTATAGAACAGTTGAATGTTGCAGGCGGGAGGCTGTGCCAACGCGATACGTCAGTGGAACAGCTGCACGGCCTGGCAAGGCGGTCGCTTATCGACGCTGGAACGAATATCGTAAACCGATCCGTGGGGTATTTGGATAAGAATGTTGCGTGGGAGTCTCATCAACAAACCCGCCCAAACATTCGGATGTCGTGATGTACGGGAACCAATGAAAATAAATCCTGATCGCCCGACGCTAATTTGAAACTCGCTTACCGTGAATTCGTGTGTAGCGTGTGGACTACTACGCCAGCTTGTAATTCCGTGCCACCCGGGGAGTAGCCGAGCGGTCTGGAGCGCCACGTTGCGAATCTCGCGGCCTCCTGCGTTGGAGGTTCGAATCCTCCCTCGGGCATGGATGTTTGAGTCGTCTTTAGTATAAGGTAGTTCATAAGTAGTTTGTAAGTTTAGGGACTGATGACCCCGCAGTTAAGTCCCTTACGCTTGAACTTTTTTTTTTGGTGATTCCGAAGGCGTGTTCTTTTTGACCTAGTTCAAGTCGCAGGATGCACGCTGCACATACGTCTGCATTCTACGTTAAGTACTCTACAAATCACGCTGAAGTGTATGACACAGGGTTCATTGAAGAGGTTTTATGATGCTTGTCTATAGTTCCATTTTCTAAAGCGCGCGGCAAATATAAACACCTAATTTTTTACAATCTGATCTGATTTATTTGATTACGACGACATGTCTAAGCGAAAGAAATCTCGTCGCAACCAATAAGGCGTTTCCTTTAATGATTTCCATCCCAACTCGTGCATCGTTTGCGTAACACTCTTTTCCCTAATCGCGATAATACTACACGAGCCGCTCTTCTCTGAACTTTCTCTATATCCACCGTTACTCCCACTTTGTAGGGATCTACATCTTCATACATACATCGCACACCACCCAAAGGTGCGTGGCGGAGGGTACTCAGTACCACTAGAAGTTACTTGCTTTCCTGTTCCACTCCCATATTGAACGAAGAAAAAATGAATGCTTGTATGCATCCGTTCGAGCCCTAATCTCTCTGATCTTATCTTTGTGGTCTTTACATGAAATGTAGGTTGGTGGCAGTAAAACCTTTCTGCAGTTTCATAATGCGCAGAATATGATGTACAAGTGTAGTGTGGGCAGTTTCTTTAGTAGAACTGTTGCATCTTCTGAGTATTCTGCCAATAAAACGTAGCCTTTGGTTCGCCTTCCGTAAGATATTTTCTATTTGTTCTCTCCAATTAAAGTTGTTCATAATTCTTATACGTAGATATTTAGTTGAATTTATGGCCTGATTTATAGTGTAAATGAAGTTTAACGGATTTCTTTTATCGGTCATATGGATGACTTCACACTTCTCACTGTTTAGGGTCAATTGCAAATTTTGCTGCCCTCACTCTCTCTTTGCCGCTCATCTTAATGAATTATACACCAAAACCTTCCTCATGAATCACACTGACCATTTGGAAAAAATACCTTCTGTAGTTTTTGAGACAGACGCAGCCGGACGACTTTGATTTATGAGGCGCGTCCAGAAAGTAAGTTCCGTTTGGATATATAAAACGAACGGGTACAGATACAGAAAAAAATATTGATTGTACAAAAATCTACAACTATTAAACTACTTTTCTACATAGCTTCCGAAATTTTGTAGGCAATTGTCATACCATGGCGAAAGGTTTTGTGTGCCTTTTTCATAGTTTGTTGCGTCCTGTGTATTCAACCATGTGGTAACATATTCTTTCAGCTCGTCATCATCGTTGAAATGTTGACCACCAAGGACAGATTTTAGGTGTAAGAAGAGGATTACTGTCAAACGATTTTTTTTTTTCACGATAATGCCTTGACCTCACACACCGAATGTGACCAAACAATTCTTACGGAAATTTCAATGGGACCTGTTTGATCATCCTCCATACAGCTCGGACCTCTCTCCTAGCGACTTTCATCTCTTCGTACACCTAAAATATGTCCTTGGTTGTCAACGATAAAGAGCTGTTACCACATGGTTGAATACATAGGAGGCAACCTTCTGTGAAGGAAGCATGCAAAAACTTGTGGCACGCTATGACAAGTGCCTACAAAATTTCGGCAGTTATGTGGAAAAGTAGTTTAAGAGTATCTGTGTACAATTTCATTTTATTACCAAACGGAACTTACTTTCTGGACGCGCCTCGTACAATATGTATTGAGTTAGACGATATTGGTGATAGTTCTAATATTACAAAATTTCTTATGTTTGCTAGACAATCGACGTTACGCTGACAAAAATTCCGTCCCCACTGTCACATACTTGCATGTCAAATATTTCACGTAATTTTCACATTACATACGCTTCATAAATACAACAGACTATTCGTTCTGAAGTGTACTATTCTTTCGCCAGCTCTCAAATTTCTATGAAGATAAAGTTGTGAACTGGCCTTCCAGTTTAAGCTTGCAGTCTTGTTAGATCACCCAAGGCGCTCTCTTTATTGGTGGTGGACGCCGCGGACAGAAACACAGAATAAATATTACGAAACGGGCGCCGACTTTGTAAACAGGCTGATCGTGCCTGCCTGTTGTTCTCCGTCAAATGCCACACGAGATTCCCACCGAGGTCGGGCATCTGTGCGCTTCGACGGCCGTCGTCCATCTCCTACAATACATCTACGCGCGAAATGCATTCCTGTGTAACGTCTTAAAGAAATCGCCACGCGCCTGCGCAAAGGTGGTAAGAAAGAAGACACCGCAAGGACGCGAAATTTAGAAGCAGGTATCCCTGGAGTGTTGAATCACTTAACAAAAACAAGTCTCCCGGTCCAGATTCTATACCAGTTAGGTCCCTTTCAGAGTTGTTGTTGCTATGGTCTTCAGTCCGGAGACTGGTTTGATGCAGCTCTCCACCCTACTCTATCCTGAGCAAGCCTCTTCATCTACTCATAAGAACGGCAACCCACTTCCACTTGAATCAGCTTACTATACGCGTCTCTTGGTCTCCCTATGCGATTTTTACCCCACAAACTTCCCTCCAATGCTAAATTTACGATTCCTCGATGTCTAAGAATGTGTCCTACCAAGCGATCCCTTCTTTTAGTCAGGGTATGCCAAAAATTCCTTTTATCACCAATTCTGTTAAGTACCTCTTCATTAGTTATGCGATCTACCCACGTAATCTTTAGCAGTCTTCTGTAGCACCACATTTCAAAAGCTTCTATTCTCTTCCTGTCCACACTGTTTATCATCCATGTTTCATTCCCGTACAAGGCGACACTCCACACAAATGCCTTCAGAAAAAGACTTCCTTACAGTTAAATTAATATTCGATGTTAGCAAATTTCTCTTTTCAAAAATGCTTTTCTTCCCATTGCCATTCTGCATTTTATATCCTCTGTACTGCGACCATCGCATGTTATTTTACTACCCAAGTAACAAAACTCATCTGCCACCTTCATTGTTTCGTTACCTAATCTAATTCCTTCAGCATCACCTGATTTTCAGAGTATGCTCATGCAATAGCCCCATACCTATCAAACACAACCGGTCGCTCAGTGAAAGATCTGTGCTCAAAGACTGGAAAGATGGACAGAATACTTCAATATTCAAGACAGGCAACAGGAGTGATACCAAAAATTAGAGGCCTACATCACTGATGTCGGGTATGCTGCAGGATTTTAGAACATAAACTTTCCTCGGATATTTTGAATTACCTCGAAGAGAACGACTTATTGACCCATACTGAACATGGATTCAGGAAGTATCGTTTTTGTGAAACACAGATACTTCTTTACTCACATAGATGAGTGCTATTGACAAGAGATCACAAATCGATTCCATATTTCTAGATTCGTGCAAGGCTTTCGACACTTTATCTCACAATCGCGTTCTAATCAAACTGCGATCTTATGGAATATCGCCACTGTTGTTCCATTGGATTTGCAATTTCCTCTCCGAAAGGACACAGTACGTTGTAATTGACGGTAAGTCATCAGTAGAACAGAAGTGATATCTGGCGTTTCCCAGGGAAGTGTTATAGAGCCCCTAGTGTTCGTTATTTTTATGAACGATTTAGGAGACAATGTTCACGGATGACGCGGTCATTTATCGAAATATGGAACGCAAATACTCTTAGGAATATCGATATATTCTGTGACTTCTGAACGTCAGCAAAAATGTTCAAATGTTTGTAGAGCTTATGGGAGTTAACTAGGGGGTCATCAGTTCCTAAACTTACAAACTACTTATGAACTATTTTATACTAAAGACCGCACGAACATCCATGCCCGAGGGGGGATTCGAACTTCAGCATACAAGTGAAAATGCGTTTATTGTTTCATAATACGATCTTTGTACGATCAATGTATGACATCGTGTAATATTGACATTAAATGTATCAGTTATTATACCTCTGAGCCCGCGCGCGCGCGTTTGTGTGTGTGTGTGTGTGTGTGTGTGTGTGTGTGTGTGTGTGTGTGTTGTCCTTAGTGTAAGTTATTTTAAGTAGTTATAAAATCATACATTCATCACATAGTATGATTGTGTGTAATGTTTCTGAGTGTTGTACGATTTAGTTCCTATTTCTTAAAGTACCTTCTAAATTGTTGCCGTGGCAGTAGTTGTTTCTCTAATAAATCAACACATCTTATCGCATTTAGTGTATACAGCCGACTGCCACACAGACTCCACTCGATGGTAAGGCAGAGGTGATATCGGGCGTTCCACAGGGTAGTGTTATTGGTCCTCTGCTATTCCTTGTTTACATAAACGATTTAGGGGAAAATCTAAGTAGCTCTCTTAGGTTGTTTGCAGATGACGCCGTCATTTACCGTCTAGTAAAATCATCTGAAGATCAAAACCAACTGCAGAACGATCTGAATAAGATATCAGTATGGTGTAAAAATTGGCAATTGACTCTAAATAATGAGAAGTGTGAAGTCGTCCACATGAGTACGAAAAGAAATCCGTTAAACTTTGTTTACAACATAAATCAATCAAATGTGAAGGCCGTAAACTCCACAAAATACCTAGGAATCACTGTTACTTCAGACTTAAACTGGAAAGAACACGTAGATAATATCGTGGGAAAGGCGAACCAGAGACTGCGTTTTATTGGCAAAACCCTTAAAAGATGCAACAGAACTACTAAAGAAACTGCATACACTGCGCTTGTCCGTCCATTTTTGGAGTATTGCAGCCCAGTGTGGGATCCTTATCAGGTGGGTTTGACGGAGGACATCGAAAGAGTGCAAAGAAGGGCAGCTCGTTTCGTATTGTCACGATACAGGGGAGACAGCGTTACGGAAATGATACAGGATCTGGGGTGGGAATCATTACAACAACGACGCTTATCGCTGCGGCGTGGGCTACTTGCGAAACTCCAATCGCCAATATTCTCCTCCGAATGCGAAAATATATTGTTGACTCCCACTTACTTAGGTAGAAATGATCATCAGAATAAAATTCGAGAAATCAGAGCTCCAACAGAGAGATACAGGTGTTCATTCTTCCCACGCGCTATTCGAGAATGGAATGGGAGATAAATAGCATAATTGTGGTTCGATGAACCCTCTGCCAGGCACTTAAATGTGATTTGCCGAGTATCCCATGTAGATGTAGATAGATGTAGATGTAAAGCCGCCACTCACCTCTTTTAGGGGTCTCGGAGACAGTTTGTGAGGAGAGCATGTACGACCTCAGGAAAGAGGATGGAGGTGGTGTGTTGGTCGGTCGGAAGAGGCGGCGCGCGTTTGCCTGGCACTGCGTGGGCGCCGGTAGGTTTCCGGGCGCGCGCGTCAGACGCGGGGGCGCCGCCTCCCACCCCCTCCTCCCCCCACCACGCCCACCTCGCCAGGGTCGCGCCAGTCTGTGTAACACCTGGTGCGAGGACGCCGCCGTCACACGCGGCTTCTACTCAACACAGTGAACGCGACCGCCATCTGTGGACCCAGGCAGTCGTAGCGACGTCTGGTAGCTCGTATTTAGGAATGTCACAGTCCTAAGGTGCGTCCACTCGATGCCTTTTTTCCCGTTTAATTTCACGTATGCGCTAACGTTTCCAGTGGCGTAATTACCCACGCGCATTTGTGCGTGTGTAATTTCTTGAAAATCGGAACATTTCTTAAATTGTTTTGTTTGTCGGATACGGTGTGAATTTCTTTCGCCATTCAGCAGATGAGATGTAGTTCGATGTACGAACGATGGCAGAGCTGTGAGAGTAACGAAAAAATGTGTATCCGTTACTAAAGGAGTACTCCTTACAAACGTATCGTTACTCGTTACTCTCGTTTACCACAGACTCGTACAAATACGACCGCTAAACTATCTCCGAAACAGTGAAAAAATGTTAACTGGTACTGTTGGTACTACTTTAATATTTAAATTTGCCACACCGCTACCGTATGCCTGCTTTTGGTGTCAATTATAGTACTTTTTTGGAATAATTTATACTGCAGCAGTCACTTTTTACCAATATTTTTATTAGAACGACGCGTTTCGGCAGCACGCTGCCATCATCGGGTGCATTTTACCGTTACTGGTTCATTATTGTTTTATTATGTTTTGTGTTGTGGGTGCCAGTGAGGTTAGCTCTACAAACATTTCAACATTTTTTTGCCAGTTCCAAAAACTGATGAGCAACGAGATTTGCAACGGTTGAGGAAATAAAAACTGCATTGTTGGAAATACTCTCGGCTGTACCAAAAAGTGCTTATGGGAAGTGCTTCGAGGATTGGAAGAAGCGTTGACGCAAGTGTATTGGATCTAAGAGGGATTACATCGAAAGGAAAGACATGAATATTTATGATTTTCCTCTGTGATCCTTTATTTCCATAATTTCTTCATCGATGTATATATCGAACAGTTCCATCGCCCCGTTACGTGTTTGTTCAACTTATGTCACTAGATACCTAGTCCGAAAAGAACCGCCCAGACTTCCGCCAACAGGCTGTCGGAGAAATTGATCAAATTCTTCACGGGTTTCCAGTCGGATCATTCTGTCATCTGAACACAATATTTCTGCGGTCCAGCTCAACTGGCCGCCATCATCAGGTGAGGAAGCTAAGCCGCTCTCGCCGTGACTGAGTAAAACTGTAAAACGAAAGTACGAAGGCGCAGTGGCGTAACTAGGACTTGGCTTTGGGGGGGGGGGGGGGTAGATCTTCTTGCTGAGCAAAATTTTAGTCAGCTTCCAGGCAGACTACCATCTACCACTCCCGTTGAAGAAATTAATTCACTCCCTTCCAATGAAAGCTTATGGTAAAACATCGCAAGTTTCAAATCTTTACCTTTACCAGATTGCTGTTATACGATTTCATTCTCTCTCTCTCTCTCTCTCTCTCTCTCTCTCTCTCTCTCTCTCTTCTATTTTTTTTCGGGTGCTGGGGGTGGGGGGGTTTCTATCCCCCTCATCCCCCCTCCCCCATAGTTACGCCACTGCGAAGGCGCATGCCCTAAGTACAGAGGGCGTGAGTTTGCTCGTAGCAGCTGACCCCTGGCGCGAGAGAAGTTGTAGCGCCTCCAGTGGTGGGTAATGTCAGAAACGATATGTCGTTATGGACTGTCATTCGTTGCTATTTGATGCAGATGCCGATGTTTCTATAGGTCTGATAACACAGGATTCTACGATTTACTCAGAAAATAAACACCAAAATGGCTATACAGACAGGCAGATTAGACAGGCTTTTGAGTTCGGACCGCCATGTGAACCAGCTGAAGACACTTCCATGCCGGCCGCGGTGGCCGAAGGGACCGAGGCGCTTCACTCACGGTCTGCACGGCCACTACGGTCGGGTGTTCGAATCCCCCCTCGGGCATGGATATTTGTGCCGTCCTTAGTTGTAGGTAGTTCATAAGTAGTTTGTAAGTTTAGGGACTGATGAGCCCGTAGTTAAGTCCCTTAAGCTTAACAAACATTTGAACATTTTTGACACTTCAATTACTGTTGCTTTCCTTCCTTATGCTGGTAAGGTGTCTGCCAAGATAGGAAGGATTTTGAAGAAACACACAAAATAAAGTGTATTTTTCGTCCACCAGCTAAGACTAGAGCACTTATTTTGCATATGCAGTTTCGGTATTCGTCGAAGAACACAGTGAGAGTCTTTGTTTTGGAGTTCGCCTGGGGAAGAATAGTTGCCTGTAAGGATTGTGAATCTCCTATAGAGCAGTGTTTTTTCAACGTTTTCGGAAATGCGAAAAAAAAAAAAAATGTTTGTTTGTATAGTCTACGCGACTTAACTACGGGGTCATCTGTCCCTAAACTTACAAACTACTTAAGAACTACTTACGAACTAGGACGGCACAAATATCCATGCCCGAGGGGGCATTCGAACCCCCGACCGTAGTGGCCGTGCAGACCGTGACTGGAGCGCCTCAGTCCCCTCGGCCACCGCGGCCGGCTCCCTCCTCCCTTCCAACCTCACGAACAATAACTATATTTTCTCAAAGGAAACAAATGTAATAGTCTTTCTTTTCTTCGTCGTTTTTTTTAATTGTTTGACGAAGTTTTTGTTCTTTTCGGAAAGAAACGTATCCCATTTTTACACGATTACCGATAGCAAAAAATATTTTCCTTAAAGAGTTCAAATGTTTATAGAGGGACTAAACTACTGGGTCATCAGTTCCTAAACTTACAAACTACTTATGAACTACCTTATACTAAAGACGGCACAAACATCCATGCCCGAGGGGGGAGGGGATTCGAACCCCCGACCGCAGCGGTCGTGCAGCCCGTAACTACGCGCCTCAGACCGCTCGGCCACTGCGGCCGGCCTTTTCCTTAAAGAGTGTTTCAGGCAAGACTCAGAAGCCAATTACGCTCATTAAGAAAGGTCACATTGCTTTTTTTTAAAAATTTTCAGAAGCTGTACCATGTTATCTATGAACTTTACAATTCATAATGAATGTTGCACAGGAAACTCCGTAATATTAACAGTAAATAAATTTCATCTAGGCATACGTTTTTGTATTACTGAAGCTTTAGTTATTTTTTGGTAAAGTGCTTCTACCTGTAACGGCGACCCCATTACCTACTTGGGGGTGTTGAAAACACTGCTATTGAGAAACCACGTGCCGGCCGCGGAGGCCGAGGGGACTGAGGCGCGCCAGTCACGGTCTGCACGACCACTACGGTCGGGGGTTCGAATCCCCCCTCGGGCATGGATATTTGTGCCGTCCTTAGTATTAGCTAGTTGATAAGTACTTTGTAAGTTTAGGGACTGATGACCCCGTAGTTAAGTCCCATAGACTCTACAAACATCTGAACATCAGAAACCACGTAACCAAACAACTGTGGTGTGGATGCAGGAAGGGACGAGCGACCGATTGCGTCGTGCTCGTGACGTGATGAAAGGCGCATTGTGCGCACGCCAGTGATAGGTCGCCCCACATAAATTCCCATCTGTTGCGCAACAAGCTGTAACCGCGCCTACCGTTCCACGTCGTTTGCTGCAGAGTGAACTGCCGCGAGGTGGCCATTGATGTGTCTACCACTTAGTCGACGCCGCTTGCGCCGGTAATGGTGCGATGAACGCCGAACATGGACACCCTAAATGGAGCGATATTGGTTTTCCCAACGAATACTGGTCCTGCGTGCACCACCACGATCTTCGGAATAGAGGTTGGAGACACCATGGCCGCGCTGGAGTTGCCGAGCGGTCTAAGGCGCCTCGCTGCGGAGCGCGCGGTTGCTCGCCGTGGGAGGTTCGAGTCGTCCCTGAGGCATGGGTGTGTGTGTGTGTGTTGTCCTTAGGTTACTTTACCTAGGTTTAAGTAGTTTGTAAGCTACGGACTGATGACCACGCAGTTTGGTCCGATAGATTTACAAACATTTGAACATTTGAGGCACCATGGTGAGAGACTATGAAACTGCTGCCTTAAGCATCGCCATACTGGCCCAGCACTCGCTATTATGGTTTGGATTGGTGGTGTATTTCAATACCTCTCCCCTCTCCTCAGTATGCATTGTCTGTACACTAGTCAGCCAGTTACATCTCTAAAGTTTGAAATAAATCGCATTTTGCGACCAGTTATGGCTTCACTGTACTAGGTTTAGACGGAATACGAAAGTGCGGCGAATGAAAATTTGTGCCCAGCCGGGATTCGAACTCGGGATCTCCTGCTTACAAGGCAGACGCGTTGACCACTCCGTCACCGAAGACACAGTGACCAGCCCGACTGCAGAGGACCCTTCCCGCCACACCAGAAACTCCATTCGCCACGCTGTCTCTTTCCTATTTCCACAGCCTATAGAAAAGGGACAGCTTGGCGAATGGAGTTTTGGGTGTGGCGGGAGACGTGCATGGAAGAGTCCTCTGCAGTCGGGCTGGTCACTGTGTCGTCGGTGGCGGAGTGGTCAACGCGTCTGTCTAGTAAGCAGGAGATCCTAGGTTCGAATCCCGGCTGGGCACAAATTTTCATTCGCCGCACTTTGGTATTCCGTCTAAACCTAGTCTAAACCTAGTATAACTGATCGCAAATTGCGATTTATTTTAGTCATTGAACGCTGTAACGTCGTCAAAAATATATAATTACATCTCTAAAGCTTGGGCTGTTGTGTTCCCATACACATTGCAACAGGACAATACGCGACATCACTTGGCATGCATTGTTCAAGATGTTTTCGTCACACATCGTCTTGCATTGATACCACCCTGCCTGTTGACCTCATGTCTCGCCTGTCAAGAGCCTCTGGTCGATTACTGAGGAACAACTTGAGGGGAGCCAACACGCGCTGCTACACCAGATCAACTTGGGCAACAGGTGGAAACACCAGGGACTGCTGTACCCCAGCAGCACATCCAGAGCTGAGAAGTGTAGCAGCGCTTCTAGCCACCATCGGCGGCAACCAGTGATCTCTATACTACCTATATTACTGGTTCATGATCTTTTTCGTTTTTAGACCCAGAATCTTCTTTGAAAATTTTTCGCGACCGTCTATAACCACAGCAGCTGTCATAATACAGCAATAAATACCGATACCAAATTTATATTTAACGTGAAAGTCAAGATTTAAAAAAAAATAATAATAAAAAAAAAAAAAAACGTAGAAGGGAACTTCATTAAAGAAGATAAATAAGAGTTTTGTCCAATACGAATTTTGTTTCACATAAGTTAAATGGTAAATTCAATAAGCTCTTGCTGTTAATCATACGTGCTATATATGGATTGAGGTTTGCTAGTTTCAGGCAAAGATCGTTTTACACGCAAAGTTTGTTTCTATATTAATAATAAAGTTAGAAAACGCGGTCTAAAGCACCTCGCTGCGGAGCGCGCGGTTGCTCGCCGTGAAGGTCCTCCCTTTATTGTGATTCAAAATGGGATAATGTTTCAGCCTTTTGAGGAATTCTTGGGAAGTGACTCCTAAAACAGGCAACAATTTTAAGTAGTAGTCTTGCATAAACAAACTATTTGTATAGTGTTTAACGTAAAAAATACCAGTTCGTAAAAATCTGAGTGTTAAAATATTAATCCGTAATTATTATCATCTCTATCTCTATATGTAAAAGGAAGTGCCCAAACCATTGAAAATAGGAACTTGAAATTTGTGGAGGGTGTGGATCTTACTCTGTAGGCGTCATTTAAGAAGCGATTTTTCGATATTCCGTCCGTAAGGGGGTGAAATAGGGGATGAATCGTTTTTTGAAAATACGTAGCTATTTAGGCAATTTTCAAGCTAGAACTACAAAATTTCGGATTTTAATTCAGGGTTCGAATTTAAAAGATACGTGTTTCGGCAAATAAGGGGGTAAAATAACTGACGCAAAAAATGATTTTCAAAAATATGTTGCTGTTCACTCAAATTTTAAGCTACAACTACGCAACTTCGGATATGGAATCTTGGTCAGGATTAAAAATCCATGATTATTAGTATTTTTGGAAATTCAACAAGTAAGAGGATTAAATAGAGGATCAAAAATTCGTTTTGAAAACACGTTGCTATGTATACAATTTTGAAGCTAGAGCCGCAAAAATTGATATTTGTATAGTTGGTTAGACGTTAAAAAATACGTGTTTCGGTATTTTTGGAAATTCAAACATCAATGGGGTTAAATTGGAGAGGGTATGTTTTTCGGAAAACTGTTGCTATTTAGGCAATTTTGAAGTTAGCACTACAAATTTTCGGATTTGCATTCGGGGTTCGAATTTAAAAGACGTATTTTTGGAAATTCGACCAATAAGGGTGTGAAATACGACATGCAAAAATTGATTTTCAAAAATATGGTGCTGTTAACTCAAATTTCAAGCTATAACTACGAAACTTAAGATATGGATTCTTCATCAGGATTAAAAAGAAACAACTGGTGCAGACCAACCAGCCTACGCATGCGAAGTAGCGGGGGTTCAGCTAGTTTTAAATAAAAAGGCGATATAACATAATTGTTACTGTTCTTCACTGAGTGTAAAATAACATAATGAAAGTAATAAAACTTACGAAAGACACTTTTTGTCAGTCCGTAAGATATTTTATTTTGATGTTTTAAAGTCGTCTGGCGACCCACCTGAGGAGATCCCGCTACATACAGATTGGGAACCACTGACCTAGAGGTCAAACTTCAGCTGTCTGAGCGAGACTGTCATACATGTTCATATTTTGTTCTCGCCCAATTAAAAACGGCTTCTACGAAATATTACTAGAACATGAAAAGAAAATGCGTTTTAATTCCGTTCCTTGACAAGCCTATAGCATTTGCATAAAGTTCAAAACAAAAACCGAGATAGCAATTCCTTGTCACGTACAAACCGAGAGAAATTGGTTCGCCTGTTTCCAACATGGCGGGCAATGCAAAATCACGTACAAAACGTATGTTTGTGCTGGCACGCTGCAGTTATGTGCTCAGAGACCGGAGTTAAAACCCAGGTTGTATTGGCGGCGCCACTGAATACTAATTTCGCCATCTTCCTCGCTTCGGATGGCCTGAATTTTCCTTCATATATTTTTTGTACACGTGTTATCTCCCAAGTAATGTTGGCTGTGATACCTCCCGCCCTGCGTAGTGTTGTGTTTTTGAATAGCCAGCAGAGTATAAACAACGCTTACCATATCTTGGTATGGTAGTGAACGATATACTTTGTTGTTGCACGTGTGTCCGTTTCCCTGCTGCATAGTGCCGTTGTGATACCGCAGCAGTAACTCAAAGTTCACTGCAGACTTATGATTTTATGTCGCCATTAAAAAAACTTACGATGACGTGAATGCAGATAAGCGAGACAGAGGAAGGGCATTCAGTAAACTGTGTATGGGGGCTGTATTGTGGACCGGAGACGTGCATTATTTCGAAGTCAGTAAGTGTGAGCCGTCTTACACTGATGTGCGGGGTTTGTTGGTAGCGGCGTAATTCAGCTATAGATATTGCAAACAACTCTCTGAAACTATAAAGTTCGTTGGCGGAAGTCATCTCACGACCATCCATATATTTTGACTCTTTTTTAACCTCCCTAGCCATAAAGTTGTACGATCTAGTCAAAATAGACTATTTCATTGTTGTTGTATGTAAAGTGCTTTGGCACGATTTAGAGGTATTTTAGTGCCGCTCAGTCTGCAATCTTTATTGTAGAAAATAACACAGCAGTTTGGAAACTTGCGGAAGAAGACCCATGTGTAACACACCATCAGCCGGAATACTTCAGCCGAGCAGTCTAAAGTGTGCCGCTGCGGAGCGCGCGGTTGCTCGCCGTGGAAGTTCGAGTCCTCCCAGGGACATGGGTGTGTGTGTGTTTGTCCGTAGGTTAGTTTACCTAGGTTCAAGTAGTTTGTAAGCTACGCACTGATGACCACGCAGTTTGGTCCGAAATATTTACAAACATTTGAACGGAATACTTCGACCGAGCGAGGTTAACACTCGGGGCTCGCTTTCGGGAGGACTGCGGTTCAAATCCGACTCCAGCCATTCAGATTTAGGATGTCCGTGTTTTTCCTAAATCGCTCCAGACGAATGTTGAGATGATTCCTTTGTCAGGACACGGACATATTCTTCCCAATACCTCATTTAAAAAATCCGAGCTTGAGCTCCGACCACACTTTCCACAGGAAGTTAAAACCTACTCCCTTCCTTATTGAATACTTTTTGGGCCTATGTGCTTCCACACTACGTCATTCTCGACGCCCATATATATTGTAATTAATGGTGTTTTTTGTAGACACTACCTTCCTCGGTGGTTGAATAGCTGATTTATTGATCATTTTGGTGTGAAAACGTTCAGTATTGATAAGAAAGCAGCGCATGTGGATCTCATTCCACCCTATAAAACATAAAGTCGTGAATGAATGTCTGGGGGAATCCAGGTTCCGTCGCCTAATTGCAAAGGTTTTCCCTATCCTTCGCACCTGCAGGCACCTTTGCTGAACGAAGTGTGAGAGGTGGGTATCTGTTACTTGTAGGTGACTGTAATGGATCTGTGTGTAGTGCACTGTAGTGTCGGGTTTGTGTTGGATATAACAGGAGAAGGGAGAGGGTGAAATACTGTACATATACATAGCATCCTCCTTTCGAATGCCATCAAAAGGGACGCCGAACGAGATGTCCAATTCGACGAACAGATCATCGTCAACAGTGGTACAAGCTTATAAATGGAGTTTTCCGTCACTTTTTTGTAGAACACTTCCATATTTAAGATTGAAAACAAACTGTTTCTGTTCTGCTAATTTTTTGTTTATTTACAAATTAGTTTTCGGCTATTAGGCCGTCATCAGGTAAACTGTTGACAGGCGTCGACAAAGACGCCATTGCTTAGGTTCTCAAAGATGGTAAACACACAAAATACTCGTTCTTTGCATATGACATTTGTTGGAATTGCAAAAAATCATATGTTGCCATGTAGACATGTTTGCGTAATCAGTGGCCCCCCTTATCATTTTTACAGTGTAATTTGCAAGTGAACGAGGTGACACATTACTTACCAAATATTACTGGATTGAAAACTATGTTAACATTATTGAGAGTGTAGCATGTGTTGAGATTGTCACTTAAGGTGTACATTAAATACATTTTCTACACTGAGTTTACAATTTACTTATTTGACAGCATCTGACAAGGTTCACATATTTAAATTACATTTCATATTGCTGTACGGGGTGTTATAGGTATTGTTTTGATCTTAAAGTCTAAAAGTAAACAAGGTAAGAATGGGGACTGCATGTGTGATATTAATATGGTCTGTTCAAATGTTTGTAGAGCTTATGGGACTTAACTACGGGGTCATCAGTCCCTAAACTTACAAAGTACTTACGACCGTAGTGGCCGTGCAGACTGTGACTGGAGCGCCTCAGTCCCCTCGGCCACCGCGAACGATGGCAGTAAAAATTTTTTCACGGTTTTGGAGACAGTGTAGTGGCCGTATTTCTAGAATGCCGGTGGCGTAGTTGTAACACACTGGATTCGTATTCGGAAGGATGGTGGTTCAAATCCACCTCAGGCCATCCAGATTTAGATTTTCCGTGATTTCCCTAAATCACTCCAGGCAAATGCAGACACCGAGGGAGGTAGTCCTACCTCGCTAACAGTAAACAAAGGGTGTCAGTACAAGGGAGTAGTTGTTTTTTTTATGGGACTTAACTACGGGGTCATCTGTCCCTAAACGTACAAACTACTTATGAACTACTTACGAACTAGGACGGCACAAATATTCATACCCGAGGGGGGATTCTAACCCCCGACCGTATTGGCCGTGCTGACCGTGACTGAAACGCCTCAGTCCCCTCGGCCACCGCGGCCGGAAGGATGGTCTGTGGCAGGTAGCTGTTTTGATTACGTTATATGAAGCTGAACAGTGGGGATGGTCAATTAGCACTAGCTGGGGATTTTTGCCTAATAAGCCGAAGACTAGTTTGTATAAATAAATAAAAAAATTAGTAGAACAGAAACAGTTTGTTTGCTTTCGACCTTAAAAAGGGTGACATGGGCTTACTCATAGCATAGAACACAGGGGCAGAGTCCCTGGTCACCAGTCTATGCACCAATGTGCTGGATTAAATTCCAAACCTCTCAGGAGTGTCCCGTGGTCTCCCGGCGTATCATCTCCCGTTGGTTTCTACATTGGTCATCCCTGTCAGGGAACAAATTGCGGGCCATTAAACCTGTGCCTGATCTTTGGTCAACGTCATCTCGACCCTCCTGGCTTCGTATTGGCCACTGTCGTTATAGCCACCAGTATTTACAACGTGGTGATCCTGCTCCCTTAGTTGAGCACTGTGATGAACCTTTTACTGTTTACCACCTTTTAGTCCAATGACCGTTTTTTAATCGTCTCCGTCATGATCTTTGTTTACCATTTGAAATGTCTGATATTTTAGCTGATGATCCGCATTCTGCTGACAGAGTTTTACTATTTATACATCGTGCAAATATGGCGAAAGCCATTTAAGTTCTAACCCCGGTTTGGTTTTACTATGGGCAGTGTTGGGCGCTAATGTCCACAGCAGTTGAGCGCCCTAAAACCACAAAAAATAAATAAATAAATAAATAAATAAATAAAATAAAAATAAAAATAAATTAAAGCGTCCCATGGAGTGATGGCATGTGGAACTGTTGTGATATGTCTGTCACATGGGGACGTTATGCTCGGCGAGAGGAGTAGGCTGTGTGCAGGAAGTCAGGCACTTAAGTGTGATTTGCTGAGTATCCCATGTAGATGTAGATGAAGCAAGTTTCTCCGTCGCCCTTCCCCTACCAAATCGAGCTCGATACCCACATCCATTACAGTCACGTACGCTTAAGATAGATCGTTATTTTTTGTTATTCATATTAATCTTTTTATTCTCCACTAAGTGTTTGACACCCGGCTCAAACAAGAGTCACGGTTCTAGTCACTCAATTATCAGACAGGCTGATAGCGCGGGAAATGGGAATAAAAGGGAGGGGCTTACAGTTCCGGCTTATGCCTTACAACGAAGAGAAACCTTCCGAAAACCTTAGTCGGAACCCGTGGATTGAACCATATGGATTTTATTTCTGAGACGTTGTCCTTCGTAGACAATGGTTTTCCAGTACAAAAATAATTATCGGGACAGTGTAATTGCCGGGCGGTCTAAAGTCTCATGCTACGGACTGAGCGGGCGTTTCCGCCGGAGGTTCGAGTCTTCCCTCGGGCAAGGGTGTGTGTGTGTGTGTGTGTGTGTGTGTGTGTGTGTGTGTGTGTTCTCTTCAGTGTAAGTTAGCTTAAGTAGTTTGTTAAGTTTAGGGACTGATGACCGTATCAGTTCGGTCTAATAGGTTTACAAACTTTTGATTTGAACATCGACAGCGTAATTGCAGTCCCGTAAAACGAAAAATGGACGCCCGACTTACTCGCAGAACGAGTACTCGCGGAGGTCAGTTCCATCAAATTATAGCGGGTTGGCCTCTCCCAGGAGGATCAGCCTTCAGGAGCACGGCGTCCAGTTTGTCGAGGATAGACACTTCCACACGCAGCTCTCATTCTTAGCGAAGGAAAAGTTCCTGCGGGCGCGAAGGACAGCCAACTGACCAGTTAGGCGGCTGAACCTGTTCTCCGGGGTCTTCCAGCCATCCATCCCATATGCCATATGACTTTACGTCACGAGATACTGTGAAGAGATTTAAAATTTAATCCACGATGTTGGCACCATATTGGTGATCACGAAGTTTACACCACCACTCCTCCTGTTCCATCTGCTGTGAGGGAGAACTTGTCATCGGCATGCATTGTACCCGGACGGGCACCCTTCCAAATACTGACGACGCCCGACGGTGTTTAACTTCGGCTATATGCCGGGACACTATCTTACATCGAATGAACGGCGGGTTTGTTCCTGTTTCGAACCGATTCGGAGAAGAAAGAAGTAAGTCATCGTCGCAATTCGATAATCTCGACTTGTAGAATAGGAAATACCTAGTCTTATTTGCTGGTTGCTGAAACGTGCCGCGGCGGAGCGGCCGAGCGCATTGAGGCGCTATGTTCCGATGCGCGAGGCCGTTCCCCGTCGGGGGTGGAAATCCCCCCTCGAGCATGGATGTTTGTGTCATCTTTAGTATAAGGTAGTTCATAAATAGTGTCAGATACAGCAAAGGAGCAATTGAACGGAATGGACAGTGTGCTGAAAAGTGCATATAAGATGAACATTAACAAGAGCAAAACTAGGGTAATGGAGTGCAGTGTAAGAAAATCAGGCGATGCTGAAGGAATTAGATTAGGAAACGAAACAATAAAGGAGGTACACGAGTTTTGTTACTTTGGCAGTACAGAGGATATAAAATGCATAATGGCAATGGGTAGAAAAGCGTTCTTGAAAAAGAGAAATTTGTTAACATCGAATATTGATTTAAGCCTAAGGAAGTTCTTTCTGAAGGCATTTGTATGGAGTGTTGCCTTGTATGGGAGTGAGACATGGACGATAAACAGTGCGGACAGGAAGAGGATTGAGGCTTTTGAAATGAGGTGCCACAGAAGAATGCTGAAGATTAGGTGGGTGGATCGCGTAACTAATGAGGAGGTACTGAACAGAATTGGGGAGAAAAGAAACTTTTGGCATACCTTGACCAAAAGAAGGGATAGATTGGTAGGGCACATTTTTAGACATCAAGGAATTGTGAATTTAGTGTTGGAGGGGAGTGTGTGGGGTAAAAACCGCAGAGGAAGACCAAGAGATGGATACAGTAAGCAGATTCAGACAGATGTAGGTTGCCGTTCTTATGTGCAGATGAAGAGGCTTGCTCATGATAGGGTATTATGGAGAGCTGCATCAAACCAGTCTCCGGATTGGAGACGACCACAACAACAACAACAAGTAGTTTGTAAGTTTAGGGAGTAAAGACCCCGCAGTTAAGTCCCTTAAGCCTCACAAATATTTGAACATTTTTGCTGAAACGTACCTTGTTTTCTGAAAACGGTCTCTGATAAGTGGTGTGTGAAGACACGGAGGGGCTTAAAGTCACCTCTCAAAGCGTTACACAACAGCTGACCGACCGAAATGACGCACAAAGACGTCCGTCAAAATAGCTTTACTATCTAGCTGCAGTCAGCTTCGAAGCATTTGGAACTTTGGCACTGTTCCACATGTCTGACCTCTTTGCTGAAAGTACGTACGAAAGCTCATGAGAAGAGCTAAATGCACAAAGTGATAGAAAACAATTTTTGTTTATACAGTTGTACATAAACTCTGGGAACACTTTTAATTATTTATTGTACAAGAACCAAACATTGTAAAGATATCATACATATGTCATTTGAAGAGAGAGAAACCCTGAAAGGTTTTTTTTTTTTTTTTTTTTTTTTTTTTTTAGAAGTGGACGTCACAGTGTGAGTGAAGGGATGTGGAGTGCGTTCGAGAGACATAAGGAGGCCAAAGAAATCGGTGCGTCGTGCATCCCGTGAACTTAAAATGGCTGCAGTGACTGTGGGAAGTCCTGTGACAGAAGCTGTGTACGAAACCATTCAAATTGGAGCTAGTGCAGAAGCTCAGTGACACCGACAGGGACAAGCGTATAGATTTTTTTTTCGCAGTTGCAACAATTGGATGAGAATAAGGTTGGCATTGTTGATCGCGACGAAACCACTTTTCACACTCATGGGAAGGCATAATTGTCGAATCTGGGGTAGAAAGCAGCCACCCGAATGCATTGAATTTGGGAGTGTTTTCCCAACGGTTGTTTTTTGTGCCTTGTCACGTCGCAAACTTTACGGACCATTCTTCTTCGCCGAATCAGTGTCACTGGATATTCCTACCTGGACGTGTTGCAGCCTCTTGAGTGTGCTTCCCGGTACACCACTGTGCCATGAGTGTTGCCTGCCGAAAGGGGCCGCTCCATGGCCGTTATAGCACCTGAACTCGCCATGTTTGCGACTAGCGCCGACTATGGGCAAATCATCAAACTACGTTGTGGCGGTATACATGAAAAACATAATGTAGTGGCGTAACGCTAGCGCCACTCACCAGAAGTGGGAACACAGGAGCATGAAGGCGGTGGAGAGCAAAGACCTTGTAAAAATAACCAGACTCCCTGAGGGCGCTGCTGTCGCGGGATAATCTGAACCTTCGCCCGGCCGCCATGGTAGTGGCAAGCGTCACATAAATACCAATGTTGTTACCAGGTAAACCGTATAATTATAGCTACTGCGGGATATATACACAATTGATAGCCACGTCTGTATTGTTTGAGTATTGCAGTGTACATGAAGCACAATGGTGAAGAGCTGCTCAGCGTTTAAATGCATAAATCAATTTTAGAAAGGAATGAAAAGATCGAACACTGTCTTCCCATTTATATTTCTCAGGAATACAAGTAGCCCTACTACTTGTGTTCAGAGATAGTTACTCTTGCTTAACAGACTGTTACTCAAGACAATATAGGATTGAATTAAATAAATAACAGGCTTTTATAATACTGGTAGCTCTTAAAAATGAGCTACTTTAGGCACTACTGGTGGACATGAAGTTCAAAAAGTTTCATTTTGTGATTGTGTAAAATAACTATTGGGGTCACGAAATTAGTTGCTTCACTGCAGTTCGAATTTTTGTTTATGAAATTAATATTAGCAACTTGTAATGCAGAATTTAAAGGTAATCTTTTTTACATATAGGTATAACAACTGAAGGGGGTTTGCATAACTACGTATAGTTCCATATATGAATGACACATAGCCACAGTAGGTGCACATTGTGAAGTTGAACCCTGTGATGATAGTTGCTGACATTTGAGCAGTTCACTCTGCTGTAAGGTATTTGGCTTTCAGCATTAAAAATGCTCATTTTCTTGCTAGATACCCTAATGCTAATGTTAGATGCCTTAGTTAAGAAAAAGTTATGGCATACTTCGTGTTCTTAAAAGAATTTGGTGGTGGCTGGTTGCTGCATTCACAACGTAAGAAGGTATTTTTCAGTTATGTATCTGATGGTATATTTCACTTTCACTATCGATTTTTAACATTGGCTGTCTCAGTCAGCCCTGTTTGATTTTTTGATGTTATGAAATATTTAAATATTGGAGAATACAGCATTAAAGCAAAGACGTAAAGTGTGAAACACTTCCGAAATTAATGTTTGTACAAAAGTTTTACAATCGTAGAATATTCTGAGAAAGTGCGAAAAAAAATCGTTTCTGACGATACATTCCGTTCTTATGCTGCACTTAGATCGCTAAAAAACTACATGTTATAGTTCGGTTTCGTTAGGAAGAGGAAACACTGTTGGCTAATTATAACGTATGTGTAATAAATTTACACAAAACCGATAGTTGCTGTATGTTCAAGGAGTCTGAAGCTGTTTTGTAGTTACATATTCCAATTAGACATAGTTTTCGCGACTTAACTCAAATGAATACTCTCTCCAATCAAAAGAATCTTACGCACATTTAAAGTTGGTGCGGAAGTTTGCCACTACAATGGCCGCCGAGACGCTCTTCAATTTGTCCGCTGTTCCCAAACGGCCGCTAACGCGATTGTGGGGCTTGCTGGAGAGCCGCTAGCCTATCGCACAACGGCGCCTGTGCCTCCACACCGAAATCGTGTACAGAGCGCCAACTACAACAAGACTGCAAAAACGCCGCTCACTTCTGAGATGTGCCATGAGCGCATTCGAGAAACGCAGGATGCAAAAGCAAATTGTCGAGTACTCTCGAGACGTTGTGGACAGTGCTGCGCTCTCTGAAGGCTTAGCGAAACTACTCTGCAAGAAAGCACTGACACAGTAGTCACAATCGTTATCTTCCGTACGTGCAAGTTGTAAGTTTTACTTTTTACACTTTGTTGACAAGTACACGGCTTTGTTTTATAGTATTGATTCAGTCACGGTCTGCACGGCCACTACGGTCGGGGGTTCGAATCCCCCCTCGGGCATGGATATTTGTGCCGTCCTTAGTTGTAGGTAGTTCATAAGTAGTTTGTAAGTTTAGGGACTGATGACCCCGTAGTTAACTCCCTTAAGCTTAACAAACATTTGAACATTTTTTTTATAGTACTGAACTATTATTATTGTTAGTAATAGTAGTAGTAGTAGTAGTAGTAGTACAATGTTCCGCAGAACACAAAAGTCACACGACTATTAATAAAACACCTGTTTCACACAAAACGAAAACTTTATTCCTACTTCATACAAGTATGCATTTCGCGTGTATTACTCAAATGAGAGAGAGATGCTAAAACATATTACACCTAAAATCTCGTTTCATACATTTACTTATTGTAGAAAAAAAGTCGACAGAACTTAACGGTATCGTCAGTTTATGCTTCCGTGATTATGGTTTCTGCTTAAACCTCTGGTACTTTCTCTACACAGCTGCCACAATTTACAACTGCAGTATCTACTGTTGATTGTTCTATCCTCATTCTGTCCAAAATTTTGGTTAGTGTTAATTTTAACGCATGTTGTATGCTGTCATAGCTAAATTAAAAATTAAAGTTTTCCATAATGGCGGACTGTTTCCTGAAGTTTCCATTTTTTTTACCGGTTTTCTTTTTCATATAGTATGAATGGATAATGTACATAAAACCTTGGGTATTTTATCTGAGTTTCATTATTAGAAAAATGCGCTTCTATATTCGTCGACGTATGTGTTGGTTTGCTGCATATATTATTTGTGAAATTTTTATATGTCTTATCATGCCTGTTGCACTTTTTCTACATTACGGGGCTTAAAAAAAGACATGTTGCAATAGACGTTATTCCATTCTCCGTACTGCCTGCTGGATGACTTTCTTTTTCATGTATCCGTATTTGAATCAAAACCACAGCAAGCGTTGCCTGAAGCTCAAACAAGCGCAGCGCGTGCTGCCCCAGTCAACCGCTGCGCCGCTTCTCGCGAGCTTCTCGAGAACTGTTCGAGCGCCGGCAGCTCGAGAAAGTCTCGGGGCGCTCGAGTCGCCGCGCCTCGCACTACCTTCCCTACAGTGGGTACGTTCCCACTTGTATGAAGTGAAGTATAAGGTCAACACTTTCAGTACGCATAAAAGAAATTCATCAAATGGTCTACTCGAATACTGGTAAAGTACTGTAGTACATAATGTGGCAATAGATAGCATGTCACGTTGACTACCAATTCAAATTAGCGCTAATTATTAATGATAAACTAACCTCAAGGTAACTGCGAGTTTTGTGCTGGAGTGATTGGTCTCGCCACTCAGTTGCAGGAATCGCTTTTTCAGTTAGTTGAAGATAAATGACAGGAGATATTGAAACTGATTTTGGGTGAATCTAAAATGTTCTTCAAACTTGTCCACATCGTCGAGCAAATGTTTTTTTTTATTACGATGTTGTACGCTCCTTCTTCTTCACGATGTAAAGACATTTGTCTCACTGCTTTTCGTTTCCTGAGAACTATCTCGAATAATAAGTAGTCTTCCTCCTCTTCCATGTACTTCCGTAGTCCCAAAACGAAAAGCTTTTTACACCGACCACTGCGCTGGACGTTGGTCCACGGCTGTCCTCGCTACTACTGCCATGTGACAGTGACCCACGCCTAGCAAACTGTTCCTCGCAGCGAGCTCAACTCGAGCGCCGTCAGTAAACAGCACAATGCGTCTCTCGCCTAGGACAAACGGTAGCACCCAACGCCTTCCAACAAACTGCAAAATTAAATTCAAACCCGTCCAAAACTTTATCTCGCTTACACCCCTACAAAAAATGTAAAGGGGAAAAGTTTGTCGCTTACTACATTTCGGATGATGATGTTCTGCGTCAGACGTGAGTTGTTAATTTATTACTTCACTATAAACATATAGTCTGAAGACAATTATAAAATTGTTTTGGTGTGCGAAACATAGTTTCGGAGATATGGCGTGATAAATGTGGAGTAACGCGAAAAAACAAATTTCCTCTAAATCTTAAATGTTTATTTTTTTCAATGGGAAAATTTTTTAGTTTAATTAAAAAAGATGTGTCAGAAGGTAGTTCTCGGATCACTCTATGATATTCAGTTGCCAAATCATAAAAAAAAACGCGACTTTAATTTTTTTACTTTTCTGACGCGCCCCGTCACATAGCTAGGAAAACGTTTTCTCGCAGCGACCTGTGGTCCGTAGCAGGCAGGCAACCCCGTTGCGATCAGTTACCGCATCTAGGAAAACGTAGCTTTATTCCCTGTGTGCGGCATTGTGGCCGATAGCGTGAGAGGGGCCGAAGTAGTACAGTTACGAGTCGTACGAGAGGCGAATATTTTATTACGTTACTCGAGCAACGTCAGCAACAAGCCGTCTCCACTATAGGGTAAAAGCGTCCCTGGCAGAGGACTGACATTGTGATAATTATAAAAGCCTGAACCCAATACTTGCAAAAATGTGGATTAAATTGCGCGTGGTCAGCGCCAAGCCTGCTTGTTTCGCCTCCTGTTCTGCACTTCTCGTGGTGGACTGGTCCGCGCAACGAATATCAAGCACTCTTAAAGCCGTGCTCCCAATTCTACTGTCGAGACAGCGGTTTGGAAGGCGGCAGAGGTCAGAAACGGGCCGAGTATGAGCCCGGTCTTGCGGGTTGCATACACGACAAACGCCTCCCTTCAACCCCGCAGTAATTGCGCGAGTACAGCGAGCCTAAAGGCTAGTTTACACTAGGGACGGCGGTTATTGCTGAAACAACCGGTTTTCGGTTATAGCGGTTATTTTCCTCTCCAGTTTAACCGCACTGTAAAAATTGCTCAAGATAACCGGTTTTTTAAATAACCGGTTTTCGGTTTTTTATTGCTATTATTTCCAGTAGAGTCCGACCGAAACAGAAACCGTAATCGAATTTTCGGTTCTTCTAGTTTCGGTCGAAACTGAAACTTTCGATATTTAGTTAAAATTTAGGTAAATTATTTTATACGACAAATCACTACTCTTTTCACATTTTGCAAGATCCCCTGCCAATACTACGCCTTCTTAAGTGTGTGTAATCCTAGCCAGGAGGCCGTAGAAGACGATATACGAAGCATACAGATTTACTGGCCTAGTATTTCCATCCGGCAGTTGCGAATATTGAGCCAATCACTCCATCAGTTGGACTTGTGAGCCAGCGCATACGAATTTCTCGTTATACACACACACACACACACACACACACACACAGTAAGTTACAGCCAGTAAATGATCTTCAGTTAATGCTGCAGAAGTTTTTCTTCCGACTAACAATATGATTGTTGTCAGTGTAAATTTACGCAAATTGAACTAGGAAAGCTGTGTACCACATGATCAAAGAACGTTCAAATGGGTGTGAGGTTTTATGAGACCTAACTGCTTAGGTCATCGGTCCCTAGACTTAAAAAGTACTTAATCTAACTTTAACTTACGCTAAGGAAATATACACACCCATGACCGAGGCAGGAGGGAGGACTCGAACCTCCGACTGGACCAGCCACGCAGTCCGTAACATGGAGCCTCAGACCGCATGGCTACCTCGCGAGGCACAACATGATCAATGTTACCTAAACCCATATTGGTTATTAAAAAAGCCCCTCGCTTTCAAGGAATCACATTAATAAAACTTGTTAGCATAACAATATGATAATACACTAAAAGTTATTATTCCAAGCTTACATAATAGGTATATGAATCTAATTCACTTTCTCTTCCAAGAAACATTTTGGATGCTTTCTCCTTAAATGACAGCTTGTTTGTAGTACCTCCACCCGTTTTCAGCTTTTTAAAGCAAATGGAGCATTGTACCTCACTGCTACCGTACTTCGCGAAGTACTTCCACACTCGGGTTGGTGCCATTTAAGACACAACAAATGTCTGGCGACGACAGCAAGAAACTGCCGCATGACCAGATGGAGGCAAGTCTCGTACACTGCCGGTGCACGCGCGTCGTCTAATAGGCCACGCCACACGGCAACAGGTGCATCGATGCCTCAATAGCTGCACCAGTTCTTACGTTCATATATCACGCGTTTGTTGCGCGTTTATGACTGCCGGGATTGTTCTTAAATTATCACAGATCGCTTTTCTTAGTTACGGCGATGACCTAATATTTCACAGCAGTGGAAATTTTAGGAATAGCCCTAAATATTAGGGTCTACTAGTTTAAATTTTTAAAAATTACTTACAAAAAACACATTTTGAATCACTACTACGGGAAGTAGTCGTACCGGTTTTTTACCCGGTTCTTAGCAATAACTAAAAATACCGGGTAAAACCGACACCAAATAAATACCGAAGAAACCGGTTATTCAAAACTAAAATACCGGTATCGGTTTTAACCGGTCGGTTTTTCCCATCCCTAGTTTACACGACGACACTACGTTTCATGAAACTGCACTACCGGCCAGTGCGCATGCGCAGTTTCGGCGCCTTCCAACTTTGGAGAAACTGATTGCGCGTGTTTTTAGGTTAGGTGGTAACCAATACAGAACAAAACACAACATAAAGGGGGAAATGAAGAAATAATTCGGTTTTTCAACATATATGCGTTGCATAGGTTTTTATGCCATTTTAATGATGAAAATCTCAGGAATAAGCAGTGGCGTGTTAGTGGTCTTGAAGCAATTATTCGTGAATTAAATATTGATGGGTTGACGATTAGTGAATTTCAGACTAAAGTACATTCAATTCCAAATACCTATACAAACGAACTATGGCAAATGTGGATTTGGGAACACGTTACAGGTACTGCAGAGACGAATATCTATTTGACAAGAAAAGCAATGCAATTAGTAATTTCAGTTCTGTTAACAATGCTTCACGCATAACAGCATCTTGTTTGTTTATTGCATTACTGACTCTGTTTAAAAGGAACGTAAACTGCTCTGGTGACATTCTGAGTTGATTAAAATAACTTACAGGACTTTCAAAATGTTCAAATGTTTGTAGAACTTATGGGACTTAACAACGGGGTCATCAGTCCCTAAGCTTACAAACTACTTATGAACTACCTAAGACTAAGGACGGCACAAATATCCATGCCCGAGGGGGATTCGAACCCCCGAACGTAGTGGCCGTGCAGACCGTGACTGGAGCGCCTCAGTCCCCTCGGCCACCGCGGCCGGCTATAGGATTTTCGATCACAATTTCTTTCAGCAAGGTCACTAAGCAACCGAGCTGACGTCTTTTCTTAATCCAGTCACAAACCGAAACACGTTCCTTATTCTTTTTATGTTTAGTCTTATGCAGCGACTTCACACAGAGAAGCAATAGCTCCGCCACAACTTTTAAAGCTACCAAAACTTTCATACTACGGCACTTACAAAACAACGAAACTGAAGTTTATAGTATTGGCGCCGTGTCTACAGACATACACGAAACCAGTTGCGCGCAACTCATTTCATGAAACGAGTGTCGCAACCTAGTGTCGTCGTGTAGACTAGCCTTAACTGTGCTGGCGGAGCCGCCCCATCGTACTCGCGGTCTCCCACAGCAGCCACCAGACGTGAGATCCGCGGGTACTCTGACGTCAATCCATACTCGTTGTCTCCGTGAGCTCGGCGACCATCTGTTTGTAATTCATACAAATCTACAGTCTTATTCCGATCTTGACGAAATATTGCATACTTGATCTTCAAAATAAGAGGAATATCACTGCCTACACAATATTCCATGTGGTGGATGGCGAAGGCTACTTTACGCACAGAATTCGACAAAATCAACAGTTTTCTTATGATTCTGTTGAAATTTTGCACACTTGATCTTCAGATCAAGCATTCATCAGTTTCTTTCTGCAATCTGTCGAGACCACTTCGTTCCATTGTACTGAAACTCATTTCCACACATTCATGCTATACTCTCAACTCATTCAATAAATTTAATAGTTCTTTCAGCTCACGACAATGTTCTTGCAGATCAAGTGAAACATTTGTCACTCCATATTAAGAAAACAATTCGCAGAAGATTTTACACGTATTATAGTTTGATGTAAGAAGGGCCTACATTTATTTTCATTACTGTGTAGCATCGAATTAAGTGAAGTGTTACACGAAAATTAAGAATGTGCTTTGGTAAAATCACATTGCATGGAGTTTTTGGTCCAGTCGATTTTTGATCAAAAATTGCTGTGTTTAAAATGTAGACAATATTCTGACTTTTCATTTGAAACCGAGCAGAACGGTAAATGTTAATTCGTTTTCGAGGCACTGGCGTTTCCATTTCCATCCCTGCGCAACGGGAATCATGTGGTCATATCAATCGTCAAATGTCATACTCATTTTAGCGACGAAGTATTACTTTATTCATTACTGCATTAGAAATATCACCAAATAAATGTATTAGAGTGAATGTAAAATCTGGAAGATGTCAAACTACTACGAAGACAAGTGATGCTGATCTTACATCGGACTGACTAAGAGGCAGGTTTCAGTAGTATAATAGGCAATTATATAGGACGCCATTAACTTAAATGAATGTAATTAGCAAGAGACTATTGCAAATGAACCGGAATCGGTGGTATCTTTGACGTACGGTAGACGTTGAAATCTCACAATTGTGTGTGTTTTAACCAAACTAAACCCTTATTTCATTTATTAATAAAGAATGACCTATGTTTCGAATCATAAGCTCATCTTCCAGTAAGTAACTGATACAAAAAATGACAACCAAGAAAAGATAAACGTACAAACTCCCGAAGATATGGAATGTTAACTTGAGCTTTAAAATTTATATTTGAGATTCTAACCACATTAAATTCTTTAGCATTAATTACAGTAACTATCACAATTCTGACAAAATTATCAAGATTTTTACTAGTTCCTTAGGAACAAAACGATTAGTTTTATTTATTTATGAAGACACAAAATGTTGCATCCATTTATCTACTACACTGTAAAAAATGTCCTACTAAGAAATAAAAATTTTCTGCTTTTGTTGTTGATCATATGATGTTACAATATTTCACTAAACAAAACTGAAAAGTATAATGCACAAATGAAAAGAGAACGAGAACTTAACTGTCTCGTAATCTTGCAGAAAATCCAAAGAAATTCTGGTCATATGTGAAGTACACTAGCGGCAAAACACAAACAATACCTTCACTACGCGATAGCAATGGTAATACTACCGACGACAGTACTGTTAAGGCAGAATTACTAAACACAGCTTTCCGAAATTCTTTCACCAAAGAAGACGAAGTGAACACTCCAGTATTCAATCCAAGAACAGCTGCCAGCATGCGAAACTTAGAAGTAGATGTTCCTGGAGTAGTAAAACAACTTAAGTCTCTAAACAAAAATAAATCTTCCGGCCAGATTGTATACCAACTACATTCCTCTCAGAGTATGCTGATGCAATAGCTCCGTACTTAGCTATAATTTACAACAGATCACTCAGCGAAAGATCCGTACCCAAAGACTGGAAAGTTGCCCAATTTACTCCAATATTCAAGAAAGGCAATAGGGGTGATCCCCAAAATTATAGGCCTATCTCATTGACGTCGATTTGCAGTAGGATTTTGGAACATATACTTTGTTCGAATATTATGTACTACCTCGAAGAGAACGACCTATTAACCAATAGTCAGCACGGATTCAGAAAGTATCGCTCTTGCGAAACACAGCTTGCCCTTTATTCACATGAAGTGTTAAGTGCCATCGACAAGGGATCTCAAATCGATTCCATATTTCTGGATTTCCGGAAGGCTTTTGATACTGTATCCCACAAGCGGCTTCTAATGAAATTGCGTGCTTATGGAATATCTCCCCAATTGTGCGATTGGATTCACGATTTCCTATCAGAAAGGACACAGTTCGTTGTAATTGACGGTAAGTCATCGAGTAAAACAGAAGTGATATCTGGCGTTCCACAGGGAAGCGTTATTGGTCCCCTACTCTTCCTCGTGTTTATAAACGATTTAGGAGACAATCTGAATAGCTCCCTTAGACTGTTCGCGGATGATGCTGTCGTTTATCGGTTAGTGAAGTCAACAGAGGATAAAAAGCAACTGCAAGGCGATTTAGACAAAATTTCTACTTGGTGCGAAAATTGGCAATTGACACTAAATAAAGAAAAGTGTGAAGTAATACACATGACCACTAAAAGAACTCCGCTGAACTTCAATTACGCGATAAATCAGTCAAACCTTAAGGTCGTAAATTCTACCAAATACCTAGGAGTTACAATTACGAACAACTTTGACTGGAGAGAACACATAGAAAATATTGTGGGGAAGGCGAACCAAAGGTTACGTTTCATTGGCAGAACGCTTAGACGATGCACCAGCTCCACCAAAGAGACTGCCTACATCACACTTGTGCGTCCTCTCTTGGAGTACTGTTGCCCCTTGTGGGACCCTCACCAGGTGGGACTGACGGAAGACATTGAGAAGGTTCAGAGAAGGGCAGCTCGTTTTGTTTTATCACGTTACGGGGGGGAAAGCGTCACGGAAATGTTGCACGAATTGGGGTGGAAATCATTAAAAGAAAGACGTTATTCATTGCGGCGTGATCTGTTTGCGAAGTTTCAATCACCGACTTTTAGTTCTGAATGTGAAAATATTTTGCTAGCACCCACCTACTTAGGGAGACATGACCATCCCAATAAAATAAGAGAAATCAGATCGAAAACGGAACGATTTAGGTGTTGTTTCTTCCCGCGCGCTATTAGAGAATGGAACGGTAGAGAAAAGTTATGAAAGTGGTTAATGAACCCTCTACCAGGCACTTAAATGTGATTTGCAGAGTATCTATGTAGATGTAGATGAAAAACGAATCACTAGACTATGACAAACACTTTCAGTGGACTGGGCGGTCACTCCCGCCGAGGTTTCGAGTCCTCCCGCAGGCATATATGTGTGTGTGTGTGTGTTGTCCTTAGTGTAAGTTGGTTTACATAGTTTGTAAATGTATGGACTGATTACTATAGCAGTATGGTACAATTGTTTTAGATACATTGTAACATATTGAAGAACCAACAATAGTGCCCCTTTCGAGACAGAGCGTACGGCAGAGTGCTCGCCCGCTCCCCGCCTCTCCTCCCCTTTCTGTGCCTCTACTCGGCTGCAGGACACGCAGCCCAGCGCTGTTCAGGTGCAGTGCAGGTCGCATCAGCGTCGCGCCCCCTACCCTCTACTGCCAGTCTGCGCGGCCCCATTAGACTGCGCTGTGCCGCCCGTCTCTGTTTGCCTCCGTGTCAGCCACTGTGCTGCTTGGTTGCGCACGTGGGACGTAGAATGAAACATTTCCATCACACTCCTTAGCGACGGATACTGAAGCATGTACTGTCACAGTATTACCCGTTCAATTTATTGGCCATTTCTGCTGAAGGCGTTGCGAGCTGTTGACTTGTTCTATCATTTATTTTGTATGGCCTACGGGCATTATACTTACGCTCATTGGTACATATGCAACAGATAACAGAACGGTATATTCTGTTATCTCATTCTTCAACAGAAAAGCAATCGAAATGAATATTAAAAATAAATGTATTGTTTTACGATGAAACAATGCTGCAGCATGTTTGCAAAGAAAAAACATTACAGTCGTTTTTAATATATTCTTCTGAAGGAAAAATATGTGAACTGAAAAACAACTGTAATGTTACTATGGATTTACTGGGGTGAATGCAAAATACATTTTCTATTTATATATTTTTCTACAGAAAATTGTACGGAATTAAAATTATTTTGCAATGTAATAATTTGCTTTTGCGGGTAGCTGATAAAAATAAACTTGCTGTTAATACTGAAATCTAAGAAATTTAAATATTGAGGTACAGGCTAATAACTAAAAGGAGGGTGGACGCTGGTGTAGGTTTGTCATTCACCCTGCTGAGCCTTAGTTTGAGTAGTAGATGAGACCTGAAAATTATTCAAGTTTTCCTTATAAACGTACTTTGTGAGGACGTATATTCGCGCGATACCTATTCATTTCAGCAAAAACTCAGATTAGGTAGCCGCACTGTGACAATAGATTGAGTGTACAATGCGGCCGGCAGCAGTGGCCGAGCGGTCTGCGGCGTGCCAGTCACGGTCTGCACGGCCGCTGCGGTCGGGGGTTCGAATCCCCCCTGGGCCATGGATGTTTGTGCTGTCTTTAGTATAAGCTAGTTCATAAGTAGTTTGTTTCGCCTCCGTAGCTCAGTGGATGCACTTACTTACTGTAAGTGCGTTTTAAATACATAATTTATGAAGCATTTATAATTATTGCAATAAAGTTCCGGATTGCTGCTTATGTTTTATTTAATATTGCTACAGCTGTTTCGACAGTTTGTCAATCTCAAGCGCCTGCGTATATAAGAATTACATTAATTACAAATTAAACAATAGGAAAATATACATAAATTTGTTTGTTATAAATTTTGCTAATAACTTACGTTTACGATGTTTGGACGTTAATTAATGTTGACATCTGGCGTAACTGTTGCTTTAACTGTCAGTTATTATGTAGATTTTTACATTAAAACTTTATAAAAGTTTCTTTGCTGGCAGTAAAATAACAAATGATGGTCGCAGTACAGATGATATAAAATGCAGAATGGCAATGGGTAGAAAGGCGTTTTTGAAAAAGAGAAATTTGTTAACATCGAATATTGATTTAAGCCTAAGGAAGTCCTTTCTGAAGGCATTTGTATGGAGTGTTGCCTTGTATGGGAGTGAAACATGGACGATAAGCAGTGTGGACAGAAAGAGGATAGAGGCTTTTGAAATGTGGTGCTACAGAAGAATGCTGAAGATTAGGTGGGTGGATCGCGTAACTAATGAGGAGGTACTGAACCGAATTGGGGAGAAAAGGAATTTCTGGCATACCTTGACTAAAAGAAGGGATAGGTTGGTAGGACACATTCTTAGACATCAAGGAATTGTGAATTTAGCGTTGGAGGGAAGTGTGTGGGGTAAAAATCGCAGAGGGAGACCAAGAGACGCGTATAGTAAGCAGATTCAAGTGGATGTGGGTTGTCGTTCTTATGAGGAGATGAAAAGGCTTGCTCAGGATAGAGTAGGGTGGAGAGCTGCATCAAACCAGTCTCTGGACTGAAGACCACAACAACAACAACAACAAAAGTTTCTTTAAAGTTACTAAACACATTTTTGACGTAAAATCTTATCTTAAATATGGTGTGTGTAAAAATCGGAGATAGTAGAGGGGGGAATACAGAAAGTATAGTATCGTAATTTAACATTATTCCGTTATTGTTTTCGAATGCAACTCTTACTTACCCTAGCCGGCCGCGGTGGCCGAGGGGACTGAGGCGCTCCAGTCACGGTCTGCCCGGCCACTACGGTCGGGGGTTCGAATCCCCCCTCGGGCATGGATATTTGTGCCGTCCTTAGTTGTAGATAGTTCATAAGTAGTTTGTAAGTTTAGGCACTGATGACCCTGTAGTTAAGTCCCATAGACTATACAAACATTTGAACATTTCTTACTTACCCTAAACGTATATGGACGCACCATTTATAAACCAGAAAATTCGATAATATTGTAACGTATTTTAACTGTATGTAGTAAATATTTAGAACAGCAACATATTCCTTAATATGGACTGTGACTGTATCATATCTCCAAAAATATCCCTCTAATCACTAACTTGTAAGTTGCTTGCCTCTTACAGTCAAATGAATTAATTTACTATGCTGTAACATTTTCTGCGTTAGAAAAATATATTTTAACGGCCTAAGAGCATATTAGAAAGCATAATGGTTCCATAGTTTTTAAATACGCGCCTTCAACATGGGATTCAAAATGGCGGATTGTTCTGCTTGTACTATACAGTGCTCTAGCCAAGCCGGTGACGTCATAACGCCCGCTAGCGGGTTTTAAGCAACATTTGGAAGGCCGTTTCGGATCTCTAGAAGGCGGGGAGCTAGGTTAGCCGCGGCGGAGCGCCCGAGCGCCCGAGCGCATTGAGGTGCTATGCTGCGATGCGCGAAGCCGTTCCCCATCGGGGTTTCTAATCCCCCCTCGGGCATGGATGTTTGTGCCGTCTTTAGTATAAGTTAATCATAAGTAGCTTGTAAGTGTAGTAACTGATGACCCCGCAGTTAAGTCCCATAAGCTTAACGAATATATGAACTTTTTTTTTATCTAGGTAATCTAAATGCCGCTAGCGAACAATCCTGTGTAGTGCTTTAACTTCGCCGCGATCGAGTAACCGAGCGGTCTAAAGCCCGTTTTAAACGACGATCAAACTTGTAATAGAGATTGATCAACAAGTTGTGTTAGGTAATTATAGCAATAAAGAAAAAGGGCCAAAAAAATGTTCAAATGTTTGTATAACTTACGGGACTTAACTACGGGGTCATCAGTCCTAAAACTGACAAACTACTTATGAACTAGCTAAGACTAAGAACGGCACAAATATCCATGCCCGAGAGGGGATTCGAACCCCCGACCTTAGTGGCCGTGCAGACCGCGACTGGAGCGCCTCAGTCCTCTCTGCCGCCGCGGCCGGCGAAATAGGGCCAGTTCTAAATTCCGTACTAGTGGGTTCACTGCGCATACGCGAGGTAGTAGTTGTCAGCTGCAGTCACCGCTCCAGTTAATCCGCCATTTTCCTTCGTATTTACGTATATTTTGCGTTTTGTCGAAGTTTGTGATCAGAATGTATTCCACAATGTACTTCTAATGGCGGCGTACACACTGTCCGTCACCGGCCCGTCACCTCACGCCAACGTCACGTTACGCTTTCTCAAATCAAATGTTCAAATGTCTGCAAAAATCTATCGGACCAAACTGCGTGGTCATCAGTCCGTAGCTGACAAACTATTTAAACCTAGGTAAACTAACCTAAGGACAACACACAGACACACACCCATGCCCCAGGGAGGAGTCGAACCTCAGACGGCGAGCAACCGCGCGCTCCGCAGCGAGACGCTTTAGACAGCTCTGCTACTCCACCGCGGCTACGCTTTCTCCAGAAGATTGTTTTGATTGAACGGTCGTCTGCTGACATCGGAAGTTAACCTAGTTTCACGCAATTTTCATATTATAGTCGAAGATTACACGATTTGCACGCAAATTTCTCTTATTAATCTTTATTTTATTACTATACTTCCGTTTAGCGGTAAATTGCAAATGTTGCATGACGACTTAAATATTTATCTCAATTGAGTGAGTGTCCGCCTAAAGCGAGGTCGTATATCTGAAACCGAAAAATGGTTTATGTTTTGCAATATTGTAACAAAAAAGACTGAAGCTAATTGTTTATTTGAATAAGATGGTAATTTAATGACGCAATTTTCATTAAATACCATTTTAAATGAAAAAGTCAGTCCAAATGAAGTAAAAAAATTCAGTTGTGCATGACGTTATTAAAAAGTCAGTGGGCAAATCGTGGTAGATAAAGTAAACAAGGTCTATTTATCCCATTCAAATATTGTTTGATGTGTTCATATGTTTATTTTTTTCGCTTGAAAATAGATGTCAATTTTTTGGATTGTTGTTTCACTTTACCAAACTAAGTTGACCAAAAACATACAGTGCAAAGTTTTCTTTGGCCGTCAATAACATTTGGCGTTATTTCCTCAATTCCAGTATTAAACTATGACTTCCTACAAAACAGATCGCCAGTCATAACCTCACTTTCGACATCAAGTATTACTGTCTGATTACGTTTATCGTCTAAACACGCTGCCACAAGATCTTGCATGATTTTGTAGTTCAGGGCTAGTACGCTATGAGCGCTTCAGTAGACTATTATGTGTCTTGTTCACTTCTGTTCATCGTTTAAAAAAGGGTTTAAGGCGCCTCGCTGCGGAGCGCGCAGTTGTTCGCCGTCGGAGGTTCGAGTCCTCCCTGTGGCTTGGGTGTGTGTCTTGTCCTTGCGTTAGTTTACCTTAGTTTAAGTAGTTTGTAAGCCACGCAGTTTGATCCAAAAATGTTCAAATGTTTGTATAGCTTATGGGGCTTAACTGCGGGGTCATCAGTCCCTAAACTTACAAACTACTTATGAACTAGCTAATCTTAAGGACGCCACAAATATCCATGCCCGAGGGGGGATTCGAACCCCCGACCGTAGTGGCCGTGAAGACCGTGACTGGAGCGCCTCAGTCCCCTGGGCCACCGCGGCCGGCGCAGTTTGATCCGATAGCTTTACAAACATTTGAACATTTTCGAGCTTAAGTTCGTAGTGACAGACGTGCGGTGTACTCGTATGTTGCTTACAAGAAGAAAGGAGGAAACATTCAGTACACAAAAGTAAGTTAAGAAGTGGGCGTCTTTCTGCCATTGTAGCTTAACATAAGTTGGAAAAAAATGAACAGTAAACAGTTGCAGCACGGAGTGGCGGCAGCCACAGTTGTAGCCAATAGCCAATAATGCGTCCTATTTCAAAGACACTGATTTGCCGGAACGGATCGCGCTTACGTCTGCGAGGTATGCTGCACGTCTTCTCGTGTCACTCTGGTGCATTACAGTCGATATATGGTGAAAACGAGACCTTCAGGCACACTCTACTGCTGTTACACCACGATACCGATGTTGACCTTGAACTCATGAGCCAACAAGATTCTAAAACACTAATCGTTTCTACAGAACATACTCATGAATAAGCCTCTAGTCTTTTTGTGTTTCTTTTTCTTCTACTTTTTTTTTCTTCTGAACATGCGTGTATCCTGTGTACTTTGACCATAACTTTTTTCCAGCCTTGTTAGCAAAACACGTCAACTACTTTTAGTTTCTCACTGCCCAATCTAATATCCTCACCTGTACCTGATTCAGTTCGACTACACCAGTGTTTCTCTTTCTGAGGAGGATCGCGAAGTCTTGCTCGGGGGTTGCCGTCACACGAGGAAGTACTCGAAACACAAAATAACCAGTGCAACTATCAGTATGGAGGCGTCCGTAATACCAAAACATAGGCCTATTAAAAGTGAAATTTAATTTTTGTTAAACTTATACAGGGTGTTACAAAAAGGTAAGACATTCCTCACACACAAAGAAAGAAAATATGTTATGTGGACATGTGTCCGGAAGCGCTTAATTTCCATGTTAGAGCTCATTTTAGTATTTCTCTTTAAATGTAAATTGAAATAATTCCTGCAGACAATTGTCAAAATACCCAATTGTTTCGTTAGTATGTACTGTACCTCCTCGATTCACCGCCAGTTGGCCCAATTGAAGGAAAGTAATGTTGACTTCAGTGCTTGTGTTGATATGCGACTCATTGCTCAACAGTACTACGGATGAGGCTTCATTCCAACGTGATCAAACTGTAAATTTTCACAATCAACATGTGTGGGCTGACGAGAATCCGCACGCATTTGTGCAATCACGTCATCAACATAGATTTTCTGTAAACGTTTGGGCAGGAATTGTCGGTGATGTCTTGATTGGGCCTCATGTTCTTCACCTACGCTCACTGGAGCACGTTATCATGATTTCATACGGGATACTCTACCTGTGCTGCTAGAACATGTGCCTTTACAAGTACGACACAACATGTGGTTCATGCACGATGGAGCTCCTGCACATTTCAGTCGACGTGTTCGTACGCTTCTCAACAACAGATTCGGTGACCGATGGATTGGTAGAGGCAGACCAATTCCATGGCCTCCACGCTCTCCTGACCTCAACCCTCTTGACTTTCATTTATGGGGGCATTTGAAAGCTCTTGTCTACGCAACCCCGGTACCAGATGTAGAGACTCTTCGTGCTCGTATTGTGGACGGTTGTGATAGCATACGCCATTCTACAGGGCTGCATCAGTGCATCAGGGATTCCATGCGACGGAGGGTGGATGCATGTATCCTCGCTAATGGAGGACATTTTGAACATTTATATATATTTTTGACGACATTACAGCGTTAAAATTAATGAAATAAATCGAAATTTGCGATCAGTTATGGCTTCACTGTACTAGGCTGTGGTTATAGGAAGGAGACAGCGTGGCGAATGGAGATTTGGGTGTGGCGGGAGACGTGCAGGGAAGAGTCCTCGACAGTGAGGTTCGTCGCTGTGTCCTCAGTGGCGGAGTGGTCAACACGTCTGCCTAGTAAGCAGGAGATCCCGGGTACGAATCCCGGCCGGGCACAAATTTTCATTCGCCGCACTTGGGTATTTCATGTAAACCTAGTACGACGAAGCCATAACTGATCGCAAATTGCGATTTATATCATTATTTTGAACATTTCCTGTAACAAAGTGTTTGAAGTCACGCTGGTACGTTCTGTTGCTGTGTGTTTCCATTCCATGATTAATGTGATTTGAAGAGAAGTAATAAAATGAGCTCTAAAATGGAAATTAAGCGTTTCCGGACACATGTCCACATAACGTATTTTCTTTGTTCGTTTGTGAGGAATGTTTCCTGAAAGTTTGGCCGTACCTTTTTGTAACACCCTGTATAATTCCTTGTATAACATTAATTCTTTAGAAATTGGTAATCCAGTGGGACCTTCGGTGATGAAGATCTCTCGGGTCTCCAGGCGTTGATGGATGGCGACGTTTCGGGAAGTGTCATACTACCCATCGTCAAGCGAAACGTCGCGATCCATCATCACCGCCACCCGGCTGGAGACCCGAGAGATCTTCATCAGCAGTATACGCCGGGAAAGCGTACAGTCACAGTGGGACCTTTGGTAATCAGCATAACTTCGTTCTGAATCTTGCGTAAAATACAAAACGGTCGTTATGCAAAAAATATATTTCTGTTGGAAATCGTGTAAAATAGAATGTCTTCCCTTCTATATACATTAAAAACAATGTCCAACAATTTACAAGAAAGCTCTATCAACAGAAAGCGTATCACATTCGTAGCCTCTGAGATTAGAAACATAGTCTTGGTAATTCGTGATGAACGGGGAGGGGGGTTCTTTTTCCCCGCGCGCTATCTTCTAATATATAAAGCAGGGTGTCCGTATGTGTGTACATGTTGCATACAAATCTACACTTTTGTTCCAGTCTTTATGAAATTTTGTACACGTAAGCTTCAATCCATGAGGACGGTCGCCGTAAGTGTAAGAATCACATACGATATATAGTTCACGAGATATGACGTTATAAACAATGAAATATTGCTAAAACTTCTGCATTTTGCGACAATACTACTCATTTTCTCCTAAACCATTGGACCGATTTCAACCAAATTTGGTACACACATTCCTTACCGTGAGGTAACAATTGCTGCATGGTTAAGAATCACATACAGCACATGGTTCGAAAGATATTACGTCATAACCAATAGAAATCGAAAAAAAAATGCCATATAATGCGGCGAGACTTTCGAAATACAGTGTATGAGTATGACAGTATTTAGCGACTTGCATCAAACTTTAAACATAATTTCTAACCTTTATTAAACTTTTTCTCGCTGGCAACCATAGTAAAATGATGAAAGGAAAAAAGTTTCTTGCTTACAACTTTTCCGCTGTTTATGGAGTAAAACTACGGCTCTCGTTATGACGTTACAATTTATAATTTGAACACTACACATTGTAGCGGCAGGAAATTTTACAGACAGTATACATGCATATATTTGAATGTACCTTCTAAATTGCATCACAGTACGACTCGTAGTCCATGAGATATGAGCACATAAACAGTAACGATTACGGAAAACCGCCCCATCACGCACCACGTTTTAATCTATTACTTCTTTACTACTCATTGTATTCGCAAGAGATTTTAGAGACGTACAGCCCTTATAGAAATGAATATATACCTGAAAAATGACAGGAATAAATAAATAAATGCCCGGGCAATGCCGGGTTTTCAGCTAGTTAGAGAATAATGGTATGCCAGTGGCGTATCCAGGATCGAGGTCTGGTGGGGGCTGAGATCAATCACCGTCGAGCTGGCGTGATTTCTAAGAAAAGAAAGAAAGAAAACAAGGGGGGCTGCGCCTTTACTCAAGTTGGGAGAATTGATCCCTTTCTTTTCTCTCTCCCCTGCCTCTAGGGGACGCTGCAGCAAGGTCTAGGGGGGGGGGGGGCTGCAGCCCGACAGCCCCCCCCCCCCCCCTGGATGCGCCACTGTGGTAAAGAAATATCTTAATAGTAGTTTGATGAACACTGTGCCTTGCACTTCAGTGTGATTTGCAATCGGTATGTCGTTCCTTACTGCATCCAGCGACTGTAGATCCACATCACAGTTGTTTGTTTACGTACGATTCGATCACCGGTTTCTCTCTAGGATGATCGACAGTCCTTATAGGAAACTATTCTTCCTCGGCCCAACTCCGAAAAATGCTAAGAACACGTTCACCGATAAATGTCAGCATCCAGTCTAAGACACATGCTCACATAGTTTATAAAGATAAGGAACGAGAAGAGCGAGTTGGCGCGGCGGTAACATACTGGACTTTCATTCGGGAGGACGGCGGTTCAAACCCGCCACCCGTCACCATGATTTGGGTTTTCCGTGATTTCCCTAAATTACTCCAGGAAAATGCCGGGACGGGTTATTTCAGATGGCATGGCCGATTTCTTTCCCCATCCATCCAGAAAATGAATCATAGCGTATGCTCAGTTTCTAATGACCATGATGTCGACGGGACGTTAAACCCTGTAACACCACATCGCGACCATAACATTAGTATCACGGTATTCCAACATTTTTCATCGTTACGTAATTTTAATAATTTGTTAGGACGCAGAATTTTCTCATTCAACATTTTTTAGTAAATTCAAATTATATCAGCGTAATTCAGAGTAATAGTATCCAGGGAATACGTAGGTCAAAACATCTCTTATATCAGAGATCATTTGTCAGCTTGCTATTATAAATAGTATCCGCAGTTGAGTTTCTCTCTGTGTGTGTTCAGCTCTCTATGTGTTCAGCTCTCTATATGCTCAGCTCTCTGTGTGTTTAGCTCTCTATGTGTTTAGCTCTCTATGTGTTTAGCTCTCAGTGCTTAGCTAAAATATTATACGAGGTTTCCTTCCAAGATAGGAAAAAACCCAAGAAAATATTTAAAATTTAATATAAACTCTTATATCGTGATCATACGCGAAAGCGAACATTATCTTTGGACTTTGATCGGGATAGGCTAGGACGGAGGAATTAGAAACTTCTGCTTTCCGTAATAAACTGATGAACATTCCAGAGAGATTAATACAATCAAACTTTAACAAAAATAATAACGAATTGTGAACTTATAAAGTGTGTACCGTGAAAGTGTAGTGAATGTAACTATTGATTTCAGAATAGAGAATCTATGAAGCTTAAAAAAAATCTAAAACAGTTATCCGGATATTTAGTTCCCTAATATTGTCCCAGCATATTCTAAAAGTGAAGGAATATATCTAACAGCAGTGGTCATGGGAAACTTATGGTGAAATTTTCTAAAGAATAATTCTATCAAGGAAAAAGATCAAGCAAAACCATTATCTTGTGATGGGCGTCAAATTATCTGAACTACTGGGACTCAATGATTCGAATTTTTATTCTTTGGTTTATTAAATATCAGCCCCTGAGAAACGGGATTTTCATGCTCAAACATTAAAGAAAGGTCTTTAAGATTTAAATAAAATCCTGAACCAATATTCACAGTGAAAAATTCAACAAAGATAAAATTTTATTAACTGTGAAGAAGTACCAGGTCTACCAACTTAATTTTCATACTGAGGTGACAAATAGAATTTTGAACCTATACATCCAATATAACTGTGACAATCAAGACGTAATCTACAGCTTAAAAGTCGCAAAGTTAAAACCCTAATATAAAACGAAGTCAACACAACTGTCGCCACAGTCACCAAACCAAATCATGTCGCCGCCCAGACCCCTAATCTTCCTTCTTCCTTTCGCCAATTATCATCATCATCATCATCAATTAGAGAATGATTATGCCTTTCAGCGTTCAGTCTGGAGCGTAGTACCTCTAATAAAATTCCTCCATGATCACCTATTCAGTGCTAACATTGATGCCTCGTCTGATGTTATGCCTTTAACTTCAAAATCATTCTGCACCGAATCTAGGTACTTTCTTCTTGGTCTACCTCGACTCCTTTTACCCTCCACTGACGAGCTCATGAGTCTCTTAGGTAACCTTACTTCTCCAATGCGTGTAACATGACCCCACCATCTCAGTCTGCTCGCTCTAACTGCTTCATCTATGGTGTTCATTCCCAGCTTTTCTTTGATTTCCCATTATGGACACCCTCCTGCCATTGTTCCCATTTATTGGTACCTGCAATCATTCTTGCTACTTTCATACCTGTAACCTCTATCTTATGAATAAGGCAACCTGTATCCACCCAACTTTCACTCCCATACAACAACGTTGGTCGAAAGATAGAGCGGTGCACTGCTAACTTAGTCTTGGTACTTACTTACTTCTTGCAGAGTAGATCTTAGCTGAGCACTCACTGCATTAGCTTTGTTGCACCTCGATTCCAGTTCTTTCGCCATGTTGCCATCCTGTGAGAAAATACATCCCAGGTACTTGAAACTGTCGACCTGTTCTAACTTTGTTCCTCCTATTTGGCACTCAATCTGTTTGAATCTCTTTCCCACAGACATTACTTTCGTTTTGGAGATGCTGATCTTCATATCATAATCCTTGCACCTACATCTACATAGATACTCTGCAAATCACATTTAAGTGCCTGGCAGAGGGTTCATTAACCACTTTCATAACTTTTCTCTACCGTTCCATTCTCTAATAGCGCGCGGGAAGAAAGAACACCTAAATCGTTCCGTTTTCGATCTGATTTCTCTTATTTTATTGGGATGGTCATGTCTCCCTAAGTAGGTGGGTGCTAGCAAAATATTTTCACATTCATAAGTAAAAGTCGGTGATTGAAACTTCGCAAACAGATCACGCGGCAATGAATAACGTCCTTCTTTTAATGATTTCCACCCCAATTCGTGCAACATTTCCGTGACGCCCCCCCCCCCCCCGTAACGTGATAAAACGAGCTGCCCTTCTCTGAACCTTCTCAATATCTTCCGTCAGTCCCACCTGGTTAGGGTCCCACAAGGGGCAACAGTACTCCAGGAGAGGACACACAAGTGTGATGTAGGCAGTCTCTTTGGTGGAGCTGGTGCATCTTCGAAGCGTTCTGCCAATGAAACGTAACCTTTGATTCGCCTTCCCCACAATATTTTCTGTGTGTTCTCTCCAGTCAAAGTTGTTCGTAATTGTAACCCCTAGGTATTTGGTAGAATTTACGACCTTAAGGTTTGACTGATTTATCGCGTAATTGAAGTTCAGTGGATTTCTTTTAGTGGTCATGTGTATTACTTCACACTTTTCTTTATTTAGTGTCAATTGCCAATTTTCGCACTAAGTAGAAATTTTGTCTAAATCGCTTTGCAGTTGCTTTTGATCCTCTGTTGACTTCACTAACCGATAAACGACAGCATCATCCGCCAACAGTCTAAGGGAGCTATTCAGATTGTCTCCTAAATCGTTTATAAACACGAGGAAGAGTAGGGGACCTATAACGCTTCCCTCTGATCGAGCTCTGTAATATTAGTTTGCAACCTTTCAATAAATCGGCCATTACAACTAAGTCATCCGCATATGCGAGACTGCTTATTTTGTTTTCACCTACTTCAATCCCGCCCTGCCAATTAATATAAAAAAAATTAATTGGTGTTTTAATATTGGTCACGTGTGGTCTGTATTGTAGCTGAAAAACAGAGCTGGACTCGTGCCTCCAACTGTCGCCAGGGCAGACGTTTTCCGGCGCAGGTTCTTTAGCGAAGCCGGCCGTGCGTGGGGCGACGAGTGCCGTCAAGGACTGCGGCCCATTAACGCCATCCTTGCACACAATGGGGAAAGTCCACCGAGGCGTGGACTTCCTTCATCTGCAAGCGCCTCTGATCGCCACCCACACCAATCAACGGCGCGTGCAGCCGCTCACCACGATCTGTCTGGGCTGCAGTGGCTGTACGATGAGGGGGTCATACGCTGCACTCTGTTTTCTTTCCTGTCGTTCTTCGACCGTAGTACACAGCTTTGTCCAACAGACAGTATAAAATTACTAAACATTTCCGGGCTGTTATGCCGTGGTCTAGTGGATTTATTATTAAAACCCAACGTTTCGTCCCCGACTGCGGAGGACATTCTCAAGGGGGATCGTGGCACTTTTGGATGTCCCATTCACACCCTGGCTCGCCACTGACTGAAGGCAAATTCCGTTTATGAGGGCTCGCGCGCAGTGGTGTGACGTCAGATGTTTTTGACATGCGCGCACAATTCGTCGTTGCCGATTACCTCCGACCGAATGGCGGATTGGGCCATACGGTTTATCGGAAGCCCACACATACAGACCGTTATTTGCACCGGGATTCAAACCACCACCCACAGCAAAAGCGAGGCATTATAAAGACGTTGGCGGACAGAGCGAGGAACATCGGCGAACCGGAATTACTCGACGCGGATTTGAAACACCTGAGTAATGCTTTCCCTAAGAATGGCTATTCGTCTACAGAGATAAGGAAAGCTTTGAGACCGACACGTATAGTTGAAAACGATGAAAGGGTTCCTGTGAAATCTAAAGTCTTCCTACCTGTTATTAAGGACGTCATCGACCGCATCGGTAAAATTTTGACGAAACGGAATGTTGCCGTTATTTACAAACCTACTCGGAAGGTACAGGATCACCTGAAATCGGCAAAGGATGCTCGCAAACCACTAGAAAAAGCAGGAATTTATAGGATTCCGTGTAGCTGTGGGGACGTATACGTGGGTACCACAAAAAGAACAGACAAAAAGCGACTAGATGAGCACAAGAGGAACTGTAGAAGGGGAGAGATTGACAGATCAGCTGTTGCTGAACATGTTTTTCAACCAGGGGACCACCTTATTCAATTTGATAAGACTCAGGTTTTAGCAGCCACAAATGGATACCACGAAAGACTGTACAGAGAGGCTATAGAAATTGAAAACACCCCAAACTTTCAATAGGATGGAGGAGGGCGTGAAACTAAATGATATCTGGATTCCGGTTTTGAAGAAGAAATGTAACAGTCTTCCACGATGGGATGATATTAACGGACGGAGGCAATCGGCAACGACGAATTGCGCGCACATCTGACGTCACACCACTGCGCGCGAGCCCTCGTAAACGGAATTTGGCTTCAGTCAGTAGCGAGCCAGGGTGTGAATCGGACATCCAAAAGTGCCACGATCCCCCTTGAGAATGTCCTCCGCAGCCGGGGACGAAACGTTGGGTTTTAATAATAAATCCACAAGACCACGGCATAACAGCCCGGAATTTTTTAGTATTTTTGACCATTCCGGCCGTAAAAGTCTACATCTTACACAGACATTATAGTGACGAAGCTGCCAGAGCCTCTCTCTGTGTGGTCTTTAATAGGGAATGTTTGTAACCCTAATCGTGGGTCAATTTGGACCCGTCGACAACAATAAAACCGTCTAACAATTGAAACGCTTGGGATTTTAGTTTCATGCGCCAGTCTAATCTCAGTTCTTTGTAAGGGGCACTAGGGTCCAGGCAGTGTTGCCAACTTAGTGGATCTTCCACTAAAACTGATGGTTTCTACGCTCCCTTTAGTGGCGAAATATGACTTCTAATGACTGGTGTATTTTATAGTAAAAGTAATGTGTGTTTGTTTGAATGAATGCTAAAGGTAGTATGAGTGTGGGACGAGCGTGTCACTGTTTGTGTTAAGAGACCGTCCCCGCTAAAATACACAAATAAATAGTATGTTTTGGTTACAAAATAATTTGACTAAGCAATGAGACTTAGTACCTTCCTTTGCCCTGTTACATTAAACTGCAACCGACATGGAATGCAATGATCTTACGTAAATGTGGTTTTGTTTGATGCGCCACGGATAACACTTTAAATTGTACAGTGGTTAATAAATTAACAGTAATTAAACTCGTAAGTTGTCTACACATTAATCTCGTGTGTGAGAAACAATGTGAGCAAATGAAAAATTCAAATCTGTAGCGTGCACAATATACCAGTAGCCAGACTATACATGCACAATTCGACTGCGAGATCCAACAAAAAATAAAATAAAATAAAAATAAATAAATAGCGTGCTACTACAGTGATAATTTTGTTACTTGAATAAACAGGATGCCAAACAAAGATATTTGATATTAATTAGATACGAAAAATCACTGCACTTGAAATGTGCCTATCTGAACAACAATTACCATACTAATTCAACGTAATAAAAAAATGTCCTACAAATCTGGTAATGGTTTCAAGTCTCACTCGCTGCAAATATTTCTCATCTCTTTACGTTATCTACTTCTCTTCTGATCAGACAAATCACTTTAACTGTTACTAACATTGACAGACTTAATAATTTGAACTTTCATTAAGACTCAGAAAAACTATGAACTTTACTGGACTTATGAACACACTACTTCCTGCTCTCATTAATAGACCAATTTATCATGACAAAATGCCTAAACTGAACTGTTCTAATTGACAAATAAATTTACAAACACAACAATTATGCAACACTATCATAAGAAACAATGATCAAAACGGATAGCAATTCAAATTGGTCAAAAGAACGAGGATCTGGAAAATGACTCAGGGTTAAATGATAAATGCGAGCTGCATTAAACAGTATTCATTAGCAAAAAGACAAACACCAACTACAATAGTTCAAATACAGGCTACCATACATAACAATAGAAAAGTACAAGTTTACCTTATTTGAGACAGATTAATTTCCATACAAAAATTACAATCTGCAGACTTGGCTGCGACTTTTCAAAACTGAATTTTTACTCTTCGAGTCTAATACAGAGACAGACTAACCCGACAGTTCCGATCACACCTCATCGACTCAACTCTACCATAGTCTAACCTCGACTCTCCTTCACGGAGGTCACACACAGACTCCTTAAACGCAACAACTACGAGTGCCAGGCACACTCCAAAGATAAAACAAAGTCTTTGGTTTACAGCAAAGACATGAAATTAAGTACAGTATGTTACATCGATTAATGAAATGGTACAAAATATTACATAAATTTGTTTCTACAGAATTATAGCTTAGGTTTTTGTAACAAAACATGCACAAGGCTGTATGGCAGGTAAAATTAAGTGATAATTATTTTGCGTACTCCTTTCAATAGTGGTTTAGAAGAATTCAGTGTCACTTACTGCAAATGCGATTTCAAACCACTACGCTACTTATGTGTTTCGAAATATTTTACTTTTACTCGGAAGACAACAGTGATGCATAACAATATAACATCAAACGAACCATCACACTCCACAGATTACATACGGGATTCCCTGTAAAGTGAACAGTATTTCGTAGTATCTAGTTAATTTCACGAGGGAAGGCGGCTTGCGCAGGTTCAGGGAATGCAGCAACCAGTTTAAAACAGTGGGTGCTCACTTATTTCATTGTCACTCCGAATAACCACTGAGCGCTTGTTGGCTCACGCAGGGTGCGTCACATCACGTGTGCAGAAAAAGAACTCGACCGTCGTTGTTCGTGGTGTGCACGGTACATTATTGTGATTCTCGGTGTATGGTATTATTTCACGACTTCATACCTGTATAACTATGCGGAAACCACATTGTATGGACACGTTTGGATTCATGGCTTGAAGACCCACATTTAAAAGAGTGGCTCATTCCATTGACGATGTTGAGAGATTATTTAGCAGTATGAATGTAATAAAAAAACAAGCAGAGGAATAGAATGAACTACATCTTTTAACTGCTATGGTTTGTGGTTAGCAGAAAAATGTTGCAATGATTATGATATCCCAACAAACGTTGTAAATCAAATCGGTACCAAGGAATCGTAGCTATCACTAACCGACAATGATGATGCAGTCAAATTTGATTCTTCTTAAGAAGACGAATTCATTTAAATAACTAACAGTGCTATAAGAACTTTTTGTACGTTTTTAATCTTGAATTGCTGGTTTATTGTACATTTAATGATTATGAATATTTTATTACTTGAGACTAAAGGAAACTAATTACTAATATACTTAATGTTTTCTTTCATAATAATTTAAAAAAACATTAAGTGGGAATTTTAGCGATTATGAGAGTAGGGGGATTTTTGTTAGTAGTTTTCTAGTGGTTTTGCAGTTGAAACTGGTGGGGAGTTCACTTAACTGTTGGCAACACTGGGTCCGGGAGCTCATTGCTTGAAATATATTGGAAAGGGAGGTAAGTACCGTCGTCGGATCCAATTTGACCCGCTTTTCCAGATAAGGGATTCTTTTTGGTCTATGTATGTCGCAGTGTTTCTATGTGTGCTGTAGTGTTTGAGCACAATGCACTGAAAAAGAAATCAGTTAATTATTATTAGACGAAAATTATTCAGTCACAGAATCTTAAAGTGGTTTTCAACTTTGTGATGCACAGAACATAAGTCATGATGAAAATACAAAATAAGAAATTTCTTCTGATTGAAGTATTTCTTCGAGTGATGATTCAGTATAGGGAGATAGCCAGCTGTCAAGTAATACATATTTTTGGCAAAAATCTATTGAAATGGTCTACTCAATCCACCAACTAGGTCCAGATTTTGACAATATTTGGGACGTTTCCATGTTTCACTCTCAATATTTATGTTTAGGGGATGTTATGATAAAGCCTGTAGCATATGTAGAATTTTTAATATAACCCATTTTTGTAATCATAAAGCATTCTAAAGTAAAGTACTAAACATTATTCTCAAATATCAGGCCTAGGACTTGAGAATAAAAAAATAAAAGAATGTAAAACTTACAAGTTGATTTTTATTTGAAATAAATTGTGTTTTAATATATTCCTTTATGTATTAATTATACCTTTTATAGGAATTATATGGTATTTTTACTCAAGAGTCCATATGAACCCACGATTGCAGTTCATGAAAATAACGATTCCGATTAAGGGTTGAAGTGTGAAGCAGACAGGCTCCATGTTATGGAGATGCACCCGTGCTTCCTACAGCCAACTGAGGGGTGTAACTGTGACCCTCCGAATGTCGTGATGGTCTTTTCCGAGAATTGCCTCACAAGTTGGACGTGCTGTGTCAGTTGTGCAACGATGCTGGTTGCTGCGGCCACATGAACATTCTCACTCCCGGGAGGTTCTGGGCGTCCACGCTGCCGAGATGGTCGTATTGTAAGGCCAGCAGTGGCAGCACAGGTAAGGGTAGCACTCGAAAAATACAGTTCGTCTGTTACAAAGCTAGAGGTTCCTTACTTTACCAACGTTTCTGACGGCTTCAACTGTGGAAGCCTTCGTCAGATATAAAATAAAAAAAAAAAAAAAAATCGCACTGACGTTTTTGACGCCCCACTTTAGATTTGTAGTTTATAAGTCTTTGCAGACATTTTGGAATAAAATAATAATCTAAATAATAAAAAATTAATTAATAACAGTGCTGAAACCCTTTAAGAAAAAAATTTAGGTAGTGGCGGGTTCCGAACAGCAGACCTTCAGCATCACAGTCGATCGCATTGCCCACTATGCTACGGCTAAGAGTTAGGAGTTGTGCACTTTAATCTCATACCGTTGATTGTCGTTGTTAACTAATGCTAATATGGCATTTGTAGACACCAGATTATCATTTATCGTACGAAGAACAACGTGTTTTTGTTAATTCTTCAGCGTGCCATTGCTTTGAAATGACAACGTACAAGTTACAATAAGAAAATCATCAAATACGCAACGCAAGATGGCGTATGCCAGAGAGAGTTCTGGGCGAGGAACGTCACGTGACATCTGCGAACGGCTGGTTTTCGTTAATTCAACGGAGGGCGTCAAAACTCCGTTATTTTTGCCCTCTACAAATTCGTTTATTCAATTTTCGCGTCAGATGAACGGTTTATTTGCAATTAAAATTTCATTACAAACGGCTTTTTTTGGTATCTCTAACTTACTTGTCCGAAATATTTCAAAAAGCGAGGTTCTGGTCTGTGGTAGCCAAGAATTATTTCTGTAAAATTTGGTGCCGATCGGTTGAACGGTTCGACCTAAAAAGTGGCAATACGTTACAGCCAGACAGACATCGTCAAATCGCCGTTATTTTTGCAAATATCTCTGCAACGATGCAAGATATGAAAAAAACATTATGGAGCGAAGTTGTAGAGAATATTCCCGTCTACCATTTAGGCTATTCAATTTTCGTGTGAGATGAACGGTTCGTTTGCAATTACAATTATATTACAAACGACGGTTTTTGGTATTAATACCGTATTATTTGTCCGAAAAATTTGAAAAATGGAGGTTCTGGTCTGTGGCTGCCTACAATTATGTCTGTAAAAGTTGGTGCTGATCCCTTGAACGGTTTGTCTTAAAAACAGGGAACACGTTACGGACAGACAGACAGTTGGCCAAAATATTTACTTACATGAAATGAACAGACAGTGGTTTTTGAGCAACAGAGCTCACGTTCAAGTTACAGATACAAATTACACGTGACAAGAATTAAAAAGCAGAAGTAATATTTCATGTAACTAAACGCGCCGCTTTGGTTCGCGTGTGTGACCAGTACTGTAGGTGGCGTCTGGCAAATGAAAAGGAGAAGAAAAATCTACTAACTTGGGTTGATCCAAGTAGTGGAAGAAGAGGGAAGGCTGGAGCTCTCTACAAGTTGTTTGAAGCAGTGGCGAATGTAGCGTATGTTTTCTGGGAGTGGAGGAGCAAGATTGATGAAAAGATAAGTAACTTTAAGCAGTACTTTGTATCAGTTTTGCTGCTCATATTCAGAGGATGATTTGCGCTGAAACCCCCCTTACATTACTGAGATCAAGTTGTTTCATTCTTGTCATCAAATCATAAAAAATATAGTTCATTTTATTTATTTATTTTTATTTCACGAAATTCACACCACCGACACTCCACCAGTGTCACCAGTCCAGGAAAGTGAGACTGTCTACCACGCTGATGCATTCACGCGTTATTCATTAAAATAATTCACATACGAGACTTATTTTGGCCCACTTCAGGTTACGGTAGTAACACTAAAAGTGGGCCTTTGCGATCGTCTTTTGACAGCTCGAAATTTAAATGAATATAACGGCTTAACCATTCATCTGACACGAAAATTGAATAACTGAGTTTGTAGAGGAGAAACTCTCTACAACTTTGCTCTCTTATGTTGTTTTTTTTTCATATCTCGTATCGTTTCAGAGATATTTGCAAAAATAACGCCGATTTTGGGATGTCTCTCTGTCCGTTACGTGTTTTACGGCCCACTTTAGAGTTGTAGTTTTATAAGTTTTTACAAACATTTTGGAACAAAATAATAATCTGAATAATAAAAAATTATGGTGTTAAGATTACGACTCTACTATTTTTCCTCTATATTCATTATATTAGGGGCCAGGCCCCTTCCCCCTAATATATGTCATTGGTTTGAAGAGTTGAGGCAGGATTAATCGAAATTCTTCAACTAGTTCAGAATGTCGGTGTTGTCCTTTAACACAATCCATGGGCGGTTGAAAAATACGTAAATTAGGAACTGTATTCAGCCTGCTAAAATGCTGGCAATAACACTGAGTAAGTGTGGGATAATCCCTTTCAAACTAATTTTAATATAACAGCTCAAAGTAAACCCAGATAAAACAGAGTTCAAGCAATTAGGAAGAAGACAAGAGCAAAAAGAATTTCTGGAGACAAATGGCATGAGATCAAAGACAGTACACCAATTCAAATACTTGAGATCTCGATTCACCCCAGACAACAAAATAGAAATGGACTTGAAGGACAGAATGGCAGTGTGAATGAAATGCATGCATTCCCTGAAAGAGACACTCGGCACTAAATCAGTTTCTGCGAACACTAAGATAAAAATCTGCAACACAGAGATTTTTCCCAGCGGTAATGTACGGTTCAGAAACATGGGCATGAGTAATATTAGAAAGGAAGGTATGAAGACCAATTTTAGATAACGGAGAATGGAGGGTGACGACGAATGAGAAAATCTACCTTCTGATGCGACAGAAGATAAAGAGCAAGAGCGTGTATGCCAGAAGGAAGACAGGCGAAGATGGCACTTGAAGGCAAACCAAACACCAGACGCCCCATCAGACGACCAAGGCAGCGCTGGATGGACCACCTGGTGAAGGACCTGACAGCCCTGGGAGGAACCGGGCACACAACAGGAGGGAAAGGAGGCAGCTTGTGGGAGCAGCGCGTGCTCTGCAGGGTCTGTGATCGCTGGATTGTTTGTCGTTGTATTTATTGACACACGTGTGTAGAAACACACAAAATACAAATATTTCCAGACCTTTACACACAAACATATACTACCGGATGATCAAAAAGTTAGTATAAATTTGAAAACTTAATAAAACTCGGAATAATGTAGATAGATAAAAATTGACACACATGCTTGGAATGACATGGGGTTTTATTAGAACAAAAAAGAGTTCAAAAATGTCCGACAGATGGCGCATCGTCTGATCAGAAAAGCAATAATTAGTATAACAAATTAAGACAACGCAAAGATTATGTTCTTTACAGGAAATGCTCAACATGTTCACCATCATTCCTCAACAATAGTCGAGGAATAATGTAATGGTGAGGCATTGGTGTCGGATGTTGTCTTTCAGCATCCCTAGAGATGTCGGTCGATCACGATACTCTTGCGATTTCAGGTAACCCCGAAGCCAATAATCACATGGACTGAGGTCTGGGGACCTGGGAGGCCAAGCATGACGAAAGTGGCGGCTGAACACAAGATCATCACCAAACGACGCGCGCAAGAGAGCTTTCACGCGTCTAGCAATATGGAGTGGAGCGCCATCCTGCATAAAAATCGTACGTTCCAGCAGGTGTTTATCAGCCAGGCTGGGGACGATGCGATTCTGTAACATATCGTCGTACCTCCCACCCGTCACGGTAGCAGTTACAAAACCAGAATAATGCAATTCCTCGAAGAAAAAATGCCCAATAACGATAGATGTGGTAAATCCAGCCCATACCGTGACTTTCTCGTCGTGCAGTGGAGTTTCCACGACAGTTCTAGGATTTTCGGTAGTCCAAATTCTGCAGTTGTGGGCGTTGACAGACCCTCGGAGCGTAAAATGAGCTTCGTCGGTCCACAACACGTTACTCAACCAATCGTCATCTTCCGCCTTCTTTTTAAACGCCCTCATCACAAATGCCCTCCGCTTCACTAAATCGCCAGGTAACAGTTAATGATGCCGTTGAATTTTGTAAGGATAGCATCGGAGGGTACGCCTAAGTGCGAACCAAACAGTAGTGTATGGAATGCCAGTGCGACATGCGACTGCACGAGCGCTGACTTCCCCGTGCATAGACGAACCCGCTACAGTCTCCATTTCTTCCTGAACTGTCTCAGCAGCATTACGCCGTGTGCTCGGTCGGCCACTACGGCGTCTATCATCTAAACAACCCGTGGCTTCGAACTTCGAAATCATTCTCGCAACAGCTGCATTTGTCAACGGGCCTTTACCCGTTCGAACCCCCTTCCTATGGCGATCGTAACGCTGAACTAGCACATTCCCCATTCTGATAATACAGCTTCACTAAAAGCGCCTTTTCAGGTAACGTCAACATGCTGCGACTACTGATTCTCTCTCTCATTACAGCTCCTTTTATACACGATTTTCATGCGCAGTCACTGACGTTTAGATGTCCAGCGCCATCTGTCGGGCATTTTTGAACTTTTTTTTTTGTTCCTATAAAACCCCATGTCATTCCAAGCATGTGTGTCAATATTTACCTTTATATCTACATTATTGCGTGATTTATTAAGTTTTCAAATTTATACTGATTTTTGGATCACCCGGTATAATACACAATAATAAACAATTAAAAATTGATGTCAATTGTATTAGAAGAACTTTAGGAATTTACTGAATATTACTCATGATTTTAAGAGAGGAAAAAAGCAGTTAACAACTGTGTACACTCAGGAAGGCTCTACTCGCACTGAACAAAACGACTGTCGGCGTTTGGAAAGCGGCTGTGTGTGTAAGCGTAAATTTGGTCCAGTGCGCCACAACTTGGGCAAGGACGAGAAAACTGCTGCAGCCGGTCACACAAACACCGCCGACGGGAGATCTAGCCCACGGTTTTTCTTTTGCTTAGTGTGCAAGCTCTGAATTAACACAGTGCAGTACTGTTGGAACGACGGCGACGGTCAACTGACAGCGGCGAAAAAATCCGCCGTGTGTGTAATAGCCCTAAGAGCACGAGCACGGAGTACTTATTTGGAGATGGAGGCACAGGCAACTGGTGTTGAGGAAAGGCAGACACTGATAGGTGCTCGGGAAATAGCTAAACATGTCTCCAGTCCTAAGGGCATGAACACGGAGTACTTATTTGGAGAACTGGGGCCACGGGGAACTGGTGTGGAGGAAAGGCAGACATTTGATAGGTGCTAACGAAATTGCTAAATTCGTCTCCTGTCCTAAGGGCACGAGCACAGAGTACTTATTTGGAGATGGAGGCACGGGCAACTTGTGTGGAGGAAAGGCAGCTCATGAAATAGCTAAAAGCGTCTTCAGTCCTAAGGGCACAAGCACAGAGTACTTATTTGGTAATGGCGGTCCGGGCATCTGATGTGGAGGAAAGGTAGACATATCATAGGAACTCACGAAATAGCTAAAAGCGTCTCCAGTCCTAAGGGCATGAGCACGGAGTACTTATTTGGAGATGGAGGCACGGGCAACTTGTGTGGAGGAAAGGCAGCTCATGAAATAGCTAAAAGCGTCTTCAGTCCTAAGGGCACAAGCACAGAGTACTTATTTGGTAATGGCGGTCCGGGCATCTGATGTGGAGGAAAGGTAGACATATCATAGGAACTCACGAAATAGCTAAAAGCGTCTCCAGTCCTAAGGGCATGAGCACGGAGTACTTATTTGGAGATGGAGGCACGGTTAACTGGTGTGGAGGAAAGGCAGACATTTGATAGGTACGCCGCGGTGGAGTAGCCGAGCGGTCTAAAGCGTCTCGCTGCGGAGCGCGCGGTTGCTCGCCGTGGAGGTTCGAGTCCTCCCTGGGGCATGGGTGTGTGTGTTTGTCCTTAGGTTGATTGATTGATTTGATTTGATTTTTCCAGGGAATCCAAAACAGTCTTGGTCGAACCCGCCACTGCCCGCACCGAAACTAAGTTTATTGTGCGGTATCGCTCTCTGTATATCTAGTAAAGCCAACCACTGCCCTTGAACAGTGCAAGGAGTCCCTTTACCAGCTCTTTATTAGACACAATTTCTTCGGGTCTGGTTGACCCAAATGTTCTGTGCCTTTTACTCTCCAGTGCAATGCATTCGAAGATTAGATGCGAGGCAGTTTCATCACCGTCATCACAGATCCTACATTTAGGGTCCTCTTCTGTTATTCCCATTGTATGTAGGTGTTTTTTTAAATTCCCATGGCCTGTCAGCAATCCAACCATGAGTCTAATCTCTCTCCTGTTCAGGCCGAGGATTGCAGAGCTTCTTTTAAAACATGGCTTTGGCATCATTACCTTGCCATGTTTTTGTTGATGGACTTTGGTCCAATATTCTACGTGCTGTCTTCTGAGCCAGTTACGTAGCTCCAATTTGATCATTGCCTTGGTGATTGTCAGGACAGGTTCCAGTCCAATAAATGGAGACTCTGCCCCTGTCCTGGCTAATCTGTCGGCATGTTCGTTGCCACTGATCCCTGAGTGGCCAGGGACCCAAAATAGGTTTACTCTATTGCTTTCCCCTAGCTCCACCAGAACCCTGTGACATTCTGCAACAATTTTAGACCTTGTTGCAGGAGCCGCCAATGATCTCAGGGCTGCCTGGCTGTCTGAATAGATGTAGATGCTACGATCTTTGTAGCACCTACGCAAATTCTCCTCCACACAGGCCCTGATGGCAGTGATTTCGGCCTGGAATACTGAGGCCAGTTTCCCTCCAGTCTTGGCTGCTCCCCGTATACGCCGGCCCCAACGCCTTGGTCTGATTTCGACCCGTCAGTGAACCAGACAATATCCCCCGTACGGTGTCGAACTATTGTATCCCACTGCTCCCTACTTCCAATTGTTATACTGAAAGGCTTGTTGAAGCAGTATGGGGTTATCATATAGTCTGCTGGCATTTCCCCAACCTTTCCTATATTTACCTCACTCAGTATTTTAGTGTGTGATTCTGGATATCCCAAAGAGTTCCAGTTGTCACCAGTTTTGAGCCTGTATGCACCAGCTGCTGCCTCCATCTTGACCCAAAGGTGTAATGGGGGCATATCCAGCATGGTTTCCATCCCAGCAGTTGGTGTGCTGCTAATTCCGCCTGTTATGGCTAAGCAGGCTAGTCTCTGCACCTTACCAAGCTCCTTAGCAGCAACCTGCTGTTCTACCTTCTTCCACCACACGACCGCCCCATAGGTGATCCTGGGTCTAATCACTGTGGTGTATATCCAGTGCATACCCTTGGGGCTCAGGCCCCAATTTTTGCCACAAGCTCTCCTGGTACTTACTAAAGTACCTTATGCCTTGGAGCAAATATTCCTAATGTGAGGGGTCCATGTCAGTTTCTCATCTAGGGTAACCCCTAGATATTTCACTGTCCCCTTCACAGGTAGTGAAAGCTTTAGATTACAACTTGAGTGTTGGATATGTTTCCTTGTGAATGGTACAACAGATCCTGTTTTCTGCACCAGTCTTGCACAATGTCCAAAGCACCTTGTGCCATATTCTTCACTGTGTCAGCAAATTTGCCAAGTATTACTATGACTAGATCATCTGTGTATCCTTGGCAAAAGTACTGCCTAGAGTTTAATTCTCCAATGAGATCATTCACCACTAGATTCCACAATAAAGGGGAAAGAACTCCTCCTTGCAGGCAACCCCTAGTGGTGTTGATTACCATTTTTTCATTCATCATGGTAGCCTCTACCTTTCTTCCACTGAGCATGGCCCTAGTCCACCTACATATAGTGGTCCCTAGGTCATGAACCTCTGCTGCCCTAACCATGGAATCGAAGGTCGTGTTGCTAAAAGCCCCCTCAATGTCCAGGAAGATACAGAGGGCTATCTCCTGAAAGTGTAGTGCTTTCGCCACCTTCCCAACAAGTTGGTGGAGAGCTGTCTCACATGATTTACCTGGTTGATATGCATGTTGGTTTGAATGTAGAGGAGCCCTACTTAACCTCCTTTCTCCAACATGCACATTAACCAGCTTTTCCAATGTCTTAAGAATGAAGGAGGACAGGCTTATTGGTCTCATATCCTTGGCTTTTGTATCATCAATTCTCCCTGGCTTTGGAATGAAGACAACCTTCACTGCCCTCCAGGCATTGGGAATGATTCCTGCTGCTAGGCTAACCCTGAATAACCTGCATAGGAATCTAATAAGATTTTCTCCCACTTGTTGCAGGAGAGCTGGATAGATTCCATCGGGGCCAGGTGACTTGAACGGTTGAAATGTTCCCACCGCCCATCGGACCTTACTGAAATCGACACACTCCTTGGCCAGATCCCAGTCCTCTTTGCGAATACCTGAGAACCGTTGTCTCTCAGCAATCTCATTCTGGTCTGAGTTATCCCCCAGAGTATATTGAGGAAAGTGAGTCTTGAGGAGCAGTTACAGCGTTTCATGTGCTGTCTTTGTATACTCTCCATCCTCCTTCCTCAATGTTCCTCCTGGATTAGTTGGTACCCTAGTGAGGATTTTATGAAGTCTCGCTTGAGCAGCCGTGCCCTCCACTTCCTTCCACAATTCAAGAAGGTGCTCACCTCTACTGTTGGTGTCCTTGCTGCCCCACGATAGATTGTGGGCATTGGCATCACATCCCACCAACAGTTCGTCACCTTGTCGATGGCAGGCTTCCGTCAGTCTCCTCACTTCCAAAGGAGGAGGAGAGCTGTCTTCGTAAGGAAGGTATGCTGAGGCCAAAACAATTTTCCTCTTGATACCTTCCTCACATTGCTGCATCCTGATGGTCACCAGGTCCCTGGAACAAAAATCCATCATTGGTATAAAGGTATTCCATTTCTAACATAAATGCATGTTCTGGAGTTTTTTAGATTTCTGGCATAAATCAGCTTACCTCCAGTACCACCGAGGCCCGATACACCCCCTTTGTATAAATAGGGTTCTTTTATCAGGGCCACGTCCACCTCCTGACTCCCCAGGCGACGGCTCAGGGCAGCAGTGGCTCCTTTACTGTGCTGCAGGTTTATCTGAAGCACTTCCAGTCCCCATCTTGCTGCCATTATTGCCTTTAAGGTCTTTGATTACCCTGACGGCGACCTGCGAGAACCCTAAAAACAGTTTCAGGCCTTGCTCTCGCATTGCCTTCAGGGACTTCTCTCCGACCTCCACCACCAGGGTTCGTCCTTCCGGAACGACCTTTTGGTTAATTACCCTCAAATCCTCTGTCGAGACTTTTGGGTTCTGGACCCTTTTGGGGGTCTTGGGCTCAAGCCCTTTCGATTCCTTCCACTTATGTTTAGGAAGCCATTCTTTTCCTTCCTTTTGCTTCTGTTCCTTGAGAAGTTTCCTTCTCTGAGCCCCAGACAAGGCCTTAATCCTAATCTGGTCCAACTTCTCTGTTACAGTTCCCACTTCTTGCTCAGGTCTAGACCCTGACTGAGAAGTAGGAGTGCACTCCATCGGTCCTGATCCCGAGGTTTGAGTATCTGAGGACTCAGATTGCCCCTCGGATTCTTTTAAAATAATATTTTTCTCCGTGTTCATCTTAGTCCCACGAGATGTGGGGATTTATATGGTCCACACCACGATAACCCCGCGCGGTGCAAGACAACTTACTCAGGGAGGTCGTCCGGTATCCCTGAGGCTCCGTTCGAGACACATCCACCCATGTGCCACGCACCCCTCAGCACGGGTCGCACCACACCTTGGATTGGGAGGCAGTTTAACCTGGGACGATGTCCTTAGGTTAGTTTACTTAGGCTTAAGTAGTTTGTAAGCTACGGACTGATGACCACGCAGTTTGGTCCGATAGATTTACAAACATTTGAACATTTGATAGGTACTCACGAAATTGCTAAATGCATCACTAGTCCTAAGGGCATGAACACTGATTACTTATTTGGAGAACTGGGGCCATGGGGAACTGGTGTGGAGGAAAGGCAGACATTTGATAGGTGCTCGCGAAATATCTAACATGTCTCCAGTCCTAAGGCATGAGCATGGAGTACGTATTTGGAGAACTGGGGACATGGGCAACAGGTATGGAGCAAAGGTAGACATGTGATAGGTACTCACGAAATATCTAACATGTCTCCAGTCCTAACTGCATGAGCACTGATTACTTATTTGGAAGACTGGGGCATGGGGAACTGGTGGGGAGGAAAGGCAGACATTTGATAGGTGCTCACGAAATTGATAAACGCGTCTCCAGTCCTAAGGGCATGAACAAGGAGTACTTATTTGGATAACTGGGGCCACGAGCAACTGTTGTATAGGAAAGGCAGACATTTGATATGTGCTCACGAAATTGCTAAACGCGTCTCCTGTCCTAAGGGCACGAGCACCGAATACTCATTTGGAGAACTGGGGCCACGGGCAACTGGTGGGAGGAAAGGCAGACAAAGCGTTAGGGAGGGAGACACACACACACACACACACACACACACACACACACACACACACACACTTGTGTCGGGTGCAGAGCGGGGACCGCAAGTGCAATCGGAGCCGTGCCTGCCGGCCGGTGGTGGCGCGCTTGTGGCGGCCAGTGGAACCGCCGCGCTGGACTTTGCCCTTGCCCGTCCGCCCCCCCCCCCCCCTCCCCGTCCTGCCCCCTCCTCCTCCTTTAAGTGACGATATCCGAGGCTTGCAGCGTTAAAACGCGGCCGGCCGCGGCCTTCCTATGCTCCCTGACAGTGGCGCCCACCAAACTGCGCGCTTCGCACTGCGGATCCTACCTTCCGTAAGTACTTCCTCTGACTCACGCGCACCTAGCTACCGGCCGCTGTGCTGCATGCAACGCACCCTGCCTGCACTGCTCCACAACAGTTCCACGCACTTTTCGCGAAAAAAAAAATCGCAATTCTAAAACGGATTTTTAGGTGTAGTTTTCCTGCTGTGTTCATGATATCGAAAGTAAACACGTCAAGTATACGGCAATAGAAGCAATGGCGTTGTAAAAAACGGGTGCACAAATAAGCCGCTTCGGAGACGTTAGCGATCGTTGTGATTGTGTGCCGCATCTGACTGCAGCGTCAAATGTTGCCCTACTTCGTACAGATGTAAACATTTCAGCTATGTCTCCATATAATTAGGCTCTACGTTGCCCATGATTGTAGCACAATCATACTCGCGTAATGGTTCGTCGGCACATAATGCTGCAGATTTAAAGTGACAAATCACTCCCCGCCAAGAAAATTGGGAAAAAAATAAATCGAAAATACGTCTGAAGCGCCCCGACGTGTACGATACACAGCACATCTCGTTATCGCAAATTTGTCCGGTTTACGACACTAGCGCCATTTCTGTTTTATGGTAATTATAATTGATGTTAATACCTTTTACACTCCTAGTATAATGCTTCATTTATTTATTTACTATGAGCTCATTTCGGCTTTTACTGCCATCAACAGGTTTTATTTAATGTCGTCTTATTTCTGTCCTTTCTGCTTCAGATGTTACTGACTGTATTCAGTTGTGATTGGCTTGTATGCCTGAAACAAGCTTTTTATTTTTTGCCTCAATAAAAAATACAGCTATAGTGAACGTGTCTTTTTTATGGAGACAAATTATAAAAAGTTTGTTGCAAGCATGTAAGCCAATCATAACTGAATAAAATCGGTAACATCTTAAGCAGAAAGGTCAGTAATAAGAACGACATTAAATAAAACCTGATGATGGCAATAAAAGCCGAAATGAGCTCATGGTAAATACATAAATAAAGCATCATACTAGTAGTGTAAAAGGTATTAACGTCAATTATGATTATGTCACTAAACGACATATTCCACACTGGGGCCCCAAAGTAAAGAAATGTTTTAGGGTAGTTCATATTTCGTCACGGCAAGAACAGATTTGAATTTGTTAACTGTTTCACTGTTATTGCCGGTGTACGTGTCAACATTAACCCAAGATAGATGGGTGGAGCAGAGCCGTCTATCGTATGGACGTACTTTGTAAGATGTTCCCTAGCCAGTAACGTTTACATGACTCTCGCTGATACCGTTGAAGCACTCGATCACACGATTTGTACAGTCTAATCATGATTTACAATCCGCTCCGATAATTTTTTTAATAATTCGTAACTCACTGCAGAGACAAAACCAGTACTGAATCCAAATGCGAAGACCACATGAGTGTATAGTAAATTGTATCATCAATGTGCTGAAATTCTATTCGATTTCTTATTAAGGTGAACCATAGGTGAAATTTAGTTTGATGGAGATTTAAAAACTTTCTGTTTCAAATACACTTGCAGTAACTTACACAATACCTGTTACTGAAATCGGCGGCAGCTCGGTACTCATATTATTGTTCTCGTCTTCAGTCGAAAAACCTGTTTGATTACGCTTTCCTTGCTACTTTGTATCGTGGCGATAACTTTTTACGTCTCTAGAGAGTCTATAATATTTCGCGCACGTGTCTGTTTAAGTGTGTACTCGAAGCAAAATTTCGGCTGCGTACCTCTCATACACCTTTTTTACTCAGCGGGATAGAACATACGATGGCAACGTATATTTCCTGCATGGTACTAGTAAGTATTCTCGCCATAATCGAGCAGCCATTCTTGTGTTGTTGCCACAATTTGGCTTTCGATCCTGTTTCTTCCACGGATTTTTCCCTTAGCCAAACCATCAGACTAGACACTAAGAAAACTGAGGAGCTTCTTTAAACAGCGGTGACAACACTTCTACCCCAATTCGACTAACTGCGCATTAGATATCTGTGCAGGATATTATACAGAATAGACCAGATACAGTTAAATATGTTGTAAGGACGATATTCTGTTACAAAACCTTTGCACCTTGACACGATACAGTCCATGTTTCCCGTAGAACAGTCATGTTATCCATGAACGCAGTACCTCTTTCAGAGCCAGGTCTAACAAATAGTTGCATTGCAGTATTTATTGAGGCACAAAGATTCATCGCGGATTAAAAAGAACCGCGTCTAGTCCGTTACCTCCGTTTATTACAGACTCAGAAATATGAGATGAGATGCGAGGCGTAGGTTTTAGAGTCATCGTAGTTCATGGAATGACGACTAGTAATGCAGCCAGCAAAGTATTTAGCTGGTTCAAAAGTGCACTTTTTTCGCGCGACGTCTAAACCAGTAACATATTTCAAGTGAGGAGGCTGCTGCCAGATACATGGACATTTAAGTCGTACAGATTATTCAGTGTGTCTGAGAAAAGAACTTTGAAATGGACGACATCATAAAGTACTTTTTGCAATGTCAGAAAGAACAGATACCGTACTATCTGATGTATTTCAACGTGTTGTGCGGGTTGTGGGACTTTGGGGTGAACAGGAGGAATGCTTGGATAGTCTAGAGATAAGAGGGAAATACAGGTTCAAAATCTGGCCCTGTAAAATTTGTCACTTGTTGCATATCGAACACTTCTGTGCCCCAGTGTAGCAAAGCAACTCATTTCCTTTCTGTTCCTACTTATTAAAGCAAATGATGTTTAGACTTAAAGCATTATCAGATATTTGAGATTTCATAGTTGGCACCATCACGGAAATTTGCGTATTACTGCTCCGAATTTCCTCCTGGATTTATCATTACCTGACCTGAATACTCCCACACGAGTTGTCACTTAAAAATTAATATTTTTGTAATTAATTTTATTTTTATTTTGTCTGTTATCAGATAACTTTGACAAATCATCGTGAGTCACTTTACAATTGATTTGCTCGCCGTTTAAGTTTGCGCGCTGGTTAAAACACAGATCTCGTATTATGCCGGGCGCTGTTTAGATCTCCATTAGGATTCGCATGGTTTCCTGCAAGGTCCCTTAGGTACGTGGACGATGGTTACCTCAACAAGGTCGTGACCCGTTCCCTCTCATCGTTGGCCTACTGAGCTAGTGCGTCATCTCTCCTGGCCTGGATGTCGCCAGTAGATTAAACTACTTCTTCCTCCCTCATTTATTTCCATCTGCATAAACTTTTCCTCATATTATTAGTTGTGTGTTCTTGCTTTCGACATACCGTGACGTTTTATAAGGGCACCATGGTTTGAAAAAATTCTTTTAGAATCGACATTTAAGAATCCCGAGTATTGAGTTTATGATACCTCTCTGCTTTCTTAATGTTGACAACCAGTATTGCCTGCCTATATTGAAAATTGGGCATCAGCAGCATTTAGTTCTAGACTGTAATGCCGCTGTCACGTTAATATTATCGACTCCTTTTGTATGGTGGCGAATATAAACTTCCTGATGGTGTTTAAAAACTTAGCAGTGCCGGTATCTTTACAATTACTGTATATTTGGCTCAGACCAGGTATGCAAAGAAAACTCTGTCTTCTCTCTGAAATAAACGATACATTCTTATGCAGAATAATCGTCACGGACACTAGGAGCAATAAAGTTAATTTTGCTCGAGCTTTCTACGCTGATTTTCTAAAGTTTAAAAGGGGCTTTTCCTAAGAAATCTTTTGAAATTTCCAGCCCTCCTAGTGGCTGGCTAGGAGATGATAATATCGCGTACGTAGTTCACCGCCAGCGTTAGCGTTAATGCAGTTCATGTTAGTTATATACAGGTGTTGTGGCTATAAAGAAAGTCACAAATTTCAAGACATACTTTATTTAGTCCTTACCCTAACACAGGCGAACGGAAAAAGACCGCGAGCTCTCGTGTTCGGGTCCCGCGCGACATGCGCTATTTCTCATGTAGATAATAATTCCCACCAAAATATCAATTTGAACATCTATAGAGATACTACATTATTCTAAAAATTTGCTTACTGCCAAATTTAGCCATATTTAACAAAATTCCATCCTTGTTTCTATTTCCTTAAACAAATTCTTGACAAAGGCTGGCGCATTAATACGAATTACACTATTGCTTTTCGACCATGTTGCAACGTGTAATATCTGTACGAACGGTATATTCGTTCTTTCTCCAGACTTGTCTTCCTGCGCTTGTCGCAGCATAGTCGCCGTCCGCCGTGACCTTGTTGTCGATGGTGGAGTATTACCATACTCTAATGACGCCAGGCATCAGGGGAAATAACGTAATTGTTCTCCTCGTTGAGGATCTGTCGTTTTACTGCATGTTGGGGGCTTCCGTCATTGTTCTAATGACAATATCAAGGCGAGTTAATCAGCGGAGTGGCCGAGCGCATTGAGGCGCTATGCTCCGATTCGCGAGAACGTCCCCCGTCGGGGGTTCGAATCCCCTCGGGCATGGATATTTGTCCTGTCTTTAGTATAAATTAGTTCATAATAGTTTGTAAGTTTAGAGACTGATGATCCCGCAGTAAAGTCCCATAAGCTTAACAAACTTTTTTTTTTTTTTTAATCTTCTTGTTTCTGCAAATTGGAAGCTCAACACGGCACGCTGTTATCTTTCTGCCTGTACGTTATTTACATTTATAATATTAATAAAAATACAGGTCTGAATAATCAATACAGATCATTTCCTGTGGTCAAATAAATTTGTCACTGTTACCTGTAATAAAAAAACGTTCAAATGTTTGTAAATCTTATGGGACTTAACTACGGGATCATCAGTCCCTAAACTTACAAACTACTTATGAACTACTTACGAAGTAGGACGGCACGAATATCCATGCCCGAGGGAGGATTCGAACCCCCGACCGTAGTGGCCATGCAGACCGTGACTGAAGCGCCTCAGTCCCCTCGGCCACCGCGGCCGGCGTTACCTGTAATAATTCCATCGCACTTTTTTCTTTCTTTCTTTCTAATATTGACTTTCATCTGTATGTCTGAAGAAGATAGAAGTGATACCATTTCATTAAAATTTATTGAAAGTCATTACTTTATTAAGAGGACTAAGTTTTTAGCAGGGTCAGAACTGGAACTTTTATATGACTTCTTACAAGTCCTTATTCGTATCCTAAACTCCCAAGACTCCCCCCCCCCTTCCCCAAGAAAATCACATATAGGCGATCTTGCTGTTATTCTTCCTGTACTTTCGTTACAAGTCCTGCTAATGACCTTATCAAAGAAAAAAAAAATGAAAAACTCATTTTTTACGAGAAACAGTATCTTTCAGGAATGGCTTGTTGCTACGTCGCCCTGTTCAGGTTATAATTTTATATTATTATCCGTTACTCATGTGAAATGTCTCCGCAGCTATCAACAGAAGATGCACATTTACATTTACGTAAAAATAAATAAATAAAAAGTCATGTTTTCTATCAGTACTTACGTCGTTTTTTGTTGTTTGTAGGTACAAAAATCTTGGAAAACCACATTGCAAACACAGTTTATATGACTCGCAAGAGTGAAGTTTTATAGCTTAACAATATGTCTTCGCGCATAGTCTCTGGAAGTTTGTCAATTGTAACATTATCACCCTGCGCAGAATTAATCGGTAGATATCCCGGGGCAATATAGACTTTGGCCATAACTTATTGGATATGAAATGTAGATGAAAAATCAACTGCAAAAAGTAGGGAATTAAGGACAAATGGAAGGACTAGAGGTGATAGAGATTTTCAGAGGGGGCATTAGGCAAGTTTTGACAGAAACGGGCGAAAAGCGCTCTGAGAGATAATGTTATGTAGGGCGCAAGGCTCATGTAGGGAAGGACAAGGCCTAAAAGAAATCCCTCGATATCACTGGAGTTACCGGTAATGAATTTAATTGATGAAAAAATAAAATATAAAAATGCAGCAAGTGAAGAAGGGAGTACAGACGACTAAAAAATGAGGTTGACATGAAGTGCAGCTTGGCTAAGCAGGAGTCGCTAAAGGATAAATGCAAAACCATAGAAGAATGTGTAATGAGGAGAAAGGTACATACCGCCTTCAGGGAAATAAAAAAAAGGAAGAAAAGCAGGAGCTCAAATGGAAAACAAGTACAAAGCAAATAAGGGAAAGCTGAAAGGTGGAAGGAATATATAGCGCATGTACAAAGGAAATAAACTTGAAGGCAGTGTTCTACAAATGGAAGACGAAGTAGAGGAAGATGAGGTAGGAGATATACTACGAGAAGAATTTGACTGAGCACTGAAAGATTTAAGTCGAAACAAGTCCCCAGGAGTAGATTATATTCCCCAGTTTCTAGTTGGTATCCTAGATGTATGAGACAGGGAAAATACCCTCCGAGTTCATATAGTAATTCTAATTCCAAAGTAAGCAAGTGCAGAGAAGTGTGAGAATTACAAAACTATCAGACATGGTTGCAAAATACTCACACGTATTATTTACAGGTGAATAGAGAATGTGGTGGAATCCAACCTTGGGGAATTAGAACCGCATCGCCTAACATCGTTGAAAGGTGAAGGCTGGGTTAAAACGCAGACTGAAGAATCCGTTGTCCGGGCTTCGAATCCGCGTCCTCTCGGTTTTCCAGTTGAGCGCTTTATCCGGAGACCATCAAGCCCGACGTAGATGGCCATGAAAACACTCCACAGCGCTAGAGGGCAATGAAAGACTAGTTCCTGCTGAGATAATTACAGTGCATGAAAGGATTGGAAAGCAATATGCGATCCGTATACATCAGTTTTGCAAATACGTCAATTTGATATCACATAGCATTACTGTCCTCTCGTGTTCTAGAGCGAAGTTTCAATCACCAACTTTTACTTCTGAATGTGAAAAAATTTGGTAGCACCCACCTACTTAGGGAGACAAGACCATCCCAATAAAATAAGAGAAATCAGATCGAAAACGGAACGATTTAGGTGTTCTTTCTTCCCGCGCGCTATTAGAGAGTGGAAACGGTAGAGAGAAGTTATGAAAGTGGTTAATGGACCCTCTGCCAGGCACTTAAATGTGATTTGCAGAGTATCTATGTAGATGTAGATGTAATCTTTTCCCAGGGATGTGGTAGCGTAAGAGATATTTATATACTACGTGAAACTGAAATACGTAAAGTAGGCCGGCCGGAAGCTTGGTTAATTACCTAGTTAACGCTTCCAGTAAGTCTAGAAATTTACCCCCTGTTTATAGCGGCAGTAGGTCTGCCTCCGCACTGAAAATGTAGAAGTGAAAGACTCTCTCGAAGACCGCAAACAAAACCGGTGTATTTTTATGCTTGAGAGAATGTGCTTACGCAATCAGGTTCCTACAGTTTTAAGTGGAATACTTGCTCATATTCACCCCGTTTACATGGGCTTCCAAAACCGGATTTCGTAAACCGATTTCCCAATTCCGCTTTTGGTTGGTAATGCAAACACTCCAAAATCGATTCTGTAAATCCGCTTCTCTAAAGCGGTTTTCCAGTTCCAAAATCGCTTTTCGTACCCATCTAACGCAACCGTTTTTGAAGCGTTCTTGGCTAGTCAGATTGTGTTTTCTTGTTAAGATTTTTCGACACATATGGAAAGAGTGATGTTTTCTAATGTGAAATAAAAGTATAAATATTAGAGTAAACATAACTATCTACATCTACATAGATACTCTGCAAATCACATTCAAGTGCCTGGCAGAGGGTTTATTAACCACTTTCATAACTTTTCTGTACTGTTCCATTCTCTAATATCGCGCGGGAAGAAAGAACACTTATATCGTTCCGTTTTTTATCTGATTTCTCTTATTTTATTGGGATGGTCATGTCTCCCTAAGTAGGTGGGTGCTAGCAAAATATTTTCACATTCAGAACTAAACGTCGGTGATTGAAACTTCGCCAACAGATCACGCCGCAATGAATGACGTCTTTCTTTTAATGATTTCCACCCCAATTCGTGCAACATTTCCGTGTCGCTTTCCCCCCCGTAACGTGATAGAACAAAACGAGCTGCCCTTCTCTGAACCTTCCAGTCAAAGTTGTTCGTAATTGTAACTCCTAGGTATTTGGTAGAATCTACGACCTTAAGGTTTGACTGATTTATCGCGTAATTGAAGTTCAGCGGATTTCTTTTAGTGCTAATGTGTATTACTTCACACTTTTCTTTATTTAGTGTCAATTGCCAATTTTCGCACCATGCAGAAATTTTGTCTAAATCGCTTTGCAGTTGCTTTTGATCCTCTGTTGACTTCATTAACCGATAAACGATAGCATCATCCGCGAACAATCTAAGGGAGCTATTCAGATTGTCTCCTAAATCGTTTATAAACACGAGGAAGAGTAGGGGACCTATAACGCTTCCCTGTGGAACGCCAGATATCACTTCTGTTTTACTCGATGACTAACAGTCAATTACAACGATCTGTGTCCTTTCTGATAGGAAATCGTGAATCCAATCGCACAATTGGGGAGATATTCTATAAGCAGCAATTTCATAAGAAGCCGCTTGTGAAGTACAGTGTCAAAAGCCTTTCGGAAATCCAGAAATATGGAATCGATTTGAGATCCCGTGTCGATGGCACTTAACACTTTGTGTGAATAAATGGCAAGCTGTGTTTCGCAAGAGCGATACTTTCTGAATCCGTATTGACTACTGGTCACTAGGTCGTTCTCTTCGAGGTAGTTCATAATATTCGAACAAAGTATATGTTCCAAAATCCTACTGTAAATCGACGTCAGTGAGATAGGCCTGTAATTTTGGGGATCACTCCTATGGCCTTTCTTGAATATTGGACTAACTTGGGCAACTTTCCAGTCTTTGGGTACGGATATTTCGCTGAGGGATCGGTTGTAAATGATAGCTAAGTACGGAGCTATTGCATCAGCATACTCTGAGAGGAATCTAGTTGGTATACAATCAGGCCCGGAAGATTTATTTTTGTTTAGTGACTTAAGTTGTTTTACTACTTCAGGATCATCTACTTCTGGCAGCTGTTCTTGGATTGAATACTGGAGTGTTCACTTCGTCTTCTTTGGTGAACGAATTTCGGAAAGCTGTGTTTAGTAATTCTGCCTTAGCAGTACTGTCATCGGTAGTATTACCATTGCTATCGCGTAGTGGAGGTATTGTTTGTGTTTTGTCGCTAGTGTACTTCACATATGACAAGAATTTCTTAGGATTTTCTGCAAGATTATGGGACAGGATTTCGTTGTGGTAACTACTATAGGCTTCTCGCATTGAAGTCCGCGCTAGGTTGCGAGTTTCAGTAAAAGATTGCCAGTCTTGCGGATTCTGTGTCTTTTTAAATTTGCATGCGTTTTTCTTTGTTTCTGCAACAGTGATCTGACCTGTTTTGTGTACCACGGGGGTCAGCCCCCTCTTTTATTAATTTATTTGGTATAATCGCTCCTGATATTATGTCTTTAAAAGTAAGCCACAACTTAGGCTAAATCTATGTATTTATATAAAGAAAAATAGCGATTGTGCTGACTAAATCATGAACTGAATCAGCTGTTTTTCAGCCGCCATGTTAAGTAGATTAGGAAATCCGATTCAGGCTATGCCATGTAAACACGGCGGCGAAAAACTGTTTACGAAAATCGGTTTTCGTCTTTCGGAAGATGTGTTGCATGTAAACGTAGTGACTGAGTACTTCTTGTGGAGCGGTAACAAACTGCCAACATTTGTGATATTCCGAGAACTGGCTGAGTAACGAAAAGCTGACCCACCAGCAGCAATGATCATTCTGTAAAAAAGGAAACTAGCAACTCCACTGGGAGATTCATCGAACTTTTGTAATCTCAAATTCGTTCGTGCTGTGATAAGTAAATAAATAAGAGCTAGCTGCCATGTTGTCACGTATTGCCCTTCCGCGTACCGGTAGTGACGAACATCCTGCTGTACTCAAGAAAATTACGTCAGAACTGAAGCTGGAAGAAGATCATGACGAAACAGAATCGCCGTCATAGACTTTTGCTTACTCACAGAGGGCCGCGGTGGAGTAGCCGAGCGGTCTAAAGCGTCTCGCTGCAGAGCGCGCGGTTGCTCGCCGTGGAGGCTCCAGTCCTCCCTGGGGCATGGGTGTGTATGTGTTTGTCCTTAGGTTAGTTTACCTAGTTTTAAGTAGTTTGTAAGCTACGGACTGATGACCACGCAGTTTGGTCCGATAGATTTACAAACATTTGACTCACAGAGGACAAAATGTTCAAATGTTTGTATAGTCTATGGGACTTAACTACGGGGTCATCAGTCCCTAAGCTTACAAACTACTTATGAACTACCTAAGACTAAGGACGGCACAAATATCCATGCCCGAGGGGGGATTCGAACCCCCGACCGTAGTGGCCGTGCTGACCGTGACTGGAGCGCCTCAGTCCCCTCGGCCACCGCGTCCGGCTCACAGAGGACAGCAGTGGGCATATGTTGTTATTGTGGCCTTAAGTCCGGAGACTGATTTGATGCCGCCCTCCACACTACTCTATCCTGGGCAAGTCCCGTCATCTCCTCATAAGCACGGCACCCTACATCCATTTGAATCTGTTTACTGTATTCGCCTCTAGGTCTCCCTCTGCGATTTTTACCCCACACACTTTCCTCCAATGCTAAATTCACGATTCCTTTATGTCTAACAATGTGTACTACCAATCGAATCCCATTCTTAGTCAAGGTATGCCAAAAATTCCTTTTCTCTCCAGTTCTGTTCAGTACTTCTGTATTAGTTGTGCGATCTATCCACCTAATATTGAGCATTCTTCTGTAGCACCACATTTCAAAAGCCTCTATCCTTTTCCTGTCTGAACTATTTATCGTACATGTTTTTTTACTCCAGTACAAGGCAACACTCCACACAAATGCTTTCAGAAAAGACTTTCTTACAGTTAATATTTGATATTAGTAAATTTCTCTTTTTCAAAGACGCTTTTCTTCCCATTTGCAATCCTGCATTTGATATTTTCTGTGCTGCGACCGTCGTATGCTATTTTACTGCCCAAGTAACAAAACTCATCTACTACTTTTATTGTCTCATTACCTAATCTAATTCCTTCAGCTTCACCTGATTTTCTTAGACTGCTTTCCATTACCCTTGTTGAGCTTTTCTTAATGTTCATTTCATACGCTCCCTTCAACAAACTGTCCATTCCATTCAATTGCTCTTCAAGGTCCTTTGCTGTCTCTGACAGAATTAAAATGTCATCAGCAAATAGTAATGTTTTTATTTCTTCACCCTGAACTTTCCAAATTTTTTCTTGCTTTTCTTCACAGCTTGCTCGATGTACAAACTGAATAACATTGGAGAAAGGTTAAAACCCTGTCTTACTCTCTTCCCTACCAATACTACCCTTTCATGCGTTTTGACTCTTGATAACTGCGGTCTGGCTTTAGTACATGTTGTAAATAATCCTCTATTCCTTGTATTTTTCTCCTGCTGACTTCAGAATATGAAAGAGTGTATTCCAATCAACCTTGTCAAATGCCCATTCCGCATCTATAACAGCTAGAAATGTACGTTTGCCTTTCCTTAATTATCTTCTAAGATAAATCGTGAGTATTGCCTCCCAGGTTCTAATATTTTTCCTGAATTCAAACTGATCTTCCACGACGTAGCTTCTACCAGCTTTCATACACTTCTGTAAATAATTCATGTTAAAACTTTGCAACCATAACTTACCAAACTGATGATTCTATAATTTTTACACCTGTCTGCGCTGCTGGGCATAATAAGATTGGAAACCTATTTTATGGTCAAGTTTGTGTGCCTCTATCTGTCTGAATAACTGTGTGTTCATGATAGACCTTAATGAAGGTTGGTCGAGTGTTACAGGTAAAGCTACCATCAAACTGAAGAGACTAGCATGAAATTTTCACTCTGCAGATATTGTACGCTGATACGAAACCTGCTGGCAGATTAAAATTGTCAGACCGGGACTCTAACCCAGGACCCTTGCCATTCACGGGCAAGCGCTCTACCCAGTAAGCTACCGCAGTACCTTGGCTCCTGCCTTCAAAACTTCTCAGCAGTTCTACCGGGATATTTAAACATTTTTTAACCTTGCAGGACTAGAAATCCTTGAAGGAAGACATGGCATAGCTACAGCCTAGGGGATGTCTCTCACAGACGGCCATTGGCCTTGTAAGCTCTCTTGATGCAAGTCCTTGTCGACAGTGCAAAATCCCATGTGCGAATAACCGTTGATACTCCTCTTTTTGCCATCGAAGCACTTCGATAAAATGTCTCCAAACACCCTATACCTCTCCTACAATAGGGTATTAATGCAACTGCCGCACCTCCATTCAAGGAAATGGGTTTCCTTTCAGTGTTTTCAATCTTTTTGAGTTCGCGACCCTCCTTCCAAGTAAAAATATTCTGGCTACCCCTTTTCCCAAACCCGCCTACACCGTACTGTATCACAGATATGTCTGTGAATTCAAAGACAGCGAATTTTATATTTTTTTCTGCTGATACAACACTCTTGTTGGAAAAGGGTACAGTATTCTATATTATAGGGTGAAGTTTTCAGTCTTTTATCCTTAATGGATCACATTAGCCTATTTTTACATTAAATTCGACAGAAAAGTATATGTTGCTTGACAAATGTTTCGAGTTGCAGAAGATTCCGAAGCGAATTATGCTCGGTATGTCCCACTATATAAGAAATTTCTAAAGAAGTTTAGGGTTTTTCGAATATCGCTAAATTACTTATTGCCTTATAGGGGGGTTATAGCTATCAATAGGTTCTTGAAAACAGTTTTCAGCGTTTTCGTTTATTCATAGTTAACATGGAGTTATTGTTGTTGTGGCCTTCAGTTCGTAGACTGGTTCGATGCAGCTCTCCACGCTACCCTATCCTTCTGTAAGCCTCTTCATCTGAGAATACGTTCGGCTACCTGCATCCTTTTGAATATGCTTGCTGTATTCGTCCCTCGGTCTTCCTCTACGATTTTTACCCCACACACTTCCCTCTAATGCTAAGTTGACAATTCCTTGATGTCTCAGAATGTGTCCCAGCAATCTATACCGTCTGTTAGTCAGGGTATGCCAGAAACTACTTTTCTTCCCAATTCGGTTAAGCACCTCCTCATTAGTTACGTGATCTACCCATCTAATCTTCATCAATCGTCTGTAGCACCACATCTTTTGGTCTGAACTTCTTATCGTTCACGTTTCACTCCCATACAATGTTACACTCCAGACAAATGCTTTCAGAAAGGACTTCCTAACATTTAAATTAATATTGGATGTCAACAAATTTCGTTTCTTCAGAAACGGTTTTCTTCCCATAGCCATTCTGCATTTTATATCTTATGTTACTTCGACCATCAGAAGTTATCTTGCTACCCAAATAACAAAGCTCATCTACTACTTTTGTCTGATAACCTAATCTAATTCCTTCAGCATCACCTGATTTTCTGACGCTACATTCCATTATCCTTGTTTTACTATTGTTAATGTACATCTTATAGCCTCTTTTCTAGACACTTTCCATTCTATTCAACTGCTCTTCCAGATCCTTTGCAGTCTCTGACAAAGTTACTATGTCATCGGCAAACCGCAAGGTTTTTATTTCTTCACCCCGAACTTTAATTCCGTCACCAAATTTCTCTTTGCATTCCTTCACTGCTTGCTCAGTGTACTGATTGAACAACATTGGGGAAAGGCTACAACCCTGTCTTACTCCCTTCCCAACCTCTGCGCCTCTTTCTTGCCCTTCGATTCTAATAACCGCAGTCAGGTATTTGTATAAATTGAATATAACTCTTCGCTCCCTATATTTCACCACTACTACCTTCAGAATTTGAAAGAGAGTATTCCAGTCGAAATTGTCAAAAGCTTCCTCCAAATCTACAAATGCTAAAAACGTAGGTTTCGCTTTCCTTAATCTATCTTGTAAGATAAGTAGTAATATGAGTATTGCCTCCCGTGTTCCTACATTTCTTCTAAATCCAAATTGATCTTCCCCAACGTCGGATTGCACCAGCTTTTACAATTCGACTGTAAATAATCCGTGTTAGTATTTTGCAACCATGACTCGTTAACTGATTTTCACATTTGTCTGCACTTGCTTTCTTTGGAATTGGAATTACTATATTCTTCTTGAAGTAGGAGGGTATTTCCTCTGTCTCATACACCTTGCATACTACGTGGAACAATTTCTTCATAAATGGCTCTCCTAACAATATCAGCAGTTCAGACGAAATATCATTGTTTCGTCTTAAATCTTTCAGCGCTCTGCCAAATTCTTCTCGCAGTATCATATCTCTTATCTCAACTTCCTCCACTTCGTCTTCCATTTCTAGAATACTGCCTTCAAGTGTATTTCCATTGTATAGGCCCTCTATATATTCCTTCCACAGTTCAGCCTTCTCCTCTTTGCTTAGTAGTGTTTTTCCCTCCGAGTTTTTGACATTCATACAGCTGCTTTTCTTGTCTCCAAACATCTGCTTTATTTTCCTGTAGGCGGTATCTATCTTTCCCCTAGTTATGCATTCTTCTACGGTTCTGCATTTGTCCTGTAGCCACTCCTGCTTAGCCAGTTTGCACTTCCTGTCAATCTCATTTTTCAGACGTCTGTACTCCCTTTTTCCTGCTTCACTTGCTGAATTTTTACATTTTCTCCTCTCATCAATTAAGTTCGGTATATCCTGTGTTATCCAGGGATTTCTATTAGACCTTGTCCTTCTGCCTAAATGGTCCTCTGCTGCCTTCACTACCCTATCTCTGAGCTACCCATTCTGCCTCTGTCCCCTGTTTCAGCCAATCCTTGCCTAATGCTCCCTCTGAAACTCTCAACCACCTCTGGTTCCTTCAATTTGTCCAGTTTCCATCTCCTAACCTTTCTACCTTCCTGCAGTCTCTTAAGTTTTAATGTGCAGTTCATAACCAATAAGTTATGGTTAGAGTCTATATCTGCCCCTGGGTACGTCTTACAGTTTGGAACCTGGTTTCTAAATCTATTCATTACGATTATAAAGTCAATCTGGTACCTTCCAGTGTCTCCTGGTCTCTTCCACGTATACAGCCTTCTTTCATGATGATTAAAGCAGGTGTAGGTGATCATTAAATTGCACAAAGTCTACGAAGTGATCTCCTCTTTCATTCCTTTTCCCCAGTCCATATTCACCTACTACATTTCCTTCTCTTCCCTTTCGTATTACCGAATTCCAGTCCCCCGTCACAATCAAGTTTTCTTCTCCCTTAATTTTCTGAATAATTTCTTTTATCTCCTCATACATTTCTTCGACATCCTCATCATCGGCAACCTAGTTGGCATTTAAACTTGTACTACTGTGGTCGGTGTTGGCTTCGTTTATATCTTTGCTACAATAATGCGTTCACTATGCTGTTCATAGTAACTTCACCGCATTCTTATTTTCTTATTCATCAACGAACCTACTCCTGCTTTACCATCAACTGATTTCGTGTTCATAACCCTGTACTCACCTGACCTGAAATCCTGTTTATCTTGCCACCGAACATCACTAATCCCTACCATATCTAACTTTAACCTATCCATTTCTCTTTTCAAATTTTCTAGCTTACCTACGCGATTAAGGGTTAGAACATTCCACGCTCCGATCCGGAGAATGCCTATTTTGCTTTTCTTGATGACGACATCCTCCTGAGTAGCCCCCCCCCCTCGGATATCCGAATGGGGGACTATTTTACTTCTGAAATATTTTACCCAAGAAGACGCCATAATCGTATATTCATACAGTGGAGCCGCATATCCTCGGAAAGATTAATGAGCCGTGGCGGAGTGGCCGAGCGCATTGAGGTGCTATGCTGCGATACGCGAGGCCGTTCGCCGTCGGGTGTTCGAATCCCGCGTCGGGCATGGATGTTTGTGCCGTCTTTAGTGTAATTTTATAAGTAGTTTGTAAGTTTAGTAAGTTTAGGGACTGATGACCCCACAGTTAAGTCTCATAAGCTTTACAACATTTGAAGATTAACGACTGTAGTTTCCGCTTGCTTTTAGTCGTTCGCAGTAACTGCGTGACAAAACCATGTTAGCTGATGTTACAAGGCCAGCTCAGTCAATCATCCAGACTGTTGCCCCTGTAACTACTGAAAAGGCTGCTGCCCCTCTTCAGGAACCACACGTTTGTCTGGCCTCTCCACAGATACCCCTCCACTGTGGTTGCACATACGGTACGGCTATCTGTGTTGTTGAGGCACGCAAGCTACCCCACCTTGGCAATATCTGTGGTTCATGGGGGTGGTAACATGGAGTATTTATTGGAAAAAAAGTTTGTTCTATTCAAGTCAGAATTAATGTTAACAAAGAATTACGTAATTTTCGTAAAAAATAAATTTCACTTTTCTTAGACAGTTGTGGTATTGCGGAAACGCAAGTAACCAGACGTGTAGTGTTCTGGTTGTTTTATTGTGTAAGTTAAACTTTTAAAGGGCAGCCCTCAGTCGCAAAGTACGAATATAATCGTAACCAGGTTTCAATGCCGCTATGGGCACCTTCTTCAGACGAAGATGAATATGTTAAAACTATATTACAATATCTAAAATGAGATATATGAGATAATCAATAGTCATACCTAAAAAGTAAATAATTGTGGCCAGGCGGAGCAGTCAGTAGGGGCTGCAATGTCTCCGCTGCCAACGTCGACGTTAGGTATGACTATCTGATTATGTCAGATATTTTTGTATTGTTTTAGATCTTGACATGTAGTTTTAACATATTCGTCTTCGTCCGAGGAAGGTGCCCATAGCGGTATTGAAACCTGGTTACGATTATATTCGTACTTTACGACTGAGGGGTGTCCCTTAAAAGTTTAATTGTATTGTAACAGTCGTTTTCTTTTTTCTTCTTTGGCCAACTTTAGTTTACGGTAGTAACACTAAAAGTGGGTCTTTGCGATCGTTTTTTGACAGCTTAAAATTTAAATAAAAATAACGGCTTAACACGAAAATTTAATAACCGATTTTGTAGAGGAGAAAATTCTCTACAACTTTGCTCTCTTATGAGGTTTTTTCATATCTCGTATCGTTTCAGAGATATTTGCAAAAATAACGGCGATTTTGGGATGTCTGTATGTCTGTCTGTCTGTCCGTAACGTGTTCCCCGTTTTTAAGACGAACCGTTCAACCGATCAACACCAAATTTTAGAGACATAATTGTAGGCCGACAGAGACCAGAACCTCCCTTTTTCAAATATTTCGCACAAATAATACGGTAGTAATACCAAAAAAAGTTGTTTGTAATATGATTTTAATTGCAAGCGAACGGTTCATCTGACACGGAAATTGAATAACGTAATTGGTAGAGAGGAAAATTCTCTACAACTTCGCTCTATTATGTTTCTTTCATACCTTGCATCGTTACAGATATATTTGCAAAAATAACGGCGATTTGACGATGTCTGTCTACTTGTAACGTGTTCCCGCTTTTTAGGTCGAACCGTTCAACCGATTGGCACCAAATTTTAGACATAAATGTTGGCTTCCAGAGACCAGAACCTCGCTTTTTCAAATATTTCCGACAAGAAATATGTTAGTAATACCAGATAAAGCTCGTTTCTAATGTATTTTAATTGCATATAAACCGTTCATCGCCGGCCGCGGTGGCCGAGGGGACTGAGGCGCTTCAGTCACGGCCTGCACGGCCACTACGGTCGGGGGTTCGAATCCTCCCTCGGGCATGGATATTTGTGCCGTCCTTAGTTGTAGGTAGTTCATAAGTAGTTTGTAAGTTTAGGGACTAATGACCCCGTAGTTAAGTCCCTTAAGCTTAACAAACATTTGAACATTTGATAAACCGTTCATCTGACGCTAAAATTGAATAACCGAATTTGTAGAGGAGAAGATTCTCTACAGCGTTGTTTCCTTATTGTTTTTTTTTTTCATATCTCGTATCGTTTGAGAGATATTTGCAAAAATAACAGAGTTTTTACGCCCTCCACTGAATTAACGAAAACCAGCCGTTACCAGATGTCACATGACATTTCTCGCCCAGATCTCTCTCTGGCATAAGCCATCTTGCGTTGCGTATTTGATGATTTTCTTATTTTAACTTACACGTTTTCATTCCAAAGCAATGGCGCACTGAAGAATTAACAAAAAGACGTCGTTCTTCGTACGATAAATGATAAGCTAGTGTCTACAAATGCCATATTAGCATCAGTTAATAACAGCCATCAGCCACTTTCAAGTGTTGGCCGTAGTGTAGTGAGCAATGCGTTGGACTGTGACGCTGAAGGTGAGTGGTTCAAAACCCGCCACTACCTAAAAAATTTTGTTTTCCATAATGGTTTCAGACATTCTTATTAATGAATCTTTTATTGTTTATATTATTAATTTGGTCAAAATATTTGATAAAACTTATAAAACTGCAAATCTAAAGTGGGTCGTAAAATACGCCAGTGTGTTTTTTTTAATGGGTCTTAACTACCGGGTCATCAGTCCCTAAACTTACAAACTACTTATCAACTAGCTTATCCTAAGGACGGCACAAATATCCATGCCCGAGGGGGGATTCGAACCCCCGACCGTAGTGGCCGTGCAGACCGTGACTGGAGCGCCTCAGTCCCCTCGGCCACCACGGCCGGCTTGTAACAGTCGCTGATTCACAGATATACACCAAAAAAAGAAAAAAGTGTAAGTATGGTCCTTTGACCGCCCCCCCCCCCCCCCCGGGGGGATCGCTACGCACATGTTGAAAAACACTGCTTTAGGTGAATTGAGCTGTGGGCACTTTTGTTTACATTTTATGGCAGTTAGAGGACCAATTTTTTCCTGTCATGTCTTAGTAGAACCGGCAGGAATGTTTTTGTGGCATATACAGGTGAAGTAAAACATGTTATTGATCTGTGTAAATGGCCAGCGCGCTGGTAGCACAGAGAGGAGCTGCATGCATAATATCGCGGCGCGGCTAGACGGCTCAGCCCGCGGCAAACGAGGTGTCGCCTCCCCCCACCCCTCCCTCCCTCCCCCCTCCCCCACCCCTCGACTTCCGCGGTTGCCCTCGTTTCCAGAGAATCCTCACAACGCCAACGCCGCCGACACTTCTCATCACCATCGCGCTACCGCAAGGCTGGTGCTTCACGCTGCACAATGTCTTGTCGCCCCCCCTTCCCCCCCCCCCCTCTCTCTCTCTCTCTCTCTCTCTCTCTCTCTCTCTTCCCCTTGCCGCGGTGGAGTAGCCGAGCGGTCTAAAGCGTCTCGCTGCGGAGCGCGCGGTTGCTCGCCGTGGAGGTTCGAGTCCTCCCTGGGGCATGGGTGTGTGTGTTTGTCCTTAGGTTAGTTTACCTAGGTTTAAGTAGTTTGTAAGCTACGGACTGAGGACCACGCAGTTTGGTCCGATAGATTTACAAACATTTGATTTGAGGATTGGGCAACTGGTGAAGGCACCGCCTTTTCGCCGTTAGTGCTTCGCCAACACTGGATCGAAGGAAAGAAACGATACAAGATAAGAGTTTAACGTCCTGTCGACAAGATGGTCATTAGAGACGGACCACTGTATCCAAAGAGGCCCGCGGTGGAATGGCTGGGCGTTGCTCTCAGTCGGATATTCGTCTCCTCCCTCTGGCATGGGTGTATTTGTTGTCGTTAGTTTAAGTAGTTTCTAAGCCTAGGGACTGACGATCAGAGTAGTTACGTCCCACAGATTTACAAACATATGAACATTTTTTTTAATCCAAAATGGATGCTATTTATTCTAGTTAGCTGTCGTTACGTCCTTCAGTCTCTTTATTGTAGGAGACTGGAAGGGCTTTCATCTTCATCCTAAATGTAGACAAATTGTCATAATATTGATGGTGGTCAACCTGTAAGTTCGTAAACATATCTTCTTCAAGTTGTCATGTGATACATTTTATTTTGTTATATTTCCGTGTTAGTTAATTCATATTTTAATTAGAACAGCAGTTAAAACATCTGTTAACGGTCGCACGGTAAATGTTTGCCGTTTGTTTTAGGTACCAGACGTCAGGCTTAATGTCCAAAAAATGTTAATAATGCAGTGGAAATATTTGACGCGCGACAGCTGTGAGTTTATATGTATTCTGATATGGTTGCTGATACGTAAACACGTCAACATTGCGACTAGGCTGCTGGCTGTTAACACTGGGGGCAACAGACCGTGCAGCGGTGTTTGAACCTCGTTTAGTCCGTGCGTGTCGCATCACACATCTGTTTTCCTGTTTGAACTGATGAATCTCCTACATTGTAATGCCGTGAAACAAACTCAACATGAACGGCGGCCACAAGTAAGCTACTATTCGTTCGAATCCCGATAAACTGTTAAAATTTCCATAGCTAGCATGTGGCTGGTAATGGCAGTCGACCGCGTACTGTCAGTGATCACGCAATATGGATCCAATTCTCCCTTTCCTCTCGCAACACCCCACTCCAAGGTAAATCACCAAACCATACATAACTTGCTACACTGCTCAAAACAATTACGAGATCATAATTATAAATAACGTTTATACCTTTCACACTTCTGTTATAATGCTTTATTTATTTACTATGAGCTCATTTCGGCTTTATATTGCCATCGCCAGGTTTTCTGTAATATAAAAGAGATAATTTATAACAACAGTTACATTAGCTGGCATATATAAATATGTAATGGCTAATACATTTAATTTATGTACATTCAATGTCATTCTTATTACTGTCCTTTTTTCTTTAAGATGTAATTGATTTTATTTAAATTATAACCGACTTATATGCCTGTAACGGATTTTTTATTTTCTGCCTGATTAAAAGGACAGCTATTTTCAAGGTGTTTTAACGACATCAGTGGCGTAACTACGGGGGGGGGGGAGGGTGAGGGGGATAGAACCCCCCCCCCCCAGAACCGAAAAAAAGAAAAAGGAAAGAAAGAAAGAAATTGTATAACAGCAATCTGGTGAAGGTTAAGATTGGAAACTCGGGGTGTTTTACCATAAGCTTTCATTGGATGGGAGTGAATTAATCTTCAACGGGAGTGGTAGATGGTAGTCTGTCTGGAAACTAAAATTTAGCTCGTCAAGCAGATCTATTGCCCCCTCCCCCCCAAAGCCAAGTCCTAGCTATGCCACTGAACGACATTATATATTTACATAGTTACTCAGAGATGACTGTAGTTATCAGTTAATTTATTTTCCTTGATATTAAAACTTTGGTGGTTATGAGATCAATTGAGACAATATACATATGGTAAGGTAGAATGAAACTTTCACTCTGCAGCGGAGTGTGCGCTGATATGGAACTTCCTGGCAGATTAAAATTGTGTGTCGGAACCGGGACTCGAACCTGGGACCTTTGCCTTTCGCGGGCAAGCGCACTACCGACTGTGCTATCCCGACACGACTCACGATGCCGCCTCACAACCCACTTCCGCCAGTATCTCGCCTCCTACTTTCCAAACTTGCGAAAGGCTTGCCCGCGAAAGGCAAAGGTTCCAGGTTCGAGTCCCGGTTCCGGCACACAATTTTAATCTGCCAGGAAGATTCATATGGTAAGGTATTTTACTCAGATATTGGTTGCGATCAGTGACGGCTGGTGATTCAGATGACTGGGGATTTTGCTTCAACTCGAGCTGAAGTGTCGGCCTATCGAAGCTTCGTTTCACACTTTTGTTCCAAACTTAAAGCTCAGTAATTTGTTTCTAAAAGATACTGAACGTTGCTCATTTTTTCTTTGATAATGAACACCAAGAACATACGAATAAACACAAGAACACTAAAACACAGTAAGTAACTGATTACACTGTGCGAAAAATATGAATGGCGGATATCTCCTCAATGGAGAATTTGCGCATGCGCAAGGCGAGGTGCGCAGTTGCTTCATTATCTTCTCTTCGGGACCATTCGTGCATAACCGCCAGAGCTCGAGTAGCCAGGAGCTGGTATCTCTACCAGTTCCAACGCCAATGTTAAAAGCGGCGTTTCCCCTCGCCCATCCCTGTCGCCGGAGCGCCCATATGTTGCCTCCAGGGGGTTCAGAAGAGAATTTCAACCTCAGCCGAGCATGCGCATTGCAACGCTGCGGTCAGTGCCGCCAATATTAAGTTCAAAATGTTCAAATGTTTGTATAGCTTATGGGACTTAACTACGGGGTCATCAGTCCCTAAACTTACAAACTACTTATGAACTAGCTACTACTAAGGACGGCACAAATATCCATGCCCGAGGGGGATTCGAACCCCCGACCGTAGTGGCAGCGCAGACCGTGACTGAAGCGCCTCAATCCCCTCGGCCACCGCGGCCGGCGCCAATATTAAGCGACCGCGCTACGACTCGTTTACGTGCTGTCTCCGCCACGTAAAACGTTTCTCATGCGATGAAATAATTTGAATGTGCATATGAAATGATCTGATAGAAGAACGAAACGAAGAATGATACTTGGAAAAATCTTTTTATTTATTTATTTACTTTTAATCACGGTGAGTTTTTCCGGGGGATCACTGAACCAGTGAACACACAGGATGCGCCGCCACTGGTTGCAGTTGTAATTTGTGTGTGATACTGAACGATATTTTGCTGTCTCCGCTCTTTGCTAGAGGTTTACATGGCGTTTGCTTAGAGCGTGGCACCATGAGGCAGTCATAATAGTGAAAAGTCATTGTCAATTTCCCTCTAATGTGGTGTGTGATTACCCCTGGTGGCCAGTACATTTGTATCATGCAGCTCTTGCGGGATATTTGAATATTCATCCATGAGTGCAATATCGAATTGTGCAACCGTTGTGGGGAGGTGCTGGTCTGGTTGCAATGCGTCTGCCAAGTGCATCCCAGACGTTCTCAATCGGGTGAGCACTGCATTCACTCAGTTCTCTCAGCTTCAAGCATGTTGTCCACCAACTCTGAGGGAACGAACGCTATAGTCCACCAGAAGGAACGCATCTTCTATGGCACCAGCGTAGAGCACGACAAAAATTCGAAGGGTCTCGTCTCTATACCTCTGAGCAGTAAAAGCGTCACTCTGGACGACATAGAGGTCCGTACGTCCGCCAATACTGACTCTTCCCCACGCCATTCATCCACCACCATGATACGGTGATGTTTCCTGCACATAAGCAGGATTGTTGCACGTTGTCTCCAGATGAGAGAGAGATGATTGCCATGCTGAGTACAAAATCTTGACTCTTCCGAAAACAGAACCCCGCGCCATTCGTTTCGGCTCCAATCCTGATGTTCCACGGATTCATTCAAATGTTTCAAATGTTTGTATAGTCTATGGGACTTAACTACGGGGTCATCAGTCCCTAAACTTACAAACTACTTATGAACTACTTACGAACTAGGGCGGCACAAATATCCATGCCCGAGGGGGGGATTCGAACCCCCGACCGTAGTGGCCGTGCAGACCGTGAATGGAGCGCCTCAGTCTCCTCGGCCACCGCGGCCGGCCCACGGACTCACGACCACGCAGTTTGATCCGATAGATTGACAAGCATTATCCAATCCTGATGTTCCTCCACCGGCGCGAGGGATTAGCCGTGCGCACTGAGGCGCCCTGCTGCGGTACGTGCGGCCGTTCGCCGTCGGAGGTTCGAGTCCTTCCTCGGGCATGGGTGTATGTGTTGTTCTTAAATTAGTTTAACTTAGTTTAAGTAGTTTGTAAGCTAGGGACTAATAACCAAGCAGTTTGAGTCCCATGGATTTAGAAATATTTGAACATTTTGTTCCTCCACCCAATTTCTGCTGGCTAAACGATGTCGTGGTTTTCATGGGACACACATCATAGGCCTCCGTTCGTAGAGGCCACATTCCCGAAGACGATTTCGGACTGTAATTCTGGGACACTCCAATAGCTACAGCCACCGCCCTCTGTGTCTGTCCCGCTTCCAACCTTCCTACTGCTCTCCATGCCATAGCTTCGGTAAGTCACGTTGTTATTGCATTGCACTACCTGCTCACTACACTGGCTGAACCTAACGTGTTGTGTAATTCGTTCTATAGAGTAAACACAAAACACCAACTCCCTCGGCAGCAACTTCCTATTATTGCGAGTATCTCGGTTGCCGTAATGTTTTCTCCAGTCCGGAGAACTGATAAAAAGACGCCGAACTATTTTAGTTCATTCTACCGGTGACAGTACTTCAGAACTTAGAAATCTCAGGTGATCCTCTGTTACCACTAGTGTAGAAGAAACTTGAACGACAATTCAACGAATTCTCCTTTTCAACGGGTATCATATGAACGACGGTTGATGGAGTGCTCTTTTGGGGGTTTACATAAAATATAAATTAAATTTTGATTCATCAGAAACACGTACGCCGACCAGAAATAATCGTCTCGTGGGGTCCCCCGAAACCCCCCCTTCCCCCCCCCCCCCGGAGGCTATGGGTTGGCCAGCACTTTTTTCAAGCTACGTAGGATGCGGATTATTCGTCTTCCGACAAAAGTTTGTTTCTGCGTGGTAGTCAGTCTGCTTTCGTTGACCACGTGTAGTGCCGGCCGCGGTGCCGAGGGGACTGAGGCGCTCCAGTCGCGGTCTTCACGGTCACTACGGTCGGGGGTTCGAATCCCCCCTTGGGCATGGATATTTTGTGCCGTCTTTAGTATTAGCTAGTTCATAAGTAGTTTGTAAGTTTAGGGACTGATGACCCCGTAGTTAAGTCCCATAAGCTATACAAACATTTGGACATTTGAACCACGTGTAGTAACAGAAGAGAGAGGAATGATTTAAAAAAAAAATCTGAGTAAATTATGATTGAGATTTCGCCTCATCATTTCAGAGGAATTGTCATATAGAAGGAACGAATGGCGATATAGCAGTTGCTGATTATGTCACAGGTGAAATACTGTATCTGTTATCTGTCCGCTGTCTTCTGTCTCGGCTCAATGATATCTACAAGGTCTTTATCGACTAAGAGGTATCAACAGAGATATTCTTCACATGGCAGTGTAAGTACATTTACATCGCATCAGTTCTTGATATCTCAGTTGGGTCGCAGATCACTCCTGTTAAGATATGCTGGCTAGTAATCAAGGTGACATTTTATCCCTCCGCTTCCCCCCTCCCCTGAGTCCCTCCTGCCCTTGCTCCTCCTTCCCGACTATCTGCTCTCGTGGTGTCCCACTGTCGGTGGCGACCGCTTTTATTGCCCCCACAGATTTCATTCATTCTTGGGCTGTGCGCTGTTCCTACTGCCACGTCGGCTGTTAATCTATTCGGAAACAAGTTTGCACGAATGTCTGCTGCCTCGCGGTCTGCAGCGCCATGTCACTGATAGCGCGGCCGTTCCTCCTTCGGGCATATATACTACCGGCCAAAAGTTTTTGATCACCTATCACAACTATGGATTTGTGGCTAAAACAGAGATGTGGTTTTACATAATCCATCATAGCCCCGTTCTGATACTAAAACAAGCATAAACAAGTAAAGACGGTTGACCGGTTCTCCGTATAGTGGGGCACTGATGAGTAACGACAACAACACTGACGAGTAGTTATCCATGACGTGACCACTCGAATAGGCCTCATGCCTTCAGCTGTCTGTGTAGCAAGCAGTTAACATTAGTTTTCAGTACACTGTGTGCAGCTAGCAGTGTGTTTTAGTATCTGATCCGGGGCATACCATACTACCTCCAAATCGGACGGAAGCAAGAGATTGGAATTGAAAAACGAGCTGTAATTGTAGCTTTCTACCACGAAGGCTACAAAAGTTGGCGTAGCCCAATCTAAATGTTCTAATGTTTGTTAAGCTTATGGGACTTAACTACGGGGTCATCAGTCCCTAAACTTACAAACTACTTATGAACTAGGACGGCACAAATATCCTTGCCCGAGTGGGCATTCGAATCCCCGACCATAGTGGCCGTGCAGACCGTGACTGAAGCGCCTCAGTCCCCTCGGCCACAGCGGCCGGCTACACGCTTCCAATGTGCGTTCAACGCGATGTCGCCAATCACGGATGCGACCATCATGATGCTATAAACAGAACCTGGATTCATCCGAAAAAATGACTTTGCCATTCGTGCACCCAGGTTCGTCGTTGCGTACTCCATCGTAGGCGTTCCTGTCTGTGATGCAGCGTCAAGAAGGGGAATGGCACCCGTGGTCTCCGAGCTGATAGTCCATGCTGCTGCAAACGTCGTCGAACTGTTCTTGCAAACGACCCCATCTGTTGACTCAGGGATCGAGACGTGCCTGCACGATCCGTTACAACCATGCAGATAAGATGCCTGTCATCTCGACTGCTAGGGATACGAGGCCGTTGGGATCCAGCACGGCGTTCCGTATTGCCCTTCTGAACCCACCGATTCCATATTCTGCTACCAGTCATTGGATCGCGACCAACGCGAGCAGCAATGTCGCGATACGACAAACCGCAATCGCGATAGGCTACAATCTGACCTTTATCAAAGTCGGAAGCGTGATGGTACGCATTTCTCCTCCTTACACGAGGCATCACAAGAACGTTTCACATGGCAACGCCTGTCAACTGCTTTTTCTGTTTGGGAATTGGTTAGAAACTTTCCTCATGTCAGCACGTTGTAGGTGTCGCCACCGGTGCCATCCTTGTGTGAATGCCCTGAAAAGCTAATCATTTGCATATCACAGCATCATCTTCCTGTCGGTTAAATGTCACGGCTGTAGCAAGTCATCTTCGTGGTGTAGCAATTTTAATGGCATTTGCAACAGATTTTACAAATATAGAGCACTTATACAAATGGATATGCACCTGAAAACTTATACAGTTGCACAACGTATAACTCAATAAATATCAGATCACACGAATTTTATATGCTATTTGTACTTTGATTACTACCTTTGTTTGTTTAGATACTGCATTTGTAATTTTGTACATTATGCAAGACAGCCTGTTTCTTATATATTCTTCGATAAATATAACATGTTTTTCTAAAAAGGAGATTGACAGAGAGAGAAGAGATAGGACAAGTACTAACTCAAGGCACGAATAAATAAATAAATACCTGGTCAACGCCGGGTTTTCACTTAAAACTGTCTGTATATACGAATTTCTTGTAAAAACTTTTGTAGTGTAATATCCTCTAGTCATTCCTCCAACATCAGCGACTGGGTTGGTTCCATAATCATATTTTTACTGATGTTAGCCATTTAGGATTAATTACTAAAACAACCTCGCATAGCTTCACAATCTGCGAAGTTCAGTTCATAAAGATGAAGAACCGCGTATTTTTCTTCGCGAGGATTTTCACCTCTCCAACGAAAGTATGGTAACATATGTATATAAAAAAGTGTCTTATATTTTGACCTGGGCTGCAACATATTCGAAGGGTATCGAAATCGGCGAGCGGAACTTCGGGTAGTGTTACTTGTTAGAGTGCATTTTATTCTTAAACAGCCGCGGTGGAGTAGCCGAGCGATCCAAGGCGCCTTGCTGTGGATCGCGCCGTCGGAGCTTCGAGTCCTCTCCTGGGTGTGTGTGTGTCTCTCTCTCTCTCTCTCTCTCTCTCTCTCTCTCTCTCTCTCTCTCTCTGTGTGTGTGTGTGTGTGTGTGTGTGTGTGTGTGTGTGTGTGTGTGTGTGTGTTGTGCTTAGGTTAGTAAGTTTAAGTAGTTTAATATTCATAGAATATATGACATCAACTGCGATTGGGCAAAGCTGGAAATGTGTACCCAGCCGGGATTCGAACCCGGGTCTCCTGCTTTCCAGGCAGTTGCGCTGACCCCTACACCACTGGGGACACAGTGATCACCGCACCTGCAAGGACTACCTAGGCACGCCTCCCGTCAGATACAAATTCCCAGCTTCGCCCTGCCCACAGTATCTGACGGGAGGCGTGTCTAGGTAGTCCTTGCAGGTGCGGTGATCACTGTGTCCCCAGTGGTGCAGGGGTCACCGCAACTGCCTAGAAAGTAGGAGACCCGGGTTCGAATCCCGGCTGGGTACACATTTCCAGCTTTGCCCAATCGCAGTTGATGTCATATATTCTATGAATATTAAATAATAATAACAACTGCAGGATCAGATGTGACGTCTGTTCTTTCGGAACAGACGCCACATGTATATTTAAGTAGTTTGTTAGGAAATAGCTGGAAAAACTTTGTCATTTCAGTCTTGCTACGCATGCCTATATGTGTGGGTGTAGCTGAGGATAAAGCAGTGATTTGTGTAGCTACACACGTTCTAGCGAAGGCTTCGGCGCCAGTACAAGGAGCGAAAGGCCCGCTGTGCACTTTGATCTGCCGCGGACAGCCGTACAGAGTCCGAAAGACTAATCTCTGGCTGCTGGGCGATAAATAGAGGGAAAAAGTCACCAGATAATGTTCAGACCTTTATTCCGCTCCTGGAAAAAAGCAACTTGTTTGTGGGACATAACGTTGCTTACACGCTAATGTCACTGGGGGGAAAAGAACGTGATAGCAAACAACGATAATTTCGTCCGTGTGGAGACATTACGTTACCCAGCGTGGACCTCCGTCTGCGCGCGCTATCAACAAGCCCTGTTGTGTCATACGGGCAACTGGGAAAGGAAAATTTGGAGCTAAATGTGCCGTCGACGGTGAGGTCATCGTTACGAGCTCGGGCTGGGGAGCACTGGATTCGCATTCGGAAGGACGGCGGTTCACGCCTCCTTCCTGCTATCCGCGATTTCTTTAACCTCCTCTGTCCTTGCATCCCCTGTAGGGGACACAAAAGAAAATAAAATGTTGTTCGCAGTGTTAGGTATCTCAACACACAAACGGAAGGTGGCAGCACATCATGGAACTGAAAAAGACACACTACCATGCCACTTGTTCAGTCTGCAGCAATGTTAAAATGGCTGACAGAATGGAAAGGCGGTTTGTTGGCTATGTGAACACTCAAATTTCCATGGAACTCTTTAGTTAATTTAAAACCGACCTGTTGTTGTTATGGTCTTCAGTCCGGAGACTGGTTTGATGCAGCTCTCTACCCTACTCTATCCTGAGCAAGCCTTTTCATCTCCTCGTAAGAACGGCAACCCACATCCACTTGAATCTGCTTACTATACGCGTCTCTTGGTCTCCCTCTGCGATTTTTACCCCACACACTTCCCTCCAATGCTAAATTTACGATTCCTCGATGTCTAAGAATGTGTCCTACCAAGCGATCCCTTCTTTTGGTCAGGGTATGCCAAAAATTCCTTTAAATCGACCTATACTATTAATAATATAAATAAATACAAGCATATTGACATAAACACCATAGTGACATATCACACCACAAACTGACAATTGTGACACCTAGAGACAGGAGTTTTTGTAGATAATGAAGAGTCAGAAATTAGTTAAATATTTTTGAGACCTTTTTGGAATATTATTAATCATAAAATACTAACAAAATGCAAAAAATATTGAAAAAAAATTCACAGGCCTGAGGAGGTTAAATTGCTTACGGCAAATGCCAGGACGGTTAATTAGAAAGGATGTGTTTGACTTCCTTTCACAACCTTCTCCAACTTCATTGCCAATGGAACATTTAACACTCTATTTTCCTTCCTTCGGACTGTGGCAAGTATAGAGAAGGGAATCGGCCTTCAGTTGGCCAAACTGCATGTGACTTAAAAATTTAAGGAAACCACGGAAAATCTATATCTCCGAGGTTGGACGGCGATCTGAACCGTCGTCTTCCCGAATGCGAGTAATAACAAGAATGGAAATGAGCTTATGGCATTTTTGGCAGGGAGATCCCATACGAGATTGTAGTCCAAGTCCTATTAGTTGACGCCGCTTGTGCGACTTGCGTGGCGACGACGACGACGACGACGACGACGATGATGACGACGATGATGATGATGATGTTTATGATTAGGTCTACACCCAGTCCCCTGCCGGGAATCGAACCCGGGCTCCTTGCATTGACGGTCAGAGGCGCAGTCACTGAGCTACGGAGCCAGACGAATAAATAAATGGAGCTCTTTAAAAATGTAGCACAAGATGTGATTCTTTCAAGGATGGGGAACGAAACTGGCCGTACCCATTCAAAGAAATCATGTCGGCCTTTGCCTGGGGCGATTTAGGTGTATCATGGAAGACCTAAAATCTGGATTGCTCGCTGCTTATTTGAAACGTCAACCTCTCGAATGCTGACCACTGCAAAAAAATGTTCAAATGTTTGTAATCCTATCGGATCAAACTGCTTGGTCATCAGTCCGTCGCTTACAAACTACTTAAACCTAGGTAAACTAACCTAAGGACAAACACACACACCCATGCCCCAGGGAGGACTGGAACCTCCACGGCGAGCAACCGCGCGCTCCGCAGCGAGACGCTTTAGACCGCTCGGCTACTCCACCGCGGCTGACCACTGCACCACCTCGCTTGTTGCATTAACGAACGAGCCAGTTCGCTGCGTGACAACTATCAGAAAAACTAACTTTGAAGAAAGTGATGATTTTAAATATAGCTTGTCGACTGCAGCAACTGTAGGTTTACAAATATTTGGCAAAGTTCAGACCAACCAAGTGCAAAATTTGATAAAATACCTTGATCTAGATTTCGGCACCATCTAAGGGTGCCTTCACCACAAGAATAAAAATTAAAACGTAAGACTTACCTTAAAATTACGAGCAGTGTGCTCAACTCCAAACTTATAAAATTATGCAACATGCTGGCAAAAAGCTAGCAAGTCAAAAATCAAACTCGTTGATGGCGTTTGGTTGGCTGTTGAGCAGCACTGTAAGCCTAACACAGGCGAGCTGCCTTTATTTTATTTTTGACTGGCTAGCGTTTTGCTAGCATGTTGCATAATTTTATAAGTTTGGACTTGAGCACACTGCTCGTAATTGTAAGTCTTACGTTTTAATTTTTATTCTTCTGGTGAAGGCACCCTTAGATGGTGCCGAAATCTAGATGAAGGTATTTTATCAAATTTTTCACCTGGTTGGCCTGAACTTTGTCAAATATTTGAAGAAAGTGTCTATGAGCATACCTAATTTGACCGATAACGAGACAGTGACTGTTGCTTATTTGTTTCTTTGATTAGAACCTACAAGCAATGGATGTGGCGGAAATATTACCTCTGTACCACACTAAATGGCGAACCAGCTGTGGGAAGTTATTAACTGAGCCTTTATGTCTGCAGTAACACGACATGCTTGTGAAAAGTGTCGAATAACTAGAACAAAAATTCTATACGAAAGAGCATTTCGTGGCTGTTACCAAAATGTGTAGAAGGGCATTTTCATTTCCGGTTCGTTCGTATATTTAGTTTTAGCGGGTGATCAGCTGGACTGATAAGCCACGAATGAGGACATACTGGCCAGATTTGGGTAAGAACGGAGGATGTTACTGACTGTGAAGGATGGAAAGAAACTGGATAGGTCATAATCAAAAAAGATATTTGCCATCTGGTAGAGGCAATTGAAGTTTTCGTTCCAGGATAGAGAGGGAAGTGCAGAAAAAGATACCAGATGCAGGATGATACTGGGCCCCAAGGAGGGCAGCAAAGAATAAAGAGGAAAGCACAACACCGAGAAGCATGGAGGACTAGGCAGACAACCGGACGATGATGGCGCGTTGACAACTTTAAGAGCGTCAAAAATTCACAATACTTGATTTATTGGCAAACAGAACTACGGAAGAGATGCCATGCTAGCCTCTTTCTTAGAATCTAAACAAACCCTTCATCAGCTGCATATGGCACCGTATTCCCAAAACCGTGTTCGTTAGGGTGACAGTACTGCAAGAGGAAGGAGTGGAGTTTAAATCTTCATCCGGACATGCAATAATAACTTATCTGTGTTTCCCTGAATGCTGAAGCAACATGATGAGATGGTGCTCTTTAGGAGGCTCTGTTTATTTCCTTATCTTCCTGTCCCCAAGGAATGTGTACTCCGTCTCTAACCATCTCATCGTCAAGGGATCTTTTTCGCCAACTCGACAAACAAGAATGTTGATGCACTGCTGTTATATTCTATTTCCATCCAAATTCTGAATATAATTTATAGGTCTTGAATGCTAACTGTATACCAGATATAAGAAATAGTAGAAATGACAAGTCTCTCGCATTATTTAAAGACAAAAGAAGTAGACCACTGGCCTTTAAAATTGCTACACCAAGAAGAAATGCAGACGATTAACGGGTATTCATTGAACAAATATACTAGAACTGAGATGTGATTAAATATTTCACGCAATTTGGGTGCATATATCCTGAGAAATCAGTGCCCAGAACAACCACCTCTGGCCGTAATAATCGCCTTTATACGCATGGGCATTGACTCAAACAGAGCTTGGATTGCGTGTACAGGTAGAGAGAGATTCCCATGCAGCTCCAACACACAGTTCATCAAGAGTAGTGACTGGCTTATTGTGACGAGCAAGTTGCTCGGCCACCATTGACCAGACGTTTTCAATTGGTGAGAGATTTGGAAATGCGCTGGCCAAGGGGAGCAGTCGAACATTTTCCGTACCCACCCGTACAGGACCTGCAACATGCGGTCACACATTATCCTGCTGAAATGTAGGGTTCTTCAGGGATCGAATGAAGGATGGAGCCATAGGTCATAACACATCTGAAATGTAACGGGCACTGTTCAAAGTGCCGTCGATGCGAACAAGTCGACCGAGACGTGTATCCAATGGCGCCCCATACCATCACGCCGGGTGATAACGCCAGTATGGGATGACAAATACACGTTTCCAATGTGCGATCACCGTGATGTCGCCAAACACGGATGCGACGATCATGATGCTGTGAACAGAATCGGGATTCATCCGAAAAAAATGACGTTTTGCTATTCGTGCACCCAGGTTCGTCATTGCGGACACCATCGCAGGCGCTCCTGTCTGTGATGCAGTGTCAAGGGTAACCGCAGCCATGGTCTCCGAGCCGATAGTCCATGTTGCTACAAACGTCGTCGAATTGTTCGTGTTGATGGTTGTTGTCTTGCAACGTCTCCATCTGTTCTCTCAGGGATCGAGACGTGGCTGCACGATCCGTTACAGCCACGCGGATAAGATGCCTGTCATCAAGACTGCTAGTGATACGAGGCCGTTGGGATCCATCACGACGTTCCGTATTGTCATCCTGAACCCACCGATTCCATATTCTGCTAACAATCATTGGATCGTGACCAATGCGAGCAGCAATGTTGCGATACGATAAACCGCAACCGCGATAGGCTACAATCCGACCTTTATCAAAGTCGAAAACGTGATGATACGCATTTCACCTTACTCGAGGCATCACAACAGCGTTTCACTAGGCAACGCCAGTCAATTGCTGTTTGTGTATGAGAAATCGGTTGTAAACTTTCCTCATTTCAGCACATTGTAGGTGTCGCCCCCGCCGCCAACCTTCTGTGAATGCTCTGGAAAGCTAATCATTTGCATATCACAGCATCTTCTTCCTGTCGGTTAAATTTTGCGTCTGTAGCACGTCATCTTCGTGGTGTAGCAATTTGAATGGCCAGGAGTGTACCTGTAGTGTGTGTAACTTATAATTCCACGTCGCGTTTCTCAGTAATACATTCGTAATCACGTAGATTCAATCATTGTATTTAATGAATACAAGTTTTGTCTTTGATTCAACAGATGTTACTTGCAGTGTTTTTGTACGAAGGAAGGAAAATGTTTTTATTCTGTTGCAGACAATATTTTGCTTAAGTCCGATTGTATACTAGAAAAACCGAATTAGAGATGGCTGAACGGAAGTTTTTAGTAAATACTGATTCACAAGGGTTACAATCCCATTGTGTCCGATCTGCCACGGTAGTCGGTTTTTTTATACATCTAAATAGCTTTTAATGAAATTAACTTAATACATTGATTATTTTTATATGTGAATCGTTCTTGTTTGTTTTTAGTAGTATGAGGAACATACCTGACTCTTATGTGGACTTCTATGTTACAGGTTTCCTATACCATTCAAGTGTATCCTTCCATAAGTGAGACGGTTTTATATTTATTATCAAACTGAAGGCGGCACAGGAAAATACTTCAAAAAGTGAGTATTTTTTTTTTTAATTTTTACTGTATACTCTTAGATACAGTTTGTATTAATAGTATTTCTATTATGGAAAAATTTCCTGTCAACCCTCACTGAAAGGAGGCGCCAATAGTGAAGTTACGTCTACTGGCAAGTTCAGGTGAATAGTTGAACCATTGCCTGAAAAAATATTTTTACCGCCCAGTATGTGTAGTTTAGAACTTTAGAGACAACTTAAAAAGAGGAATACGCAAAGTGTAGCAGCGATGTATTGCAGTACAACTCCTTTTTCCTTTTTAAAAATATTTTCCACCATACGCGGAGAATCTCATTTCCTCTAAACAGCTCACGAAACAATTTTCTCGTACGGCCATAGCATAACGTATCGTATCGCATCACCATCAAAAGTTCTTTGCTCAGAGTGGCGTTCCGCCGGAAATCGTGGGAGTTTTGAGAGAATTATATTTTACCTGGAAAAATAAGGGAAATGTGAGGAATTTAAAAAAATATCAGGGAATTATGTGGTTTTGATCTTTGTGCCTTTTATGCCACCAGCAATAATTGGCATTTCAGTATTGAAGTGTAATAAGTGTGCTGTAATAGTGTTCCTACAAGTTACGCTTGCCCTTGGCTGGTTGAGAATTGGCGCGGTGGTCAGTGGGAATGGTCTTGCCCCACATATAACTTCCTGGACTGAGAAGAGCGGAAGATGCGGCGTCTGCTGCTGTCTGCGGTGCTGGCACCATTAATTCTTGCTGTACACACATCGGGCCTAGGAGCAAAAGCTTACCCAGGACATATCGTCCACTCTAACATTTAATGTTGGTTTCACGTGTGGACTTTTGGAAAATTAAATGCATTGTGAACTACTCTCATCACTTCATCCGTACAGATTTTGCAGATATGTGTTTTCACCATTAGTTTCGAATTAAACGTAAAATTGCATTACATATCTCATGTCAACGAAAGTTGATGTAGCGGCGTACTGTGTACAACAAGAAGCCAGAGAAATCCTTGCTCACGCGATAGCTTGACACATTTAAAATGTCATCCAAGCGTTTTGCAATGTATTTTGTCACCCCGCAGTGTATTCACCAAGTGTGTTGTCTTTATTTAAGTGCACAAGATTTTGGAAATATTTATTTCAATAACTTCTATTAAAATTTCGTCGTTTTACTGCCACAATGAAAGGTCTACAAGGTCATGAGTAGAGCGCGGAACGACCTGGAAATCTAGGGGAAATTTTTTGTTGACTTCGAGTAGCCACCATGATGCTATTCCATGCTAAGGTGAATAATTATCTAGGAAGTAATCAATCATTTATTGGCAAACAAAAAGAACGAATTTCTTATTTTGTATTCAAACAGAATCTAAGATGAGTTTTCTTGAACTAGTTGGCTTTAACTAGTTTCCGCATGCCAACGCGCAAAGTTACCTGGTCAAGTTGTTTGACATTCTAATTATTTTTGGGATATATCCTAATGGAAATTGAAAATGTATGCCAAGAGCTTATCACATAGAGATTCGGCAAAATGGGAGAGTTGTATACTTTGTGGTACTGTCGTGAAAATCAACTACCAATCTACTGAGAACGATGTAGCTGATATTAGTTAATAGCCGCAGTCAAACATTCTTTTACCGTGGCTTATAAAACGCATTATTACCGAAAAATTTCGAACAAAAAAGATTGACTTCCCCTGTCATTTACATACCGCCAAGTGAGACAACTATGTTAACACAGTGTTGTATTTCTTCATTTTTACCTGATGCCCGGCTATTTTTGGGTTGCGTTACACATCAAACATTAAAAGACGCAAGTGCAACATTTCATTTAAACTGATACAATTTTTATATGCCGCTGTAACGAAGCAAGGGTGTATAGAAACGTCATTGCAGCTTATTTGGGTCCAATCACTTGTGACAAACTGTCCAGGTAAGGTACACAGCTTATGAATAATTATTTTGAGTACAATGTATAAATAAAAGTAAGGAAATCCTTTCAGTATTCTCTTGACGATCATTTGTCGATGTATTCTCTTAGTGTTTTGTTCATACATCCTCCGTGATCCTCGCGTCACGTCGGTCTCTGCAACAACTGCTTTTCATAATTTGCCCTTGGTTATCTCAGTTGATTTTTGCAAATACATAAATGTCGACATTGAGCCTTGGTAATTATCCTGCTCTGAAACACAGTTACAGATAGGTAGTAATCGCCTGGTCGACGTGCGCATATGGAGGACAAGACCAGCCGGCTAGCATTCCAATAAAGCACCGCTGATATTCAGCACGTTGATTACAGTTGGGAAATTCCGACTAATTACGAAACTAATTCGGAAAGTAGGCTCGGTTGCGATTTTTCTCCGCACCGTTGCAACGAACGCAGTTCCGCTCATGCGCAGTAGTATCTCTGGTTTAATCAGAACGAAATAACGCCGTTGGGAACTCGCTCTGTGTTTTGTGTCGTTCGTGGTGAGTCTATAACGGCAGAATCCCGCCGCACGGGAGTTGAGATTCGTTTTCTGAATGCTAATAACGTTCAAATTCATCGACAAATCTGGGGAACATGCAGTTAGTTCTTAAATATTGATAAGACGGGTACGACATCGGGGGGAAGGGTGTTTTCAAGTGCACCCTGAAAAGTCATGTAAACAGTGTTTTGGAACAGAGAAGGCATTTTACAGATTTTTGATTTCTACAACGAGGTGAAAGAAATACCGGGTCATCAAAAAGTAAGTATAAATTTGACAACTTAATAAATTACGGAATAATGTTGATAGAGGTAAAAATTAACACACATGCTTGAAATGGCATGTGGTTTTATTAGAACAAAAAAAAGTTCAAAAAATGCCCGGCAGATGGCACTTCAGCTGATCAGAAAAGCAATAATTAGCATAACAAATTAAGACAAAGCAAAGATGATGTTCTCTACAGGAAATGCTGAATATGTTCACCATCATTCCTCAACAATAGCTGTAGTCGATGAGCCGGCCGCGGTGGCCGAAGGGACTGAGGCGCTTCAGTCACGGATCCACGACCACTACGGTCGGGGGTACGAATCGCCCCTCGGGCATGGATATTTGTACCGTCCTTAGGATAAGCTAGTTGCTAAGTAGTTTGTGAGTTTAGGGACTGATGACCCCGTCGTTAGGTCCCATAAGCTTAACAAACATTTGAACATTTGTAGTCGATGAATAATGTTGTGAACAGCACTGTAAAGCATGTCCGGAGTTATGGCGAGGAATTGGCGTCGGATGTTGTCTTTCAGCATCCCTAGAGATGTCGGTCGCTCACGATAGTCTTGCGGCTTCAGGTAACCCCAAAGCCAATAATCGCACGGACTGAGGTCTGGGGACCTGGGAGGCCAAGCATGACGAAAGTGGCGGCTGAGCACACGATCACCACCAAACGACGCGCGCAAGAGATCTTTCACGCGTCTAGCAATATGGGGTGGAGCGCCATCCTGCATAAAAAATCGTACGTTGTAGAAGGTGTTTATCACCCGGGCTGGGGATGATGCGATTCTGTAACATATCGGCGTACCTCCCACCCGTCACCGTAGCAGTCACTGACGTTTTGCTGTCAGCGCCATCTCTCGCACACTTTTTGAAATTTATTCTAATAAAACCCCATGTCATTCCAAGCATGTATCTCAATTTTTACCGCTCTATCTACAATATTCCGTGATTTATTAAGTTTTCAAATTTATACTGACTTTTTGATCACTCGCTATATTTATTTATTTATTGGTTGGTTGGTTGATGTTTTTAGGAGGCCACTATACCATCGTCATTGGTCATGGATGTTTATTACGAGAAGCGTAAGAAACTGTGTAGCACAATACAGAAAAAGCGCAAGGGAATGCTTTCTTTCATTCGTGACAACGCTCGACAATACATAGCGAATGTGACAAAACGACTCCATCGTACTTCTGGCTAGGACGGTTTTGGCGAGTCTCCGATCAGCCCCAACCTCGTTCCTATTGATTTTCCGTATCTTTAGGCATCTGAAGTCGTGGTAGCCGCTTCAACAGTGATGAAGAGACCAAAGAACATACAACATCTGACAAATTTCGGTAAATAGTCGTGTAACTTCAACGTACATGAACTATTAACTAACTTACCTCACTGTCCTTCGAAATAGTCACCACAGATAAGCTCTGCGATACATGTGCTGCAAACTTTGCACGAAGTCTTCCTTTGGGATGGTGTTCAAAAGCCTCGCCACGTTTACTTGAATGTCAGGAATATCGTCAACTTTCTTTCCATTCAAAGTGAGTTTAAGTCGATGTAAGTCTAGAGGATTGAGATCCGGCAAGTATGGTGGATGTTTAAGTTTATAATATTGTAATAGCTTTTCAGGTAATTACATTTCATTCTACCGATACTCAGCTTTTTAACGTTACGACGTATGGGTGTTCTGCTCGCCGCAACATTATTCTCCTGGGGCGTCGTGGTAGAAATAAACACTCGATATATACAATTTTTCACTTCTTCTTTAATTTGTAATCAAACTTCGTCTGCACCAAAACATTACAAATTCATAACAATGCAAAGAATCAGGACGGTAGTACTTCCTTTTAAAAACAACAGACATAGCTTCCAGAGCACTTTACAAACGACTGAAACTTGAACTCCCTTCACGCAAGGCGGTGAGGCAAATATATAACATCGGCAATAATGACGTTACATTATCCGTTGTTCATAACAATTGAATATAGTAATTTACAATGAACAAACAACAGTAAAGCATTTCATGTATACAAGAATAATCACAATATAAAATGAAAACTATGCATACAATAATTTTAGATCGCACCTATCTTTTTAAGTTTTAATCACGCTACTTTTTGTTTGACAACAAACCAAAATGTTAAAAGTCAATTAATTAGTTAACGAGTACATCATACATGTTCCTAACATATATTGAGCTATCAATTATCTTGGAAATTCTGAAAATAGGATCAAAATCTCAAATGAGTCAATATATACAAAGAAATACAATATTCAAATCTCGAGTACATCATTAATTACACAATTAGCTGATCTACACAACTTTTTATGAGCCTAACATACATACAATGCTATTAATTTTCATTTCTTTTTGTTTTTTTTTACATAAGATTTTACAATTCGTCTGTTTAAGTCTTGAAATAACATACAATGACGCAACTATTGTTTATAGAACTGTCTGGAAAGCAAATATATGAATCTCCTAATTAATGAAAACTACCACTCGTTTTAATCACAGTATCACCCAGACACTGTCTTACACTGATTCCTAGGCTGGCTATTACGTTTTTAACTTCACACGCAACATATATTACAACTGAACCACACGATTCCGGATCCAACGCAGACTGTACCGTAGGATGACATTGAGATGAGAGGACCATGCAGACGGTATCGCACAATAACATTGAGATGAGGGGGTCAGCAGTATCGTTACAAGTTGCATCAAATATTCAAATGTTTGTTAAGCTTATGGGACCTAACTGCGGAGTCAAACTACTTATAAACGACATCATACTAAAGACAACACAAACTTCTGTGCCCGAGGGAGGATTCGAACCCCCGACAGGGAACGGCCTCGCGCGTCGGAGCTCGGTCATTCCGCCGCGCCCAAGTTACATCCCCCCCTTTTCTTTCGCCAGGAACTGTTGGTTGAGTGTGGACGAGTTGTCGTGCAACTTGGACATCCAGTATAGATATATCACTAGACTGACAATCTTGCTTTTGTGACCGAAACCTGACGTCGCCCTCTTGCTTTACCTCAGTCAAAACGTTTCCGTTGCTACTACTACGGTCTTCTGACACGAAATTACGTTGCAAGCCTTACTAGTTGATTTAAGCGTGCTTTTCATTTGAGCTAATACTTCTCCGTAGTTTAAATGAACACATACATTGCAGAATCGTGTCATGAGAACAAGATTTTACATAACAGTTACAGCAGATTATAGTTATCGGTAAAACACAAGAATAAATATACGTATTGCTAACGACAAACAACATATTTATAACAGTACAAGATTGAAAGAAAAGCCGAAGTTGATCGAAACTGGTAACAGATTAATAAAAACTGCACATCAATAAAACTCAGTACTGCTTGTATCTCCCGTTTACTGTACGAAGAACTACTGCCATATATATAACACACGAACTGATCTTACGTCAATACTCTAAAGACAGCACGGTCACGTCAGTTCATCCTTATTTTTACGACTGTTTTCAGAAATGCATAGGACTGTTGACATTTCGCACGTTCCTCAAGACTTCATCCTACTCCCTCGACTCAAACTCGCTTTGAATCGAAAGAGATTTGATGATATCCCTGGAATCCAACGAAATGTGACGAGGCTTTTGAACATCATCCCAAAGTACAAAATTTCCAAGACATGTATGGCAGAGCATAGCGATGCATAATAACAGGAGGTAACTATTTCAGTGACAGTGATAGTAAGGTCACTGTATTTCGTAGTTCATATACGTTTATGTTACAGGACTATTCACTGAACTTTATTGAAAGATGATTGTATTTACCAAATAGTTAACAACATAGGCGTCAAGATTATATGATGAAGGTAAACATAAACCTGTACCACGCCATGAGAAATGTCTGGAAAGTTACGGGGGCTATATTGAAAAGCAGTGTAAACTATGCCGATTTTACTGAAATAAATTGCTTTGCTTCTTTGTGCTCTAACCTTTTCTTCTTTGTGCTCTAACCTTTTATTTTATTTTATTATTTATTTTTGTGAAATATTAGCAATTTGCGATCAGTTATGGCTTCACTGTACTAGGTTTAGATGAAATACCAAAGCTGCGGCGAATGAAAGTTTGTGCCCGGCCGGGATTCGAACCCGGGCTCTCCTGCTTACTAGGCAGACGCGTTGATCACTCCGCCACCGAGGACAGAGTGACCAGCCCGACTGCAGAGGACTCTTCAAAAATGTTTGTAAATCTCTCTGACCAAACTGCGTCGTCATCAGTCCGTAGCTTACAAACTACTTATGAACTAGCTAACACTAATGATGACACAAATATCCATGCCGAGGGGGGATTCGAACCCCCGACCGTAGTGGCCGTGCAGACCGTGACTGGAGCGCCTTAGTCCCCTCGGCCACCGCGGCCGGCTAAGGTAAACTAACCTAAAGACAACACACACACCCATGCCCTAGGGGGGACTGGAACCTCCACGGCGAGCAACCGCGCGCTCCGCAGCGAGACGCTTTAGACCGCTCGGCTACTCCACCGCGGTGGAGGACTCTTCCCTGCACGTCTCCCGCTACACCCAAATCTCCATTCGGCACGCTGTCTCTTTCCTATTACCACAGCCTCCAAGATGCGGGAATACAGTATTGTGGTTGCGAGCATTACAGAACAAATTAGGCTGTGGTTATAGGAAAGAGACAGCGTGGCGAACAGAGATTTGGGTGTGTCGGGAGACGTGCAGGGAAGAGTCCTCTGCAGTCGGGTTCGTCACTGTGGCCTCGGTGGCGGAGTGGTCAACGCGTCTGCCTAGAAAGCAGGAGATCCCGGGTTCGAATCCCGGCCGGGCACAAACGTTCATTCGCCGCAGCTTTGGTATTTCATCTAAACCTAGTACAGTGAAGCCATAAGTGAGAAATTTCATTAATTTGAACGCTGTAATGACGTGAAAAATATATAATTTATTTTTGTTATTACCAAGCGGAACTTTTGTGTGTTGAAGAATCAAGGAATTAAACACCTAGACATGCGTATAGCATTATTATTTTGTTGATCTCAGATTGTTGTGAAATAGAGTTTTTATAAAGATGTGGCAGACCGGAGAGGGAAGCAGCTCACTCCGTTATTCAAATGTTTGTAGAGCTTATGGGACTTAACTACGTGGTCATCAGTCCCTAAACTTACGAACTAGGACGGCACAAATATCCATGACCGAGAGGGGGATTCGAACCCCCGACCGTATGGCCGTGCAGACCGTGACTGAAGTCTTCCTTTGGAATGGTGTTCAAAAACCTCGTCACGTTTCGTTGAATGTCAGGAATATCGTCAAATCTCTTTCCATTCAAAGTGCGTTTAAGTCGAGTTAAGTCTAGAGTATTGAGATGCGGCAAGTATGGTGGATGTTTAAGTTGCATCAAATGTTCAAATGTTTGTTAAGCGTATGAGACCTAACTGCGGGGTTATGTGTCCCTAAACTTACAAACTACTTATGAACTACCTCATGCTAAAGACAACACAAAGATCGGTGCCCGAGGGAGAATTCGAACCCCCCGACAGGGTACGGCCTTTTGCGCATCGGAGCACAGAGTCTCAAGGCGCTCGGCCACTCCGCCGCGCCCAATTTACATCACCCGTTTTCATTCTCCAGGAACTGTTGGTTGTGTTGTCGTGCAACTTGAACCATAGATATATTACTAGACTGACAGTCTTGCTTTTGTAACCGAAGCCTGACGCCGTCCTCTTGCTTTACCTCAGTCAAAACGTTTCCGTTGCTACTACTACTACTACTACTACTACGGTCTTCTGACACGAAATTACATTGCAAGCCTTACTAATTGATTTAAGCTTGCTGTTCATTTGAACTAATACTTCTCCGTAGTTGAATACTTCTCAGACTCCTCGGCCACCGCGGCCGGCTCACTCCCTGATTCTGGGAGCCGTGGTGATGCTCACCTGGTTATCAGGCGGTGCACGCGGACTTCCCGTGGCGCCGAGTCACAGCGCGCTCGTAACCGCTTGGACTTGGCTCCTCGGGTCGGCGTTTTATCGGCGCGCCGTTGCGTCACTGCCGTGCGGCCTTTTCGTGTTCGCCGTCTCCTGGAGTGCTCTTTGACACCGCCGGAAGCACGACCGACGCTGCACTTACTGTGGAGTCCATTACACCGTTGCTTTACTGCTTTCCACTCCTCCAGAGTAGTCGTTAGAAACGTAAGTCTACATGTGGAAAGAAGGATCGTTGTTGTTGTTGTGGTCTTCAGTCCGCGGACTGGTTTGATGCAGCTCTCCACGTTATCCTGTCCTGTGTGAGTTTCTTCATCTGAGAATACGTTCGGCAACCTACGTCCTTGTGAATCTGCTTACTGTATTCGTCCCTCGGTCTCCCTCTACGATTTTTACCCCACACGCTTCCTTCTAATGCTAAGTTGACAATGATGTCTCAGAATGTGTCCCCACCAATCTAGCCCTTCTCTTGGTCACGGTATGACAAACTCCTCCCCAATTCGGTCAAGCACCTCCTCATTAGTTACGTGGTCTACCCATCTAATTTTCATCATTCGTCTGTAGCACCACATTTCAAAAGCTTTTATCCTCTTTTTGTCTGAACTCCTTATCGTCCACGTTTCACTGCCGTACAATACTACACTCTAGAAAAACGCTTTCAGAAAGGACTTCCTGACATTTAAATTAATACTGGATGTTAAGAAGTTTCTCTTCTATAGAAACGCTTTTCTTCCCATAGCCTTTCTGCATTTTGTATTTTCTTTACTTCGGCCATCAGAAGTTATCAAGCTACCCAAGTAGCAAAATTCATCTACTACTTTTATTGTCTTATTACCTAATCTAATTCCTTCAGCATCACCTGATTTTCTGACATTACATCCATTACCTTCGTTTTACTCTTGTTAATGTTCATCTTATATCTTCTTTTCAAGACACTGTCCATTTTATTCAACTGGTCTTCAGAATCTTTTGCGGTCTCTCACAGAATTACTGTCAGCGGTAAACCGAAATTACTTTGTCACCGGCAACCTGCAAAGTTGTTATTTCTTCTACATAAAGTTTAATTCCCTCTGCAAATTTCTCCTTGCATTCCTTCACTGCTCAATGTTAAGATTGAACAACATTGGGAAAGGCTACAACCCTGTATTACCCCCTTCCCGACCTCTTGTGTCTCTTTGTTGTCCTTCGACTGTAATATCTGCTGTCTGTTTTTTTGTATCGGTTGAATATAACTCTTCGCTCCCTCTATTTTACCCCTGCTACCTTCAGAATTTGAAAGAGTGTTTTGCAATCGACATTGTAAAAACCTTTCTCCAAATCTACAAACTCTAAAAACGTAGATTTGCCTTTCCTTAGCCTATCTTCTAAGGCAAGTCTTAAAGTGAGTATTGCCTCCCGTGTTCCTACATTTTTCCTAAATCCAAACTGATCTTCCCGAGGTTGGATTCTACAAGTTTTTCCATTCGTCTGTAAATAATCCGTGTTAATATTTTGCAACCATGACGTTTTAAACTGATAGTTCTGTAATTTTCACATTTGTCTGCATTTTCGATAGGCTAACTATTCATTGTAGTGACTTTGTGCCCCAAAGTGCCAGAGGTTTGCAAACTGTCAAATCCACGTTTGGCTACAGAATAGGGAACAATCCAGAAGGCTTCCACATTGAAACCGAGTAAAGTGCTGTGCTGTGAAGCGAAACTCGGCTGGATGTGTTTCGTTTATTTTGTTAATTGTGCACTTTGTATGCTGCGCTTACCTCCAGGACAGAGTGGAAAGTATAGGGCTGCTACTTTGATCTGTATGGAGCCAAGCGATGTGATATTGAAACCGAGTAAACGCCAAGCGAAGACTGCTTGCTACTACGGTTCGAATAATACATTTATGCTAAACGGATATAATCTGACCCACTAAATGATGCCTTTTAGCAGAAATGTTATTTAAGCAGCTATCGATTGGCTTTTACTCGGTTCTAAAATGGAGTCGAACGCCACGCTTGGTTGTATAGAGATCAAAGTAGTCGCCTTGTGATTTCCCTTTTATATTACGTGGCTCGGCTGCGAGATAGCCAATTCAAATACGTAATAAAGCACATCGACAGTATTTGACCAGCAAGAGGAGGACAGGCGATGGCGTCTAGTTTCTGATGACCGGAACCTACGCTGAAATGCTGGGTTACTTTGGACGACGATAGGTCCCGCAATTGTTGCTAGAGATTCCTGTTATGTTCCTCCGCGTTGCCATCTGCAGTTACGGACTCGCTCTCGTAACGGAGCAACTGACTTGGGGCCGAGGACGTGGGAGTAGGGGCCATAGGAACTCTGCAACCTCAAGAGCATTTATAGATGATAATTTATTGGACAAACACTTAACTTGGTATTTACAATGTCGGCGGCGGCAGGTGCCACTTTAACATAACTTAGAGTTCTCCCAAATCATCGCATCACTGTCCACGAACGAAGCTAGCCAGTGCGCCCGTTATTACAAGTCTAGGATGAGTCCACAAAACAGGCGCACTAAAACAAGTCACCAGTGGGACTCTCTTGCCAGAAGTGAACTACTCCGTGGCACTGTCCAACGTTTCTCCACGGGGTTGGAACACTTGCGGGGAACCTGGGGCCCTTGCGTAGGCTAATGGCTTTTCCTGGGTACAGGCATACCAAGAAGTCTAGCACTGCTGTTGTCAACTTTCCACGCTGTCAACGTAACACGAAACTCAGTGAAAGTCCACAATCCTTTTCAAGCTGAGGAGCAATATATTAACTTGTTCTAACTACATATTAATTCGCTGAGTGTTCCTCCTGAAAACAAAAAACGTATTTTAATAGTGATAATGTTTGGAGAGTTATTCTCTGCCACTACAAGACGATGACTTTCCACAGTCACACCTCCTAAAAGCATATTATTCAGAACACTAAGCATATCAAGACACCTGATGTAATTGACCGCTATGTAGTTAACCCCACTATCACGCAACTTCTATCTCTTTAAAAATAGCTACTATGCTTTTTAATAGGAGACAACCTTAAACCTTCAATTAAAAACGTTATTATTAAGTCAATGAGTATTTTACATACTTGAAGCGTTTATTCGTAGACCCCAAAACGATTTAGCTGTATTCGAATTACAAATACGTCTAAGAAATGTATTAAATACGGGATGTGTAAGGGAATGTCACACACCGAAAAATGCTAAAGATAAATTCTATCTTCTATCACTGTCATATAGAACCATTTTTACTCCGAACTTGGCATAAACCAACAGGGAGAAACAAGTTGCAAGACTTCCAGGAAAAATGAAGCGAAATTGGCAGCCAATAGTTGGTTATAAATTACATTGCCTGTTAACTGTATAAATAAAAATTACCGAATACGCGGAACTCCTGTTCAGTACAGTCAAAAAGGTCTAAGGTAATAGGCAGTGGTTTACAATCAGATGTCCGTATCACTCTCCTCCTCAAGAAGTCTGTGTGAAGATTCATATTCAGAACATTCAAGAAAAAGGCCGTTATTACTGCTCCACCTCGCTCGGTGGGCCTTTCCCTGAATACGGCACAGGTAGCGGCTGGAGGGCGTGGAGTAGGGGCGGTGTATCCCTACTTCTGGAACACCCTGTTCACTACCCGCAGCGTCCTGGTCTCTCCGCAAGTGTCTACACACTCCCTTTCTCCGCAAGTGTCACTCCCCGCAAGTGTCACAAACTCTTTCTCCACTTCCTCTAGAGGGCGCACCTGCTCCACTTGTCTATCATGTGGCGCCTCTATATGACGACTCCGTCGGCTATGTGTGTGGCGCGCGCGCGTTCAAACTTGCGACGCCACAATTCCTTTGCCTGATGAAGGTGGTGTTGGAAAAATCTCCCTTTCTTGTGATTAGAATTAAAGGAACTACGCCCTGTCAGTGCGTATTCCAGCTGGACCGATTTAACTTTTCGGAGAACATCCGCCAAGAGATTTTTTACAAGACTTAAGTCAACTGAAAAATGATAAATGCCACAGTGCGGCATTCCGAGCCCTGCAAATTGAAAGATGGCACTGCCGAGTGTTAGAAAGTTTGGCGCGTATGCTGGCCAGTTGGTTAGCTGAGCATTGCGCCGGTACCACGTATCCAGCCGGTCGTTTGTCGTGTAGGGCGGGATGTGAGCACGCAAGGCGAGTCAGCTGTCGCAGGCGTCGCAGCGTTCTCCGCTCAAGGTCCGACTTCCATGACGTCCTTATCTTAACCGCTGAATTTCTCTTACGCAAAATTGGACGCGCATCTCTCTTTCACACAGGCTTTTAAGAACGCTTAGAAGCAGGGTAGTCCATTCATTAAAATGCACGCATTTTAAAAGATGCACCAGATTCACAATTTTGAAGGCATTACATTGCTTTGCTTTACATGTTAACATATTTAGCGTTAAGTTCATTGTATTATACATATATTTACCTATTTTGAATTTTTGGCCCATTTTATGTTACGGTGGTAACACTAAAAGTGGGCCTTTGCTATCGTCTTTTGACAGCTCGGAATGTAAATGAAAATAACGGCTTAACTTTTCATCTGACACGAAAGTTGAATAACCAAATTTGTAGAGGAGAAAATTCTCTACAACTTTGTTCTTTGATTTTTTTGCATATCTCGTATCGTTTCAGAGATATTTACAAAAATAACGGCGATTTTGGGATGTATGTCTGTCTGTGTCTGTCCGTAACGTGTTCCCTGTTTTTAAGACGAACCGTTCAACCGATCTGCACAAAATTTTAGACATGATTGTAGGCCGCCAGAGACCAGAACCTTCCTGTTTCAAATTTTTCGGACAAAAAATACGGTAGTAATACCAAAAAGCCGTCTGTAATATAATTGTCATTGCAAACGAACCGTACATCTGACACGAAAATTGAATAACCTAATTGGTAGAGGAGAAAATTCTCTACAACTTGGCTCCCTTATGTTTTTTTCATATCTCGTCTTGTTTGAGACATATTTACAAAAATAACGGAGTTTTGACACCCTCCATTGAATTAACGAAAACCAGCCGTTCGCAGATGTCACGTGACATTCATTCCTCGCCCAAAGCTCTCTCGGGCATACGCCATCTTGCGTTGCGTATTTAATGATTTTCTTATTGTAACTTATACGTTGTCATTTCAAAGCAATGGCGCACTGAAGAATTGACAAAAAACACATCGTTTTTCGTACGATAAATGATAATCTAGTGTCTACAAATGCCATATTAGCATCAGTCAACAACGGCCATCAATAGTATGAGATTAAAGGACTCATCTTTTGATTGATAGCCGTAGCGTAGTGGGCAAGGCGTTGGACTATCCACGCTAAATGTCGGTGGTTCGGAACCCGCCACTACCTAAATTTTTTTCCTAAAAGGGTTTCAGACAATCTTATTAATTAATTTTTTATCATTTAGATTATTATTTTGGTCAAAAATGTTTAAGTTTTTGCAAACTACAAATCTAAAATGACCCGTAAAACACGTCAGTGCGATTTCTTTTCTTTTTTTTCAGAAACAATGAATGTACCTTTTCTCAGGAATTAACAGATATCAACCAAATGTTTTATGTTTTATGTTTAGTCTCTTTGTATATACTAAGCGCCGTCCATGGGTTTTTGAATATATCGAATTAGAGAATTTTAATAATTCTCTAACTATGTTTCTGGTAAAATTCGTAGCACAGTGCCCCCATAACTGAGCTTAGGCTGAGATTTACAAAATTTACTGTTAAGCCAGCATTTTGACTTCCTAGAAGTAAATGTACAAAGTTTCGGTAAGTTTGAAGGTGCATTGCAAAAGCAAATGTTTGTAAATCGACAGGTCTTAAGTGCTGCGGTTATCAGTCCCTAGCCTTACAAACTACTTATGCTAAGGGCAACTCTCTCTCTCTCTCTCTCTCTCTCTCTCTCTCTCTCTCTCTCTTACACACACACACACACACACACACACACACACACACACACACACACACACACACGCCGCAGGGAGAACTCTAACCTCCGCCAGCGGGCAACCGCGCGCTCCGCAGCCAGGCGTCTTAGAGCGCTCGGCCACTCCACCGCGGCGATTTAGTGCACATCGAGTTTGCCGATTCCAGACGATATGTATGGAACGCGCTTACATCGTAGTCAAAGGAGTGGGTAATGTTCACAACGTCAAGGAAGACTAATGCTTTATAAATCTTGAAGGAAATAAGGGTGGAAAAAATAAAAAGCAGTTGTCTGCACGTGGAGATTTTAAGAAAAGTACATGAACCAGTGACTGCAAAATGAAAATTAATATTTTCGGTCACTTTAATGAACGTGCCGCTTTAATTTCTGGTGAGGTCGTATGGACATGCCATGTTTGTAGCAAACTGCAGTTGCAGAAAATGCCATAACCAGTACATTGTTTGCCACGAAGGAATTTTATCTTGTCATTACAACTTCAACATTTTGTACTTGTTACATGACTTAAGTTCGAAAAGACCTTACATATACTTTACAAATTAATACAAAAGTCACAGAAAATAAGTTATAAGTACAGAAGAATGCGTGGAATAACTAATCACGGTATCATACAGACGCTGCAAAAAAAAAAAAAGCGACTTTGACAGCCTGGCGAGCCTGCGAGTGTACATGTGAGGATCTGGTGCGGCAAGCCAGCAGCGTGCCAAAGTGACGGATGCCGATAATTCGTGCGCTCATTACGAGGCTGCCCGATGCCAAATCAAGATTTACAACCCTGCTGCCGTGTCGGCTGCACTCCAACGATTACTATTTCAGTAGCGGAAATTGGTTCGCTTGTTATGCGTGAACACCGCGGGAAAATTTTTGCTTCAATTACATTACAGGTAGTGTTTTTCAAGTCAGTCATTTCTGCACATTATATAAGCAAGGAAACTGATGGTCGCGTCCCGGTGAATACGAGGCCATTGGGATCCGCAGAGTCTCTGCAGGTTGTTTACACCCCGAGACAACGATAATTTTTTCATCCCTGGTCATTTGTGTAATTTTGACTTTGTAATTATTTTGTAAGGAACAAAACGAGACGGTAACGCAAACATTAAACTTTTTGTTGAAAAGAAAATCCACGATTTACAACTACAGGTACAGGAGAATAGTGTACACACACCAGCGTCTGCAGATAGAACGTTTCAGAGACTTTAGGACGAAGACTGTGCAATACTGCGTAACAACAAATTGCTTTTGATGAACTCTACGTCTTACCCATTCACATTTCTTACGTGTCGCGGGAAAAATTTCGAATAGTAGTTTGAGAAGCGCTACTTTCAAAGTAAATGCCATTTTACACAGGATGAATTGCGGTATGAATGTCGTAAGTGAGGCATTTCACTCCCATTCGAAACTCAACACTTTCGGGGGGGGGGGGGGGGGAGAGACTGAGTACTTGGGAAAATTTCGGGCACAGAAGAACAGCCATTTATGCCATTAAAATTAACGGCCTATTGTGTGGTGTATCAAAGAGTAACAGACGCTAGAAAAGACCATGTTTCAAGGTTAGTATGTCATTTGATATTTATCTATGAAAGCACTACAATAAATAAGGCAAAAGTGTAATTATCCGTAAACATTGGAAACGCAGACAGCCAATCGATAGTCTGTAAATAATTATGCGTTGTACTTTCGCTGTGTTATTAGGTTAGTGCCAAAGAACGTACTCGAAAATGGTGACATATTCGTACAAAGCGGCGAAGTATTTCACAAAACCACCTTCTCATAAATTATAAACAGAAGAAGTGAGAAACAACAGTCTTACTGACTGCATCTGAATCATTATAATTGACCGTTCTTACCACCTATGAACTGTCGCGTCGTTGTCAAAATGTTTGCGGCACGAAAAAGAGCGGACACTAACTGTATTTTAACACTGTGAACTTCTAATCCGATGTATAGAACATTTACCTTTTATAGAATTGATAAGTTTTACTGTTGCTAGGATAGTACAGTGTCAGATACAATGGGAAAAATATTTTAACCTCAAAATCCGGAAATTTATTATTCCCTTTATCTGGTAGATAATATGAAGAAAGCAATTGGTCTTAAACATCTGAAAATCTAAATCAGGATGGCGTAACTGAAGTTTTCTCCTCCAGATTACCAATACAGTGTGTCAACCAGTACAGCGCATTTGGTAACGTAAACTGAAGTCTTTCTACGGACCAGATAATTTCTCCATTGGATCAACTTTAATTTTTCATGCATGGCTGACGGCTTTGAGTCATGGCACAATGCTGTTGTGGTGGATGACGTCGTTCGTTAACAAGCTTGCACTCAATCTTCTTAAAAAGAAATAACGAATATAGGATATTATACTTAAATTAGAAAGAAAGGACCAGAAACGTTAAGGAAACAGAAAAGGAATTATATATATATTTCGGAGGCGTGCAGACAACACAAAGCAGATCAGTTTGTAATCTGCACACCGCAGCCTCCGTCGCTACCAATTACGCTACTTACGCACTTTATTCGCCCCCCCCCCCCCCCCCCCAGGTTCTAGGTATACTGCATATCCGAAACATGTTGTAATATGTATGTAGATACAGCATCACAAAGACGCTCCTGTAATAAAACGGCGTTATACCGTAGTAAAGGAACGATATTCTTTCACGGTATACGATCACGTTAAATACGATAATGTTTAAATCTACGAAAGTGTAATTTCCGGTCATTTATTGTAACAAGTTATATCTAATATGGTGAGTTTTCAAAAGTTCCTCAATTTTCTGACGCTTTAAAAACGATTATATTCATACATCGTACGCTATAACGAAAGAAGGCACGAAATACGGAGAATCAGTTTGCAATATGGCTATTGAAAAGTTCTGATTGTCACGTGAAAACTAGACCTCTTCTCATTAACCACTTTTCACTCCACGAAGCAAATATCTAAAATGTCAGATCCTTCATTCCATGTTTGTTAAGCTTATGGGACTTAACTACGGGGGTCATCAGTCTCTAAACTTACAAACTATTTATCAACTACCTTATACTAAGGACGGCACAAATATCCATGCCCGAGGGGGGATTCGAAACCCCGACCGTAGTGGCCGTGCAGACCGTGACTGGAGCGCATCCGTCCCCTCGGCCACCGCGGCCGGCTTTCATTCCACCTTCTCAGGGTAGTGGAACGTGGAATTCCACGCTGCGACGTCAGCATTTCCTCCTCTACGCGCGTTTGTCGTATCGTATCGCGACATTGCTGCTCGCGTTGATCGCGATCCAATGACTGGTGGTACAATGTGGAATCGGTGGATTCAGGAGGGCAATACGGAACTCCGTGCTGGGTCCCAACGGCCTCGTATCACTAGCAGTCGAGATGACAGGCATCTTATCCGCATTGCTGTAACGGGTTGTGCAGCCACGTCTCGATCCCTGAGTCAACAGATAGGGACGTTAGCGAGACAACAATCATCTGAACGAATAGTTCGACGACGTTTGCAGCAGCATGGACTATCAGCTCTGCGACCATGGCTGTGGTTACCGTTGAAGCTGCATCACAGACAGGAGCGCCTGCGCAACGACGAACCTGAGTGCACGAATGGCAGAACGTCCTTTTTTCGGACGAATCCGGGTTCTGTGTACAGCATCATGATGGTCACATCAGTGTTTGGCGACATCGCGATGAACGCCCATCCGAAGCGTGTATTCGTCATCGCCATACTGGCGTATCACCCGGCGTGATGGTATGGTGTGCCATTGGTTACACGTCTCGGTCACCTCTTGTTCGCATCGACGGCACTTTGAACAGTGCCCGTTACATTTCAGATTTGTTACGACCCGTGGCTCTAACCTTCATTCGATTCCTGCGAAAGCCTACAATTCAGCAGGATAATGCACGACCGCAAGTTGCAGGTCCTGTACGGCCCTTTCTTGATACGGAAAATGTTCGACTGCTTTCCTGGCCATCACATTCTCCAGGTCTCTCACCTTGTTAATGGTGGCCGAGCAACTGGCTCTTCACAATACGCCAGTCACTACTCTTGATGAACTATGGTATTGCGTTGAAGCTGGTGGGCATCTGTATACGCCATCCAAGCTCTGTTTGACTCATTGCCCAGGCGTATCAAGGCTGTTATTACGGCTAGAGGTGGTTATTCTGGGTACTGATTTCTCAGGATCTATGCACCCTAGTATAATATATTTCTCCAATGAAAACCCGTTTATCATCTGCATTTCTTCTCAGCGTAGCAATTTGAATGGCCAATATGTAGTTTGTAAGCCTAGGGACTGATAACCTAGAAGTCCCATAAATTTACAAACATTGGAACATTACAACTTTGGGGCCCTCCTCTTGGAATTTCCTGAATAGTGCGCCTAAAAACTATGTGTGGAGAAACAATCTCCTAGACCTTAAAGTATGTTGTGAGCGGCCACCTCTGGTGACAGCCCTGCTCGGCAGCCAGGCGGTGGCCCGTGCACTACTGCGGTGGTACAAAACAAAACAAAGTCTGCCGCTATCGCCGATGGCTGATAACGCCCACCTAATACCCAATAAAGTCCCTTATCTCGGCGAGGGGCAGAGCTGTTTTCAACGGCGAGCGGATCACCAAACAACTCTAGCAACAGGTGCTCACAGCGGCATCATTACCGTAATCTGCCAGCTCCACAAATACTGACTCATCACACCAAAGTAGAAACTGTGATCGCAGTTGCTAGCCGCCCATTCGGCTCTAAGCTCTCTTCCCATTGTCGCTGTAATAATTTTTTTTTTCTTTTTTTTTTTTTTTTTTTTTTTTTTTTTTGCCGCAATACACTTGCGTCCTAAATTAAAACAACATACCGAAAGTCCATCATTTTCGTGCTTGCAGCCGGATCAAGTTGACGTCTTGACCCGATATTTCGGCTGACAAATATGCATCCGTCTTCAGGTGAGTACGAGACGTCAACGATGTTCAAATGTTTGTTAAGCTTATGGGACTTAACTACGGCGTCATCAGTCCCTAAACTTACAAATTACTTATGAACTACTTACGAACTAGAACGGCACAAATATCCATGCCCGAGGGTGGGGGGATTCGAAGCCTGACCGTAGTGGCCGTGCAGACCGTGACTGGAGCGCCTCAGTTCCCTCGGCCACCGCGGCCGGCAGACGTCAACGTGGTCCTGCTGCAAGCCCGAAATATAACGCACCAATCAACACGCCGGGAAAACTTAAAGGTACACAACAAACCGAAATTTTGCAAGGTTGCGTTTATTTAGCCGCAAAATAATATAAACAGGTGATAGTAAAGTAGAAACAGTGTAAAGAGTGCCGGCCGCGGTGGCCGAGGGGACTGAGGCGCTTCAGTCACGGTCTGCACGGCCACTACGGTCGGGGTTCGAATCCCCCTCGGGCATGGATATTTGTGCCATCCTAGTTCGTAAGTAGTTCATAAGTAGTTTGTAAGTTTAGGGACTGATGACCCCGTAGTTAAGTGCCATAAACTAAACAAACATTTGAACATTTTAGTGCAAAGAGTACACAACGGAAACAACCGTAAGATGCATGTTGGTAGACAATAATTTCTTCCTTCTATAATCAGGTTTGTAAAACTCATGGTTTACAAGCCATGTTTCACTGTGTGTATCAGTACTTCAAAACTTCAAATGATCGTACAGTTTATGGGACTTAACTGCGGGGTCATCACTCCTTAAACGTATAAACTACTTAACTAGCTTGTGCTAAAGACAGCAGAAACATCCAAGCCCGAGAGGGGATTCGAACCCCCGACGGGGAATGGCCTCGCGCATCTGAGCATAGCGCCTCAATGCGCTCGGCTACTCCGCCGCTCCGTATAAGTACTTCAATACTTTGTTTGTTTCATTAAACTTCTCCAAACTTAAATACAATTACGTTGAAGGATGGTGGTTCAAATCCACCTCCGGCCATCCAGATTTAGGTTTTCCGTGATTTCACTAAATCAATAGGCAAATGCCGGGATGGTTTCTTTCAAAGGGCACGGCCGATTTCCTTCCACATCTTTATCCAAATACTCCGAGCGTAATCTCCGTCTCTAATGACCACGCTGTCGAGGAACGTTAAACTCCAAGATTCCTTCCTCCTTCCACAATTACGTGCTTGTTATACTGAAGTACCATAGTTTACATCATGTCACTCTTAGTTGGGAACCATCAAGACTTTGTACTGAACCGGGGAGGAGGAAGGATTCAGTGTTGATATTCGTTGAGAAACAATCGTGTCAACATAGTTTACCGGGAAAAGCGCCCATAGTAAATACCCAGAATATGATTGTACCACGCAACAGTGGGAGGAGGAAATTATAAACTTTGCTGTTTAATCAGCAGACAAACGAATATTGAGACGCTGAGGATTAATATATGCCCTGTCAGTCCCATGTACAGACTCCGAATTACGTCATCAACACTTTCTTCCGTTCTCTGAACTTGCTACTTGCCACACACTTCATGGTCGTCTTCTAGGAAGTCTGACATTACTCTATTGAAGACAGGTTCTTACTTGACAATTATATACAGTCTGAAACAGTAAGTGACGTTACGGGAGCGAAATAGACCGTTAGTGGATTAGTCCAATCTAGAACTTTCACGGCCTTTTAATACAGTTTCACAAGAGACACGGATATTGAGATTGGAAACTATAGTATAAAGAAATCTATTTTTCTAATTGCAAATGTTGAAATTTTTGTAAGGTTATGGTACCAAACTGCAGTGGTTTTTACACACACACACACACACACACACACACACACACACACACACACACACACACACCTGCTTCCGAGGGACCACTTTAACTTCGGCAGGGAGCAGGCACGCACTCCGCAGCAAGGAGCCCTAGAGCGCACGGCCACTCCCGCGCAACTTCTAACAAGGAAAGTACTTAGGCTCGAACAAACAGAAATACACCAAAATCGTATGATAGATAATGTTTCAAATGTTTGTATAGCTTATGGGACTTAACACCGGGTCATCAGTCCCTAAACTTACAAACTACTTATCTAACTAACACAAGGACAGCAAAAATATCCATGCCCGAGGGGGGGGGGGATTCGAACCACCGACCATAGTGGCCGTGCAGACCGTGACTGGAGCGCCTCAGTCCCCTCGGCCACCGCGGCCGGCGGTAGATAATCTAATGGTCCCTTATTGCACTTGTGATACTCCTGCACCTGCAAAACTGCAGTCGCCCATCAGAGGTCTCTGCGTGTGCCATGCCGCACTGCACTTTGACCTGCCGGTACGCCAGTAGTGACGTTGCAGTGTGCCTCTGAAGTTGCGTTTTGTCACGTTATTTGTGTAGTGAATCGTCAGATTGGTAATCAATCCTGCTAATGTATTGCAATTGGTTGAGATGAAATTCCGAAGAGCCCTTCTTCGTGAATACGGTCCTGGTGCAGAAGAAGAATCATTCATAAGTTTTCTGGTATCTATTATAGTGCAGAAATATGAGAACAGATTAGAAACACTATAATAGATAATAGGTAGCATGCGAATGATTCATCTTCTACACTAATACCATCTACACGAAGAAGGTTTCTTCGTAACTTCACCTCAACCAGTCACACTATATTAGCATTATTTACCAATCGCCAACCAATCCGACACTTCACACAAATAACGTCACAAAACGCAACTTCAGAGGCACACTGCACCGTCACTACTGGCGTACCGGCAGGTCAAAGTGCAATGCGGCATGGCACACGCAGAGGCCTCTAATGGGGGACTGCAGAGTTTTGCAGATGCGGGAGTATCACTAGTGCAATAAGAGAACTTTACATTATCTATCATACGATTTTGGTGTATTTCTGTTTGTTCGAGCCTAAGTACTTTCCTTGTAAGTGCAGTACACACTGAATGAAGAGAATGTTTTCTATTTTATCTCTCATATTGTGCATTGATTTTACGTTCTGTATTTACTAGTCTTGCTACACCCTTGATTGACTACTCGAGATGTTGAAATAAGTGGTAGCAGTGGATAAAAGAAGTGAAAATTAGGGATAAATGGAAAACAATAATGGAGCTAAAGTTTATTACTAACACAGAACGAATGTTGAATAGTAATATTCGTGTTATTACTGTATAAAAAGTATGTTAGTACGTAAGCAATACAAGTTTCAGTTATTAAACAGTGCCACTAAGGGCGCTGTAGAAACAAAGGCCGCAAGTGGTTATGTGGCTGTTCATTTATTAACGCGTTTCCAAACATCATAATCTAGGCATGGGTTAAACTTCAATACTAAACGTATATATTCATGGCCCTAGTGGATTATACTGTGAGAGTAGTTCAGCAGGGCCATGACTATATACGTTGTCATGCGACCGTGTGATTTTTATTGTTTCAGAATACCATCACATAATTATCTTCTTCCTGTGTTGTTTATTGTAGTAGGTACTGGTAGAGGTCCTGATAGACAGTGCCTCTACTAAGTTATTTCCAAAGTTAAGGTCAATCAGACTTCTTCCCTATGAAGGTTACACTCAGAAAAGATGAAGTATCATAGATCAACTTTGTCTCAATTACTTAAATTAGAAAACAATTGGTTTATATTTAAACCATAATAAGGGTTTGTTGTACCCTTGGTACATCACCAACACTTCAAACATTTGGTTTACAGTCTTACATCCAGTTATTATTACACAAATTCTTGAGACATGTTTAGAACATGTTAACAATTTAAGTCAACTCTAGTAACTAATTACAAAACAAAATACCATCAATAGCTACACTTTCACATTTCTTTACTCTGATTATCCAAAGAGTTCATTCTAGTGCACAGTGTCCTTTAAATATGTTTCCCATGAGAAGTAGAAGGTCCCTGTCTGGGCATTCACCTGTGAAAGAAATAGCCCAGGACAGTAATAGTGCAAGCAAAAACCCTCCATAAATACCCAAAAACTAATCAATTTGGTCATCTTCTCTAGCTAGGGAGACACTACAACGTATACTATTAAACTTTAACCCAGGCTATGTTCTGGTGCTCATTGTTTCGAAACATGTTAATAAATGAACAGCCACATCACCGTCTGTGGCCCATAATAGCACTGTTTCATAACAAACTCTTAAATGGACGCATACCTCATCAGAGACTTCATGTCACGTCTGACCAGCACATGATTCATACATTGTAATTCTTATTACAGTATTTTATCTTTCTTTAATGCACAAATCACTGAACACTTCCTTAGTTTCATGTCGCAATACATGCTTCCATTACTCGGGATATGTTTTACACTGTGATACCTGAAACGTAATTGTGTAGTTGCGCTGTATACTTCATCTTGTGTGTGCCACTTAACAACTCTTGTACGTATACCTGTTTGACGTCTCTCTCTCTCTCTCTCTCTCTCTCTCTCTCTCTCTCTCTCTCTCTCTCTCTCTTTGTGATGTACCAGGAAAACAAGTAATCCAGCCCTGCTGCTTTTTCTACATTCTGAAATGAATTCCATTAAATACTGACTGCAGGCTTACTATTTATAGTACATATCAGTTTATCATCTTCATTGGCGAATTAGGAAGAAAAATGTTTTTGAAAAAGAAATTTAGTAACATCGAATATTAATTTAATTGTAAGGAAGTCTTTTCATATGGCATTTGTATGGAGTGTTGCGTTGTACTGGAGTGAAATATGGACGATAAACAGTTCAAACGACAGGGAGAGAGGCTCTTGAAATGTGCTAGAAGAAGAATGCCGAAGATTAGCTGGGTAGATCACGGGGGTACTAAACAGAATTGGCGAGAACAGGAATTTATGGCAGATCTTGACTGAAAGAATGGGTCGATTGGTGGAACCCATTCTCAGACATCAAGGAATCGTGAATTTAGAATTGGAGGGAAGTGTGTAGTGTAAAAATAGCAGAGAAAGACCAACAGTCGTATACAGTAAGCAGATTCAAAGGGATATCTTCAAAATGTGTCACCAGAATACGTGGGAGGATATCGGTTTGGCAACACTAGCTCGTATATATTTTCAGCATGACGGAGTTGCTTGGGCTGGATTGTTTGGTTGTGCTAGGGGGGACTAAACTACAAAGGTTATCAGTCCCCGAGGGGGGGGGGGGTGAGGATAGGAAAGGAGGGGGGAGAGAAATGCAGTCCGGGAAGTAAAGAAGGAAGGAAGGAAGGAAGGAAGGAAGACTGCATTAGCTCGGGGCCCCGTGCTCGCCACGCACAAACTCACGAAAGAAGTGAGTCCCCGGGGGGGAGCATGACGGAGGTCCTACACATTCCGTACGGCCAGTGAGATAGTATCTAAATACAACGTATCCTAGCAGCACCCCCTATGGAAGAAAGCCTGCGCACGACGTCACAACATGGCGGCGGTGAGAGGCTTAGAATCCTTTGAAAGATTGTAAACATTAGCAGTGCACGCTGTTTATAGTGTATTATTTCGTTCAGGAGTGTATTTATTACGTAAATTGGTGTTGTGTACGGTGTGATCGCTACGCTGGACGATTTGTGTGTGTGAGAACAACGTGTCATCTCTTTTTTACTGACAAAATGCAGTTTGGCTGTTCTGTGCCGAAATGTAGAGGAAATTACGACTGTGACCCAAAATTTACCGTTTTTAAACGTCCGAAGAAGAATAAGCTAATGGGGGTGGTTGCGTAAATAAAATGAATCGCAATATTCAACGGTAAACAGTCATGACTTAAAACTTTTATTAGGTTAAACAAAAACGAAAACTTACTCATTAACTTGAAGAAGGAACCAAATTATCCATTTCTTCTTCTCCGGACGTTTAAAGACGGTAACCATTGGGCCACAGTCATAATTTCCTCTACATTTCGGTACAGGACAGCCAAACGGCATTTTGTCAGTAAAAAAGAGATGACACGTTGTTCTCACACACACAAATCGTCCAGCGTAGCGATCACACCGTACACAACACCAATTTACGTAATAAATACACTCCTGAACGAAATAATACACTATAAACAGCGTGCATGGTTAATGTTTACAGTCTTTCAGACGACTAAGCCTCTCACCGCCGCCATGTTGTGACGTCGTGCGCAGGCTTTCTTCTATAGGGGGTGCTGATCCTAGTCGTTGGATCGGTCGCCGTGGAGTCATTGGCCACCGAGATCACCCGATCTTACCTCATTGGATTACTGTTTGTGGTTGTGGCTGCAGAGCGAAGTGGACACCATAAACGAACTTCTCGCTCGCATTTTACATGCTTGTTTATATTATATGCTTTCACTTCGTAGTAAAGTGAACACAAAAAACTGAAAAGTGTTAATTTTAAACATTGCATTTTGTTTATTCTGGAATTTTCATGAAAAATATCTGTCCGGCAGACGATATTGTTATCGAAATTGTACTCTACCTCTTCTTTCGTCACTTGGTCACACATGTCGCACAAGCCATACTGGTGTATTCTTGGAATATGGTTAACTGACACCTTCACCCTCTTGTGTTTACCAGATGTGTGTACACAGTCCTGAACGTGGAACCTCTAAGCTACACGTGAAAGTGATATTTATTTATTTATTTATTTATTTATTTTTATTTCCATAACGCACAAAAATTTGCGGCATTTTGTTTGTATGATATGAGTCACTCCACATTCTCTAGAGAAATTTTCTTATTATGGTACCATTTTCAGTTAGAGTTTTTTTTTTTTTTTTTTTTTTTTGTTAACTCTTGGCACGTGCATTTCGTAATTCGTGCAATATCCTGCACATGACATCTGCATACAGATTTTTTTGGAGAATTATGTAGAAGTACCAGATGGTAATTTATAGGAATAAAATTAAAGAATGTTGTGATACGTTCCAAAACTGATAATGCCAACATCACTGGTATATAATTTTTTTTTGGATGACCAGTTTCGATGGTCTCGTTTCGTTGAGCTGCAGGCGTACCACCGCGTGACGTATAGAGCACTGTATAGTACAAGCAGAACAATCCATTTTGAATCCCACGTTGAAGGCGCGCATTTAAAGACGACGGAACACTTAACGCTTTTTAACATGCTCTTAAGACCATTAAATATACTTTCCTAACGCAGAAAATTTTACTAAATAGTAAATTTATTTGCTTACATTTCACTGTAAGACGCAAGCAACTTAAAGTTAGTGATTAGATGGATATTTAGAGATGTGATACATTCACTTACGTTGTATATTAAGGCATATGTTGCCGTTCCGAAGATTTACCAAATACAGTTAAAATACGGTACAAGTATCGTATTTTCTGGTTTATAAATTGTACATCCACATACGTTTACGGTAACTAAGAGCATTCGAGAACAGTTAACGAATAATGTTAAGTAGAGATACTATACTTCCCATGTTCACATATTTCATATCATATTTCAGAGAAGACCTCATGTCCAAAATGTTTTTAATAACTTTGAACTTTTCGTTTCGTTAGATTACGACTAAAAGTGTCTCTGGTTGCATGCACTTTGAAATAAAGTGAATGTTGCATGCTAAGTTTTGAATTTCATGTCTTCCATGTACGACTTATTTACTGTTCCCATTCTTTTCTAAGTTCAGTTTATTATTATAATTTGTTTGTTTATTCAGACATCGTTTACAGAGTTTGGCTTAGGTCTACATATTCCCCTGCTGAGATTCGCACTTAAATTAAACACTGAATTAATGCGAAATAATGTAATTTAAAAATCACTAGCTCAGTAAAGCCAGCTGTACTAGTGCATAACTTAAAATACAATTAATAGGCCTTAGAATAACTCCTTAGTTGGTCTAAATAAAATCAAGAAAAGCAACCTTAAAATATTTGTCGTGTTAACAATTTGCAGCAAATTTAAAATAAACCATTGCTTACATGTTTACGTCTATATTTTATTACTGCCTCTATGTGAGCATAACTATTTCTAATACAAATAAAAAGGTTTTTTTTTTCTTAACGTTACGCAGATAGTTGCTTGATTTTGGCGTCTGGCGACTGGAATTTACAACCCACCTTTTACGCCGATCTATGTTTGAAGGAAATCGATAAAACAGAGATCGTGTCTGCTATTATCTGAGCAGTTTGGAGCAGCACAACAGACCATTTCACACTGTGAAACAATAAAATCACAAAATATTCGCTGATTCACTTCGCTGCACCATACAAAGTATACAGCCTGTCGTCGGATTGGGATTCAAAATGGCGGATTGTTCAGCTCGGTATATCTAGTGCTTTAGTGCAGGTGGCCGCTGTGAGGTGCGAGTGCACTGTCGGGAGATCCCCACGGCGGGCATCGGCAGCAGGAAAACGCACGTGTGCGCAAGTCACGAGAACGAAGCCGTGACTAAGGCACCACGACTACGTGCCGTGGGCGGGTGGCGTGACCGCAGGACACGCGGAACAGCTGGCAGCTGGCGTTTGGGTTTCGCCGCGCGCTCACCAAGGACGGCCGTGCGGTTTAGGACTGCCACATTCTCCTGCCCACTCTGCGACGAGCGGGCTGGCTGCTCAGCTTTCTGCTGCTGTCACTTTATTAACAGCCAAACAAGTGCAATTTCACACTTAGGGCGTGCATCTTTAAAAACCATCATCATCATCATCATCATCGACTGATTATTTTGTTTCCCATCCTCGTCGCCACTTTTGTGTCTCGTTTCCGCCTGGTGTCAGTGGCCGAGTAAAGAGAGACCGACGCAGGAAGTAGGATGCACGCTTGTGCAGGTACGGAGGTGACCAGCCAGGGGGACAGCAGAAACTGGAAACACTAGACTAAATTAGAACAATATATAGATTTTTCATAGAAACGTTCTAATACTTTTACAAAGTTCATTACTGCAGAATGCTGATACATAGTTCAGATAGACGCCTGCCTACTGATGATATCTAGTGCCTATCCCATAGCCAAGCCTTAACTGGTGCCTATCCGATTCCCAAGTGAACGATGCAGCAGTCGTGGTGGCCACGAGCGGAGTTGCAGCAGAGGGTGCTCGTGGCTGACGTCTTAAGAACGCCGCGCCGTGCGTGCATGTCGGCGCGCGACGAAAGTACGTGGCGCGCACTTTAGACTGGTGCGACACCTCAGATTATGCGTTTCTGCGTTCATTCTGGAGCATAGTACCTCTAATAAATTTCCTCCATGATCCCTTATTCAATGCTAACATTGATGCCTCGTCTGATGTTATGCCTTTTACTTCAAAATCATTCTGCACCAAATCACTTTCTTCTTGGTCTACCTCTACTCTTACCCTCCACTGCCGAGCTCATGAGTCTCTTAGGTAACCTTGCTTCTCCCATGCGTGTAACATGACCCCACCATCTCAGCTTGTTCGCTCTAACTGCTTCATCTATGGTGTTCATTCCCAGTTTTTTCTTGATTTCCTCATTATGGACACCCTCCTGCCATTGTTCCCATCTATTAGTGCCTGCAATCATTCTTGCTACTTTCATACCTGTAACCTCTACCTTATGAATAAGGTAACCTGTATCCACCCAACTTTCACTCCCATACAACAAAGTTGGTCGAAAGATAGAACGGTGCACTGCTAACTTAGTCTTGGTACTTACTTCCTTCTTGCAGAAGAGAGTAGATGTTAGCTGAGCACTCACTGCATTAGCTTTGCTGCACCTCGATTCCAGTTCTTTCACTATGTTGCCATCCTGTGAGAAAATACATCCCAGGTACTTGAAACTGTCTACCTGTTCTAACTTTGTTCCTCCTATCTGGGACTCAGCCTGTTTAAATCTCTTTCCCACAGACATTACTTTCGTTTTGGAGATGCTGGTCGAACTCCGAAATATTAGTTTGCTACCTTTCAATCGAATGTGCCATTACAACTAAGTCATCCGCATATGCAAGACTGCTTATTTTGTTTTGACCTATTTTAATCCCGCCCTGCCAGTCTATTGTTTTCAACATATGATACATGAATAGTATGAACAACAGTGGTGATAGGTTACAGCATTGCCTTACCCCTGAAACTACCCTGAACCATGAGCTTAATTTACCATCTACTCTAACTGCTGCCTGACGGTCTACGTAAAATCCTGTAACTGCCTGCAGAAGTTTGACTCCTATACCACAATCTTACAGTATCTTCTTCCTAGGAATACGATCATAAGCCTTTTCCAGATCTATGAAACATAGATACAATTCCATGTTCCACTCATAGCACTTTTCCAGTACCTGCCGTAAGCTAAAGATCTGGTCCTGACAGCCTCTAAGAGGCCTAAACCCACACTGATTTTCATCTAACTTGTCCTCAATTAATACTCGCGCTCTCCTTTCAACAATACCTGAGAATATTTTGTCTACAACGCTTATTAAAGAGATCTCGATATTTGTTATAATCTTTTCTGTTTCCATGTTTGAAAATTGGCGTGATTACCGCTTTCGTCCAGTCAGACGGAACCTGTCCCGATTCCCACGCCTTCCCAAAAATAAAATACGAAACTTTGTTTTTGCAAATGAAGTTTCAGATTGATTCCCTGTTACGAGTTAATGAATTTTACATATTAATAAAAAACTCTAAAAATAATGTCAATAATAAAAATAGCGACCGGCCGCAAGGGTGGTGAACAAAATGTGCGCGTGTGTGTATTCTAACTATGACCGGTTTCGATTTTTTTTCCCTCTACAAATTCATTTTCACATAAGCAACTGCAAAAACGCATAGGCTGCCTTAGATCGCTTTAAAATATCTTAATTTTTTGACCGGCTTCCGCAGAGGTAAGGTGCCATAATCGGATCTTTTCTTACTTGAACGTAATGATAACTATTGGCCCTAGATTAAAATAGAATGATGTTGAGAACATCAGCGTCTCAAACTGAAAACTACATCAAAATAACGTATCAAATATTTTAAATGTTTCATCCATGGCAGCAACTGTATTATAGGTTTGAAACTTAGCGACTTTATCATATGTATTGTGTTGCAATTTACTTACAGTAATACCAATTGCCCTTCTACACAACTAATTCTAGAAAGCTGCGTTTCGTTTATGAATACAGATCTGTCATTCCCACACACATATTTTATTATTAATTGCGGCCAGCTATCTGCTTATATATCTTAAACTGCACCTAGTTAACTACTGTATGTTTTGTAAGCTATGATCGATACTTTATTACGTCGGCTACGTCCCTTCTTACCTGCCTACTTCTATGCTAGCTGTTAATAGCGAAATATTTTATTCCGTGGTGCCACATGCCTTTGATATCAGCATTCTTTACTTTATACAGTAGTACTTGACTCTACTTAGCGTTTAGTACACAGGTTTATGCCTGCGTTGGGCAGTTAGTATGCTAGTTTTGCACACTCGAAATTCCGTTCTCTCTTACGATTAGCCCCCAGGGGGCTCACGGTTCTTTCGTGAGTACGTGAGTGCCGAGTATGGGGTTCCGTGCTAATGCAGTCTTCCTTCCTTCTCTACTTCCCGGACTGCATTTCCTTTCCCCCTCCCCTCCTTTCCTATCCTCACTTCTTCCCCTCCCCACCGGGGGAGTGATAACTTCAGTATTTTAATCACAGACAAATATATGTTACTCTGTGGTTTAGTCCCCCTATCCCAAACAACCCCGCAACGCCCTCTTAAGATTACAATAATAATACGACACTTACATCCTACAACTTTATTTCCCTTTCTCTTTACGCTCCCTACATAGTTTATTCAAAGATACACATTAACGACCTAGTTTACGATTTCTTGCATAATCTCTGCATTTAATGTTTAATGCTTTTGCGTAATACTCTGAATCGAAGGGTCGCGAGTTCCAAATCCGGTCGGATCAGTCTGCGTTCTAACCCAGTCTTCACCTCTCAACGATGTGAGGAGTCGTCCGAAACGACACGTGGTTCAGATTCTACGTTAAGCTGTAGGTCCCCTTTCCCCGGTTGGATAACTGAGGTAGGCTAGCGACACGCAAGTCGCCGAAGTGGCGTCCAATTGCAAAACTTGCACAAGGCCAGTGAGCCACACAAATTATTATAATGTACGTAACTAAAATTTTGTCTTTTCGGTTTCTCTTAGGCCTGCAGCACTATAAATGTCATTTAAAGACATTATGCAATAAATCCAAAATGCCGCTTTAAATATAATTATTTTTAATACACTATAGGCCTATTTTGGCTTTTAGCGCCATCGTCAGGTGATGTCTGTTGGTCCTGATGGTTTTATTGCTGTCATTCATTTATTTATTGCTTTGAATTATTGCAATATTTCTTATGACTTCTCGTTTATGTTGTGATGTGACAGCTTTTTGATAACCAGAACGCCACCACGCACAGTGGTAGAGTGCCAAACTACAAATCCAAAGGTCACGGGTTCGATCCCCGCCAGGTCCTAGGATTTTTATCTGTCACTTTTGACTTCTTTTACCTCTGGCAGTATTGCTCATGAGAAAAATACCGAGTAGCACCGTGGTTCGGAACCCACGTAAAACTGTAGGTCCCCCTATAACTGGCTGGGTAAGTTAGTTCGAAGGTCGGAGGAAGGCAACGGCATACCACCTCCAAACAGGACCATGCCTAGTAAAGCACTGTCGTGTTCAAACCAGTCTTCGGATTGTTGACTGCTTTACCTTTTTTTACGAGTACTTTGCAAAACTTCAAAGTCGATTTTCTCGAGAATTTTTGAGAGTTGCGTCGAATGGCTCTGGCTGGTTGTTATTTACGTTCTGAAGTTTACGTACCATAAATATCAAAATATTCTAAAATCCGATACCCATTTAGTGTCCTTGTAAGACTCGATAAACAAAGGGAAGGAAGGATGGCTCGATGGGTTGTTGGGGTTGTGGCACGTTGACCACACTCGTTCTGATACACGCCTCGTGTGCCGACGGTTTAAGCTCTGAGAACAAAAGCGATGGCTCATCAGAAGACGAGCGGCTTAGTTTCGCAGTTAACTGCACGCTGCAGAAAATTAGTTTGGCTTTGTTTGGCTCAGAATGTAATTGGAGAAGTGGAGGACGTGCCTTCCGTGAGTCAAGGCCCGGCCAATTGCAGCGGAGCACAGCTGTGCCGCCAGCAGCAGACGTCCACCTGATAGCGCGGGCCAAAGTGCATCAGCTGAGGAGGGGGACTGGGCGCATGCAGACCGCACCTGTCGGAAACCCAGCCCCCAGCCTGATAGCGCTTTCTGCTCTACTGCACGCTCGCCTTGCCACGCGAGGCGCTCGCTTAAAGAGATACTCCTTAAAGCCGTCGTGTCTGAACGTGTGTGGTCAACGTGCCGAGTCCACCGTGCGGCTGAACGCTCGGAGACGGCGCGACTTGAGCGTACGAGACGTAAATAACAAAATACCTATGAACATAAGACGCTTATAAAAGTTGCATTTTATGTCAATAAGTGCAGAGAATAATACAAGTTTCATGACAAACTGTGCGATATAGAATTAGAATAGGCCTACACAACACAAAAAATACTGCAAGAGTCTCACTTTTTAGTAAATCTTAAAAGATCATGCTTCCACGGTCAATGTTACTATTCAAATGTTCGAATGTTTGTATAGCTTATGGGACTTAACTACGGGGTCATCAGTCCCTAAACTTACAAACTACTTATGAACTAGCTTATCCTAAGGACGGCACAAATATGCATGCCCGAGGGGGGATTCGAACCCCCGACCGTAGTGGCCGTGCAGACCGTGACTGGAGCGCCTCAGTCCCCTCGGCCACCGCGGCCGGCAATGTTACTATTCAGTAGAAGAATGTTAAGAACGTGTAAAATGCAATACGTGAAACAATAATTGCTTATTTTACTCTGAGAGAGGTGCAAACTGTCCTGTTCATAAAACGAATCCAACAAACTCACTCCTCAGAGGGTGCGCACTTATTTCTACAAAGCATCGAAGCCGCGGTGCAGTAGCCAAACGATCTAAAGCGTCTCGTTGCGGAGCGCGCGGTTGCTCGCCGTGGAGGTTCGAGTCCTCCCAGGGGCGTGTGTGTGTGTGTGTGTGTGTGTGTGTGTGTGTGTGTGTGTGTGTGTGTGTGTGTGTGTGTCTCCTTAGGTTAGTTTACCTAGTTTTACGGACTGATGACCACGCAGTTTGGTCCGATAGAATTACAAACATTTAGAGACATTTTAGAAAGCATCGAATATTATGCAGTATACTTCTAAGAAATTTATAGGGAAGTCTCTTGAGACCACCAGAAAACCGAACAAAAAGAATAAAAAATTTTTGCTTATGTGGAGCCTTGAACCAACAACGCAACCTCTTTTAAATTCGCAGTCCTCGACTTACCCCCTATGCTATGGCCAGTTCCGTTATTAACGTATCGTCACCTACGGTGTTATACGTATCGTATATGCTACTGGGTGATATGTCAGTTGTTGACATGTAATTTCAACAAATGATACAAATAACTATTCGTGTTGGTAGATCTTCAGTCCGCCTTGCCTTGAAACTGGAGATTATTGTAATACGGAATTTTTTTAAACCAGGTATAAGACGTTTCCAGTCATTTATTCCGACAAATAGTACCTTATGATCGGTTTCCGAGAGATTGTCAATTTACTCAGTTACTTTTACTCGCTTTGAAATGTCATTCATTCATAAGACCTAAGTTATATACATAAAAAACCACGAAATACGACTGCCAACATGGTGTCTTCGTGTCTCTACCGAAAAGAGCTGCCCCCCTCCCCGGATAGCCACGTGGTGTGACGTCGGGGGCGTTCTGCCGCCTTATTGGTGATTGTTCAGACCCTCGTTGAGAATATATTAAAATTCATGTTCTTGTTCAGGAATCTCTCATCACTTGTGGTCTTTACTCGTAAGACAAGATATATGCAATTGCCCGGCCTAAGGAAGCGTCTTCACCGCGATATTATTACTGCGGGAACCTACAGAAATTTGAATACGTTTTATCCATTTGAGGCACACAAATACTTTTGGATATGATAGGGATTGAAATTTGGTTTAACCCTTTGCCTTACTGGAGCACCTTACAATATTAAAATTTTCAGTTTTTATAAAAACTATACAGAGGTAGTTTCACTGAAACTACTGTGACAATGGATGTTTTCAAAATCTATTAAACAGTCCACTAATTTCGAATTTTTAACGTTTGTTATTACCCTAATATTACACTTTCATATTTACTGTCTTTTCAACGGAAGCCTTTTTTTTAGTTTTATGCAAAATTTCTAAGTACATTACGTACAGACAGCACGTCTATTTCTCATGATATTCTAAGAAACAGTTTTTTTCTATCAGTTACGCACAATCCGACATCAAATACTTTGTATAACCATCTCGTCCTATGTGGCTTCTATTTTAACTACACTTTGCACATTTCGATTTGCTATCAACAGGCAAATGCGGTTCATTCGATTGTCTTTTGTCCACAGAGACTTTCATGACAGTCTGACATATACAGTCGCGACACTCACTGCTGTGAGAGTTGTTACCAACTGACAGTTGCAACGACACTAGCGCTCCTAGCGGCGGGCAAGCCGTCGGAGTACTAATGTTTGTTTATAGTTAGTTTTGTACGTAATTAACGAAATAGCGACTAATTTTTTACTTTACAAGCATTAAAAAGTACCAAAAAATACATAATAGGGAAATTATCGTAAAACAGCCGTATTTCACTGATTCAGTGGTATAAAGAAGAACGTCATGAACAAATACGACTGTTTTTCTTCCGCTGAAAGTAAGTAGAATATGTACAAAAAACACGAATTTCTACTGTGGTCTGTTATTACTATGACAGGCAGTTTTTTACGCTTGTAAATCTATGGGACTTCTATGCTTATTCCCAAGGCTTAGAAACTAAATCTAAACTAACCTAAGGTCAAACACAGACTCCCATGCCCGAGCAAGGACTCGAACCTCCGACAACGAGCAGCGGCGCTCCCCCACAGCAAGGAGCCTTAGAACGCTCTACCGCGACGCAGTTCTTTTGCCACAAATCAACTCGATACGGAGTCTAATGATTCGCATATTTTTGCACCTCGCTCGTCTTCCTTATAGGCCCAGACCCTTTTGAGGGAATTACTTTGGCTTAAAATACAAATGTTTTGAAGATTCTTGCCGTTTGTGGTTCAACAGCGCAATTGGTTTCTTTTGTTGGGAAAACAGTTTAGTTGCTTTTGCCGTTTTATGGCCACGTCTGTGACGTTCTTCCTCCACTACAGCTGTGGTGGGCAATTTGCTGCGTTAAATACTGTAGTTCATGCATTAGGCAGGATGAATCTAAATTCGCGCACTCGGCCTTCGCAGCGCGATTGCTCACATGCTAGCAATAAAAAAATGTCTCACAAAATTTCTTCCTGCGCATACTTCCGTCAATAAATGGACGTCGAAGATTGAGATGGGTGTGTGTCCCATACGTCAGTGTGTTTCAGAATTACACTACTACACCAACAAACCTCTAGGGGATGTGGCAGGTGTCTTGAGGAACAAAGTGAGCATAGAAACCCATGCCGGGTAACGTCATCCAATGGAGCCACAGAGCGTCGAAGTTGCTGGAGGGGATGTCTAGCGGCAGGAGCTGGTGCCTGTAACTTGGACTCTCCGTAGCGTCGTTGAATGGCGTTTCCGGGCATGGGTTTCCATGCTCACTGTGTTCCTCAAGACGCCTTCCACATCCCCTAGAAGTTTGTTGGTGTAGTAGTGTAATTCTGAAAAACACTGACGAATGGGATACACGCCCATCTCAGTCTTCGACGTCCATTTACTGCCGGAAATATGCGCAGGGCGAAATTTTGTGAGACTTTTTTTTTTTTATTGCTAGAATGTGAGGAATCGCGATGCGAATCCCGAGTGCGAGAATTTAGATTCAAATGTTTGTAGAGCTTATGGGACTTAACTACGGAGTCATCAGTCCCTAAACTTAGAAACTACTTATGAACTAACTAATACTAAGGACGGCACAAATATCCATGCCCGAGGGGGATTCGAACCCTCGACCGTAGTGGCCGTGCAGACCGTGACTGGAGCGCCTCAGTCCCCTCGGCCACCGCGGCCGGCGAATTTAGATTCATCCTGTGTAAACGTTCCACCCTCGCCGATTTTGCCGGTATAGTAGTGAACAAACAACGTTCCTGAGTGGAATTGCGACGTCTTTCTGCTAAAGGGCAGCTCTTCTGGTGTTTCCTAAGCGTCTTTTCATTTTTAATAGAAAACGAAAATCTTCAGGAAAAGTCTGTACGTTACAACATAATTGTAATTAGTAAACCTGAGGAGGACAAATGTGGAACTTTTATTATCTACTTTTATGGCAGTATGTACATTCGCCTAGTGAAAAAAGTATGTTATAAATATAAACGATGATATTTGCGCTCGCCCAATATCGTATTTAGAAGTATAGCTTGCCGGCCGCTTAGAGCGCTGCTGTCGCAGTGTATAACAAAAATCTGCAGGAGTGTCTTGACTGTATATGTTAGACTCTGGTTCATTCTAAAAGTCTTTATAGGTTTTGTGAATGAGACGGTGGTTTCCCAGTGAGTCGCTTATGCCACAAGGGGATACGGCACAGCAATAAGTGGTTTAGCAGTGAAACCATTTTGACGCAAGGGGGTTAAAAGGAAGTAAGATTAAGATTTAAGGTCTCGTTGACGTCGTCATTAGAGGCGGACAATACGCTCGGATAATTTTTGTTGGGGATGGGGGAGGCAATCTTCCGAGGGAAGCCATCTTAGCATTAGCCTGGAGTGTGAATGATCTCCCTAAATCAGGATGGCCAAAGGTGGGTAAGAACCCCGTCCTTCAGAGTGCGAATCTAGTGTGTTACTACAGCGCCACCTTTCTCGGTAAACCTGATTGAATATTCAAGTCTTTGTCTTTATTAGAATGAGCCGTGTCTACTGACTCCTTTTAGTCGAATTGTGCCCTTCTTTTCTATTCCACATCAGAATCCCTCCATGTCATCTTTTATTTTTTCTGAAGCATCACATTTCAAAGAGATTCAGTTGGTGGTCCGAACTGCATGTAAACATTTCACTTTCGCACATAATTACACTCCAGATATTTGACCAAAATTATTTCTAATGCAACTTTATTTTTGACATTAAGAATAGAACCGTTACTGAAAGAAATTTGCTAGTCTTAATTTTTATATCGTCTTTACTTCAGCCATATGCCAGTCGTTAATACGTTAATAGAGAGACTATGCGGCGGTGGAGTGTCCAAGTGTTGTAAGGCGCTTTGCTGCGGAGCGCCCGGTTTTTTGCCATCGGAAGTTCGAGTCCTCAAAAATGTTCAGTTGTTTGTAAATCTATGGGACTTAAATGCTTGGTTATTAGTCCCAAGGCTTACAAACTACTTAAACTAACCTAAGGAAAACACACACACACACACACACACACACACACACACACACACACACACACACACACACACACACACCCATGCCCAGGGAGGACTCTAAACTCCGATGGCGAGCAACCGCGCGCTATGAAGCGAGGCACCTTAGACCGCTCGGCTACTCCACCGTTCCAGTCTACCCTCGGGCATGATTGTGTGTGTTTGGCCTTAGGTTAGTTTAAGTAATTTGTAAGCCTAGGGACTGATAAGCAGAGTAGTTAACTCCCACAGATTTACAAACATTTGAACATGTTTTGTCAGACTATGAAGCCTAATTAGGACTGTCACTTTTCGCTTCTGGCAATACTGTCGATATGAAAATGTGCCGAGTTGTACCATTGTGCGGAAACTAAGTTAAACTGTAGGTCTCTCTAAACTGACTGAGTAACTCACTTCGAAGGTCTGAGAAAGGCAACGGCATACCACCTCCAAACAAGACCGTAGTGTTTTTTATTATTATTATTATTATTATTATTATTATTATTATTATTATCGAACTTAACTACGGGGTCATTAATCCCTAAACTTACAAACTACTCATCAACTACCTTATACTAAGGACGGCACAAATATCCATGCCCGAGGGGGGGATTCGAACCCCCGACCGTAGTGGCCGTGCAGACCGTGACTGGAGCGCCTCAGTCCCCTCGGCCACCGCGGCCGGCAAGACCGTACTCATCGTCAGCAAATTTCTTACCCAAATAAAACTAGGACTACTTTTAGTATGGGAATTAGATTCTTTTAGCATTCCTGAGTTGAGTATAATTCAGTTACCTTTTACAAAGGTATTATCTCTCCCTGATCATTGGTGCATTTGTACATTTCTCCTTTATTTCCTGAGTACTTGGTCAATGCATAGAACCTGTTAACATAGAGAGAGAGGCTAACGACTCCATCACGCTTCCTTCTGATCAACTGCAGTCTGACTTACGCGTACGTTACAACCAATCCTTCCAGGATGTTTACAATGTTTGTAGAACTTATGGAGCTTAACTACGGGATCATCAGTCCCTAAGCTTACAAACTACTTAAGACTGAGGACGGCACAAATATCCATGCCCGAGGGGGGATTCAAACCCCCGACCGTAGTGGCCGTGCAGACCGTGACTGGAGCGCCTCAGTCTCCTCGGCCACCGCGGCCGGCAGGATGTTTACTCTTCAGCTTTCAGAACTTAGTGAACTTTTTGCAGATAGTAAAAAAACGTTTACGTTCAGTCTGTCGTGTGAAGTCGTTATAGTCCTGCGTGTTGATGTGCTGCACCTTTTTATTATTTTAATTAATTATTTAGGTAATTAGTCATTTCGCAGCAAGCCTTAGCAGCACTTAAATGAAGCCTGAATACCAACAATAGGCTAAATCCCTGTGCTGGAGTGTACATTCAGTCCCGGCTGGTTTAGCGGATTGTGAGGCCACGTTGTTGCAAAATGGCAGTACTGTGGCATGCTGCCTTAATAGAAACCGGTTGTGAGCGCGGGGTGTTTGACCGGAACACGAGACGTGCGACCTGAGCCAGCCCAGGCGGCAAGATGCGCTTCACGGAATTCTGTGTACAAACACTGCCGCTACACACTTTGCTCCTTTCCCAGCCAGATGAGCTGCTCCTCCGGTACACCAGGAAGTTCGTAGGCGTTGATAATTTTTCATCAACGTCAAACGTTTGGATGTGATTTAGGAATGTGAGACCTGGACTACTAGAGAGGCTAAACGGCGAAGAATTGACTCCTTTGAATTGTGGCGCTGGAGGAAAATTCTTAAAATAGACGGCAAAGAGAACCAGCAGATCAATATTAGAGCAAATAAAACCAGATTGCTCTCTGGAAGGTCTTATATTAAAACAAAAGCTGACCTATTTATGACACAATGCGAAGATATGCCACAGTGGAGGAAAGAAGAAAAAGAAGAAAGGGGGAAAAAAGCCGGCCGCAGTGGCCGAGTGGTCTGCGGCGCGCCAGTTACCGTCTGCACGGCCGTTCCCCATCGAGGAAACATGGATGTTTGTGCCGTCTTTAGTGTTAGCTAGTTCATAAGTAGTTTATAAGTTTAGGGAATGATGACCCTGTAGTTAAGTCCCATACAAACATACAAACTATACAAAGATTTGAACATTTTTTAGAAAAAAATGAAAATCATGCTGGGGAAGATCGAAGGCACTAGAAGAAGAGGCCGGCAGAGGATGAGGTGGATCGATGGCATCACAGAAGCAACGTGTTCCAAGCTGGAAGGTCTGCGGAAGAAAGTGCAGGACAGAGGAAAGTGGCGTGCTCTGGTTCATGGGGTCACGAAGTGTCGGAATCGACTAAACGATTAGAGAGAGAGAGAGAGAGAGAGAGAGAGAGAGAGAGAGAGAGAGAGAGAGAGAGAGAAATACAAGGTGCACTCAACACCTCCGATGTGTTTCTCACAAACTTAAATCACACGCAAATTATTAAAACTTCTGAGACATCGCAACAATCTCCCTGCAGCTGCTAACATTTTTCACATCATTCCGTGGCCGCTACGAACGTTTCTTTAAGAGTATGCTTTAGCAATTGGGAAATTGAACTGACTGGCGCTTTGTTTCAGGATTGTAAAACGGCAACAATCTCTACCATTGTGTATAATCGCTGAAGAAAGTCCAATTCGTGCCGTAATCACGCGTCAACATTGCCTGGCAACATGCCACGCGCGCAGTCCTGCGGTCATCCGGCCGTATTCGCGGCACCCACCTGGAGGGCACTTTTCGCATTTTCAGGTCTCCATGTAGGACTTCTTGACCCGTGCGAATAACTCGCCCTCTATCCCGATCACTCACAGATAGGTAAGACAGTAATGGAGAAAAGACGGATGCAAGTACCTGTGTATAAAAGATGATAAACTTTGCATAATAGTAACAAATATTAGTCGCATTTTAAGAAAATTTATATAATTAAAAAGAATGATGATAAACGTCGAGATAGTTCATTCGCGCAGTACACAACGCTTGCTCGACAAAGTGAACAATTCCAACAGCTGTTGTGCATCGACGTGAGAAACATATCTAGAGATAAGCTACGCTTGCGTAAAGAAACTAAACAATTGCAAGAGCTGTCGTGCCTGTTAGTTGAATTAAATTTGTGTATTTTTCGTCGTAACATTGACTTGTATAGTCGAAATTGTGTGATAAACTATGCTTAACACCGTCGTGTGTAACCGATATCTTGTGATAAACTATGCTTCCAAAAGAAGGTCTTTGGCTTGCATAATCTAAACAAATGCAAGAGCTGTTAGTTACATAGATTGTCAGTAGATGACACCTTTTACATTGCTTTTATTTCGGCCGCGCAAACTAAGTTGATACTTGGTAGCCGGCCGCGGTGGCCGAGGGGACTGAGGCGCTCCAGGCACGGTCTGTACGGCCACTACGGTCGGGGGTTCGAATCCCCCCCTCGGGCATGGATATTTGTGCCGTCCTAGTTCGTAAGTAGTTCATAAGTAGTTTGTAAGTTTAGGGACTGATGACCCCGTAGTTAAGTCCCATAGATTATACAAACATTTGAATTTTTTTTTATTTTTTTATTTATTTTTTTTTTTTTTTTTAATACTTGGTACGGTAGCTGCTGGGAGCAACCGTAGATACATGTCCTATTTACAATCGTTCGCCGGGTATCAACTTAGATTGTACGAAGAGTACAATTTTTTTGTAGCTGTGAAAACAATTTTAAACTGTCTGAGTAATTTTCGTCATTAGTGGAGAACGGAACCTTGAAAATGATACCTCAATCATTAATATTGCATAAGTAACACCACATACCCACAAAAAGACGCAGATGAGAAATAATGTATCTGATTGTGTGTACAGATCACACGGAAACGCCAACTTTGCAGCGTCATGTTCCACAGTCCTTCGGCGCTCCTCCAAAACATTTTTTTCCACTTCATCAGGTCGTCAGACCTGTTGCTGCGAGGCTGAGGTCGTCTTGGTGCTTTATCAAACGACTTCCTGCCCTCTCCCGGCTGTTGCACCCACAAATTTATATTGGACACATCCATGAGACCATCACCAAATGTCTCAGTCAACTAGCGATGGATTTCAATCGTTGGCACACTAAGCAAATGGAAAAGCGAATGATTTCAAGCTGTTCTTGCACTGAGGTCGCGATTATATGTATCAAACACACTATATCCGCTGCTGCTATAATTCAAAGTGCCGTACAATTCTGCTGTGCTGCTATAATTCCAAGTGCCGTACAATTCTGCTATCACTTCCACGCATCCACAATGAGTGCGTGCGTGTTTTAAAACGAACCACATGTTTTTATCAGTAGCCAGTCTTGAGGAAAAGAAATCTAATGTGTGATATAACTTGAATGCACCGCACAAGTAACGTTTAATAGACTGTAGGCCTATGCCTAAATGTCTTGAGCAACGTAACTATTGGCACGCAAATTATAAGGATTATTTTTACCAGATGGTGTATCACAAGACCAAGTTCCCACATAGTTTTTAAAATGTTTTTTTCAAAACCAGGTTCTGCAGATTATAACCGATTGTACCCGTAATATTGTATTATACTAGGCAAACATTCATAAAACCGAAAAACTTCGAGGGATTTCAGAAGGGTGTCAGTACAGTAAGTTTTACACAAGAACCCATGTCCGGAAATATCCCGTGATGCTATGAGCACATAACTTCGATATTGTGCAAAAAAATTCTTCTACTCCAAACTATTTGCTTTCCATAGTTCGGAAGGTGGTGTTATGGACCAAAGCCGTGTGCGATAAGGCGCCGCTGATCCGAAGACGAAAATCCGGGATTTAATTACGGTCCAGCACTTCCAAAAGGAATGGATTTAATTATTCATTTCGAATTAGTAGGTAGCGTTTTAAGTAATAAACCATATCCGGAAAAGTTATCCAATTACCTGTATGTACTTCGATATTGTGAAAATGTTCAAATGTTTGTAAATCTTTTGGGACTTAACTACGGGGGTCATCAGTTCCTAAACTTACGAACTACTTACGAACTACTTACGAACTACTTACGAACTACTTACGAACTACTTACGAACTACTTACGAACTACTTACGAACTACTTACGAACTACTTACGAACTACTTACGAACTACTTACGAACTACTTACGAACTACTTACGAACTACTTACGAACTACTTACGAACTAGGACGGCACATATATCCATGCCCGAGGGGGATTCGAACCCCCGACCGTAGTGGCCGCGCAGACCGTGACTGAAGCGCCTCAGTCCCCTCGGCCACCGCGGCCGGCTTCGATATTGTGAAATAAAGCTCTTCTATGCACTACTTGGGCATCCGCAAGACTAAAGTGATTAGCAGGTGGCACTAAGTTAACCATTTAATGCATGACTTTTTATTTGAAGTTATAAAAACTACTACGATTAATGTATAGTGCGAATATACTGAGAAAAATATCGGAAAAATCCTTAAAATTATTAAGCACTACTAGCAACAAAAAGTTCATCGATGGTCAGCTTTATAGTGCTTCCAATGTTGTAACCGATGTAGTAAATGACACTATTATACCTCTAATCTCTCCATAAAGTAACTCATAATGCAACAGTAGTATGTGATTGACTAGTTTTACATGGCAAAGAAGGAATACTCAAGTAAATAACGCACATGTTAGGAGTAACTCAATGCAGCTAACTGTCGAACTGATTCAGTAGCACTCTGCAGTTTATAATCTCTAGGACGAGCTACTGGCATATGTAACTGTGTATACAAGCAGATACAAATTAATTTGAGGTAAAATGTTGATCAGTTTGTGAGATAATCGAAAAAAAATAAGGTTTGTAGCTGATCAGCCACACTATGCATTAAAGGGTTAAGTATTTGGGCAGGACGGGAAGTATGTCTGGATAGCCTAATAAAGGGACCTCTGGTCCGAAGCGGGAAATCCGGATTCGAATCCCTGTCCAGCACACATTTTCAACTCCGTCACTGAATTTATTTCTGTGTCCTGTTTCAATATCTCGAATTTGTAAATGTACCTCTGTTAATGTCAAGCAATGGTGACTTCTTTCGGACTTGTGCGAACTACTACTCGCATACATGCTAACGTCAAATAATGACTACATTAAACCATTTCTAATGTAGCCAAAAGTTTGTATATTTTTTTTTACACGAGAGTTTCTATTGAAGAATGGGACACAGATTTACTGGTGTGTGCTGAGGCTTCGTACAATAAAGAAAATCTGTAGAAACAATCTATTCGTAGACAGAATCAAAGTGTGGCTAAGGTCTTCCTGCTTTCCTAGTGCGGAATCGACTCCGGCTTGGTACAGGTCAGATATGGCGATCGACGAAAGTTTTAATTACAGGTCACCTAAAACTTTACTGGAAAAGGAAATCTATTACCTAGCTGGAATAGCGCCAACCATTGGAGTGAGTGTTCATAAGGGCACGCTGAGAACGGAACAGAAGAGCTATGAAAATCATAGCCATAGCCACATAGTTCTCAGCAGAGGATGCCAGGAAGAGCTTCCTGCAGTCATCTAAGGGAGTTTGCCGTGCCTGTTTAAGAACGCAACCCCTGCACGTCACGTGTGGGTGACAACAGGCGAGCAGCACATTATCGCCAGGAATGGAAAAATAGGGCAATACGAAGAAATCGGATTCTAATGTCTGACACGTACTCAAAGCAGACGACAGCAAATAACATGCCATATGCATTAATGTCGACTGTGTCAAACATCCTACAGACAGGAAGTTACTCAAACTGCCTTGGAGGTAGCGAAACTATGGCTTCATTCCAAAGCAGCAGGGGAAGAATACTGGAAACAACCTTTCGATACCTATTTGTATGAATACCCTACTGCAGTTATAAGATACTAAGGATATGAAAGCAAAGCGCGTTTGAGAAGGGAGTGGGATAAGGTTGGAGCCTGCCACGGTATTAATTTGTAAAGAGAGCAAGCAGGAAAGAAAAAAAAATTGATAATGTAATTTTTTCTGAGGTGAAAAGGAATGGGGAACAGCTAAACGACGGGGATGCTATCTTGAAAGAAACGAATGGAATAGAATTAAATGGGGTGATACCCAAGGAATTAAAAAAGGAAATAAGAGATTAATAGTTGAGTTGCTGTTTCAAAAAACTGTTGGAGCAAGCAGGGGATAAGATATGAACTGGCAACAGCAAGATATTTGATACCGCTGAATTTCATTTTTCCAAAGGCCTTCCTAAGGGATTTATCTGAAGTGTAGCCTTGTACGGAAGTGAAAATTGGACGATAAGCATTTCGTAGAAGAGAAGCATTTGAAAAATGGTGCTACGGAAGAAACAGAAACAAACAAACACACACACACACACACACACACACACACACACACACACAGACACACACAGACACACACAGACACACACAGACACACACACACACACACAGACACACACACACACACACACACAGACACACACACACACACACACACAGACACACACACACAGACACACACACACACAGACACACACACACACAGACACACACACACACAGACACACACACACACAGACACACACACACACAGACACACACACACACACACAGACACACACACACACAGACACACACACACACACACAGACACACACACACAGACACACACACAGACACACACACACACACACAGACACACACACACAGACACACACACACAGACACACACACACAGACACACACACACAGACACACACACACAGACACACACACACACAGACACACACACACAGACACACACACACAGACACACACACACAGACACACACACACAGACACACACACACAGACACACACACACAGACACACACACACAGACACACACACACAGACACACACACACAGACACACACACACAGACACACACACACAGACACAGACACACACACAGACACACACACAGACACAGACACACACACAGACACACACACACACACACACACACACAGACACACACACAGACACACACACACAGACACACACACAGACACACACACAGACACACACACAGACACACACACAGACACACACACACACAGAGAGAGAGAGAGAGAGAGAGAGAGAGAGAGAGAGAGAGAGAGAGAGAGAGAGAGAGAGAGAGAGAGAGAGAGAGAGAGAGAGAGACAGACAGACTCTCTTAGTCTAGTCATATTTTGTGGTTTGATCGTCAGTCTATGCAGTTATGATATAACACTGAAGTTAAATTTATATGAAATAGTTTCTATATAAATGTCGTTTGCGTGGCGGATGCTATAGTTAACTGTCTCAAACCGTGGGTTTTGCTTTGCTACAGCAGAATTTTGTTTCGAGATGGTTGTGGTGTATAGAGACGGACAGTTGTATAGCATTACCATTTTTATGCGCTTTACTTATTTACATTGTCATGAATTTAAGATCCTCCACAAGTGCTAAGTAGTAGTAGTTGTTTTTTTTTAGGGGACTAAACAGCTAGGTCATCAGTCCGTTGTCTTTGCAGCTTACCATGTATACAGAGTACTGTACTTGGCAGTATTATGTTTGGCCATCCCTTCTGTGTTGCATTTTCTTACATAGCAGTCGCAATCTCATTTCTGAAATAAGTATTGTATTAACTCTGTCACAACTTATCAGTATGTAATTCGTAACTTCAGGTAAATATTTTATTTTTTCTAAGGTTGCACATCGGAAAATTCGACTGACTTGACTAGAGGAGAAAACTAACAGTAACAACTATCCCTGTTGTTTAAGTTGGCTGCTCCAGCTGTGTGGAGTGGAGCAAGGATTTCAGGAGTGTACTCCCGCACCTAGCAAACCATGTGCCTACTACAGCTTACCTCTAGTAAAATTCTTACTGCTGATTGTGGTTGCATTTCTGTGTTGGCCACAAACATCCTATTTCATTTTTTACAACCCTACCTTGTGCAAAATCTCAGGCGTTCCACTGTTTTTACCCAGTGCTTCGACACGGAGGTGCTACCTTTGTTGTCCTCGCTTCAAGTTTGCTGCAGTTTTTAAGCTTGTCAGCTAGATGAGTCAGTCTGACTGCCACACAGCTTGGTTCCTAGTAGTAACGTTTTTCCGCTACGGTCTCTCCACCGTTGAGGTAGCTATGAATAAGGCTGACTCTCTCTCTCTCTCTCTCTCTCTCTCTCTCTCTCTCATTACTATCGCGTTTTTTAGTAATTCAACTGAAGACTCGCTCTTCGTTCGGTTTATATTGTTATGGCGCAAAATTTCTGAGGTCGTAAGCGCCCAAGTCAGAACATAGTTGACACGCATACCGATAAAGGCAAACAAAGGGAGAAGGCTCTTTGCAGTAAGCCAACTTTGGGTATAAAACCAGGCAATTCGTAAGTAGATTTCTATTTACTGTAGAAGCATGGCTGGAACATTCCTTCGCCATATTGCTACGGCGGATAAAAAGTAAAACGCTATCTGCAGACCGCATGCCATCTGCTAAGATATCAGCAACTCGGATGGAAAGAACAGACTGTGACGTTAACTATTTAAAAAATCGCACTGACGTGTTTTACGGCCCACTTTAGATTTGTAGTTTTATACGTTTTTGCAAACATTTTGGATCGATATAATAATCTAAATAATAAAAAATTAATAAGAGTGTCAAACCCTTTTAAGAAAAATATTTAGGTAGTGGCGGGTACCGAACCCCTGACCTTTAGCGTCGTAGCCCAACGCATTGACCACTACGCTACGACTAACAGGAGTTAAGTTCCTTAATCTCATACTATTGATGGTCGTTGTTAACTGATGCTAATATGGCATTTGTAGACACTAGATTATCATTTATCGCACAAAGATGGACATATTTTTGTTAATTCCTCAATGTTCCATTGCTTTGAAATGACAACGTGTAAGTTACAATAAGAAAATCATCAAATACGCAACGCAAGATGGCGTATGCCAGAGACAGTTCTGGGCGAGGAATGTCACGTGACATCTGCGAACGGCTGGTTTTCGTTAATTCAATGAAGGTTGTCAAAACACCGTTATTTTTGCAAATATCTCTCAAACGATACGAGATGTGGAAAAAACATAAGGGAACAAAGTTTTAGAGAATTTTCTCCTCTACAAATCCGTTTATTCAATTTTCGGATCAGATAAACGGTTTATTTGCAATTAAAATTACATTACATACGGCTTTTTTGGTATTACTAACATATTTCTTGTCCGAAATATTTGATAAAGCGAGGTTCTGGTCTCTGGTAGCCAACAATTATGTCTAAAATTTGGTGCCGGTCGGTTGAACGGTTCGACCTAAGAAGTGGGAATACGTTACAGCCAGACAGACATCGTCAAATTTTTTTTTTTTTTTTTTTTTTTTTTTTTTTTTTTTTTTTTTTTTTGCAAATATCTCTGCAACGATGCAAGATATGGGGAAAAAATAATAGAGCGAAGTTGTAGAGAATTTTCCCCTCTGCCAGTTAGGTTATTCAATTTTCGTGCCAGATGAACGGTTTTTTGCAATTACAATTTTATTACAAACGTTTTTTGTATTACTAGCGTATTTTTTGTCCGAAAAATTTGAAAAAGGGAGATTCTGGTCTCTGGAGGCCTACAATTATAACTGCAAAATTTGGTGCTGATCGGTCGAACGGTTCGTCTTAAAAACAGGGAACACGTTACAGACAGACAGACATACCAAAATCGCCGTTATTTTTACAAATATCTCTGAAACGATACGAGATATGAAAAAAAAACCATAATAGAGCAAAGCTGTAGAGAATTTTCCCCTGTACAATTCTGTTATTCAATTTTTTCGTGTCAGATGAATGGTTCAGCCTTTATTTTCATTTAAATTTCGAGCTGTCAAAAGACAAACGCAAAGGCCTACTTTTAGTGTTACTACCGTAACCTAAAGTGGGCCAAAATGGGCATTCCACCAGATGATACCATGTATCATGAGACAAAGGGTAAAGGTATGACAATGAATACCTCAGGACAATGCCTATACATAGCTACGGTGTTTAAAGCAGCCGTCGGGGTGATTTACACTCAGGGCCATCTGCTGTGTAAACAGAAGCTCGCCACCCTCCCGCTTCTGCAGTGGTGGGTGCGGCCTTGGGAGTCAACTGCGCGTGCTGCTGGATCGAATAACTTCCCGTTGCGGTTATCCGCCGCTACGCTGCTCCTGGAGGACTCAAGTTCCATCCATTCAGAAAGTTTCTTGTCGTCCAAATGGCTTAACAACGGTTCAAGGCTAGTGCCGTATCTATAGTCACGGAACTTAACATTTGTTGTTTCATATTCACAGAATATATGACCAACTGCGAATGGGGAAAGCTGAAAATGTGTACGTAGCCGGGATTCGAACCCGGGTCTCCCGCTTTCTAGGCAGTTGCGCTGACCACTACACCACTGAAGACAGTGATCACCGCACCTACAAGGATTACCTAAGCACACCTCCCGTCAGACCCAAATTCCCAGCCTTACTCTGGCCCCAGTCTTCAAACTCGTAGTTTCAGAAACTAATTTCCATAAAGGCTAGTCTACACGATGACACCAGGTTGCGACACTCGTTGCGTGAAATGAATTGCGCGCAACTAGTTTGTGTATGTCTGTAGAAACGATGCCAATACTATGCACTTCAGTTTCGTTGTTTTGTGAGTGCCGTAGTCGCCGTAGAATTAAAGTTTTGGTAGCTGTAAAAGCTGTGGGGGTGCTATTGCTTCTCTGTGTGAAGTCGCTACATAAGACTACACATTTTGAGTAAGAAACGGGTTTGGGTTCGTGACTGGATTAACCCCGAGAACTCTCGCCTTTATAAGTTACGCGACCGATCACGTGTATACCATTTTTCTGACCGTCAAAGAACAGTTTTTAATGTACTTAATGTGTCTAAATGAGTATTTCTAGTTGCGTTTATAAGAAAACAAACATATTTGACTATTTAAAATTGGTAAAATGCCGATTGTTTTAAAAAATACTGTGAGCAGAGTGCTCGCGAGTTAAAAAAAGACGTCAGCTCGGTTGCTCAATTATCTTGCTGAATACCCTATAAATTATTGTAATAAACTTAGAATTTCACCAGAGCAGTTCACGTTCCTTTTAAACAGAGCTAGTAATTCAATAAATAAACAATACACTGTTATGCGTGCAGAATTGTTACCAGAACTGAAATTACAAATTGCATTACGATTCTTGTCAAGTAGAGATTCATATTCGTCTCTGCAGTACCTGTATCGTGTTCCGAAATCCACATTTGCCATAGTTAGTTTGTATAGTTATTTCGAATTGAATGTATTTTAGTCTGCAATTCACTAAGCGTTAACTCATCAATATTTAAGTCATGAATAATTGCTTGAAGAGCACAACACGCCTCTGCTTATTCCTGAAATTGTCATCGTTAAAATCCCAAAAACACCTATGCATCGCATATATGTCGAAAAACTGAACTATTTCTTCCTTTGTGTTGTATTTTCTTCTGTTTTGGTTATAACCTAACCTAAAAACACGCGTGGTCAGTTTCGCCAAAGTTGGAAGGTGCCGAAATTGTTTAGTTTCGCCAACGAATTGCGCGAACGCCTGCCGCGCATGCGCACTGGCCAGTAGCGCAATCTCATGAAACGTTTTGTCGTCGTGTAAACTAGCCTTTAGAGTAAGGGCCCCTAACTTCCCCACCTCTCCCCACTAACGAAAGGATCATTGCCGCGGGTGCTGTGATCACTGTGTCCCCAGCGTGTAGTGGTCAGCGCAACTACCTAGAAAGCGGGAGACCCGGGTACACACATTCAGCTTTGCCCATTTGCAGTTGATGTCATATCTTCTGTGAATATGAAAGAATTACAACTGCAGGATCAGAAGTGACGTCTGTTGTTTCGGAATAGACGCCACATATATTTACATTTGTTGTCCTGGATGATCTGCAGAGTATGTACCATATCCTCTTCATACAGAAATTTTTGTAGTTTTGGTATTAACTTTAAGTTATCGGCTTTCAGTAATAAGATAGATACCATAATGAGTCGTATATAAAGACCTTTAGTTTGTCTATTGCCAAAGCGTTATTCGATTTCCTGTCTAGGAAATTACCACTGTCTCCCCTCAGAAGACTTTACTCGTAATTTGAAGTTACAGGTCTTCAATTTGCATGAGAAATAATATCCCCTGTGGCAACTTGCTATAACCTACATTACTTTACTGATCTTGGGCTACCGAATATTGTCTTCATAGCTCTGATTTTTGACTGCTTCACCTTTAGCTCCTTAATAGAAGACATCGCGATAAACCCAGCTATTGTACAGTGGTAAATCTGGTCACAAAATAAGTTTAAATATTTTGCAACTGATGAAACCTTGGACAGAAATATAGCTATCCGTCAGCTTAATTTCTTTGTAACACTGACCAGGACTAGAAGTCAGACTGCCCGCTTTTGGCGAACTGTCGCTTTTAACCATTAAGTATTCTGTGCACTTCTCCAAGACCGTCCCAAATTTCCGTAGACCACCACAATCTACCAATACCCTATGATGTTTGCACGCTGCCTGTGATTTCCGCACAACGCGAGACAGGGCGGAAGGCGGGAGATCCAGGTTCGAGTCCCGGTCCGGCTCAAATTTATACGTCGCCAACAAATTTTTCAATTGATGCGTAGTCATATTCGCAATTGCGCATAACATATCGTAATTGCTTCTTATAGCATGCATGTTCCATCAATTACTTCATACATCTTTAATCATCCTCTACAATCGTGCAGTTTTCCGATACAGTCTGTGGCTGCAGTTTTGAAAGGTTCTTCGTGTATTTTCTGTAGAAGTCACCCGTCTTAATTTGTTAGTTTGTAGTAAATTTTACGAAATGGGTTTCTTTCAAGGCACGCTGCTACCTTCCGCACGTGTAAACGACAACTATATACAGGGTGTTTCACTAAGTGTGTTTGCCTCTGTAACTTATAAAATAATAGGTGACGGGAAATTTTAATGCGGTAGGTGAACACAAGAAATGTTACACTTTCTGCGGAGCTATGAACATAGTTTATTGTATCATTTTCCAAAGAGTTACAGCAAAGATATAATTTTTTTTAAAAGGAACAATTTTTTTTTTTTTTTTACTATCGTGCATTGGATTCGTTGAAACCATCTGCGTCCAAATCAATTTAAACTACATTCCTATCACTGTTAGTTTGGGAGCTTCAACCCTTCAAAGTTTAGGGGTGGAGGCTAGGACAGCGTAGCTAACTGGCCGGTGGTCATGAGACAGTGGGCCGTGCCCCAGGGGATAGCCTCTCGACCAGTCAGCTACGCTATCGCAGCCTCCGCCCCCGGAACTTTGAAGGGTTGTAGCTCCCAAACTAACAGTGATAGGAATGTAGTTTAATTGACGCAGCTGGTTTAAACGAATACAATACACGATAGAAAAAACTATTGTTCCATTTAAAAAATTATATCTTTGTGCTGTAACTCTTTGGAAAATGATACAATAAACTATGTTCATAGCTCCGCAGAAAGTGTAACATTTCTTGTGTTGACCCACTGCATTAAAATTTCCCGTCACCTATTATTTTATAAGTTACAGAGGCAAACACACTTAGTGAAACACCGTGTATAACGATTCAAAATGTTCAAATGTTTGTATAATCTATGGGACTTAACTACAGGGTCATCAGTCCCTAAACTTACAAACTACTTATGAACTACTTACGAACTAGGACGGCACAAATATCCATGCCCGTGGGGGGATTCGAACTCCCGACCGTAGTGGCCGTGCTGACCGTGACTGGAGCGCCTCAGTCACCTCGGCCACCGCGGCCGGCTATAACGATTCAATTCAGCACTAACTCTGGGGGATGGGAGCTGTGGAAGCTCCTCAATAAACCTAGTCCCCTTAAATGATAACCATTTTTAACCACTCGCAACTAAAAGTAATGCCCTGGATAAGCTCTAGCTTGGCTGTGCCTGTAGCTTAGCCAGTGGAAACCGCGCTTACTAGTGACCGTGAGCATGGTGACGTCTCACAATGTGAGAAGTGCAAGTCACTGTAGCTACAGTATTTACTAGAGGCGTTGTGCAACATGACACCAGCAAGATTCTGAACAGAAAGCTTTTTAAAGTTTCCACTTGCTAACCTGTGGCCGACCTGGAGAGGTAGCGACTATACTTCTGATCCGATAAGATTACCGGTTGATGTATTTCAAGGCTTTATTTTCTTCTTGTCAAAAGCGCTTACAGACAGCGATAATGCATTTTTTTCAGATAATTTGCATTGATTGGTGCGTAATCAGTGAGCTAATACAGCAGTTAAACGTTCTGACTACGGAAGCATGTTCCCGGCAGGCTACCAATTCCGCTCACCTTTCTCACGGTTGTAGTTCATACTTCGATGTAACATTCTGTTCCAGTACGATGGGCATCTCAAGCGGTTTAAGTAACACTGTACGCTCGTGATACTGTAACAAGACAGCTGTCTTCGGAATGCAAAGTGATATTTCCCGGTTATATATTTGTTCCTATCTCGTATCCCCTCCTATCCCTCCCTTTCAATGTCTTCAGTTGCTCCCGTCCTCCCCCGTCCATAAAAAACAACCTGAGAAACGATGTCTAAATTTGTGATGTGCACCGTACGAAATCTCATGTAGACGGCTATGTTGCTCTTCATTTGAAAATCAAGTGTACATTATTTTATCAGAATTTGCATATGAAGAAGACATTGCAGCATTCGTCACGAGGGAAAATCAAGGTATGATAAGGAAATTTGATAAAACTTTTGTGGCGTATAATAGTTTTCACAACAAAAGTCACGTAATTTGGTAGAGAATCCTAAAAAATTCTCTTCGTGTGTAAAGTATACTAGCGGCAAAACACAATACCTTCACTATGCGATGGCAATGGTGGTGCTTTTGATCACAGTTCTGCTTAAGCAGAATTGCTTAATACAGCTTTCCGAGATTCCTTCACCACAGAAGACGCAAATACAGCTGCTGAAATGCGTAATTTAGAAGTAGATATCCATGGAGTATTAAAGAAATTAAATCACTTAAAAGAATGTTTCCTGGTCCTGATTGTTTACCAATTAGGTTCCTTTCAGAGTATGCTGAAGCCATAGCCCCATGCCTAGTCGTTATATATACAACCGATCGCTCACTGTAAGATCAGTACCCAAACACTGGCATGTTGCACATATCAAAGCAATATGAGCAATCCGCAAAATTACAGGCCTATATTATTGACGTCTGATTGCAGCAGGTTTTTATTTTCCTCGAATATTATGAATTACCTCTAAGAGAACGACCTATTGTCTCAGTCAACATGGATCCAGAAAGTATCGTTCTTGTGAAACACTTATCTCTTTACATGAGTGCTATCGACAAACGATCTCAAATCGATTTCGTATTTCTAGATTCCCGGAATTATGTCTTCTAAACAAATTGCGTGCTTATCGAATACCGCCACAGTTATGCGATTGAATTCATTATAGCCTGTCAGAAAGGACACAGTACGTTGTAATTGACAGTAAGTCATCGAGTAAAACAGATGTGAAATCTGGCATTGCTCATGGAAGTGTTATAGGGCTCTTACTGTTCCATATTTTATAAAAGACTAGCTTATATGCCCGTGCTTCGCAACGGTTGTTGGAGGAGGGCCTGTGTGTACAAGATTAGAATCTCTGGAGATGCCCTAACACTGAAAAAGTGAAGCCATCAAACTGGGCAATCTGGCATTTGTTTGTGCCCAAATCATTTGTCGCAGTCCGTGTATATAGTAGGTCTAGTCATTGAAATGTAAGTCCTATCTAAGTAAATACTCCGATGTAAATGTCAATTTAGTGACATTACTTAAAGAGGACAGTGATCTCACAGGGTTTAAGTGAGAAATCTTTGTTTTGGGACCAAAAGCATGGCCATTCTGGCTTCAACCAACCCTGTTCTCAGTACCTATATATGACACCGTTTACCTTTATTCTGACCTTCTTGGGTGGGTATCATGGCTTTTTAGAGTTCCGGACCTCAGTCAGTAAAAATAGAATGCTTTTTGGATCGCTGTCAGTAAACTCATTAACCTAGCCAAGATGTCAAATGTAACTAAAAGTCATTGTCCGAAACGATGTATCTTCATAAAGATGTCAAATGTAAGTATGAAGATACATCGTTTCGGACAATGACTTTTAAAGTTTCTGATACAAAAGGTAAAACGTGCCAAAATAAGCAAACAAATGTTAAGTATTTAATACGCAAAGCGAAATCGGTAACACTATGTTCAATGTTTGTTGGTATTTGTAGACATAAGATTGCTTAATTCTGTCACAGACGTTCGCTTCCTTGTACTACCCCATACTTATTATGCAGCAGTGGTTTTTATTAGTTCTTTGGTGCACTGCAGCGCCGCTATCGCTTGTTTGCTGTACTACGCAATCCATACTTCAAGCATAACCTACATCTAAAACAATTTCCCTGCTTCTACTTTTATGAAACGAAGTTGCTCCATGCAAATGCGTGAAGTACTTTAGGTAATTCTAATATATGAACAGACTGTTACTGAAAACACTTAAGATCGCGATTTTTTCCGTGATCTAATTTTGATGAAATCATGCCTGTATGTTGCCTCAATCTTAGCTCAAATTTCCTGTGAAAACCGCATGAATGTGTGTCAGTAATTTTGGCCCACTTTAGGTTACGGTAGAAACACTTAAAGTGGGCCTTTGCGATCGTCTTTTGACAGCTCGAAATTTAAATGAAAATAATGGCTTAACTATTCATCTGACACGAAAATTGAATAACCGAATTTGCAGAGGAGAAAATTCTCTACAACTTTGCTCTTATGTTTTTTTCATATCTTGTAGTGTGTTAAAGATATTTGCAAAAATAACGGCGATTTTTTAACATGTCTTCGTGAATATGATGTAGCTTACATCCTAAATCAGTTATATTCGCCCTTTAAAACATTTATTTCATGATCATATATCTGCACAATGGGCTGTGGCATGGAAAGCTGAAATATAAATAATAAGTATTTCGTTAATGAGGTAGAAATTTCAGTGAAAACTATTATTCTTACGGTTGGCTCCCTTTCCGTTAGATGCGCTATTGTCGCGCCAAGCGTGAGAAACTTCCAGTATCAGTTTTATATTCATTGCGTTGAATCATATTTCGTAGAACATAGCAACCAAGAAAACGATTTTCAGAAATACAGTAAATTTGAAAAGTCAAAGAGTAAGTAGTAGTTTCAAAGGTTAATAAACCGATCGCTGTCCCGAACTTCACAGGAACCAAGACACGAACACCCGCAGCGCTATCTATTAGTTCTTCGCTGCATTACGCCGTTCTTTCCAAGTATGAAGTACACCTAAAACTTCAAAATACTATATTTCTTACTTTTTTATCTGATTTTGGTAAAAATTAAGCCAATATGTTGCTCCAGAGTATTATCTATTTATCTGTGATACCCCATGAATGTTCATTTAGTACTTTTGGAGATTACTCTCTACAAATAGACATGCGATTGCTTTCAGATAAATGTTTAAATTGTGATATCTTACTTTTTATGATCCGATTTTGTGAAATGAAGCGTTTCTGTAACCGTTTCCTATGAAAAACCCCTGAATATTCGTCTATTAGTTTTGGAGATGAAAGAGAAAGACAGACATGACGGTTGTCGATGGAAAACGTTAAATTGTGATGTTCTTTCCGTGATCCGATTTTTATGAAACTAAGTCTATATGTCGTCGGAAGGTACGCTGAAGTTATCTGTGAAAACCCCATGCGAATTCGTGAAGTAGTTTTAGAGAAGTGGTTTCTAATAGATGAACAGACACGACGGTCTATGAAATCATGCCTAGATCCTGAACCAATCTTCGCTCATGTTTCCTCTAAAAACCGCATGAAAATTCGTCCAGTAGTTTTGAAGATTGAAGCGAACAGCGTCAGGTCTACATTTACACATTTATTATTAGTATAGATATGTTTTACAATTGTAAGATTTTGCACGAATATATTGATTGTATAAGTGCTGTATATACGGTTAGTAGTAAATGAGTAATAGATTAAAACGTGATGCTTGATGGGGCGGATTTCCATGAACGTTACTCTTTACGTCCTCTTATCTCGTCAACTACGTATTGTACTGTGATACAATTTCGAACGTACATTCAGCTTCAAGTGTGTATACCGTCTGCAAAATTTCCTGCGGGTATAATTTGTAGTGTAGCAATTATAAATTTTAACGTCATACCGAATGCCACAGTTTTGTTCCTTGGACTGCGGAAAAGTAGTAAGCGAGTAACTTTTTTCATCATTTTGCTGTGGTTGTTAGCGAGAAAAAGTTTAAACATTATTTCAAACATTAATTAAAGTTTGTTGCAAGTCGCTAAGTACTGTCATTCTCATAAAGTCTCGTGGCATTATGTAGCAGTTTTTTGCGATTTGTATTGCTTATGACGATATATTTCCTGAACCATGTTGAAAATGTTCAAATGTTTGTAGAGCTTAAGGGTCTTACCTACGGGGTCATCAGTTCCTAAACTTACAAATACTTATGAACTAGCTAATACTAAAGACGGCACAAATATCCATGCCCGAGGGGGGATTCCAACCCCCGACCGTAGTGACCGTGCAAACCGTGACTGGCGCGCCGCAGATCTCTCGGCCACTGGGGCCGACCCTGAACCATGTGTCGTATGTGGTTCTCACCCCTACAGCAATTACTACCTCAGTGTAAGGAATATGTGTACCGAATCTGGTTGAAATCTGTTCAGTAGTTTAGGAGGAAATCTGCAACATTGTTTGACGCAGCAGTTTTTCGCGCATGTCATTTTTTTTATGACGTCATATCTCTAAGTATGTGTCGTAGGTGATTCTTACCCCAACAAGGATCGTTGCCTGATATTAAGGAACATGTCTACCAAGTTTGGTTGAATCGGTCCTGTAGTTTAGTTGGGATGTGGAAAACACACACACACACACACACACACACACACACACACACACACACACACACACACCCTATTTTATAAGATGTAGGATACAATCTGAGTAGCTCTCTTTGACTGTTCGCGGATGATGCTGTCATTTATCGGTTAGTAAATTCACCAGATGATCAAAGCCAACTGCAAAATGATTTAGATATCAACATGGTACAAAAATTGAAGTCATACATAATGACCATTAAAATAAATCCGTTAAATATAATTTACACAATAAATCAAAGCTATAGGCCGTCAATTCAACTAAATAAGAATAAAAATACGGACAACAAATTGGAAAGAACACCCAGAAAATATTGTAGAGATGGCGAGCTAAAGACTACGTTTCATTGGGAGAACACTAAAGAGATGTAACAGTTCCACTAAAGAAACCGCCTACACTATACTTGTCTTATTTTGGAGTATTGCTGCGCATCGTGGGATCCCACTTAGTGGAACTGGCGGACGATAGTTCAGAGAAGGGCAGCTCATTTTGTATCATCGCGATACAGGGAGAGAGTGTCACGGAAATGATGCAAGAGATGGGTTGTAAATAATTAAAAGAAAGGCGTTATTCGTTGCGACACGATCTATTTGCGAAATTTTTCACCAACTTTCACTTCCGTATGCGAACGTATTTTGTTAGCATCCACCTACATAGGGAGACGCGATCATCAGAATAAGAGAAATAGGATCGAAAACAAAAAGATTTAGGTGTTCCTTTTCCCGCGAGCTATTAGAGAATGGAACTGTAGAGAAATATAAAAGCGTTTCTATGAACCCTCTGCCATGCACTTCAATGTGACTTGCAGAGTATTTATGTAGATTTAGGTATACAGTGAACTTTGTTCAGAGCCGGAGTATCACTGGATTATTACACTTGATACGTGCCTTTATTCGTAGAACCGTTTTCGACTGGTACCACAGCTCTCGCCTCAGGGGTATCGTACAATAAGTCCCCATATCAGATATTTGTAGAAAAGGGCCAAGTACTTTTGACAAGCTAGACTGTACATGTCATAGCTGCTTGTTCACTCTCAGTAATTTAAGGTGTCCTGAGGTTTCTCCTTATCACATCTTTTAACATCAAGATATGTTCATAAAAAAATAGTACTTTTGTCAGTCAGAATCGACATCTACAGTGTAGCTTGTCAGAAGTGCTTCGCCGTTTTCTACGGATATCTGATATTAGGCCGCATTAAACGATACACCTGACGCAGTACCACTTGAAAACGGTGCTACAAATAAAGGCTCGTACACTTGATACGCGGATGACTGTCGGTAAAGTTGATTTCAAGATGATTCTGTATAACTCTTAAATTTACGCCGCCACGAATTTAGAACAGTTGTGGGTTTGAGGCGGAAGCCTTCGCGCTTGCGTATCCTGTGCAAGTCTACGTCTCTGAATAATAATTAATGCGACCTACAGGGAAGGATTACCTGTCTAAATATCCGCATTTCTTCACGATTTTGCACGACCACTTGTAAACAATACAACCAGAGGCTTAAAGTAAGAGCGTCAGAAGATTGTTAATTTTTACTGGCGTCCAGAGTGCTGGTGTATTTCACAAACTACTTCCGCCAGACTGTTGCTAAAAGTATGCGCGCTCAAGATACCTTATCGTGCCAGTGTCAAGTAACGGCTCTAACATATTCCTAGAAAAGCAGTTAAGCTTTAGAACTAGGTTGTGTTCTGAAGAACTACAGTAAAAAAACTACTTTTTACACTATAGCACCAGTTGCTACTTGACTATGAACTGTGTCAATGCTTCCTCTTATCTGCACTGTTCATTATCTTCGTAACAGGACTCGTCATTTACATAAAAACGACAAATTCACAAAAAGGACACCGTGCCAAACATTCGTTTAAGTAGTAATGTATTACAAACATGACAAACTCGATAGAATTTTAGGAAGTAAAAAAATGAAGATAGGAGTTTAATGACGCGTTGGCAATGTGGTCGTTGGTGGCTGATGTAGCCAGAGAAACAATACGTTTAGTAGAATTCACACATATGGTTTTACAATATTCCTTTCATTGCAGTGGCACTCCAACTTACAAAAAACAAAGTCCTTATTGCGGAATGGGAAAAATAAGGAATTATAACAGTAATCAAACCGAAAGCTTTGCATGCTGCCGAACCCCTGTCTATTACCAATCATGGCCAAGTTTAAAGGACGGAAATCAAAGTAACATTAAGAAAAATCCTTGGCCCCAAATTCCAAAACTAATCCACATCAGAAATGAAACCCATTTCCAAACGACTGAAGAAATGTCAGTGAGAAAAGACTTTATGGACACATCCTCAGAATGAACCCAACTAGAATAACCAAGAAATTTGGACTACTTTCGCAACAAAATACCATATACCAAATACGAAAATACCAAAAGTCTTTGGTCTCCTACGAAACAGCATCAAAAGCCTGACAGTCAACAAACATTTAAAAATAAAAGAATTTCTGCATGGCAACTTCTACATTGTAGATGAATTTTTAGATATAAATTATTAAATTTGAAAAAAATTGTCATTTAATATTTAGTACAATGTAATAATTTGTAAAGACAACATTCATTAACCTAACACGTTCCAATCATTACGAAGTGTCGTATTCATGATCTATGGAACAAGTACTAATCTAATCTATTATGTGGGTTTAAGGAAACGGAGGACTAACTCCAAATCACAGAAATTATGCTCGTTGATAAAGCTTCCAAACAAATAACCGAAGACAAGAAAGATGTTCAAAGTCGAAGTCAAAAGCTAACTATCCAAATATCCTAAGAAAGGAAAACAAGATCAGAATGAAACAATACTGGCCTAATATAAAGGCACAGAACATTAAGAAATAATTGATCTAACATACCCTAAAGTCAGGCGGAACTAAAAACTTATGACCTTCAATGTAGTTGACAAACAGTTCTGTTTTATTGTAGGATATGTAAACATAGTTGACACGAGGACTACGTCTCCTTAAAATCAATAGGTATTGACGCACTTGGTAGCTAGGTAGACTTATGTATTATTTATAACGATTTTGGAAAATCAAATTGCTTTTCTAGCAGTCACAATGTAAATACAACTTATCCGTTAAGGATGTAGAAACTGTACTGTAACTTAAAATATGTCAAATTACCGCAACCAGTCCTTTTTCCAAACAGTTATTTATTGACCATTACCAGTACAGTGCAATTATGTTTATTTGTGAGAACTGTTGTGTATCTGTGACAGGACAGAAAACGAGAACAAGTGAACTTCAGATGTAAAACTGAAAATTTATAAGTTCGTCTGCGAAACAGAAGTAAAAATTTTAAGACGAGCTCTTAAATATTCAGTGAAACATAACATGTAAAGTTCACTTTTTGTCGTTTTCAGCCCTGTCGCAGATACACAGAAGTCCTCACAAAGAAATAATTGCACTGAAATGTACTGGTTATGGTCAAACAACTCCTTTGAAAAAGGCGACGGGTTGGAGTAATTTGTTAAAACTAAATACGTTTCTTATGGCCAGGTGGAAAATGTCGTGTCTTCAGAAAGTGGTTTGAGAGCATGTAATTGGAGAATAATTAATGACAAGATTTAAAACAATTTTTAAAACTTTCAAATTTCATTCTTATAAAGTCTCTGCGATTTTAGAGATAGCTACTTGTGAAATTTAAACTTTCGTGGCATCCTTAGAAGCACCGAGTATTTTTAGTTGAAAAACATACATGCCTAGGTCGCTTGTTCAATATTTTATTTCAAATAACCGGTTTCGACAAACTTTACCTTCAGATCTCTACATTTTAATAATTAGCAGCACATTTTTGGCCCACTATAGGTTACGGTTGTAATACTAAAAATGGGCCTTTCCGATCGTTTTTTGACAGCTCTAAATTTAAATGAATATAACGGCTTAACCATTCATCTGACACGAAAATTGAATAACCGAATTTGTAGAGGAGAAAAGTCTCTACAACTTTGTTCCCTTATGTTTTTTTTTTTCATATCTCGAATCGTTTGAGAGATATTTGCAAAAATAATGGAGTTTTGACACCTTCCAATGAATTAACGAAAACCAGCCGTTCGCAGATGTCACATGACATTCCTCGCCCAGAACTCTGTGGCATACGCCATCTTGCGTTGCGTATTTGACGATTTTCTCATTGTAACTTACACTTTTTTTTTTCAAAGTAATGGCGCACTGAAGAATTAACAAAAAGACGTCGTTCCTCGTACGATAAATGATAATTAGTATCTACAAATGCCATATTAGCATCAGTTAACAACGGCCATCAATAGTATGAGATTATTAAAGAACGTAATTTCTGACTTAGCTGTAGCGTAGTGGGCAATGCGTTGGACTGTGACGTTGAAGGTCAGTTGTTCGGAACCCGCCACCATCTAATTTTTTTTCCTAAAAGGGTTTCAGACACTATTACTATTTAGATTATTTTTGGTCCAAAACGTTTGCAACAACTTGAACTACAGATCTAAAGTGGGCCGTAAAACACGTCGGTGCAATTTTTTAGAATGTAGAGATCTGAAGATAACTAAGTTTGTCGAAACCAGCTATCTGATTTAAAATATTGAACAAGCGATCTTGGCATATACATTTCTCAACAATTTAGATCTTAGTCCTTGCTCTGAAAAATGCCAAGCCTTGACAAGTAGTGTTGGGATTTCGACGGCGCAGTCCGGCATAGCTGTCAAGACTGGGGTATAATTAGTTCCCGTGGGGGAAATGTAAACAGGTTTCTGGTGCACGCGTGCCATTGTGAAGGTAATACAAGCGACGGCTAGCGTTCGGCCAGTTGCTGCGTCGTGCATCACGCGGTGGCACAGGGCTGCTAATGGAGGCCCGCCGCGCCGCGGTGCACCGACAGCCGGCTGTGTTTACAAACACTGCACGCGGCTGCGCGCGCGCCAGTGCTCTGACCCGCGCTGCGTGTTTTCTGCCACAGCTTACTAAATTACTGCAGCCCACTGGTTACGTGCTAATCTCTACTTTCATCATGAGGTGATCCTTACCTTTACATATTTGCACACTTATTTACTTACAACACTATCCAAGTAAAACTCGCCGATTCTGACACTTCGAATATGTCACATGAGACGCGTTTATTCAAGCCCATACGGCCGTGGAAGTGAAACCAATCATCTTTAAACATTCTGATATCTCTAAATCATCCCCTCACCTCAGTTTCTGAAACAGTACAAATTTTATGTTCAGTAAATTGGTAATTTGGATGAAGCATTGCACATCGCAGTCGCGGCGTACTGTATAAAATTTATATATATCACACGTAAGCATTGTTTCCAGAATAGTATAAATGGTGTCATTGTATAGTATAAATTTCGTCTAATACAGAAAACTGTTACATGGTGATTGGTTTCAGATGTGCTTTTCAGAAAAGTACATCGAAAACCAGTCACTACAGGAGTTTCAGTATTTTTAATAGAAAAAATTCGAGTGTTCCGTATATATCGATAGTAGGCCTTGACTGCGATATGCAACGCTTCTTCCAAATTACCAGTAAATCTAATAACGTATTTAACAAATTTTCAAAGACAATAGAAAACAATTACTGTAAAAGGTCTTAAACCAAACAAAAATGTTTAATAACCTCGCCACCTTCGCGTTGGTTATTCTCGGACTTTGCGAGACATTGTTTCAGTTAAATCATTCAGCTATACTAAGAACAAATTTTAAATCGTGACATCTGTAACCAAGAAGCAGGTAAATGAGCTTTTCAGATTTCTAAAATACCACCCTTCTAGGAAATCGGAATAGAGAACTCTCGCGAAAGATTTTCGGTTAAAATACAAGCGCGTTTGTGTAACATTACGTTGTCTTGGCAAGGCGCAAGTATAAACGTGTCGTTTGCTAATTTTGCTATCCGCGTTCAATTCCTGTTACGCCATTAGTTCCTAATTTTGCATTTCCTATTGCGCCTTGCATTGTTAAACTTCTAATTACAAGATTTAAATGCATGTAAAAGTTTACTGTTGAACTACTACAACAGCGAGATTTATGGTAGAGAAGTTTCATTTAAAATATTTAGTACAGCAGGTCAGTACTGCCGTTTTCACCTCAGTTATAACTTCTGCAGAGGACTAATAAGTTTTGTAGATACTTTAAATCAGCATTTAACCCAGTTGTGAAAATTAACTGTTTAAATACACTAAAGTAATTAAACATATGAATTTTTCAAAGGTAAACTGAAATGTTTAAATATTAAAAAGCTTTCACATCGCAAGGAGTATAAAAACAAAAAAATAGAAAGCAGCGGGAAGTGAACCCGAGCTGCAAAATAAAAGTTGGGGGACGTTTATTATTAACTATGTGAAGACCTGTGTGGTGGTGTCTAGCAGAATTCCACGTGGGGTAGAGGATCGGCATACACAACTCAAGTTTTTCCCCGCAAGAAACCGTGTAAAATTGCGATAAAACTGGTTTAAATAAAGTTAAAGACTTTTTTCTAAAATATGATTAAATCTTGCACAATGTTAATCGGGATTGTGCGAACACCAGTCTTCAAGGGAAAAAAACGTAATCTAGCAAAGATTAATTTATACCGAAAGTACGCATTTTCATAAACTCTTAATTTTTTTTTTTGGGGGGGGGGGGGTGAATAGAGCCAAATTTATGTTGGAAACGCGTGGAGGGGTGGGGGCTGTTGGAAAAACTGACAGTGGATGCCTCCCCATCGCTTGGCCCCTTCCCCCCCCCCCCCTCTAATCTCCCATTCAGGCGAGATATTTGATGATTGATAGGTTCATCTGCTTCTCCCACAATTTGAACGGAATTGTTAAGACTTGTTCCGCGATTCCCCCCCCCCCCCCCTTCTGTATGTTTTAACCCACTCTACAACCCCCCCCCCCCCCGGAGACTCACGATTCTTTCGCAAACACGTAGGAGCAAGGTGCCCCGAGCTAATGCACTCTTTCTTCCTTCTTTCCTCCCCACTTGGGGACCGATAACCTTAGCAGTTTTGTGCCCCTATCCACCAACCTACGCCACCTACGAATGCAGGGGAGTGTCCCACTAAATGCCGTTGCACTACTCCTGAATATTACACACTCGTGCGGTTCAGATCTGAAGCGTCGTTACTACGTGGAATGTGTGTTGGCGGGACGTCGGGAACTGGCGTGCAGGTAAAGGTCGCCGAGTATCGGCGGCATAGCTCACGTGTGGCCGAGGGATGTGCGGCGTATCTGGGCGCCGGCTGCGGTATCAGATCGGTGGGCGATTAAGACTAGAGCGGCCTGCGGCCGAGAAGGCGCCCTTTGGCACCAATTACGATAGAGTGCGGCTGCGGCAGGACGTCAGCAATCTCACAGGTTGCCGGAGGTGGTGGGGGGCGGGCGGCGCGCGCCATTGGCCGAGGCGCGCCGGTGCACGTGACCCCGCGGCCGGCTTACACCGCGGCGCGCCCGCGTGGCTGCTCAGTTGATCGCGCCGCTCCTGCGCGACAGGTCGTTCGTCTTCTCGTCTCGCCGCTCACGTCGTGCCTTGCCTGCGATTTGTTGACCAGGTAATTTCCCGCCGCGGGCGTTTGGCTGATGAGGCCTTCGTGGCACTGCCGGGTGGCTTTCTTGCGGTCGCAGTGGAGTGCACCCATTTCGCTGGACGTCTCGAGTTTTCGGAAGGGGGCTCTCGCAGTGAAGTGGCCAGTATCGTGTCAACAAATCGGTTTGAACCAAAGTGGCTAGCGGTGGAAAGCACTCCTTTCCCTGGTGCTTGGTTGTGGAAGTGCATCGGAGTGAATTTATTCCCTAAGACACTCTTCCGCTTCTGCACTAATGCAAACATATGCATATTTGACCTATTTACTACGACGATCACGACAAACTATTATATGCAGTAATAGTGTTAAAACTGGTGAAATTTGTTACTGAGTGAGCTAATTAAAATTTTGGGTGTAATAACACCAAGCATTAACGGCGTACCTAATTAGAACAGCTTTGTGGTAGAATATACGTTAAGAGACAGAAGTTGCGCTATTATCTAATCCATTGCACGTGGGCAAAGTTTGTAACTACATGTCCAATGTTGGTGTTTGATGGAACCAAGCAAATGCCCAAACGAACGACTACAGCTGTAAAATTAAATGCAAATAAGATATTCGCAGCTGCGAATATGAATCTGGGTAATTTGGTAGAACGCTTGCAAACGATATATAGCGAAAGTGACTGTAAAGGAGCGCTTTATATAGCATCGAAATCAAATGTGATGAAACTTCCTGGCAGATTAAAATTGTGCCGGAACCGGGACTCGAACCTGGGATCTTTGCCTTTCGCGGGCAAGCGCTCTACCGACTGAGCTATCCCGACACGACTCGCGATGCCGCTTCACAACTTTACTTCCGCCAGTACCTCGCCTTCTAGTTTCCAAACTTCACAGAAGCTCTCCTGCGAGCTTCAGGAGAGCTGTGAAGTTTGGGAAGTAGGCGAGGTACTGGCAGAAGTCGTGAGGCAGCATCGTTAGTCGTGTCGGGATAGCTATTTGTAGAGCGCTTGCCCGCGAAAGGCAAAGATCCCAGGTTCGAGTCCCGGTTCCGGTACACAATTTTAATCTGCCAGGAAGTCTCATATCAGCGCACACTCCGCTGCAGAGTGAATGAAAGGTTTCATTCTATATTAGTGATATTTATGACGTTAATGAATTTCTAGATATTCGAGATGTTTGCTTTACGAGGATAAGTTACTGGCCGGACAAGGGTACATAGAGAACCTGTCAACCATAGAGCAGGAACAGCATTATTTGTCAACATAAGACTCGTGATATTTGAAAGCCTGTTCACAGAATGAGAATCTTTTGTGATGACCATGAAATAATGTTCCTGCTCTTTGGATGACAGGTTCTCGATGTACCCTTCTCAGGTCTGTGACATATCCTTACTATAGGTATGACACTAGATTATGTATTGCTCAAAGTTCCACCTTCGATACATACGTATCGTTTGCAAGCGTTCTACCGAATTACCTGAATCGGCATCAGCCGTATGACTTTATGTATATGAAAATTTGTACCGATCGGACCGGGACTCGAACCTAATTGCTTTATCGTGACCGGTCGTCCTAGCTATGGCGCTAACCGGCTCACGCCCCTAAACCCACCCAAACTTCCATGTGCCACATATTGCCTACTGCCCATTAGTGCTCGTACATCCGTACGCAAGTCCCGCACATGGAGACTATTACATTGTCGAAAGACATGCTGTGGCTCATTTAAATGCCATGTGTAGTGTCGCCGATCCTCAATGGAACAAATGCTGACCTTCACTCATGCGGCGAGTAATTGTCGAATTAAATACAAGAAATGTATAGCTTCCATCGATAAACATGGACAGAACATTGTATTTAAATGAACTACGTAAGGCTTTACAATTCTCTTCCTCTGCGGCACTTAAATACTGAAAATAGAGCAGGCAATGTGTGGCATGTTGCGGCCGCTACGGTAAGCGTGCGTAATGATTAAAGAAAAACTTTATACGAATCTTTCAAGTAGCAGCTCTGTAGCGTAAAAATGGCAAACTTCACGTGCAAAGCTCTGTGGTGAAGAGGAATGTATTTTCCAGATGCCAGAAGTATGGGATCTGTAGTAATGGTACTTAGTGTGTGTGCCATGGGTTAGTGTGAAAATATACTCACGCAGTAATAGTTAATATACGAAATACTGGCGTTTAAAATACTAGAACCACCTCGTATTGACCGGTTTCAGGCACTGTGCCCTTTAAACATGTTGACACCTTTCATGTTAATGCAAACATGTCTGAAGTACGTGAACTGCCCCCAAACATGTCAATAAATCTAAGTGCAACGAGGTTCTGGTATTCTGAGTTAAGTGGTTTTTGATTGACAAAAGATCAAATATGGAATTACGTGGCTTCGTGAATTTTTCTCATAGTATAATCGTCGGGTAGCATATAGTGGAATCAAAGCAGATAGTGTTAAGTTGCCTAAGGGAAGACTTACCTAGTCTGAAACGTAATTTTCAGGCGTAACTATCTGTTCGCCAGATACAAAACTGGTGGACGTTCTACGCTACTTACGTTGGTCGCTGTTTACATATCATGAGCTGAATAACCTAGTTTGCACCTGTCATACCTCCCTGTCCAGAAAGTCTAAGATATTAAGCGATCATAAAAATTACCGCGGACGACTCCGGTCAAAAATAACTTAAGCACAGAACAAATCTACATCTACATGGGATACTCTGCAAATCACATTTAAGTGCCTGGCAGAGGGTTCATCGAACCACCGTTTTCTCCCATTTCATTCTCAAATAGCGCGCGGGAAGAAAATACACCTGCATCTCTCCGTTAGAGCTCTGATTTCTCTTATTTTATTCTGATCATTTCTACCTATGTAAGTAGTCAATATATTTTCGCATTCGGAGAATGCCACTATTTTTCCGCTTTAGAGACCTGATTTTGAGTTATCTTGGTTCTTTTTTCAAAAGCCTTCAAAGCCACGAGGTTAGTTCCTACTGAAAAAGATCAGAGCTATTGATGTCTTCATCTTGGGTATGAAATAACGTTCATAGAACGTTTTTGGATCATAAGCTAAACAAATGCCGTCATTTTTATGAAATGAAAAGAACGCACCTTCCGTGATAAGATGCATTTAGTTCTGAGGGGTCACCTTCAGAAATTCAGAATCCTCTGAACCCGCTTGTAAAAGTCGTTAGCTATACAGGCTCCATCTGTCCGTAAAGAAATTTTACGCAACGCGACTGACAGCTCGTACACTGTAGAAAGTAGTTTGAAACCTGTTTCACTAAAGTTATTCTCGGCGAGAAAGCTCGCACAAATGTGGGACGTACTGTACAAATGGCTTCAGGCGGCAGAAAGCGTTAAGTCGTGTTGAAATCCGTTTCGAATGTCTATATACGAAAAGAAAACATGAAGTCCTTTAGCCTGTTCTGAATAAGCGTGCAAAGAATTGAGGACAACGTATTTTGGAAGTAGAATTGTAAGGAATTAAGAACTTCCGTAGAATCAAAATAAACTTAATTATAGAAATAAAAAGCTTGTTAGATACTAAATTTTAAACTGGTAGGGGTTACCTTTGCTCTGACGCATGTAAGCAAATCGTGCAACAATATTCATGAATTATAAATGGAAACGGGAACGAGAGGAAATTCAAACGCAAACTTTTATCCATAGACCTCTAAGACGTAAACGGACTGAAATAAAACATTTCTAGAAGTAGTTTTCACTTTTTATTAATCAGTGCCTAGTAGTAGTAAAGAAACCTGATTTTCAAAATACCTTAGGAAGTTTGAAATTCATTGCATACAGTAAGCCTTAGCTAACAGGTAGTAATCAACTAACACATTAAGTGGTGGGCGTGTTTGAGACAAACTAAAGGCGAAGAGCAGAGTTAGTAAAAAACTGACCCCCTCAGCAACTTAGGCTGGCATCCCCACCTGGTGATTCCCTTAAACCCCCAGTCAGAACGTTTCGAGTGGTATCGTCACCTGCGTTTAAATAATGGCGAATATTACTCGGACACTATAATGTGGCAGTCATCCGCGATCGTAAACAAATGACATAACGTAGCACTTTACGAATGGTAAAAATAGTTTTCCTCATTTGTTTACGGTCGCGGCTGGCTGCCACGATAGTGATAGATATTGTGATGCTAGTGTGTTTGCGCTATGTGTAATTACCTCTGATGGTAGGTGAAAACTTGTTCGTGTTTCATTGCAAAGTCTTCACAGAAAACTGGTAACCAGCGAAACGTACTGAGGACACGTGCGCTGTGGAGTCCTGCCATCTCCACGTGCTAGTAACCACTTTCTATACAACACGCATGTTGGCCCGTACTGCAAAACTTGGGATCAAGGAGTTTCAAATGTCAAAAATTGACCAGCTGGTGTATATGGCGTAGCGGGACATAGGACCTGTAGTCGTAGGCATGACTTCTAGCCTTTCCACATTCGTGTTGCAGACTTACAAATTTATGTAGAAGCAAAATTTCGAAAATAGTTTACAATACTCAAGTGAATAGTGCGCTGTGTTTGAACATAGATCTAAATGTCAGACAAAACTGTCAAAGCAGATAAGTTTGCCCATTTTAGTTTAAGTTGGGCGTTGGCCATTTTTGTAGTTAAAACTGAATTAGCACGTAGAAATTAAGTTTCATAAAATTACATAGTAAGAAACTCAGTGCCGAATAGAGCAAATTATTTGGTTTCGACACAAGTCATGCTACCGTGAATTTTGAGAATTTTTATCTGCATTTTAGGCACGTCTGGAAAACTTCTTAGTCCAATGATGAAAGAATGCTTCTCCAGTTATTGGCTTTAACTGTTAGTGTTCTGCAGATTTCAGTAGAAGTTGAAATGGATTCTTTGCGATACTTTGGAACATCTAAGTAAATGTAATTTTTGTAAGAATGTTGCCTGTTGTTCACAAGAACATGATAAATTGTACGAACTGTGAAATGTCGCACTGTAGCAGTGTTTAGTGTACATAATCTCAAATTTCTTGCAATTTTGCAGTTGTCATATTGGAATCTCGTGGCTTCTGTAGTTACTTTGAAATGAGGTGGCATAAGTAGGAACATAAGTTCAAACTCGAAGTGATCTGATAGCTAAATTTAGATAACGATGTTTTCCCCCTGCGGCTGTATGCGCTTACACGAACTTCCTGGCAAAAGAAAACTGCGTAAGACCGGGAGTCGAAACTCTGCATTTTGCGGGGAAGCGCTTGTCCGTCTCGGCTACCCCTGAACGCTCGTACTCACAGCTGTACCAAACTCCAAAACAATTGGAATGTAGATTACATTAGTGTTGCAGACGTCAGTAGATCTTAATACGAATTAGGATTCTGGCCTCGGGCATGTCGCAGACATTGATGGAAAACGTCCTGCATGTCCTAAAAGTGAATCGCATTACTTTAATTTTCGTTCAAAGCTTTACTATTGCTGTCTTGGCCATGTGCTAGGACCTTGATTTGATCACTGGTGGCGAATACAGCAAACGTTTAATAAATGCACGGCCAAGTTAATTTATTACCTCGGAAGCAATTTGAGACAGCAACCCCATAAGGAGTCCACTGAAAGCTGTGGTTTTTGTAATAGCAGAGCTGGCGTGCAGCGGTTTGTACCAGTCTGGTAAGCCTGCAGCAGACATGTATGGTCCATACTGTTGAGAGCACTTCTTAACGCGGTCTCTTACCGCGAAGAGATTTTCCATTAAGCCACCAACAGATTTGTTTGAACTGTAGCACGTGACTAGTCGTCATAAAGTCCCAGAATTAGAAGTATTTAAGCCATAGTCACTACCGAAGTTTTTAATTTGGTTAGCAAGTACTCTTATCATTAGCCCTCATAACCTGTTGAGAACTGTTGCTAGATTAAATTTCTCGGTGTTGCCAGTGAATTTTTTTAGCTTTACTATGAAAGCAAATAGCTTATAAAGAAAATAGCGGAAACTCGGCAGTGAAACGGGCGACAGCGCACTCGAACGCCTAGCGGCTCGAGTTGTCAGTTAACACAGGGCGTGAACGGCCGCTTTACATTGTAACACAAGACTTTCTGGATCGTCGTCTACGTTGACAGAAATGGGAAATGGTTGGAAGAGGAAATGTATGTCCTATATAAGACTGTAATAACTATAAACAGCTAAGCACTCAAATCATTCTTCAGGTTAACAAAGATGCTCAAGTTATCATACTTAAGCATCAACTATTACGCCTACTCAGATCATTTGCCTTTACGCTCTAATTTAACAATTTTTAAAAATTTGTTCAGATGCAGCCAGTGGGTTATTCTTAGGAGTTGACTTAGATGAAATTTTGAAAAAGAGCGGATCCGAGCATTTGAATAAGTTACGTAGTGTGCTCAGACCACTTGTGGAAAAATTTTAGAAACAAGAATTTAAGCCAAGGGTAAGTGTTGTAATGTATTTGCGTGTTTAAAAACAGGTGTTAACTGTAATACAACGTTTAATCGCAAATTTTTAATCCCTTTACATAAAGAGTAGACGAGGCTGTAAAACACCAGCACGATACCTTCACTGGCAGCAATGGTTAGTAGCTTACTCTCTAAAGACAGTAATTGCGAAGTAGATGCAGCAGCCTTCCTAGTAAAATTAAATGAATTAAACTGCCATTCAGTGCAGCCATGAGGGAAATGTCTGAATAGTGTTAATGTATCTCTATGCTGGTATCAGGTAAACATATTGAAACAAATACGAAGTTATATTATACGTTGGGCATGTAGTGGGTTGGAACACGAAAAATGCAAAATGGCTGTGGCTTTCATGTACAGATGAAGTGATAGGACTTTAAAAAGGCTTTTTTCCACTGGTTGTGCTCAAGTGTCCTATAAAATGTCAGAAATTTTTAGACAATTTTGATTCGTGAGCGTCACAGAGTAGCCTCATGTTACGGAAAGTAACTCATCAAGAGGCCTAAATGCTCACGAAATGTGCCTAGATGTATAGGAGTAAATCTTGATCGCTTTAGTTTCTTTTTAACACTACACCTTAAATGAATTATCTAACATTATTTCTTAAATGGCGCAACAATATAAAACTTGCGCTGTAATTGCGGTACGCAAGAAAATAAAATTCGGAATAACAGACGTGAAGCCAGGTACAGTATAGAACTCGAGCCAACAGATGGCACTGCTAGCGGTGTCGCCTTGTAAATGCCTCGGAGTTTCCGCTATTATCTTTATAAGCTATTTGATGAAAGTATGATAGGTGCTCGGGTTTGAAGTCCTGTGAAAGAGAAGTCTAATCCTAGACACGGAGGGTATGGAAATCCGGCGACATGTGGAACCTCACCTGCGAATTACATGTAGGCAGATAAAGCTTATTCACTACAGGGCTTCGTACACGAGACATAGCTTTCTCCAGGCTGGGTCCTTACTTGCTCAACATCCGAAAGTTGACGAGTCTTGACATCTTCTCCTGTCTTACTTCCCGAACTTCCTCACTCCCGGAAAAAACTATTACAAAAAGGCGTAGCCAAGCGCGGTGCTGCTTCCAGCCCGTACACACGGAGAAACTTTCCGCTGAAGGTGTGTGCAGTATTGTGCGCATTTCCCTAATTTCGGAGCAAGAAATGGTTGAGAAATAGCCGTGTTCCGCGCTAATTGTCACGAGAATGTATCTTAAATTACCATTCGTAACCTGTCAGTTACCTAACATTTTTCCTTTACCTATTTAATGAAACTAGCTCGTTCCAGATGGTAAGGGAAATTCACATCCTCGCTAACCTTGGCCTAAACCTGTTCTGTAAACTCTTTACGTAACATGGGTGGAGATATTTTGTGCAGCAAATGTTACCCTAAGTAGTAAATAATAGTAGGATTAATACTACATGCCGTTAGAATACCATCTAGAGGCTTCTTCAGCAAGACTGAAGTTAATTTGGAATTGTGCTTCAGGGTTCAACTGGCACAAACGACCTGTACAGCCGAGATAGTGCTATAAAACCCCCACTAGTAATTCATTTTACTTGAAGTGCTTTAACACTCGCTCGGCTGTATTGTTAGCTCTAGAATAAATTCAGTTCTAAGCCAAGCAGTTGAACAGCAGTACTTTGTGGTATGCCGTTGCCTTCCTCCGACCTTCGAACCGACTTACCCAGCCAGTTATAGGGAACCTACAGTTTAACGTGGTTTCCGAACCACAGTGCTGCTTGATATTTTTCACATCAGCAACATTGCCAGAGGTGAAAATGGAAAGTGACAGATAAAAATCGTAGTAACTGCTGAGGATCGAACTCGCAACCTTAGGATTTATAGTCTGGCACTAAAACAATGGGCTATCGAGCCACATTTTATAGGTTTGTCTCAAAGATCAGCTCTGAATAGCTGGAAAAGTTAGACGGTCAGATGTTCAAGCAGATTTTCTGCCCAATTTCCAATATTTCTCATAAGATTATTTTTGAGAATATCTGCAAAGTGTTACCCAGTTTATTGACAAGATGAGTGACATAAATTTACGTGGCTTGTGGTTTCGTGAAATTTTCAGATTTCATTCCCTGTATTTTCTCGATTGACCTTGACCTTGAGCTTCATCGATGGAACATGAATCCCTAATGCTTCTTCCGCCTTAATTCAGTTTTCAGAACTATCTACAAAATTTAAAGTGAGACGCTTTTACGTGTAACTTAGTGCCAGACTGTAAGGCGTACCACAGATTTAAATTTAGCTGAAAGGAACTAATTTTTATTGGCGTAAATAGCAAACGTTTCAGAAGAACGTTGTAGTTCTAAGACCATCTGAGTGGACGGTTCCACGGAAACTCTAGCTTAAAAATAAATGCAGAAAACTCCCCACAGTAAACTTTTCTCCGGCTTAGTGGCAGAATAACGGAAACAGACTTCGGAATAAGACTTAATTAGCAAGTGATGTTATACCAATGGAGATAGAATTCACCTAAGTCAAATTTACTCAAATTCAAATTTAACTTTATCGTATAAAATATGTTCCATGCATTACAATATGTCATAATTTTTTTTCTCATGTCACAATGGATTGAGGTAAGGTAAATAAAGTAAAATAGAAAATCATGCCATGCAGTAAAACAAAACATGCAGGATTACATATGTTAGATCATAAAAAAGCAGAAATTAGAAATAGATATAATACAGCTAAAAATCATTCCAAGATCAAGAGTAAAAGATTAAAAGCTTTTTGAGGTATAGACATACCTTAAAACATTACATGTAAAAAAAAAAATATCAGATAGAAAAAAGAGAATGCAGTCCACTATAAAAATGAGGTAACATGCACCCCAGTGTAAAAATTATAGCTAAAATGCTGTGATATATCATGCCAAGTCTTAAAACAGTACTAGAAAGAAGACAAGCAAAATAAAATTATCCTAAGTTTGCCTACATACATTGTCTCATATAATAGGAAACAAAATAACATACACAATAATATATGGCAAATCTATACACATATACACACACTTTTATACATCTAGTATAAACTGTTCATACCATACAACAAAATACATGCAATAATCTTTGATGTAAAAGTTATTGGTCATCTAGACTGTAAGGACATTTAGATACAAGTCAGTTCTTGAGTTTACTTTTAAATTTAGTTCCTTCAAGTAGCTAGGTAATTTATTATAAAGGATAACTCCTTTCACATACGGGCTATTTTCAGTTCTGGAAAAGTTTCTTCGTATTCTAAAACGATAATGCTTTTGTCTTGTTATATTCATGTATTTGATCATTCACATGTGTATATTTGTGGTCCTCTTTTACAGTATAACCTGGTAATCGAAGTTAGTGTACTCGCTGTAATAACCGCAGCCAGCTGCATATCAAGACTTAGTGTAGTTACCCTTGTAAATTCATTCAGTTGTTCATATGTGCGGCCGTGTCGGAAGCCATTAGTGGCTGTCGGCGTGTATGTAGGCCACGGTGGGCGTGCTGTGTAGTAGTCTGAGGTCACGAGTCCTCGCGCGCCCCGGCAAGTGTAAGCGGCCTAGCAAATGTGCGGTCGTGTTAGCTGCACCACGACAAGTGCAGCTGTAGCACTAGTTCCCGTTTTGTCAGCCCACAATAATGCACCAGTAGGTTTCCATTCACAATACCTTCACATGCTGCCCGTTAACTTCAAGTATATGGCTACTTTAGCACGATCGTGGTAGTCCTGCCTCTGATTTGTTAGTAACAAGCTTAGGAACTGGTACTTCCCATTAGCAGCTACACTTCTGAACTGTAAATTTCGAAAAGTGGTTAGTTTGTAGTACGGACGAGGGTCTCCCCCTCGGCCCCAACGCAAAAGAATCTTAAGAAATGAACCCCGTCTTTCTCCGGAAGACATTGCAGAAAGGACACGATTGGCAACGGTCTAAATGTAAACAAGACTCCCAAGGAAAGTACTTGGGCTCGAACACACACACCAAAATCGTGAGAGATAATGTATAGCTCCCTTATTGCTTAGTGATACTCCAGCTTCTGCAAAACTCTGCAGTCGCCCGTTAGACCTCTGGTGTGCCACGCCTCATTGCACTTTGACCTGCCGGTATACCAGTAGTGACGGTGCAGTGTGCCTCTGAAGTTTTGTGACGTCATTTGTGTAGTGAAGCGTCAGATGGGTCGGCGATAGGTAATCAATCCTGCTAATGTATTGCGCTTGGTTGAAATTCCGAAAAGTCCTTCGTGAAAATGGTCTTGGTGTTGCAGATGATTCATCTTCATGTTTTCTGGAATCTGTTTAGTGCAGAAATGAGCATAGGTTGTTATCACTAAAATAGATGCCAGGTAAGATGTGAATGATTAATCTTCTACACCAATACCATCTTCACGAAAGTTGCTTCGTAACTTCATCTCAGCCACACTATATTAGCTGGATTTTTACCAATCACCGACGCTTCACTACAAATAACGTCACAAAGCGCTCCTTCAGAGGCAGACTGCACCGTCACTACTGGCGTACCGGCAGGTCAAAGTGCAATGCGGCATGGCACACGCAGAGGCCTCTAATGGGCGACTGCTGAGCTTTGCAGATGCGGGAGTATCGCTAGTGCAATAAGGGACATTCACGTTATCTCTCTCAAGATTTTAGTGATTTTATATTTGTTAGAGCCAAAGTACTTTCCTTGTAAGATTTGGTTTTGTAGGGTAGTTAGGTCGCCTAGTTGCGTCCCTTCGTCACGCGGGCGATTTGTCTAACATCTTACCGAGCTGAGACTCGAATGCGGGTCTCCTGCGTGGTAGTGACACTCAGATAGAATATGAATAGTTAAAATATTTCGCTGCTTAACTAAAATATTTAGGCGTTCTCACAATGTCAGTATTAGACAAAATACCGTCTAGGCATGATGCTGTAAATATATTTAAGCGAACATGTTAGAGCGTAGAAACGTAATATATCCTTGTGATATCTGAAATATCGCCTTGGAACGTGTTCTTGCAATATTGTTTATATCATTAACAAAGCTTTTAAATTGTAATGTCGTTATAAGCTGCTCTTGCTATATTGTGACTTGAAAATGATCTGATCAAAATCAGTAGCTGAACAATTGTTCAACAATAAAATTTCAGTTCTGTAGTCAATCTAAATTTCTACTCCAATCTTTCATTAAACCAATCAGTGTAGAGGATGGTAAAGTTTTGAAAGCTGGTGAGCATGGAGCACAAGGTTCAAGAAATAGTGTAAATATAAAAATGAACTTTTAAATAATATTCAAAATTAGTTAGCTACGAAACAAGGAATTAAAATAACATGGTATCTTGCGCGGACCATTTTAGCTTTTACTGTCAGACGAACACGGCAGACAATTTTCAGATTGAAAACAATGGGAAATTTTAATTTAACTGAAGGTATAACTAAGCATGTGAACACGCAGTTAAATAACAGGTATAAGTTCGGCGTGCTCCCTTCATGGCTTTGAGCGATTACTCGTCTTAAACGAATAAAGACGACCGGTGAGAGGTGCACATCCCTCTAGCAGGGCTATCAGCACAAGCATAAGTGACGTCTGATAATTTGCACCTTGTTGCTAATTTTCAATCGGTGACTAAAAACCATTTTTCTGACCTAAAAAATATGAGCTAAAGAGCGGAGCACATAATGAATCGGGAAGAAAAGTTGTGCTACGAAGTTTGAAAGGTCCGATCACTACATCAGTAATTGAATGGTAGTTCACAATGCCCCAACTTGCGTATGCACGATATACAGGACATTTGCCGCTAAATGTATGAAATTCCTTCACAAAATACGCAAATAGTCGTTGGAAGCACCTTCCGTCACGTAGTGTACTCACTTGCAGAATTTGTGTGGTTTATAGGAGTGTCAGACTACATAGACTACATAGGCATATTCCGCGTTCGGCCTTGAATCTTCTCGCGACAAGTCTCTTCCTCGTCTCGCGATGATTTGTCTATGCAAATAGGCAGTTGCGCCGTGGTCGTAAGTGCATTGCTCAAGTCAACTAAAGTGTCTGAAGAAAGTAATCTGAAATAGACCATGAAAATAGGTTCATGCCACAATTAGTTAGGGAAGGTATGCGCTCCGTCTGGTTAGATGGCGACGGCCTCGCTGCTGTGCAGGTGAGTGTTTAGCCTGGCGGAGAGCGGCGTGCTGCCAAACAAAACAGCGGCGGCAGCGTTGTCAGACATCCGCCTTTGCGAAGACTTGTGTACCGTTGTGCAGGTCTGGCACCAGCCGCCACCTGTGAGCGACGGCTGAGCGGTTCGGCACGAGCCACCCCAGCTGACGGCCACAAAGGGGCGTGCAGGGTCACCGGCCGCTGCGCTCCGTTCTTGGCAGGGGCACGGGTCCGCCCCCTCAAACACCACCCATATAGAGGAGGTCGCGGCGCTCTCGTATGACGTCAGGCAGAGTAGGTTGCGAGCGCATAGCTGACTGGGTAGCCGCTGGGGCACGGCCCACTATGCCGAAGCAGCGAGCCAGTCGGCTATGCGCGCGCAACCTACTCTGCCTGACGTCATACGAGAGCGCCGCAGCCTTACCTATATAGGTGGTTGTGCTCCATCCCCAGCCACATCAAAATTGGTTACTGCAGCTTGTTTACAGTTGTAAAGTATTACTAGTCGGACCGATTATATCGCGAAGTAAATACTTAAGGCTGCCAATGTAATTGCCTAAACATTTTGCTTAGAAAGTTTTTAATATTCATTTCAAGGTCAGTTTATTACTTCGCGCATAAAATGAGGTCGTCCCGGTCCCGTTCACTTCGAATTAACGACTCTACCAGTCTAAATCATAGCTACCACAAAAATTGCAGTTCTGCAAATCTTGTAGCAAAAGGCTCTGTAGGTCCAAGAGCCTGGACGCGACAACACAAAATACGCAGGAAGTAATAGCTTCCCCTTCATAAGCAACCTCTATACAATTTCTTTTTTTTTTTTTTTTTTTTTTAAGAGCTACCTTCATTCCCGCTTTTGCAATCGACAAACTTTGCACATCTTTTGTGCAGAATTCTAAAATACATAAGACATAATGCATAAAATTGTCTATAAATCACCTCCAGTGCTGCAGAAAGTACTTCGAAAAGTCTGTTCGAACTGTGATTGTCAGTAAATGAAAAAGCCGTGTACCACATGATCTGTTTGTTAAACCCGTATTACCAGCTAAACGGCGCGCCGTCAACTGAGGTAAAGCGATATATTGACTTCATCAGTAAGTTCAAGAAACCTTTAACGCCGAAACATATTTTGGCCGAAACCGTATATTCTATCGGTCCTTATTTCGTGGGGCATTTTTGGCCTTCACACCCAACTGGGATCGCGTTCGGCCTGCTTTGTGCAAGTCTTTAGGTGACGCCGCATGGTCGACTTGCGTCGGTGATATAAAAAGCCATCTCCGAGTGGATACAATCTCCAACCTGACGGAGAATCTAACCCGGTTCCCTTGCGTGGCATTTTACGATGCTGCCCACTGGACTACAAACGCGGGACATCTCAAAGGTTGTAGCGCCCTGCACGACAGCCGGAATTGTATTGCAGTGTGCCGTAAAGTGCAGTGGTTAAGTGAAACGAGATGTCTTGTCGTTCCGCACTCGGCCGCCAGGAGCGCTATTTTCTATGTTTTTAAGTTTTCTGTGTATCTGTTTTTCGTAATTTGTATGTTCGTTTCGTTCTTCGTTGAAGCGCTTTCGACCTTTTTTCGCCTAGATAACTTCAACTGTTATTGATTCTAGGCCAGCAATAAATGTTATAGTTCAATAATAGCCAACTGTTTGACACTTCAGCTCAGTTCAAGGTTATGTGCTGTGGCTGTAAGTTTAGAGAAACCACTTCCAGCTATTTCTGGTAGGTATTTAGGCACATGAAGTCTTGAAATATTTCGGCAACGTGCTAGGTAAAGAACACAGTAACTGAATGTCATCTCTGAAGCCGGCATGTTTATCAAGCTGTTACTGGGAGCACAGTCGGCCGTGGTGGCCGAGCGGTCTGTGGCGCGCCAGTCACGGTCTGCACGGCCACTACGGTCGGGGGGTCGAAACCCCCTCGGGCATGGAAAATTTGTGCCGTCCTTAGTATTAGGTAGTTCATAAGTAGTTTATAAGTTTAGGGACTGATGACCCTGCAGTTAAGTCCCTTCAGCTTAAACATTTGAACATTTTTTGAGAGCACTCGCACAGGATGTCTCTAAAACCAGTCGTTTGTAGTAAGATTAGTTGTCTAGAAACGCAGATTGGAAAGTGTGAAGTACATTAGCTGCTGAGAAATGAATGCGCAAACTTTGCCAGAAGTTTCTAAAGCACACGCGCGAAGCATGACACCCTTCCACAAAAGTGGCCCTGGAGCCTCGATGACTTTAGATATAGGTCTAAAATTTTGTGTAACATCCTTAAAGACCTTTAACAAGATTCTGGTAAAACTTAAATTTAGATAGTCGAGGTTCCACTCCTTGATTAGACATGTAATGACCCCAGAGTGACGTTGCATCTAAACCTCAAAAGGCAGTTGCCAGGAATAATTTAAAAACGATACTGTCAGTGTCAAAGCTCATTGCCTCAACAGCACGATAAATTGAAATTTTCTAAAATGTGCAACTTGAGGGTCATAAATGCTTAATAGCAGCTCAAAGTACAGCGCACAGCCCAGTAATTTTTACGTCCACTTAGTGATACGGAGGAGGCCAAAATCATTTAATCTCCCATCCAAACTGTTCGGTAGTTTACATTCCCCGGCGTTAGAACGACTAGAATAGATTCAGCAGCATCCGACTAACATTTGCCGAAGATTCTACATCTACATCGATACTTTGCAAATCGCATTTCAGTGCCTGGCAGAGGGTTCATTAACCACTTTCATAACTTTTCTCTACCGTTCCATTCTCTAATAGCGCGCGGGAAGAAAACACCTAAATCGTTCAGTTTTCGATCTGATTTTATTGGGATGGTCATGTCTCCCTAAGTAGGTGGGTGCTAGCAAAATATTTTCACATTCATATGTAAAAGTCGATGATTGAAACTTCGCAAACAGATCGCTTGGACCTTTGATGTGCTAGTCAATCTGATTCAGTCCCGAATACTAAAGTTTCCAGTACAGTTATAAAAGTTTCGTGTCGTTTTTCCTCTACGGTAAAGCTGTAAGTCGAACTTGCACAGTTAATATTCAACAATATGTAAGATACATCGCTTTCCGGAGTTTTATAGACATAAGTTGCTTAAAGCTATTTAGAACTAGTTGTTCGTTTGTATGAATCTTTGAATACCGATTAGTCGTTATTCGAATAGTAATGACATTTCGAAAACTATTGCCAACTTATTGAATTATACAGAAATCTATCGAAAATACAAGTAAACTGCCTGTTTACTTTCTTCGTAATACGGCTTAAACTTTAAACGTGACAAATCTTACCCCACTAATTTTAGTGTCCATTACAGGGAAATCAAACTTTTCTGCACCTGCGTCCAGTGATTGCTAGTGCACAATACAGAGTAACATGTCAAATTTGTAAAGAAAGCCCATTTGTAACTTGCAGATGTGCCTTATCGTGAAACATGCCAAAAAAATGTTTGAAGCAGTAAAGTAATACAAAGAACTATTAAAGCAGAATGACATGCAGTTACTGGAACGACTATGAAAAAAGTGAAAACATTACTTCAAGTAGGAAATGAACATATTAGTCGTATTGTTTAAAATTAAATTCAATGTTTGAAGGCAATCGGAACTGTAAAAAACCTGCTTGCAGATGAGTCGTAAATCGGAAACTTCGTTTTACATAGTACTCATTTTAAAACGGCAAAATTTGCATAATAGAGCAAAGTGGTATAATTATCTGAAAGCTCACTGAACAGGTTAAGCAGCAGTACATATGCACTATTTTCGCAAAGCTACAAAAAACTAGCATAGTTACGACTGATTAGGCTTACGAAAAGCGTGATCTGTCAACACAACGAATTACTTCGAATTTCTCGTCGGTTTTTAGTTTAAATAGTTAGGTAATTCATCCCTGCGTTTATTATACTTTTTGCGCAGTTCCAGATGATGAGCTACATGCTGGAAAATTTTGAGTAATATCGGCTGCAAATTCTACAAATTTGCAACCAATTCAACATTGGTTAATTCACATGGTTTGACTCGGCTTACCCATCCGTTAAGGAAATAACAAGCGTAAAATTCTAAATAGTCTAGTGTTAGACGAGTGTAGCATGATGGCAGTGACTAGTGTGCAGTAGGGATGGGAAAAACCGACCGGTTAAAACCGATACCGGTATTTTCCGGTATTTTAGTGTCGGTTATAGCCGGTTTTTTAGTTATTGCCAAGAACCGGGTAAACTGGTACGACTACTTTCTGTAGTAGTGATTCGAAATTTATTTGTAAATTAAAAAAAAAAATTAAAACTAGGAGACCTCTAATATTTAGAGCTATTCCTAAGATTTCCACTGCTGTGAAATATTAGGTCATTGCAGAAACTAAGAAAAGCGATCAGTGATAATTTAAGAACAATCCCGGCAGTCAGAAACGCGCAACAAACGCGTGGCATAAGAACTTAAGAACTGTTGCAGCTAAATCTCGTAAGTTTGTTTCGGTCGAACTCTACTGGAAATAATAGCAATAAACCGATAACCGGTTACTTAAAAAACCTGTTATGTTGAGCAGTTTTTACAGTGCGGTTAAACTGTAGATGAAAAGAACTGGTATAACCGAAAACCGGTTGTTTCAGCGATAACCGCCATCCCTAGTATGCAGCCAATAAAAACGCTGTCTCGAAGGGTGCAGTGACGTAAGCTGAAATCGGCACTCCATTACTGCGCTATACCACGAATTGTGTAGCCGGCGGCAGATAAAGAATTGTTGGCTTGGTCAGCGCAGTGATAGAATTAACTACGTGAAGAGTGCTGTAATTAATGGCGCTAGCTTGCGTTAATTACTTGCATCGTGTAGGAAACCACGTGTTGCTGCAAGGTCGTTCCGTTAAGTTTATCCTTCGCATGTTCTGTGAAAACAAAAGATGTGTTAAAATTGCAAGTTGCGCGCACTGTGGGGACAGGCTGGAGGGTATTGTTTCAGCCGCGGCTTTGTAGGTGTTGCGTGACGCTGGAGTCTGCGCGGTCTCTACAAAAGCGCGCTGCGTTTCTTTCACAAGTCTGTGCATCGCTGGCGCGCCTGTCGGCCACTTGGTATCGGTAGACGCGTCCTGGGTAAACGAGATACGCTTATCTCGGAGGCTCTTCACAGGTAGCTCTCGGTCTGGAGATAACTTTACAGGTACGTTATAGCAGTGTCATTAGAGGCAGAAACTGAGATAAGTTGCCACTGAACAGATCCACACTGAATTTCTAGTCGCCCTCCAAAAGCCTGTTTATCTAGGTTAACAAAGATGTTAACAGCATTTATAAGTTGGATTAGTCTTGTAAGCAAAAATTGGCTTTGCTATTGTCACTTTGAAAATGGCAGGTGGTCCGGAATTCGAAGGCTGGTCGTTAATAGAGCACAACACTTCAAATTTTACAGGTTTATTGCTAACACAAGCGTACTCAGTACTGTCTCCTGCTAGGAATGCTGCACTATCTATACATAGAATGAATTTTCTGCCGGTGGCGGGATTCGAACTAGGGACCGCCAGCACAGCGATCCACTACGCTAACCACTGCACTACGCGTCCCGTCGCAATGCACGACGCATCCCGTCGGAAGACTTGCGGCACTGAGTATAGCCCTGTATTACTATAAACATTAAAGACGCAGTGGCTGATTAATATTGCCTATCTTGGGTTCGAAACCTCCATATCGTAAACATGGGAGAATGACTTATGACTTCGTAACTATTAAAAGGGGCAAGAGGTAAGAAAAATTGTTCAGCGTTACAACCGATACATAAGGAATGACTAAGTTGTTACTCTTGAACTATTTAACGGATATGGTTCTTTTCTACGTGGCGTTCCTTTTAAGGGTTATACGAAAGTATGCAAAGGTTTCTCTTTCGGAATGTCAACAGTATCTCGTCAGTTCAAATTTGAAAGAAGTCAGTGAAGTCAAATACCTCGCTCCGAATGACACATAGCAAGACTCCAGGATATGTTATGACTATTAGAAAAGTAGGAAACTTTAAAGTGATAAATACGGAAGTTACTGGTTATTAGCAGCCGAAGCAAAACATCCTGCAATGTTGATGCTGAACGGGACAAGCATCGTGGCCGGCAGCAATATTTTGATAGTGATAGTGCGTCTATACTAAAGTTTGCTTTCAGTGTTTTGGAATAGTACAAATTAACGACCCCTACTAACATGGTACATCCGCAGTCTTACCTATACTGAAATGTTAATTAGAATGTAGACAAAACAATTTTAGTCGCACCTAGCGGTAATTATACATTTAGAGCAGTATAGTGGTGTCGCAATGAATAGCACAGGAAATAGATACCAGTATAACATAGTAATTTTACTTTTTCCATTTGGCTGTATGTTCCTATTATGAAGCATGTTTGTGGGTCTTCCTACAGAAATAATAAACACGGATGCAGCCAGCAAATTCACACGCAACTGGAAAGTTTCCTTCCAGTGTTTGGCGTGTGGACGATTAAAATTGCTAAACCCCAAATGCAGGAATTGCATATTTTTCCAGTGCGCTTATTGTCCGTAGTATCTATGCAATAGATTTCTAATTTCTATACCAACAGCCAAAAACATGGTTAATAAAACATGCAGCTAAATGGAATAGGTAGTTACAGTATACCTGTCTTATTATACTAACATCTATAAGGCTTACATGTAATAGTTATGGGCAGTTGAAATTGGCTTACTTACGCTCTCAAAACATCCACGATGGATTGCGAACTGCAGCTGTAGCGTAAATTTATTTTTGCAAAAATAAGCAACCAGCTTTTATGGATGTTTTCATTCCATAACAATTTTCCGTACTAAACGCTCATAAGTAGATAACTTACAGAAGCATTTAACATGCAGTGTGGGTCAACGCTGTTTATTATAGGTAAAAACCAGTTCTTTGCGCACTAACAATTTTCACACAAGTTGCTGCACTTAGCGTCGCAATTTTCACTTTACGCTGTCGTGTGCGAAAACTCAGTGCCTAATGTACACGGTTATGCTATTATCTATAATAAAAACTCGCTGCGTGAAATTACGCTTGGTAAGACAAATGTTCCTGTAACTTAGCCATTGATAAGCCTACAGTGGCTTGAAAACTTGTTGTGGAATAAAAAATCCATAAAAGCAGCTGGGTGCATATTTTTAAAAAGTAAATCGCCAGTTATACATTTACAATGAAAACTAATATTTCAGTATGAGACATGTCGCGAATTTACGTTGTGAATTTAGTGTGGCACTCGATAGCAGTAAATGGTTAAAATTCCAGAGCACTGTTAGACTTGAAAGAATCAGAGGTAATTAGATACTCTGCACTATAGTGTATCCAAAACTGCTCTTACCAAACTGACAGCGTCAAAGTAATTTGCCTATAGCTGAAGCCTGGTTCCTGCGCCGTAAAATTTCAAGAAATGAAGTTGTAACGAGCACAATACAAATGAGCATGTAATATGAAGAGAAATTTAATGAAGTCATTTCACCAGTTAAAATGCCGGCTATTTTCTTCAGAGAATGACTATCATGGAGTCAGACGACATATTTTACATATTGAGAGAATGGCAGGAAACGTGTTTTGTCTACCATGGCGAGTGATACTTGTGCGCGAGAACGTGCGTCACGAGGGGAAGCCCAGAAGGTTGCGTGACGTTGCCGCGCGATTCCCTGTGGTTAACGTGGACGCCACCTACCGTACAGATATTCCCACACCATTGCTAAACTTCTCACAGATAGTTCATGCTGAATGCGCAGGATGTTCCTAACGATAGAATCATTGTCGTGAACACAATAGATGCTATTTTATTAGACAGTGAACATGCGATTGTTTAACTTCAAAGTTGTGCTCGACTACTTTGCCTCCGTTCATGGACAAACTAGTTTGTGGCGAAGCTAATTGCCTAAGTCTCTGTAGTAGATCCCCTCTGCAGAAATGCCAGTAAGAAATACTCCGTAGCTGAGTACACTAAAATATAGGGCCCGCGTTCAAATCTCCCCAGCGGCCTTAATGTTCACTGTTTCATAATCGACACGCAAATCGCCCATGCGGCGTCGGCTGTGCCCCAGGGGTCAGAAAAACCCTAAACGGGGTTTCCTGGTCAGTAATCCCGTACGATCATTTAATTAAAATGACTTGATAGTTTTTAATATTTTTTTGAGAAATATTAGTGCACAAATTTAGCGGCTAGCTCATTAGTAAGCAATTCGTATATGGAAATATTGATCACGTATAAAGCATAAATCACATCCTACCATTGCATTGATTCTTGTAGACCGTCCCTAACAAACGCTAGACATACTCGCAAAGCGGGGCGAGAGGTCCAGGAACAGTTAATTAGTAATAGCAAACTTTATACGTAGTGCGTTTAAAGAGTATTAACGTAAATGGTCTTGCAAATGTACATGTCATTTAGCGTACCGGTATGTCAGATTGCTTCACCCCGTTGCGGTGTAAAAATAATTGCTCTGGGTCAGGGACTGAAAATATTAAACTATAGGCTTCAGCTTAACAGATCTGTTCACCTGAAGCAGTTTGAAACACTTAAAAACTTGACTAATTTGTCTCCTTGGATTCCTTTCCCTCAGTTATGTGTTGATTGGTAAGTTACAGTGGCGCCTATTACTTGTTAGACCTTCCAGGTGATGTATTAAAAAACGTTGGCTAAAAGGATATAGTTTCAGGTGAAGCAAAAGTATTTCTTGGATTAATCCAGTCATAGATTTAAAAGGCTCTTCAGACCCTTGCGGGGACCAGTGCTCGTAAGTAGATCTCATTCTAGGTTTCACATGTGGCGCGTCGGATTACTGCATAGGTGGGAATTTGAGTACAGGTGACAAGGGTATAATTGTATTTGTTCGAATAAGTGCATGGTAGTTTTCCAGGAAGGTTCGGTGCACGTTTTTCCAGAAGTTTTTAACTTTGTGGTTATATAAGTAGCAAGGAAAATTAGGGTTAAACGTCCCGTAGACGGCATTACACAGAAGCTGGGGTTTAAGAAAAGGGTCGTGCTGTAAGCTTAGTGTTCTTTAGAACGGGCTCTTGCTGTGCAGTGATGGTTTCCGCGAATTAACAGCACAACGTAAAAGTGTAAAATACGGAACACTGAGTGAATAAATTCACTTGACGTGTAAAATGATTCGCTGAATGGATGAGTTTAATTTTTCAAGAAGTACTGTAGACTTGCCGATGTACTGTGAAGAGCTCGTCATATAAAAACAGGCTGGATTCGAAGACTGTTGCAGACAACACTTTATTAGTGAAACAAAATAGATGGGGAGTTAATTTGATCACGCCAGGGAAGTGTAAGGTCTACACGGATAGTCTAGTAGGTGTGGAAGGCTCCTTTCATCTTTGCAGATGAAACGGCTGTTGATAACGAGGTAGGAACGCCAGAAAACAGGATTTGCAGGAAGTCCACCAGAGAATTTGTTTACTGGTAGTCGACCCTGTACCTAAATGTAACATTACTCACACTAAAGGTCACCACATTGTTGAAACGATCTGAGTAACCATCCGGGGGACCTAAAGTGGACTGAAAAATAAAATGGGGAAAGCGCATCGAACAGATTTGCTGGAAAAATAAGGAAATGGAATACGCGGAAGGAGAGGTCAAGGGGCTTGTTAGACAGGTTTCTCGAGTGCTCGAGACTGATCGTACCAGGAAAGACGGGTACCAACAAAAAGCGCAGGCGTGCGTTTCCTCAGAGGAAACTTCAGTTAACGCGTGACCGTTAGGTCTCGCAGGGGAAACTCTCCAGCCCCTGCGATTTAGTGGGAAGTTCGCGCTCTAAAAAGCCGAACGCATAGCATGAAACAGGAAGCTGTACGAAAGTGAAAAAGCAAACCAAGCACCACAAAAGATGTGCAGTACAGACGAAACGATCTCATTGTCATATTGGGTTGCGATCCGGGAAATGTGTTAAACTTCCCGTGGTCTAGTTTTCAAACCATAAACTGCCCGTCCGGTGTTTGACATGTCTGTTACTTGTATTAAATATCGGACGTGGTCTCACGGTAAAGGGCTCGGATGGAAGCCATAAGACCGCCTGTTAGAAATACGTTCGGATGTAGTTTCTTCAGTCTGCGTTTTAATCCATCACTTCACGGCGATGTCAGGAGTCGCAAGAAACGTAACGTTATTCAGATTCCACGTTAATGTAGGTCCCTTTACCCGTTCGATAACTGGGGTACGTTAGGGACACCCAAATCGCCAAATTGGCGTCCAGTTGAAAAACTTGCACTAGACTGAACCACAGGAAATATTGTATTCCATTTCGTGTCTGAACCGACGAGTAACATCCGTATCACAGAATTTTGTCGGAACGAAATCCTCTGTGATAATACATTTGATAGCATGTGCGTAATATGGCGGGAATCGCTTGTGGCGCAGCTAACTTACAAAGCTGGTGAAATGCCTCCTGGCCAGATTTAGGTGTTCTTGTGAATCTACATCTACGTGGGATACTCTGCAAATCACATTTAAGTGCCTGCCAGAGGGTTCATCGAACCATCTTTATACAATTTCTCCCATTCCATTCTCGAATAGCGCGCGGGGAGAACGAACACCTGAATCTCTCCGTTCGAGCTCTGATTTCTAGATTTTATTCTGATCATTTCTACCTATGTAAGTGGGAGTCAACAATATATTTTCGCATTCGGAGAATGTTGGCGATTGGAGTTTCGTAAGTAGCCCACGCCGTAGCGATAAGCGTCGTTGTTGTAATGATTCCCATCCCAGATGCTGTAACATTTCCGCAACGCTCTCCCCCGTATCGTAACACGAAACGAGCTGCCCTTCTTTGGACTCTTTCGATGTTCTCCGTCAAACCCATCTGATAAGGATCCCACACTGGTCAGCAATACCTGAAATGACGGACAAGCGCAGTGTATGCAGTCTTTTAGTAGTTCTGTTGCGTCTTTTAAGGGTTCTGCCAACAAAACTGTCTGTTTCGCCTTTCCCACATTATCTACATGTTCTTTCCAATTTAAGTCAGAAGTAATAGTAATTCCTAGGTATTTTGTGGAGTTTACGGCCTTCACTTTTGATTTATCTTGTAAACATAGTTTAACGGATTTCTTTTCGTACTCATGTGGACTACTTCATATTAGTCAATTGGCAATCTTTACACCATAGTTATATGCAGATCATTCTGCAGTTGGTTTTGATCTTCAGATGACTTTACTAGACGGTAGATGTCATTTGCAAACAACCTAAGAAAGCTACTTAGATTTCCCGTAAATGGTTTACGTAAATAAGGAACAGAGGACCAATAACACTACCCTGTGGAATGTCACTGCCGTGTGAGAACTTTGACTAGTTTGCAGAACTTTTCGTTTCTGCAAGGTCTGAGGCAAGTCGCCTGAATTTACGTCTGTAATATCACAACTCATTCTAGAACATATGACAGTTACGAAGGCGACAGTGTCAATACCGAATAGTCCATAAATTTGTGAAAAAAGTTTACTCACTGATTCGAAAACTGACCTCATCACAGTAAACACAACCATGGACCACAGCTCTTTCTAGTTATGGTACTGTTTTCGCTATCCACTACGTTATCTTACTGCTCTAAATTTCGACGGGAGGGGGGGGGGGTTCCGATAGTGAGTTTACTACTCCAGCAAGACTGGTACATAGTCCTGTGAAGTTGACACCCCTTTTTTTGGAAAATGTAAATTTTTTCAGAGTTCGAGACAGATATGCAATAGTTAGTTCTCTGTACAAAATTTAAATAGTTCTGCAAAATTTCGCCGAAAAAATACAAAATATTACCACAAAATTTAGTTTTTTCAAAATAATTTTTTGCCTATTAGTACATAGTTCTGATCAGTTCTAAATAGTTCTCAAAGAGTTGTACAAGAAATCCTAATGACATTTTTCTGTGCAGATTATACTTTATCAGATAAATGCAGTAATGTGGAATTCATTTTCACGTTACTGTAAATTGGCACCATTTTTTAGAGATATACACATTGTTTTTAGGGTTCTGTGTACATATACTGTAGTTCTAGAGTTCATGTGAATATTTCTATGTAATTGCCCGAAAATTATGTTCACAATTTTGAATATCTGATAAGCTGTCTTATTTGTGCCCCTTATTCGAGAAATATACATTTTTCTTAGGTCCTGAGAGATATTCTATCCGCTGCACATTCAATTTGTTTATACGTCTTATACTGCTTATTGTAAACAAGAACTATTGCACATGTCCCTAGAACTCTGGAAAAAAGTCTAATTAAAAAAAAAGAGCGCAAATTCCACAGTAGCATGTAAATGGCTACTCCATTGTAATTCTCTCACAGTATAATATGCACAGAAAAATGCTACTAGGATTTCCTGAACTCTTTGAGAGCTATTTAGAACTATGATCAGAACTATGTGATAGGCAAATAATTATTTTGAAAAAACTAACTCCATTTTGTGGTAATTTTTCGTATTTTTTCGGCGAAATTTTGCAGAACTATTAAATTTTGTACAGAGAACTCCAGAACTATTGCATATCTGTCTAGAACTCTGAAAAATGTACATTTTCCAAAAAAAAGGGTGCCAACTTCACAGGACTCTCGTACATCAGTGGCTACACTGTTGAAATTCTCGCAGTCTCGCGAAATGACAGGTCTTTAAAATTAGAGAAACCAAAGTTAACGTAGAGGCAAGTGGAACGGGAGATAAGTTGACGGCACCAGAAGTACCCTCGGCCACACAGCCGGCGACAGCTGTCGAGAGCAGCGTGCGGGGCTTTTACGGCGCGCAGCTTGGCTGCACAGCGCGAGAACGGCAGAGGCCCGTTAGCCGCTCCTGCACTCTGCAACCGCCACGGCGACGTTCTGCTGTTCCACGTGGCGGCCTCACAACGCGCCCGGAACAGCACAAAACGTGCCTGGAATAACCCAAGCATAAGAGGTGACATTTCAGTGCAAAACGCTGCATTCTAGCAAGTTTTTCTAATTCAGTAAAAGATATCAATACCGCAGGGAGAAAATCGTGCACAGTTTCCACGTCGGTATCCTTTAGTCCTCAATGTGCCCTGTTAGCTCTCGGGTTTGTAGGCCTGTTCAACTATTAAATTTCAGCTAAGTTTTTGGCACAGATTTCCGTGTTCTACGAACATGGCATTACTCTTCTGCTACTGAGCTGTTACATGGTACAACGCAACGTTGCATGGGATTGACATAACTTCCTGCCAGATTAAAACTGCTCCGGAACCGGGATTCGAACCAGAGGCCTTTGCTGTAAGGACGGACTGTGGAAGCGTGCCCGCATAGCTATCGGCAAAGCCCTTGCCCGCGAAAGGCGAAGGTCCAGTTTCAATCTACCGGTATTTTATCGGCTCATACTTCGCTGCAGAGTGACAATCTTTCTGCAACTTGTTTGTGATAGTGTTCTAGCATGGTTGGAAGCGTTAAAGGTCTTAAATGTTAAAATACCTCTTTCGGATTTGGTTAAAGGCCCATCGAAATTAATGACATAGAAACACGCTTATGCGGATATGTAACCACCTGTATTACTGAATCTAACCCCGTTGTCGCCAAACTACCTTCACTGGTTTCACCCTTCCTATAGGCCATTTTATAGTAGCCAGGACAGTAAATGTTAAGATTCCAATAGTCAGCACAGCCTTTGCTTCCTTTAAATGTCAGTAAGCATCCATTCCTGTCAGCCAAGTCATTTAAACGTACTGTTAAATGGCACTTGGCCATTCCGTTGACTTGTTGCGGTGCTTGAGGACCTGATTTCATGTCTTATCCTGCATTCATGACAAGCTGTGCTACTCAATCTTCCCTGGCCGGATTTTAATCTATTTTATTCACTGTTAGTAAATTACTCCTAAACCATTCTAAAGTTCTCTTACGCTTTAGTTTCAAATCGATGTGTTCGTCATGGTTTGATAATCATTATGGAGGGAAGACGATACTATTCAGTCCTTTCTTTGAAATAAAATTTAGTGATGGATCCGAACTGTCACACGGCCCCCGGTGTTCTTCAGATATGTGAATAGGAAAGGGAGGTTAACATTAACGTTGACCAGTGTGCAGACCATTTATCGGAGTGATATTCTCCCTTACCGTATAGCAGTTGCATATAGTCTGGCGGCTGTCCATTACATATCTGCTAAATTTTATTTTCGCGGGAATTACTTGTCTGGAAGATACTTAGTGGCGATCATCTTAAGCTCAATGCATCGAAGTATCTGGGAGATATGCGGAGAAGCCACACGAAATACTCAATATACTAAATATTGCGGATGGAGAAAGGGATCCTTTATTAAAAGGATTGTGGGAATAGTTCAATGCATATGTAAATAAAAGCGTTATTGCGACCTGCTGCAGAGTGTACATCTACTCCACTTCAGGCGGGCAAGACTACAGCTACAAGGAATTCAGGTAACTGTCAGCGTCGTAGTGTCGGTGTAGCCAGTACAACGGACACCCATGATCCCATGGAAACATGGGGATCATTGGAATAGTTCGATAAATTCGTAAAATTCATAGTGGCTGAATTTGCAGTCAGACCTCAAGGTCCATGAAAGTACCAAAAGCGGGAAAAGTGTGCGTATAGAGGCGTGTATGCACTTAGTGTTGAAAATTTAAACGTTGATTTACGTTTTCTTGCAGTAAGCTTCGTACCAATTTGGTGCCTATTATCGGCGTTTGCAAGAAGTCACAGTAACGTTTCTATGATCGATTTACTATCGATAGCGCTACAATGAGCTGATGAGCAAGTCCTGGAAGCTAACTGTTAGCCAGGTTTCACTCTGATCAATGTCAGTAATGGTTTATTCCTTGGAGCAGAACATTTTTTCGTCTTGTAGACTGCAAATTAAGTAACCAAATTTTTCTCAAGTTTGAAATAGCACGCTTTTGGAAAGACAGAGCAGCATGAAACGTCGGACTCCTCGTATCGTTCGGAAGCTGGTGGTTAGTCGCTGGGCAGCATAGAATACGTTTAGCGCTGCTACTCTTTCTGGAAGTTTTTTGCGGCAGTGTCATAACCATTCATAGGAGTTGGTCGCTACGGCATCTCGTTAAACTGTAGAAGGCAGTCAGCGGCATTCGAGCCCAGTGGCCGTGTTGTTCCCCACGACTAACTCTGGTGTAGCTTCAAATAACTTGGCCGACTCGAACTTGGTACCGTCTCCTGTGCTTGCGGAAGTTAAATTAGGTCAGTAATGCAGTTTCAGCGCCAGCAGATAAGTACTGGGAGTTGAGAGGCGGAACTAAAATATTAGGGGGAGTGTTCTGGGACCCGGAAGCGGCGGCGAGACTTATCGTTATCAAGCAGCGAGCGGCTGGTGTCGAGTTTCACGGGAAGCGCTCTGAAGCGGCGCCATCTATACATGTTTTACATGTTACTCTGTGGTAAAACGTAGCGTGTCCTACCAGCATCACGCTGCCGCCTGACAGCGAACAGCGCACGGCGCAATGCATTTGTCTGGGGGTATGCAGGCAAAACGTTGGCAAGTGTGCACTCGTACCCTACTACGTGAATGACATAGCGTGGCTACAGTGATGTAGTCACCTTAAGTGGTATTCGTTAAGGTGTCTGAAAGTTTACAGGCGGCGTTTCGGAATCACTAATACAAAATAGTTGGTTCTTGATCTCCAGGTTGTCACTTCAGTATCTACTTCTACATGGATACTAAGCAAATCACATTTAAGTGCCTGGCAGAGGGTTCATTAACCACTTTCATAACTTTTCTCTACCGTTCCATTCTCTAATAGCGCCCGGGAAGAAAGAACACATAAATCGTGTAGTTTTCGATCTGATTTCTTATTTTATTGGGATGGTCATGTCTCCCTATGTAGTTGGGTGATACCAAAATATTTTCACATTCAGAAGTAAAAGTCGGTGATTGAAACTTCGCAAACAGATCACGCCGCAATGAATAAAGTCTTTTATTTCCACCCCAATTCGTGCAACATTTCCGTGACGCTTTCCCCTCCATAACGTGATAAAACAAAACGAGCTGGCCTTCTCTGAACCTTCTCAGTCTTCCGTCAGTCCCACCTGGTGAGGGTCCCACAAGGGTACTCCAGGAGAGGACGCACAAGTGTGATGTAGGCAGTCTCTTTGGTGGAGCTGGTGCATCTTCGAAGCGTTCTGCCGATGAAACGTAACCTTTGGTTCGCCTTCCCCACATTTTCTGTTTCAAAGTTGTTCGTAATTGTAAATCCTAGGTATTTGGTAGAATTTACGACCAAGATTTCACTGATTTATCGCGTAATTTAAGTTCAGCGGATTTATTTTAGTGGTCATGCAATGACTTCTTTCCTTTGTCAATTGCCAATTTTCGCACCCTGTAGAAATTTTGTCTAAATCGCTTTGCAGTTGCTTTCGATCCTCTGACTTCACTAACCGATTAACGACAGCATCATCCGCGAACAGTCTAATGGAGCTATTCAGATTGTCTCCTAAATCGTTTATAAACACGAGGAAGTAATTTACAATATTGGCTAAGTCTCCCACTGGAGTGGAGAATACTGTTCAGGCATCCCGGCAGAGAACGTTCTGAGGGCCCAGCGGAATACTCGGTGATTAATACCTTAGGATGTGCATAGTTTCTCCGTAATACCCTTAAAAGAGTCGTATTACAAAAATCTGAAGGTAAATTAAACCAGATCCTTGGGAGAAACTCTAAAGGAGTCATAAATAGCTCGGGATTTAGGCCTTGGTCAATAAGGCGAAGGTTTAAACCTAATACTTCTAATGTAATGTTAAACTCCAAAGTACTCTTACGAAGCAGCAGCGCAGGAAGCTTAAATTCGTCCACATTTGTTCTACAGCCTCTGTAACGCTTCCCTCCCTTCCGCCCTTCGTGCTTATTCTGCATGTCCTAACGTGCTGCCGTTTGATAATAAAAACAATACGGTGCTAGACTTACCAGCTAGTGAAGTAAACTAAAACACGCCCAAAGGCTGTCAGCATAAATCCAAACAGGCAAGTCTGAAAATTTCTGTATTCATTCGCGAATATGCTTAACCGGTCTTCCTTTTCTGCAGATGTTTTAAAGTAAAATGATCCCTAAATATCGGCGGAATAGAATGTTTGGGCAGTTCGTGTACGTGGCAACAACTCTCAGCGGATGTTGAGTGGCGTGAAGGAATTACTACAAATTCCTGACTGGAAAATCGCAGTTCTCAGCACATCACAGGATCTGGTTGCCGCTTGTCCCCACTGGGTCACAAGCAACACTTCATTCAGCGCCATGTACCTTAGGCTGATCAACCTTCATACTTAGTTCACACGGTGAATGTAAAATGTACATTTATCGGCGGAAAAATGGACTTTTCGTAGCAGCACCGATGTATGTCATTGGAACATCGTCTTAACCCCTCCCAATTCTCTTCAAATTGTCATGTAGTGTAGTCCCAGGTGAGTTAAAACGTGATTAACGGGCTAAACATTGGGAGCAGACGCCCGTGAATGCGATGTCGCTGTTGCAAACTGGTACATTCGTACAATGTTTACTTGCGCCTAGCGCAATTACCGTGAAAATTGACATGTCTGGAAGAGCAGTGGCGTAACTAGGACTTGGCTTTGGGGGGGGGGGGGGAGGAGGATAACATAGATCTACTTGACTATCATCTACCACTCCCGTTGAAGAAACTAATTTACTCCCTTCCAATGAAAGCTTAGGGTAAAAGTTTCCAATCTTTACCTTTACCAGATTGCAGTTGTACGATTTTTCTTTACTTTTCGGGTTCTGGGAGGGGGTTCTATCCATCCTCCTCCCCCCCCCCATAGTTACGCCACTGGTACAGAGAGTTTAGCACTACATGCTAATCACGTAAATTTTAACATTGCATAAGAGCCGTATTTCGCACCCTTTTCACGTCCATATCCCCTTCAGTTTAACGCCTACTCAAAATTTACAAGTTCTCATTTATCGCCTCCTTAAAACTGTTTTCAGACTACAGGGAGAACATAACTTTTGCGTTAAGTTAATGTGGGTCAGTGTAAAAGCTAAACTTACTAGTTTTTCTTGACTGTAATAAATCTACAGTGATGAACTGTAGAAATTGCACTGTGAGTTCGGAAGATAAGTTGATTTTAGTGTGATAAAATGCAACGAAAGTAGCAGTTATTGGATAGTAGAATTCACAGAAATCACTGATACCACGAATTCGGTTTAGCTAATTTGTAGTAACTCTGTAGTGCAGCTAGTGCGAGCAACGCACTCGCAATTAAAAAATGCGTCCCATTTTATCCAAAATTTTAACTTATAGTGAAAAAGTGTAGATGGACAGATAGCGAGAAGTGTGGTCCCTTTAAACCTCGCGAACCATCAAATAATTCCCTGAAGACTGTAACGAACAGAATCCGTAATGTGGCTTTTCATGTACGTCACATGTCACAGAGGTGCAGTCTTGGGTCACGAGAGGCGGCGGTGACCGGTTCGCGCGCTGGACCTTCGTCTAGCAGTCCCGTATATTTAGACGTATCTCGGCGGCTTCCTCCCAGAAATAGACGGCGGCGCCTTGAACGCGCTTCCCGCACTCGTCACCTTGCAGCATTGCTAATGCAACAGGTCACCCTAGCGGTGTCACCCCGGCAAACTTACACTGCCACACCCTCTGTGCGGCATCACTTTTAATAACTGTTCCATAAGTGGTCACGAGTAATAGTTAATTTCCGTATTTCGCTGGTGCACCTGGACTCGGACTAGGTCGCCACAGGATTTGTCATAACGTCTATTTACAAGATCAGTTTACTAAGACGTGGCTATAAAATCGTCAAATGCGTCGCTTGTCCCAACTAGTCATCCCTCAGATTTAGACGATCAACAGGATTAAACAAGCTTTTGCTTTCTTTGCGGCGAGACGTTGAAATGCTCCTTATCTTTTTTCATGAACCTGATACCACGAGCAAATACAGTGATAAGGTAGAAGTGTGCTGGCCTTTCACCGAACACTTCCACAGCAGTTGCCAGATGAAAGGTGGGAAACCAGACTTGATTGATTGAAATGCTGTCGGCATTACTGCAGAAGCGAGCAGTGTTAACTTGCCCGTAGGGCGCATACAAAGTGGAAACCTTTGGTCGGATGTTGGCAGGGCTTGGCACCGAACACGATGACGTAATCCCAGGCGGCGGGATGCGAACAAAATAAACTGGACTGTGCACGAGCCGCGGAACGCATCATAAATAAACGGGCTACTCGCTTAATGCTGAACAATTAACATGGCCACGTTATTACGATTTTTTAAAACTATACCTCCAGTGTCGGTTGAGTCTGCAACAGGTGCGCTTATGTATTTATGTATGTTGCATAGCATAGTTCCGTAAGACTCGTGTCCTTTCGGCCAATAATTGAATATTGATCGGCGTGCGAACCGTAGCGGATAGGGCCTATATTCAAAGAACACGCTCTTAAATTTACTAAGCACGAGTGTCAGGTTATCGGTAGACTGAAGTCGCAGACGCTGCAGTAGGAACGTTCAGTGTGAGCTGTTAAAGGTAGGGTACCTTGCTTCCTCCTATGTCGCGAATAGGCGACGAGGATGAAATTATTCATACGCGACTGGAATGGGAATGTGTACCCCTGCCACGTCCTCTTGCCCAAACTACTCCGCGACACTCAATGAAGTGGCTTGATCTATAGATGTAAACAGAGGAGAGTTTGTTCGCTAGTGTAAGACATTCCAAAGAATACGTACAAAAACAAGGTCCAAACAGTTCTCATGCTTAACCACATCTTAAGGTTTGACATAAAGCTTAGATTAATGTAGTAGCAGAACTTTGGCAAACTGAAATTTGAAGCGTATATTGCTTTCATAAAACCCGATATTACCGCAATTAGTAAGTTTTAGCTTCGCCTCTAAAGTTCCATGGTTTCAAAAGAACAAATAAGGCATTCTGGCCATCATATATTGCTCGCCCGACAAAATAAAATGTTAACACACACAAATTACCGGTTTTCTCCTTACTGAAAAGTTACATAAGACTTAAAGTGGAAATAACAGGTAGATAATTTCGTAGAAAGGCGAATCACACTGCGTTTTATTGGCAGAACGCTTAAGATGCAACAGAACTACTAGACTGCATACACCAATCTTGTCCGTCCTCATTAGGAGTATTGCTACCCAGTGTGGGATTCTTCAGGTGGGTTAGACGTAGGACAGTCCAAAGGGCAGCTCATTTTGTATTGTCACGATACAGAGGAGAGAGAGCGTCACGGAAATGATACAGGACCTGGGATGGGAATCATTACAACGGCGCTTATCGCTGCGGCGTGGTCTACTTACGAAACTCCAATCACCGACATTCCCCTCAGAATGCGGAAATATTGACTCCCGCCCACGTAGGTAGAAATAATCAGAAAACAATACGAGAATTCAGAACTCGAACTGAGATAATGGGAGATAAATAGTATTGCTTGTTGAACCCTCTTCAAGGCACTTAAATGTGATTTGCAATAACATGTACATGTTGTCAGGGAACTCAAAGGTCGCATTAAACTTGCGGAAAATGTCACAGTCTAGCGATTTGGATTACTCAAAACTCTAATATCAGCGAATCTCTCTAGTTTATTACGGAACAAAATGATTGTAATTATAATTTTTATAATTTTTCTTAAGCCGAATACTTCGAATTTACTTGATCCTGAAATCGTAGTGAATTACATCAGTATTCGTTTGAATTCGGGTGAGGACGTGAGGTCGTTTGCTACTACACATACGACAGCTGTACAGCCGACTGCGTCGCTGCAAAGTGCAAAGGAGTGTAAGCAAGTGATGCGCGGTTAATGTGTCGGCTTCATAAGCAAAGGTAGGCAGGGGAAGCGGTCGGCAAGTGTGGCGCCACTCTAATTACGTAATTTGGCCGCCTCGGTCGATAGTATCGGTGGCGGTCATAGGCCGCCTGGTGGCGTGACCACACGGGGCTTCTCGCCGCGCTGGCGCCTCAGCCTTCCAGCTCTGCTTAGATGATCCCGCCAATGCTCTTCCTGTCCCGGGTGAAGCCGGCAGTCTCAAGTCACTGATTTTAAAGCCTTCTAAAATAGCCGTCGGACCCCTTCCCCTGTGGTCGCCAACCGATCAGCCGTTTACGAGGAAGTGGTTTTGAATAACGTGAGTACACCCACTGTTGCATGACCTACCAAGGCTATGGCTGGAATGGGCAGCCATTACCAATGGCGCCCCCTGTTACATTTCTGGACATTGGAACGAAATTTTCAGACTAAGTATTTTCAAATGTTACCTGGACTAGAACTCTTAATTTCAGACTAGAAAATTTTTCGAAAATGTACACTAGGGATTGGATTATTAGCTATCTTGTAGAGCACAACCCCTACATTCTTCATGGTACTCAGCGTGGAAGCACGCCGAACGAGTCATACAAAAAATACGCAGTAATTCAAAATAGATGCTTTGTCAAAATGGCAATACTAACATTCTGAAATTAGTGCGGTAAATGGATTTGATGAAAAACCGTGTTATTAGAATCCATTTCCTACTGGTCTGTAAACAGGGGCGTTTTGCAAGCACTTCATAAAATGCAATTTACCATTATCAACGAACAGTTCGTAGCCATACAAAAGAATACGAACAGCCGGTTTAAATCGGTGGCTCACCCTCCAATCTACGCAACCATGGCAGAAGTCGTGGCCACAGTACTGGTATGACTCGTCGCATCATTTATATTGTCGCGTTGAAATGGAAGCACGCTTGACTTTGAAGGCAGGGTTGTGAACCCAACAGGGCACACTAAAAGCAGGTTTATTGCGAACTGAAACATACACGCAGCATTAACTGCCTCTTGGGCAGTGCTCTATTTAGACAGAATGTACCAACAATTAGAATTGTTAAACATGTAGAACATTCTGGAAATAAATTTTTGTCGGACGGGATTGAACCGGTGACCTTGAGCACAGCAATCTGTGACGGTATCCATTGCGCCACGCCGGCAGTCGAATAACTGGTAGTCTTGCGACAATATTCTTCTGTACTGGCTGAACGTTGGTGGCGGAAAGTCTTCAGTTTACTGCAGAGTACTTTATCCAAAAGCGTTTCAAAAGCAGTATCCCCAATTGGGTTGCGAATGCCGACAAAACTTGTTGTTGGCGATATTTTTTCAGGGTATTATGTAGTCAGTAGAAAGGACGCGTGGTATCAGGTGGCTCCTTGAAAGTGGTTTGTTCCCCCAAGAAGATAGGTGACGAAGTAAATCTATTACCGTGATGACCCCTGCAATATACAATCAGGAAAACGTGTGACACGCTAAAGTACGGCAGCAGCACCTCGGAACTGGTGTACCACGCCTGCTGCTGGTGCCTAGTCCCAGGTGGGTTTATATACTGCTGACCAGAGACAATAGAACGAGTTTGCTGGAAGCGGTTCAAACAGGCGGATTCTCCGGTATTTGTGACAGAATAAAGTCGAAACTTTATTATGGCTACTTATACGTCGGCACTCGCAGGCTTTGCAACCCTTCCCACTATTCCTCGCTCCCCCGTGTCCACCAACCAACTCCCACATGGAGTTCTCGGAAGAAAAGACGTGCATGGCATACCAGAAATCTATTAGGAGAGAACGTTAAAATTAGTGACAATTCTGTCACCATTAGCTGGGCGGTGACGCAAAAACCGGACCCCCATTGCTCTTTCGTGTTGCAAGTTTTATCAAACAGCTACGTTTTCGTTATGTAGTTACTTCCACGCGAATAACAGGGTAACAGCAATAAATGTGGGTACATCATGATATTCTAAGCTCACTGGTAACTGTAGGCCCAATAGATTAATACCTGATAACGGTGCTTAGTTGTGTAGAAGCAGACTGATCATATTCTGCCGTATCTTAGTCATACCGTAATTAGCTTGCTTATTTGGACAACCTGTACAGCACAAGACATTCTGACTTCAAAGTATTTACCGAGCGAACTGGCGCAGTAGTAACGCACTGGACTCGCATTCTGGAGGATGGCGCTTAAAATCCACCTCCGGCCATCCAGATTTAGGTTTACCGTGATTTTTTTCCCTAAATCACTCCAGGCAAATGCCGGGATGGTTCCTTCAAAAGGGCACGGCCGATTTCCTTCCTTATCCAAAACTAGGAGCGTTAGCTCCGTCTCTGACAAAGCTGTCGACGGGACGTTAAACCCTAAGCTTCCTTTCCTTCTTCCACGTATTTTTAAATGTGAAGCTGGTACTGCATTTGTCATTGTTCACCTCCACAAACTTGAAATGACTTAGCAGTGTAAGTAAATCGTCCTTTAACGTAATGTGAACAAAAAGGCGCCCCTCCCCAGCAAATTTCAACGATATCTTAACGTGTGGTCGGCGAAGCAGTGGTAGCAGTGGTTAGTGGTTACGTAAGCTGGCTATCTAGGTGTGTAACTAGACGGCGGACTTTGACACGCGCGTTGCGCCGGAGTGCCGCGTGCTCTCTCGCTCCAGATAACTGGCCTGAGATGAGTGCCAGCGTTTTAGCAGTGGAAAGCCGCGACAAATGCCTGCGGTAGGCCGGTACAGGGAGCCTGCAGACCTGGCTTCTGGAATGCCGGTGTTGGGTCACCGGACGAAAACAGGCGGGCACTAAACACTGCAATGGTCCTGTCACTGACAGGAACTGGTGGTCGCATTGTATCCGAGATTAACATTACACGGTTAGCTTTAACCAACCCTAAATGTTGCGGTGAATAAGTAAACAAAACCAGGAAAAGTTTTACTGCTTGTCATCCACATGCAACAAACAGTTTGTATTTCCAAAACTGGATAATATATATTTGTGGTTTTAGGGCACACAACTTCTTAGGTCATTAGCGCGCAGATCGGAACAGATTCGCGAGATCTTGAAGAAAAAAATTATAACTGACAAGGGAAAGCTAAAAACGAGAGATAAAAACAATTGGGATTAAATAGCGTTTGATAGTGCGTCTCGATTGCACAGTGGTAGTGTCAGACTACAAAGGTCTCCAAATGTCGCGGGTTCGATCCTCGCCAGGTCCAAGGATTTTTGTCACTTTCCACTTTTCACCACTGGCAGTATTGCTCATGTGAAAAATACCGATTAGCACCGTGGTTCGGAACCCACGTTAAGCTGTAGGTCCCCCTATAACTGGCTGGGTAAGTCAGTTCGAAAGTCGGAGGAAGGCTACGGCATACCACCTCCAAACAGGACCATGCCTAGTAAAGCTCTGAGGTGTTCAAACCAATGTTCGGATTGACTGCTTTACCTTTTAAATTGGCCAAGTTGATAAAACGCAAAACTCGAGCAGCGGCTCGTGTCATCAGCTAAAAGTTCCTCCAGAGTAGACGGCAAGTTAAGGGCTACGCGGAGATGATTAAAACGGAGACGATTAAAATTAACACAAGACAGTAAAACGTCTCACCGTCAGCAATTCACCGCAGGAGCACAGCGGTGCAGGGTCGGCGGTTATCAAATGACGGTGGCTGAAACGGCAGTGACAGATACGCAACCGGGCCAGGATGACCACCTCTCGCCGAGAGGGGCGTGAGGTGGTCCTCCACGCGGTCGGGATCGGTTTTACGGTTCTCAATTTGTCGTGCAGTGAGAACCACGCACTGTGCCAGGACGACACAATACACCGGCGAAGAGCACGTTGAACATCGTTCGATGGGACGCAAAAAGTAGCCATGCGAGGCAAGAGCTGCTGACTTGGCTGCAATGTCGGCGGTCTCATTCCCGGGCACACCCACGTGGCCAGGGACCCACAGAAAACAAACGTGACAGCCGTTGTCTGCTAGCAACTGAAGGGAGCACTGGATAGTTATACTTTCACCAAGTATGACAAATGTTTTGAAAATAAACTGTTTGGAGATGACAAGCTGTGAAAATGTCATTCCTGAATTGAAGCAGCATGCAAATCGCGAGAATGAAAATATCTAATTGTAAACAATTAGGTCTAATATATAAAATTGCCAAACACCTCATCCAAATTACTATACAATAAAAAAACCTGTAACGTGTTACTTCAGAAAATACTCAAAACCCACAGATGCCACCATGTCTGGGTAATAAAAATCTTCCATAATTAGATTTATTCACAGATCTAACAATAGGATGTTTAGGTTCGCTGACGCGCAGGTTGCCTATTCCGGGAATACGTAAGATATCGTAAGCGACCATTCTATTGCTTATGTACTTTGAGTTAGTGACCGTGTTAATTTTAATTACTATTTTCAGAATGTCTTTAGTGAATGTGTTCTTAAGCAGCTAGATAGCATTTTAGCATTGGTCTGTCGAAAATAAAACCATATTTTTGGAGACTAAATGAACATGTAAACTCGGTACATAAGTTGGGTACGCAGGACCACAATCTAGAAACGTCGGCCAGTTGCAGAATGGTTCTGCAATTGGAGCACATTCCGCTTTTCCTTAAGGTACCAATACCTTTGAACAATTTCAGCTACTTCAATGAATCGCAAGTTTCCATTCCTCTCTGAAGGTACGAAATTTAACAGCTCTGATAAAATAGATTAACGGAAGCCACGGGTGCTGTACTGTCCATGTCTCTTATTAAACTCTATAATTGAAGACTAGTATGAACGATTCGATAGCAACTTTTTCGGTTGGGAAGAAGGTATTAACAATGCCAGTACTGAAACTCTTACCCGTTCAAGCTGAGAAAATGAGTTTGTAAAATAATTATATATTAAATATTGATATTACGTCTGACATATTCTGATTTAAATGTCTCTTTAAAAAGTCTCTGGTCAGTTTCTGATGCTGCGAAATTCCTGAAAAGGAACAATTTTATTTCTTACCGCCACAGGCTAGACTTTGTGGTGTCGATGCAGCAAGTTTCTTGCTTCATGGTCTGCAATGATTTGTGAACCTGTAAACTTTTTTAATTTCTTGGATAACAGGTCTCTGTGTACCAAATGTAAAATTCACTACGCAATCTGGAATTGCCAGAAATGTCTATAAGTCAATTTTATAATTAGCTTCAAATAGTGTAAAATCTGCAGGTCCGTAATTCCAGGTGAGGTAGCTCACGTAGACTTTCTACTACACTAAAATTACATGTTGAAGAAATTAAATAATTGTAAACAAAAGCAGAACTTTTAGTTGAAATAAATGTATTGAGCGTTCGTAATACATATTCACTTTCCATAACATTTCAACAATGTCGCGTTGAAATGGGAGCAGGCTTGACTTCGAAGGCAACTTAACACAACACTTATACTCAAAGCACGTTTATTACGAACTCAACATACACGCAGCACTGCCTGCCTCTCAGGCAGAGTGCTCTGCTATTTATACAGACAGAATTTACCAGAAATTGGAACAGTTAACACAAGAAACAAGTAGAATTTGTAAGTGAACATAAAGATGTAGAACCTTCTGGAATTATCAATTACAAAGAAATAAATTTTTGCCGGTGGGCGGGATTGAACCGGCGACCTTCTGCTCCGCAGTCCGTGACGCTATCCCCTGCGCCACGCCGGCAGTCGGTGTTCGTGGTCTCTCGCGGCAATAATGACGTACTCCTATAGAATACTCTAAACTTCTTCAGCAAAGAACCACTTTTTCTTTTCATGGCAATTACATGGAGATTCTATATTCTGAAAAATACTTTACGGTAAACTTTGATATATATTAAATACGGCAAACATTCTAATTAGCCTTGAAATTTATAACAATCTCTTATCGACAATTACATCGTTAACAAATGTGACACATAAAACTAATAGGTATCTTAAAGTTCAACAGGGACTCTAAATGCAGAACTTTTTCATCTGAAATACTCGGATCATGCGGGCGCAGATTGTATACCAGCAAGGTTCTAAACAACTTTCTTCAACATTTCAAAAATACAAAATTGCTGTCAGTGTTACTGTAGAAAATTAACAAGACATTGCAGTAGTGTTTTGAAATGTGCTGGTCTGAGCTTGTTTAAATAGCGAAGAAGCTGTATGGGATAAACACTTGTTAGCTGCGATGTTTGAGGCGCGCGTTGCAGCTATTTAGAGCGGTCGAGGCTGCAGAAGTGCAGAGCATGGCTGGCACGCATTGGCGTGGGGTCGCGGCTGCCGGCGCGCGTGCATCGCGAGGGGAGAGGTCAGTAATCCAAACTCCACGGCCGGCATTGGCACTGGTCGCGCCAGGGTTATCGCCTCGCGTTGCTACGCCCGTCTTCTGCTAAGCAAAACACTTGCAATATCGCCCTTGTGGCTGGAAATCACTGCTAGTCGACATAGGAGCCCAGTACTTCATGTGATCATGTAAGCAGTCTGACGTATTCTTTTATATCTACATAGATACTCTGCAAATCACATTAACGTGCCTGGCAGAGGGTTCATTAACGACTTTCATAACTTTTCTCTACCGTTCCATTCTCTAACAGCGCGCGGGAAGAAAGAACACCTAAATCTTTCAGTTTTCGATCTGATTTCTTATTGGGATGGTCATGTCTTCCTAAGGTGGGTGCTAGCAAAATATTTCTACATTCAGAAGTAAAAGTCGGTGATTGCGAAGTTTCAAACAGATCACGCCGCAATGAATAACGTCTTTTATTTCCACCCCAGTTCGTGCAACATTTCCGTGACGCTTTGCCCCCCCCCCCCCCCGTAACGTCTCTGAACCTTCTCAATGTCTTCCGTCAGTCCCACCTGGTGAGGGTCCCACAAGGGACAACAGTACTCCAGGAGAGGACGCACAAGTGTGATTTACCATGGTCGTTGCAAGATTGTTAAACTGATAACTTTTTTTACATTAGAAATTTCGAAAGAACTTCCTGGCAGATTAAAATTGTGCCGGAACCGGGACTCGAACCTGGGACCTTTGACTTTCGCGGGCAAGTAAAGTTGAGGCGGCCTCGTGAGTCGTGTCGGGATAGCACAGTAGTGCGCTTGCGCGCGAAAGGCAAAGGTCCCAGGTTCGAGTCCCGGTTCCGGCACACAATTTTAATCTGCCAGGAAGTTTCAAAAGAATATTACCAAACAAGAAGCTTAATTAAAAAGCGCAGTTCAAATTCTCATATGCCCTCAATTTCCTTGAATTGCTAGACTAGAATGTCGCCGTGGTCATGTAATGTCCATTTTCATCTCAGTTCTGTGATGTATCACTTGGAGTTGATAGGAATGTAGAAAAAGTAAAGGTTGTCTCAGAACAGGCGAAACTATTTTGGGCAAACTTTCCCATGTTTGCATACTAACATGTCACGAAGACCCTAAATACCGCTTTGTGATAGTGGGCTCATTACTTGCCTCTTATTGCCCGCCAAAAGGAATGTTGTAACAAAGTACGGTAGAAAATAGATCCCTTCGTAAATTACGTGACCAAATTATGCAAAATATTTTAACTTTAAATTGCGTGGTAAATGAGCTAACCTATTAGTCGCATCACCAAACATGTAGTAACAATAGTCCAGTTAACATTTTTGTGTAACGCTAGTGCCTGTCGTCTTGACACTGTAGTCACTTTCGTATTTTCGAGCTCGCCCTCAGTATGTTAGTCTTCAGTCCGGAGACTGGTTTGATGCAGCTCTCCACCCTACTCTATCCTGAGCAAGCATTTTCATCTCGACATAGCAACCCACTTCCACTTGAATCTGCTTACTATACGCGTCTCTTGGTCTCCCTCTGCGATTTTTACCCCTCAAACTTCCCTCCAATGCTAAGTTTACAATTCCTCGCTGTCTAAGAATGTGTTCTACCAAGCGATCCCTTCTTTTAGTCAGGGTATGCCAAAAATTCCTTTTCTCACCAATTCTGTTCAGTACCTCTTAGTTATGCGATCTACCCACCTAATCTTCAGCATTCTTCTGTAGCACCACATTTCAAAAGCCTCTATTCTCTTCCTGTCAGCACTGCTTATCGTCCATGTTTCACTCCCGTACAAAGCAACACTCCACACAAATGCCTTCAGAAAGGACTTCCTTACATTTTAAATTAATATTCGATGTTAGCAAATTTCTTTTTCAAAGAAGCTTTTCTTCCCATTGCCATTCTGCATTTTATATCCTCTGTACTGAGACGATTTTACTACCCAAGTAACACAACTCATCTACCAACTTCATTGTTTCGTTACATAATCTAATTCCTTCAGCATAGCCTGATTTTCTAAGACTGCATTCCATTATTTTTGTTTTCCTCTTGTTAATGTTCATTTTATACGCTCTCTTCAACACAATATCCATCTTAATCGTATCGTTAAACAGAAAAACTAGTATGTAGGACGACGGGATTAGAGTTGCTGTTAACGGTCTCTACTAAGGAACGGGTTTCTGGTAGAATTTCTTCCTTGAATTCTACGGGTAAGCTGCTGCCATTAAGAGAACTGTAGTTTAGTTAACCCTCAGTCCCAGGTGGGACCGGCGTAACCCTTTGCGCCACTTCGCTAGTGTATTCCCACAATTGAGGAAAGAGGTTTCCCTGCAGCTAACCTAGTTACCAGCAAGGCGCAAACCGTGAGACCACATACGCAACGGTCGCTTCATCAGGCAACGCATGCCATTTCATAGTAGGGATACACAGACGAAACGAAATCTCCTGTAATCAGCCATCGAAATCAGGAAACAGTATTTCTGACACGAAGACGGGAAACTTTCATAAATGTAAGCGTGTAACATATGCTCCTTTTGTTTGAAGTAGGGATTAATAGAAACGCTGCCCGCGTTAGTTGGTTTGGGTTTTCATGTGGCGTATAGTAAATTTTGAGACGTCAAAACAGCATTGCAACAATTTTAGCCTCAACAGTGTAAACATTTCCGGTTTGCCTTTAGAACTTCCTGGGATACTGCACCCTTTGCGATACTCGTAAGACTGTATGTCTCCTTGGAGTCGGAATTCCCGCAACTTGACAGTATTAAAATCGTGCATAAATTGATTTAAGTACTGAACAATTACATTTTGAATAAAACTGTCGCAAATTTTCTGAATGAACCTGTCGTTTGACCCACGACCTGGTCTTGGCTCTTGTCGCCCACCGATTAATAAGGATTATAATCCTCTACGGTCTCAATCTTCAGTGTTTGCCGGGACTTTAATCCTGTAGACGGAGTAGGTCTTTAGCCGAGATCTTTGTCTCGCAAAAAACTAAAGCATGAAGTCATCACGTTAAGCGAAAGCTCCAGCTCGCTAACTTATCACTGAAAATTACTGATGGCCTAGCTAGATTCCATGAAAAGGTTCACTGCATTGCATAGTCGGTGTCTCGAAGAGTTCATTCCGTAACAATCTCTCTTAAATTTGAGTTCATAACAGTAACATCGGTCGTGCTTCTTTTGGAAAACTTACTGTCGGGCATTAAATCTTGGGATTGTAAAGTGAATAGTCACGGCTTCGTAGACTGGAAAGTATCAGTTGAAACCACGAGTTTAACTCGATTGACTATCTTTAATATCTTACTGCTTCGTATTCTTATCATTGCACAACAATTACTTCTGTAACACGTTGCTTAAGTATTGGAAAAGCTGTCACCATGGAGATAAAGCCCTCTGCGCTCCAACGTGGCCTCAAGATTCATATTAATTTGCTAGACTTCATTTGTTGAAATTGGTTTTTCCACATTGCAATGACTGTAGGGGATTCTTCAGTAGTTGCAGGTTGCCTCTGGGAATTACTAGGTCCGTGATGGCCGTGTCTGCGTGGCGCCACAAAGGAATCCATATGCAGTATTCATATGGACCACAACCAGAGAAAGTTGACTGCTTTCCTGCCTTTCGCCTCAATGAAAAACGCGCATCGTATGCGAAACAGGCACCGGTCGTGGTATTTTTGAATGTAAGCGCAAATTAGAACTTTTTGGAGTAGGCCTACGTAATCAGAAAGGATCGGATGTCTTACTGCCATTTATTGCAGACGTGTTTAGTCAAAATTCCCCCAAGGAACTCGCTATTCTTTCGTGTGTACGCGTGCGAGGCGAGCACGGGGCCCCGAGCTAATGCAGTCTTCCTTTATTGCATTTCCTTTCTCGCCACTCTTTCCTACCCTCACTACTTCCTGACCCCACCGGGGGGACTGAAACTTAGCAGTTTAGTCCCCCTATCCCAAACAAACCAACCCATAAGTTTCCATTAAAGCTTAAATGCTTCACAGTACCACAGTATATTTATTCGTAAAATTGGGTGTCTGCATTAAGCAGAAAAGACGGCAATTATCCGTTGATACTTAATTCAAATTACTTCTCCTTCATAACATTGATAAATTTAAACTATCCTCATAGGTAAATTTTAAGATTTGTATGGTACCTACAAAATTGAACGTTTAGTTTGACCTTCTGTACATCAGGACAATTAGTAAGGTCATTGAGCCGTAAAAACCTTCAGCTGTGATACGACCATTATTAAAGGCAACTAGATTCGGCAGTACAATCAGGTCCATTGTTAAATATCCAAATTTTCCGCCATACGACGCGTTTCCCAAAAGAGGTGACAAGCACCAGCTTACGAACGGGCCACCCACCCAGCCTAATCAGACAGCAGTTACACATAACTTAGAGTATGAGTGCTCGGTGAGTGGTGCGCCGTCGGAGGCGGGCTTGGGCCCTTGTCGGCATATATTTAGAGCGCTCTTTGGCCGCATTGGCCGTCCCGGTATGCTGGGCGGCTGTTTCGCCAGGAGCTGCTGCGTAGCGACCAACCACAGGCTGCGCTGGAAGAGTGGCCGCTGCAACCGGTTGACGCCGCGCGCTCAAGGGCACGCTGATGGCGAGAAGTCACCAACTACTGGCCTGTAGCTGGCGGCAAAAAGGTGGCTAGCGACAGCACGGGCTGTTGCAGGGACCAGTCTTCAGACTGGTAGCAGAACAAGCTCAGTTGGTAGAGTAATAAGCTTCGCTAAAGTCCTTCAGCGAATGCTGAAATTGATAATTTGCTATAGAGTACCTCATCTTTATTAAACTATAGTAATTTCATATCTAACGTCGATGGAAAGTTACAGTAATCTTTTCCTCCTAGATACCAGCACGGAACCTTTAAAGGTTTAAAAAATCTTATAACTGTAATGCGGATATAGTTAAAAAGTCAACAATCCGAAGATTTATAAGAAATCTAAACCCTAACTTAGTTTCCATCTCATCAGTTCATTCCTTCCTGAAGTATTTTTTACCTTTATTTTACATATAGGCAATGATATCAGCATTACACAAGCTGAAGTAAATTTCTTGGTTTGTCAGGCCTGGTGGTATAAGAGTAACATAAGGCTGGGAACCAAAGTAGTTTATTCAGCAGCCCTGTCAAATCTTAATTTGGTTTCCATGAAAAGGTAAAGCAGTCAATCCGAAGATGGATTTGAACGCCACATTGCTTTACTAGGTATGGTCCTGTTTAGAGGTGGTATGCCGTTGCCTTCCTCCGACCTTCGAACGGACTTACCCAGCCAGTTATAGGGGACCTACAGTTTAACCTGGGTTCCGAACCACGGTGCTACTCGATTTTTTCACGTTAGCAACACTGCCAGAGGTGAAAGTGTAAAGTGACAGATAAAAATGCTAGGACCTGGCGGGAGTACATGCAAAAATTCCTTGATTCTTAAAAATATGCTACCCTTTCTATAAGAACAAATGGAAATGTTTCCAGAATAAGTATTCACTCTGCAGCAGTGTGCGCGCCGGTGTGAAACTTCCTGGCAGATTGAAATTGTACCGGAACCTGGATTCGAACCTGGGAACTTTGTCTTTCGCGGGCAAGTCCTCCACCGCCTGAGCTAACCCGGCACGCTTCACGGTCGGTCCTCACTACTTCCCAGGTTCGAATCTCTGTTCCGGCACAATTTTAATCTGCCAGGAAGTTTCAAATTCAAATGTGTAGAAAATGATTTTGAAGATACTTCGGAATGGATTACCGCTATGAGCTAAAATTCTCTTTAAGTTATTAAAAAGCAGCAGTAACAGTACAGAATGAGAATTAGTGAGGTGATCATTCCGAGCCATTGCCGACTTAAGAAATAGGCAGTGGCGACATGGATAACTTCGAACGGCGGGCTGTTTACACGAGTAATAAGCAGCGACCAAGGACAGCTACTTTGACACGTTCGCAGAAACATCGACGCAAGCTGTTGGCGTGGCTGCTGCAGACGTATGATTAGTCGATTAACGCTGTCGTGTTTCGTGCATGTATGCGGCCTCATTAGGCATCATGCGAGGATTGACCTTGATTTCCAAGTTGTAGAGTACGTCATTTTATTATAGTTCCCGGCGCTTTCCGGTTTGGTATTTTTCTTGTATTCATTCCTTACATCTAGCCATAGCTTTCTACTCTGTATCCATTTTTCATGGAGCTCAGGCTTTAGATGACACTCCTAAAATTTTCCAAGTTCGTAAAGTGAAATATTGAGAAACTGCGAAATGTGTTGAGAATGGAATTGGTAATTAAGTAATAAATTACTTTTTGCGTATAGGTTCAGATTTTCATGCATTTTATCTCCTGCATTGTAAGAATTTTTAGTGACATTCAGTATGTCCGTAAAATGACTCGCGAATAAAATTAGTGGTGTAGAAATTGACGTTATGTAGTGGAACTAGATATTCGGCATGAACTGAAATATTAAGCGATAGCCTTCCCTTCATTTCGTTCATATCTTCAGTGAGAAATGCGTCAACGTGGAAGTAGCAACTGCTCTATCAAATATTGGATGAATTGTCATCCGCTCGTTGCATGTTGTAGTTTACATCGTGAGGTTCTCCTGAACTGTCGGTTCTTACACCCCAGCCCCCACCCCATAGCTATTTAGTGTTTGAAGTCGGTCCAGTGATATACATATGAAATACGCTTATAATACGTATAGATTGGCGTCTTGGTAGACCCGTAAGTCAGTACATTACTACTCCGTTGGTATATCAGAATAAAAAATGTTAACACCATGCAGATAAAAGATTTTCAAAAACGATGGGAAATACAACCATCTTGGTATATATGCTTGATTACAACTTAAAATATCATCATGGACGTCTAGTGACAGTGTTGAACCAGACTCATGCCCAACTGACAGTTGGGCATGAGTCTGGTTCAACTGTCACTAGACGTCAATGATATTTTAAGTTGTAATCAAGCATATATACCAAGATAATTGTATTTCCCATCGTTGTTTTTTTTTTTTTAAATCTTTTATCTAATGATCTCGAAACGCGTCATATGAAATAAAGCTAATTGCGACCAAGACTTTTAAAAAAAATTTCATGCATGCCAACATATGGTCGCTTGTCCACAAAATAGGTTTTATGAACAAAGTGATTAAAAAACATTTAGTTTATCAGTGGGCCAGGGCTTAAGTTACTCGTGCTGTGGTGGTTGCGGCCGTCAGCTCCGCAGCGCGTGCGACTGGCGGAAAGTAAGCGCGAAATAAAAGGCAGCAAACTGCTGGTCACGCCACCGCCGCGCCTTGTACCCTGACCGGCGTCAGCTGAGGGTCGAGGTCGCAGCCGGCGGCCGCTTCCAGCCACGGCACAACAGCTGCACCCGTGATTTCAGCACAAGCTTTCTGCCGTGGAACATTAGCAACGGTTTTATTCTGCTTTGCGTCTGCGCATGCGCGAAAGTGTACCTGCGCATGCGCAGAACGTTTCATTCGCAGTTTCTGCGCGTTTTCTGCAACGCGTGGTTAGTAGCGACGCGTATGGTCTAGTTACTCGTTCGTGACCAACCGTTCCTCATAAGGAAATTTGTCAATGTCCCGCAATTTTTAGTTTTATACCTGAACGTATTTTTCGTGTTATCGGTAGGAATGTTCATGAGAATTTTATCTTCAGTTGAAGATAATGTACCAGTATAATCGTTTAAAGTACAAAGAAGCGGCTTGTAGAATCTAAAGATTCCGGATGAATCTTTACTTTGATTTTTTAATGGATTAGTCTTAGAACGGTAATGACTGTATTTCCACAAACGAAAGCCACCATATAAAACAGCAATTTTTTAAAATGTAACATGTATGCTATAAAAGTCCTATTTCATAATTTTTAGTCCCTTTCAAAATCAAACCATTCATCCTTCATTATTTTGGGCTTTCGCATTTCTAAGTTTACAGAGTAGAATTTGCATAATAAAGATGAGAAACATTTATTACTTCATTAGCAGTACTCTTGCTCTAAATCTACATGTGATACTCTGCAAATCACATTCAGTGCGTGGCAGAGGGTGCATCGAACCACCGTTATACCATTTATCTCCATTCACGAATAGCGCGCGGGAAGAACACCTGAATCTCTCCGTTCGAGCCGTTTTCTCGTATTCTGTTCATTGCTACCTATGTGAGTCAATATATTTTCGCATTCGGAGAATGTTGGCGACTAGTTTCGTAAGTAGCCCACGCCGAAGCGATAAGCGTCGTTGTTGTAATGATTCCCATCCCAGATCCTGTATCATTTCCGTAACGCTGTCTCCCCTATATCGTGACAATACGGAACGAGCTGCCCTTCTTTGGACTTGTTCGATGTCCTCCGTGGGGAAACTGGCAAGTGCTGTTAAAATGTTTTAAAATTACATCTAAAATTGTTCACGAAAATAGTGGAATTTCCTCTTTTTGTCCCTAGTTCCTTAATCACCGTATCTCGTGTCCTTTGGGATGTGAACTATTTTCTCGGGCGTCCTGTCACAGAAAATGCTGCAGAAGTAACTGTGTTTACAACACTGAAACGTAAATGATTTTCGTATCACCATGGCATCAAATGAACTGATTACTTCTGTGTAATCAGGAAATTCAAATTTAGCGGCACAAAACAATTTTCTTGTACCAACATGTGCACTACAGAACTGTATTCGTAATTTCTTGCTATCTAGACAAGATACTTTAGGCACGACCCTACACTTATCAAGATGAACAGATTTTTTCTAAACATGGAACGAACAAACTTATAAAAAGGCCTGCACGTCCGAAATATTCACCCTTGGGGAGCTTCACGACACTTAACATGTCGAAGTATGGGCTTTACAGCCACAAGTCCATGCGAAATTAGTTTCATGCGTGACGGTTGAGGAAATGACTTCAAAATATGCATTTAACTCAGTGCAAGAATTTTATGATTTGTAAAATGAGTCAGAATGAAGTCTCGAAGAGCCATCGTAAGATGTACCCTGAGGTGTGTCCTCAGGCTAAATGATCATATTCAACAGGTCCCATACTAACGTAACGTTAGATTATCTGTAACAAAAATAGATTGCACAAATTCAGTCGCATCGGCATAAAGTTTTAAAATGGTACAGATGGCAATGTAATTTACTTTCACGAAATACCAACTTGGTGTCCATGGGAAGTCATAGACATAGATAGATACAATGTAAATGCGATGGCGAGAAGAAAAGGAATATCAGCTAAAGCTTCGGGTCAAAGGCTGTTAAAAAAAGCCACACACTGATACAGGCACAATTCTCGCTCTCGTCTGCTGGTATGATTGTGTGGGTCCTGACAGACTGACAAAGCTTCTATTAGAGAGTCTAACTACACCTCGGCGATCGTTTTTACGGAGAATTGCGTTGTATCCGCATATTGTTCCAAAAAGTGAACTGTTAAGATCAATGGATAATGGCCAAAAAAAGAAAGTGTAGCAATTCTCCAGATGAGGACTGGAATAAGTTGTAAGGATGACGGGTGAAGTTCATAGTTCATAAAGCAGTCCACAAGAAAGCTTAACCCTAGAACGGACGGGCGAAAAAGAAAGGGCGAGCTGGGTCTGACAGACCAAACGGTTTATTTACGTTCTGTAATGAATACAAAATAAGCTTTCAAAAACTACAAAAATAGTGCTTATTAGTATTTTTATGCACAAACATATCCTTAAAAATATTGTATTCCATCAAATCTGAAGGCCTTATTCTGTATTCTTCACGGTCAGTATAACAAATCTACCCAAGCAAATAAAAGCTAGCGTAAGCGGACGGGCTGGGTCTCACACCCACAAGTTTTCCCGCGCCAACAATCAACTGGCGAATACAAAGGAATAAGTAGCGGCCTCTAGCAACGGTAACTGGAAAGCTACCATAAGTCTCTAAATTGCATGTAGTGTACTCTTGTGGATATTTATAAAACAAAATCCACCTGGGTCTCTAAGGTTAAATGACTTCTGCGTCATACTCTGCTACATTAGAGGGCCATGGATGTCTTTAGATTCAGCGTGTCTTCTGAAGATATTGAAAAGTTATTAGTCGTATGCTTCGTTAAGACTACTATCCCATCTTCATATTTGATATACTACATGGTATAAGGTACCATACCGCACCGCTTACTATGAATAGCTGCTTAGCAGGAAGTACCAAATCGAAAACCTGACCTTCATTGGTGTAGCTGATACCAGTTTCTGCGAATAATGGAAAGGGATTAGTGTTAAATCGTACAATAAAGCACGGCTGTTAATAGTGTTGCACCTAAAACTAGAAACACCTGACAGGATTCACCAACTACAGAAATTAACATTGTTAAAGCAAACCAGTTCAGTCTTTAGAAGTCTATAAAAAATACGAAATACCTCCGAGTTAAGGGTACTCTTTGCGACAGCACCATCGCAACGTTGACGTACGGTATCCTTGAATATTAACACAGGAAAAGACTATTAATCAGTTTGGAAAACATTGTTTCCTTACCTAGAAGAAACAGCGAACTTATTTAATGATAAAAATAAGTCCAGTTCGCAAAATTTATACAATTTATTAATATAGGTGACCGGTTTCGATCTAGGTTTAAATCTGAACATGTATAGCGAGGTCTGAAGATCTAAACCTAGATCGAAACCGGTCACCTATATTAATAAATTGTAAAAATAATTTTGCGAACTTGACTCCTTTTTATCATTAAAGGACTGTTACTTAAGAGCTTCGTTGTTTATATAAAATGTACACGGTTTCGTTCTCCAGATTTTTCTCGTGAACTTCGTCTAAAGCATTTTTGATTATCTAAAAATGCTTGTGTACGTAATGTCAAACATGCTTTGAAACTTGCAATTATTAGCCATAAGCTGCCACATAAGTTGTCGAATTGGATGTAGTCTCACCTATTGTTGCAGTCTGTCCCGGCAGCTAAATAAGTCCCTTATTTTAGTAGCAAGTGAAAAAGCTCTTTAATAAAACCTTGGCTACTATTGTTTGGCGAAACCTTGCCGACTTGGTTAACACGGCCAGGTGTTGGGGAAGGCCATGGCATGCCACAGCTGGCGTGGACCACAATCGACCTCCGCTCTGAAACGGAAATGCGACGCGCTGCGAACGTCGGGACGTGACCTCGTTCCTGCCAGGGTCAAGGTCACTTACCCGCGACAGCAGCGCCGCCGGCAGCCGCGGGCGTTCGATGCACTGCCGGGCCGCGTGCCCTCGCGCCACGTGCCACCTTGCCGAAGCCGGCGTCCGTTGACAGCGGCGGCCTTTGAGCAGCCGTCGAGCTTACATTTCTCTGCGCTTAAACGTTCCCACCTGAAAAATATTCGGGAGCGCGTTGGATACGAATTTAGGTGCCGCATCCTTTACAACAATGGCGAAAGGTACGTCGTGGGTAGTGGTGATAGTACTGTACTACTTTCTCAGGTGTGTGCAGGGACTTCGCAATTGATTCTGAAATTAAATAACAGAAGTGTAAAGCTAATACCATGCACAGATCACGCACGTTGGAAGTAAATGTAATTCGCCGTGAATGATAAAGTTTGGTTTATCAATTTTGCGTAAAAAGATAGCTAGTAAATATACTTATTGCTTTATTCTTAGTACTGACTTTTAGCGGTTCTTAGTCTGAATTAAGACAGTTTCCAGGATGAAGAGTTGTTCCTGCTTCTCACTATATGCGCTTTTGCATGTAGTTGTAGAGGTAGATCGCCGGTTAATATAAAGCCTGAAGATGAATATTTTCGTTCCGCTAAGTGTTTATCGCCCTTACAACATAAGCTGTGAAATGTGGAAATTTACAGTAACTACAGTACATAGTTTGAAAGGCTGTTACCGTCTTCGGTTCGAAGGTTTTCGTGCAGCACTCCGCGTGAAATTCTCATGTGTAATTATTGCAAACTATAGCTCCTAAAATTTGACGTAATTCTGCAAGCGGAAACTAATAATTCTGCGTTCTAGATCGTGTTTACCGTTAAACGGGGTATGATTTAGTTTTCCAGCCTTTGAGTACCGGGTTAGTGTACTTGGCTATAGGTTGTAAGCAAAGCTAAAGGTTAGAGGCAAATTATAGATGAATATTGGGGAACATTAGTGTAAGCGATGACACTAAAACGCTACCCTACTTATCTCACAGTAGAGATCGACAGTGTACTTGACAAGACGTGAAGTGCAAAAATAGTGCCTTGCATTGACTTTAATCAGAAATGAGCGACTAGGGTCGGAGTCCTGTGAAGTTGGCACCCCTTTTTTGGAAAATGTACATTTTTTCAGAATTCTAGAGAGATATACAATAGTTCTGGAGTTCTCTGTACAAAATTTGAATAGTTCTGCAGAATTTCGCCGAAAAAATAGTAAAAATTACCACAAACTTGAGTTTTTGTTTTTTAAATAATTATTTGCCTATTAGCACATAGTTCTGATCATAGTTCTAAATAGCTGTCATTTATACAGGAAATCCTAATATTTTTCTGTGCAGATTATACTTATCAGATAAATACAGTAATGTGGAATCCATTGTCATGTTACTGTAAATTGGCACTTTTTTTTTTTTTTTTTTTTTTTTTTTTTTTTGAGAAATACACATTGTTTTTTTGGGGTTCGGTGTACATATACTATAGTTCAAGAGCTCATGTGAATATTTCTATGTAATTGCCCGGAAAAAAATTGGAATATCTGATAAGCTGTCTTATTTGTGCCCGTTATTCGAGAAATATACATTTTTCATAGGTCTTGACAGATATTCTATCCGCTGCACATTCAATTTGTTGTTTTTACGTCTGACTGATTACTGCTTATCGTAAACAAGAACTATTGCACATGTCCCTAGAACTCTGGAAAAAGTCTAATTTTTTAGAAAAAACGGGTGCAAATTCCACAGTAGCATGTAAATGGATACTCCATTATTGTAATTATCTCATAAAGTATAATCTGCACAGAAAAATGCTATTAGGATTTCCTATAGAACTCTTTGGCAGCTATTTAAAACTGTGATAAGAACTATGTTTGCGCTAATAGGCAAATAATTATTTAAAAAAACTAAAACTCAAGTTTGTGGTAATTTTTACTATTTTTCCTGCGAAATTCTGCAGAACTATTCAAATTTTGTACAGAGAACTCCAGAACTATTGTATATCTGTCTAGAACTCTGAAAAATGTAAATTTTCCAAAAAAGGGGTGCCAACTTCACAGGACTTAGGGTCGGAACGTTTTCGCACTGCTGGCTGGGGTGGTAGTAAGGTCTTTCATCAGCGGGGTGAATGCGCTAGCGCAACGCCTACGCGGTACTATCCATGCTTTGGGTGACGCCGAGACGAAGTCGTTGAAGCGGAAATCCGCTTGCCTGAACGTCTCGCACAGCGTACGTGAAGCGCCAGAGTTGCCACCGACAAATATCTTAACAAAACGTTTAAGAAAACGGTAAACGTTTGTTAAACTGTTCAGTAAATGATAGACTCGTCCGGCTTAGTGCAGACGAACTACCACAGTCCAACGTTCTTAGTGAAAGCATATATGTAAAAATTTAGAAAACTGGGATTAAGTTTCCTGCAAGATAACTGATTCAACGTAGCTCAGAAAACATAATTCTGAACAGTTCTAGCTCACTATAATAAAAGTTCATTTGAGTATCTCCTCAACATGGATCTATAAAACGAAGCACTAGATGAGAGCATCTATATAGGGAAAAAGATGGTACCGTACATTAAGTAGATTTGAAGAATGACCTAAATTTGCCGAAAAATATTGTCTGAGTAGATTCCACCATTTAACTGAAACTTTCTCAAAGAACTGGCGTACAACTAGACTAGTTAAATATTTGAACTCTGGAACTTGTAAGACTTCCAGAAGGCCTAAGACAGGTCGGCGAGGCAGGTAAAGACGTTTCCTCTGCTGTTAAAACAGGTATGCCTCAGTCTCATCGATTGCAATTATAATTTCATGAATATCGATTGACAACCGGTGGAACTTACAGGTCATCAGGTCAGTGTAATTTTCTGGAGCATGTTACGTCGTTAGTAGAAACTAGTTGCATCCTTAGCATGTTTTCCCCGTTGAGAGCGTCTTAGTTCTTCCAGCCTCCGTGTGGATGATGTAGTCATTTAAAAGCTGAAATCTGTAAGAGATGTAAATATCCTAAAGCCACTGCAGCGCATGGCAGAGCGTTTAATAAATTTCTTCGCATTCTAATCGCGTAGGGCTTAAAAACCAGCAAAAATTTCACGAAATTCCTTATCCTACAATCGTAAAAAAAAAAAAAATTGCCTTGTGTGCAACAGCCCATTTACCCAGATAGCCGAAAATTCAATGCATAGCAAAATCCCCAAAATATCGCATTACAATAAATTGACTATAGTGACAATGCAATAAAATGTGCATTATCCTTTCTTGTTCCCAATTTAGTAGTTCAGATCTTACTGTAGACTGTAAGCTTCATCTTGGTTTAAAGGTAGTGTGCAAAATTTAATATTGCAACCAAACTTCAGATTTTTAGGCAGTAGAAACACACATGAAAGCACTCTTGTCTAATTTTCCAGTACATCCCTCATTTTTCTAAGTCTATTCCTGAGACTTAAAAGTACAACAAAGTATCAGCCAAATTGGTTGAGCTCTTCTAAAGTTATGGTGTGACTAAGGGAAATATAGATTAATTTGTATCTACAGAAACCTCACCTGTCAAGTATTTCACATGATTCTCCTTATCCTCTGAATTTGTGAAGAAATCTTGGTATTGAGTACCACCAAAGTCTTAGGACACGTAATAAAAATGAAATATTTGACACTCCTGAAAGTTTAAGTAACCAACTTCATATTACTACTGGCAATAGGACATGCACAGGACATAACAGCATTTCCCTTCATGGGTGTTTAGGAAGTGGAATTGTATCCACTAGCAGTAAAAGCAATGCATCTCCTTGTCTTCAAGTGAACATAACTTATTCAGTTTGATTCTTTTAAGGTTTATTATACTTCTGCACAACTTTTAAAATCTTTGTACTTTTCAGCAAGTCTTCCATTGCCATTTCATTCTTAGTGGTAGATTTCTTCATGATAGTGTCCATAGTTCTATTTCAGTTTGTTGGAAAAATGGATTTTTCATTTATGCATTCATTGGGAAGAATATCATCTGTATTGCAGAAATTGTTTTGGAGATTTGGAAGCAATATTTTTATCTTATGTATGCAACTTGGCACACATTTACCAGACAGCAACCTCAACCCATTCACATTCCCATCACCGTACCAGTACGTCTATTTCTACAGGGGCATATCCAGCATCGCGGTTTGGGGAGGGGCTGAGATAAATTACCGAGCTGATGCGATATAAAAAATCGCCTTACCATACTGTGCCTTTGCTACTCTTATTGGATTAATCCTTTCTTTCCCCCATTTAGGAGAGGCTGCATAAGGTCTGGGGGGGGGGGGGGGGCTGCAGCCAGACAGCCCCCTCCCCAGATACACCACTGTTGTGTGTCCAAACATCATATTCCTCCTGCCAGTAAACTAGTCTTTCACTAATTTCATTCACTACTTTTCACAAGCTATGTATCTACTTAAAGCATTATTGTGGCACCACATTTAAAGTGCTTATAATTTTTTGTTTGTGCTATTCATTATCCATATTTGCCTTTGGTAGAAGACCAAAGGAAATGCAATAAATCTCCTAATCATTATTTCATATTAGAAAAATTATGGAATACAGAAATGTGTGGCTTCAGCAATATCTTGAGGAGCAAACTGTCGTTTTTTGCAAATGAAGGTCCTCAGACTGTCACCTCAAAATGGTCAAATTTTGACACACCCTGCAGTATAACAATTCCTCATTGACTTGTGTAATTGTGTACCTTAACATAGTAAATGTAAAAGGTTCCTTCATATCCTGTTATGTAATGGGATGCTTGAATACCTTAGTATAAATGTTTCCTTTCTGAAAGGTGCTTAGTGTCAAAATCTTTGTTCTATGCTTACTACAGTTTGCTATATACAATAAGTCCATGTATCATTCCTAAATTTATATCAAAATAAAACTAAAGTATGAAGTATTAAGTATTGGAGAACCATTACATTTACCTGTTAGTGAATATTTCAGCTTTATAGTGTAAAAATACATTTCAAAAACTTAGTATGGTAGTGATGTTGAATTCATTTTGTGCTCACCTTATTACTGGCTATGCATCAAATGTTAATGTGCAGTCATATGCCACAAATACATTTCATCTTTGTTGTGGTAGTTGTAAAGACAAAATTGTTAAAAATTCGAAGTCCAAGATAAAGAAAGAACATGTAAGCAGACAGGTTGTTGGTGTGTAATGAGAACAAAGCATCTGGGTGTAACTAATAATGTGGCAGGATATTTCACTTGCATCCATCCATATTTCTGATAGAACTTGTAATTTAAAAGGAAATAAGCTGTGGCAGTAATTTAAGCATTCTGATGGCTTGCCAAATTTAACAGTAAAATAATGGCAAGTCTTGTTTGGCCCAGACAATAGTGTGAAGAGTCTTGGTTGTCCCACAATTAATGGATATGCTGCTTCCAGAATATTACCATCAAATTAATCCAATTTGTTACCTTGTTTCTCAACAGAAGTGGCAAAATTTATAATTTTTTCATCTTCAATAAAGTATTTAATATGCTTGCTGATGTATGTTACTTTCGTTAAAAATCAAATTTCTCATGCAGTAGTAATTGAATAGCATAAAAGATCGTTTTCGTTAAATTTCATCTTGATTACAATATAGCCAGAACATCTTACATTAAAGTATAAAAATCAGAAAATACTCAAGGATTAAGCAGTCTTCAAACAACCTGGCATGATTTTCAAATAACCTTCATAAACGCCAAGTCTTCTTGCACAGTCACTGACTCTTAATCACACCTAAAATTAGTTTTTGCTTTATTTAAACTTTTTGAAAGTTTAAGAAGCCTTAGCATCTGTAAATCAAATTCACAATGTCTCCTATGCCCATTCTATTTTCTTATGGTAATGGCTGTGTTCTGAGAGTAATGAAATGTGCACAGCTTTCTTGTGTAAAATGAGGAAAATTCTGCAGTGAATCATGGAAATTTTCTTCTATTTCAGTGAAGCCTGCAGAAATGTACTTCGAAGAAAATGAGTGAGTACTCTGCTTGAACAGCAGATATTGCCTGCATTGATAAATGCATGAAAAGCATGTCAAATATTTGCTTTGCACATTTGTGGTTACAGTGCATGTGTATAACATTCAAAAGCATGTTAAATATTAAATTACCAATATTTTTATATTGGTCTTGTAAATGTTGTGGGTCAGTCATTTTAAACATGGTAAGGATTTAGAATCTTAAGGCTGCTCGTCCATTAAATAAAATTAATGGAATATTGATAAAAAAATGTCACAGCGGTGACTTTCATTGAAATGTTGGAATTCTTCATGTTGGTTCAGTGATAGTGTATATACACTAACATAAAATACCCACATTTAATGAATGTAAATTTGGTGTATCTGAAACATTACATAATACTGAATGTAACAGTTAAGGAACTAAAATCTGCAGATACTTTGGCTTAGTCTGGCTATAATAGCATGTAAGGGTATGAAAGGTAGTGCATGAGCAGTAAAACTAACAATTACTTGATATTGTGAAGATTTTGTAAAATACCTGACATTGTGACAAATGTTTATTTTTCAGGAATATGGACAGCATCTTGATAAGTGGCACAATAGGTGCCATTAAAGCTATTGCATTTGTCTGTGATATAATAACATATCCAGTTCATTTCATTCTTCAAAGGCCATGGGAGAAGAAAAGACTTTCAAGTAGAGTAAAAGTAAGTTAATATGAAGCAAGTTTTTAAAGGCCTGGATTTTTAATATTGAAGTTTCACACCATCAGCACTACAATAACTGATCATTCTTTTTTAACAGGCACAAGCTGTTTCCTTAGATGATACGTCAATTACTTACCGTAGTCTCCACACTCCACAGAAGCATCACCTAAGAATGGTGCGTGATAAAGTGGATACGATGGAGAAAATGTTAGTCTACGTTTCACGTCTTTATCCTAATAGGCGTTGTCTAGGTACCAGAGAAATTCTGGCAGAGGAAGACGAGCCACAGCCCAACGGACGCATCTTCAAAAAAGTAAGAATACTGTCAAAGAAATTTTTGCTGCTATTTCTTTTACTTGGCCTGTGTTGCCACACTCAACTGTTGCTTTAAAGGTTTCTGTGCACTGTTCAGTTTAAAAATAAAATTTTCCATTCAGAAGTTTCTTTTCCTCACCTTCTTTGATCTTAATGTTGAGTAATCCCATGTACAAATCCTATTACTGTATGTGTAAAATACATGAGGGGTGTTAAAATGAAGATATGAAATGTCTTGCCAACCAAACCAGTCAAAATTTGAATATACCCCTTTGTGACAAATGCTAAATATAAGATTGTGAAGAATACCACCACCTACCCCTAAAAAAATAAAGGGCTGTGCCCTTCTTATACATGAGGACTGATAGTTGCAGAATAACTAGCACGGAAAAACCATTGACATTTACTGAGACTCTTTGTAGTCTACGTAGGTCCATAAATAGCAAACAGCCTGGGCCGTTCATGAAGTGATTCTGCTTCATAATGTGTTTATATCTCCAGGCCCCCACTGTCTGACAATGGGGAACAGCTTAAGCATCTGCTCTCCAGCCTGAATGTCACTTGGTGACAGGTTTCGTCTACTAAACAACTCAAAGGGAAGCTCAGATGATTCTAACACATAGAATTGGCTATTGTCACAGCCATAGGAATTCTGGGAACATGGGGTATCCTTCAGCTTGTTAAACAATGGTATAGATGTGCTCAGTCTTCTAGTAAGTACGTTTGAATAAGTACTTCAGATGAAGAGGTACAAAACACTGTGGGTATAATTGAACACCCCTCAAATGGATTTTACTCAAATTATGATATACAATTTTTAGGATACCTTTAGTTGTACTGGATAACCCCCATTTTTAAGCCATTTTTATCTGCACTGGATCTAATAAGTTGTTCCAAATTTAATTTACACTAACTTAACTAAATTTACTTTGGATGCACCATCTAACATTTTCCTGCCCTGCAAAAGGCTTTTGGATAAATAAGCCTGCCACACTACTCCAATTTGCATATTTCAGTTTATAATGGGAGACTACAAGTGGAAAACATTCGAAGAAGTAGAGACCATCTCTTCCCACTTTGGCCGCGGCTTGAGAGCCCTTGGATTGCAGCCGAAACAAAATGTTGTCATATTTGCTGAAACAAGAGCGGAGTGGCTTTTTGCTGCCCATGGATGCTTCAAACAGAATATGACAGGTATGATGGAACTTTAATCATCACTTAGTCAAATAAGAATTTGATTTCTTTATTGAAACTGTATTTACAGATGGTTCTCACTGCCAATGGAACCTTTCCAAATTTGTCAGACAAAATATTAAATGTACACATTGAACTCAGCTTTGTTTTTGTTACGTAAAGTTCTATTAAATATGAATGTGTTCTTAAACTTGGTAAACTCTTCTTTGAAAATGAAATCCTTAGATTGTTAAATTTATGGCTTTGTTCTCAACTAATGTAAAACTTTAAGGTGAAACAATTTTGTTAAAAAAATGTTGCTTAGTCAGTAACTTTCCCTACATTAAAAGAAATAATATCAAAGATTCAAAAATCAGTTTAGTATCTGTTTTAGAATAATATTATAGCCAAATTAGACGAAGATTACTCATCAGGCAAAGGAGCACAGGTGACAGCAGCACAAATAAATAAAACACGCATCGATTAACATTTGTAATGAATATTTTTAATGTTAAAAACTGAACATAAAGAAACTGAAGAGTATAGAAGTGGTGCAGTGACATGGTGAGTAAAGACCACTCGGATCCCAATCTGAATGCTCATTCACATGGGTATGTGATGGGACCTTACTGATACAGAAGACAAAATGTGGAGGGTGAAATTCTAACTCTGTGCACGAGGAATATTTAAGAGAATAAATTCTTAGAAAAATTTATCATATGCGACTGGGATCACAAATCTGACAGTTTAACACTGTCTTAAGACAAATTGCAAGAAAAGTGACTAGTCAGTGTTTGAATAGTGACAAGTTACTAATAGCTGATTTCAATTATAAAAGTTTGAATGCTGTGCAGATGCCAAAAATTAGCACAGATTGAAAAAGGTTTTGAAAATCTGTTGTCTTCAGTCCGCATACTGGTTTGATGTAGCTCTCCACGCTACCCTGTCCTGTGCAAGTTTCTTCAACTGAGAATACGTTCGACAACCTACATCTTTTTGAATCTGCTTATTATATTCGTCCCTTGGTCTCTCTATGATTTTTACCCCACACGCTTCCTTCTAATGCTAAGTTGGCAATTCCTTGATGTCTCAGAATGTCTCGAACCAATCTATCCCTTCTTGTAGTCAGGATATGCCAGAAACTCCTTTTCTCCCCGATTTGGTAAAGCACCTCATTACTTATGTGATCTACCCATCTAATTTTCATCATTAGTCTGTAGCACCACATTTCAAAAGCTTCTAACTTTTTATCTGAACTTCTTATTGTCCACGTTTCACTGCCATACATTGCTACACTCAAGACAAATGCTTTCAGAAAAGAGTTCCTAACATTTAAATTAATATAGGATGTTTAACAAGTTTCGCTTCTTTAGAAACGCTTCTTCCCATAGCCATTCTGCATTTTATATCTTTACTTCGGCCATCAAAAGTTATCTTGCTATCCAAATAAGAAAATTCATCTTTTATTGTCTTACCTAATCTAATTCCTTCAGCATCGCCTGATTTTGACATTGCATTCCATTACTTTCATTTTACTCTTGTTAATGTTATATCTTGGGCACTGTCCATTCCGTGGTGGTGGTGGTGGTGGTGGTGGTGGTGGTGGTGGTATCAGGCGACACCAGGTCAATGGCATTATCTGCTCCAATTTGGAGTGCTGACCGGAGCCTTTGCATGTGGTATGCAGTACACCCTTTGGTACAAAAAATCTAGGCATATTTTCACTCCCTCATTTAACTTTGAGTTCCTGGCCACGTCAGGGAATGAGAAAGTGGATTAGTTGTAAAAAAGGCAGCCCTCCTCCCTCAATTTGCTGCCCATTCAGTTCCCTTGGATGATCTTCACATCAGTCTCTCTAGGCAAATAAGTGCTTTGGTTCTCCCATTGGTCTTCCCTTGAAAGGAACAACTTGGCAACATTAAATTTCTTCCACCTGTTAGCCCCCTTTGCCTCAAAGAGGTCATTCTTGCCCATTTAACTGTGGTTTCAGCCACCACTTACTAAGTGGTAATGCTGCTCCTACTTGTGGTCAGTTCCCAACAGTTGACTGTGCCATCTTCTGCTTGAATGCCCATTTTTTAAGTCTCTCCTCCCTCCCACCCCATCAGTTAGCAGGGGAATCCAGCCATTTTCCTACAGTAAATAAATCTACATAAGGATTGCCTTGTTTTTACCTATTACTTTTAGAAATTTGACTGCAAAAAGCCTTGTCCTTCTTTGCCTTCGCATTACCAAGTGTGTGTTCTGATTTTGCCACTTATGACCTCAGTAGTTTTGTGCCCTAAAACCATAAATTCGACTGGAGAAAGGAAACCTGCAGTTTTAATGCAACATTCAAACATGTTGGCTTGATAAGTCTAGGTTAACGAAAACAAAGTAAAGTAAGATTTGACAGAGCTGGTGAAGAAACTACTTTAGTTCCCAGCTTTGTTACTCTTATACCACTAGGCCTGACAGACATTTACTTCAGCTTGTGGAATGCTGACATCTTCATTGCCTATATGTGAATTAATATAGGAAGGGGAAAAAAACCACACACACACACTTCAGGATGGAATGATCTGAGATGGAAACTAATAAAGTTAGGGTTTAGATTTCTTATAAATTTGAAACTGGATTTGTTAATGTAATTGAATATGTCATTTGTATTTGCTACCCCAAAATTACACAATTACTTAAAAGCTATTTAGGCCTGCCACGAATAAATAAAACTTAAACTGAATTTTCATATGTTAAAAATTTGGAAAGAAAATATCTGCCATGAATTAAACACAGTCATTGCACTGTTAAATTTTAAATCTTTTAATTTTGAAAATTCCTTTTGGTTACACTTAAATTTTGTTTCCAGTTGTCACTATTTATGCAACACTGGGAGAGGATGCAATTGCACATGGCATCAATGAAACAGAGGTACAAACTGTTATAACATCACATGAACTGCTGCCAAAATTCAAGAAAGTCCTGCCAATGTGCCCAAGGGTGAAACTACTGGTTTACATGGAAGATAGTTTGAAGAAAACTGACATCACAGGTTACAAAGAGGGAGTTCAAATAGTACCTTTCTCAGAAGTTCTAAATCAAGGAAAAGCTTCTAATACAGGTATGCAATAGTTACCTTTATTTCAGATTTATACTCCAGAACAGCATTTTAATTAAATTTATAAGTTTGTATTATTACAAAGTAGGCCACTTTATCAGAATTGAGTTAAAAGTAATCATAGCAACACAAGAGTTGCCTTATTTCTTGTTTCTAGTTTAAATAAGTAAATATCTACAGCTAAATATACTCCAGCAAATTCAAAGAAACAATAAAGCTTAATTTTTTAATTGCTTTATTTGTTCAGTTTGTTCAACTATTAAGTTGGCATGCTGCTATGCCTCTGGTAGACAACTGTTTGACAAAATGATTGCATTTAAAGTGAGAAGGCTGAAATTATAATAGATAATGGCAGTGATACTATGGGATCTATAAACTACGTCATGTAGAATTATTCTGCATGTTTAGTTTGTTATGTGTAATATACATGACATATTAAATAATCCAAATCTAGAATTTGAAATTTCAATACAAACTTACTAACTACATTTGGGCTTCAGTGGCACTAGGCTTAATATTTACTTCTCAAGCCATTCAACTCAATTTTTGTGTATTAACAATGCAGAAGTTATTCTTTACACTGTCCCAGAAAAATCTTGCAGAAAAAAGGCACAAATTTAAAAAAGGTTACAGGTTGGTCCTGATAAGGACACCTGTTTGCAAACAAATCAGGTTAGGTATGCCCTCATATTCCTAAGGCTTGCCTGAGTGGACAAAAATCACTTCGGAAAGATTCCAGGTTACAATATAGCCCAACTGAACAAAATTTAACTAAAGACTACTAAATTTTGTAAGTTTAAAATTACAAATAATAGTACAAAATAAAAATACTTTTTGGTAATGCAAACTGGGGAGCTCAACCAAGCCACAATCTGTTTATTTACTGTTACGAAACTATGTGAATCACCAAATTTTTCTCAAACTAAAATAAAACAAATCTTTAGTGTCTTCTTTCCATATGTCCCTTTTTAGATGAGACTCAGGAATTTAAAAGGCTCATCATACACTGCCTTTAACTGGCATTTCCTCATTCCCCCTGGTTAAACATAATTTCTGCATTCTGCTGTTTGTACCTATAAGGGAAGATGCTATTAACAGACCTCTTAACAGTGTAGATCAGTGGAATGAACTTTCAATCTTAAAATGAGAAGATGTGAAATTTCATGGATTCATAGCAGCTTGGGAAAGCCTCTGAAAATGTAATCTTTCACATAGTACAGCTACAATATTTAATTTGTTCATGAAACTATGATCAAGTGCATTTCAAATAAAGCTTAATGCCTATTAAAAAAGGCATCAGTTGAAGATGTAATGTTAGGTTATGCTTATTTGTAAAATTTCAACAAAGAATTACTTGAATTTCAAATTCAAAACTGGTTTGACCAACTTGTTCACACTTAATTTCAACAGGTGGTGTCCCACCAACACCTGATGACATTGCAATCATCATGTACACAAGTGGTTCAACTGGTGTACCCAAGGGAGTCTTACTGACACACAGAAATATGATGAGCACACTGAAAGCATATTCTGACGCAGTTAAAATTACGGATTCTGATGATGTATTTTTAGGTTACCTTCCCCTTGCTCATGTCTTCGAACTACTTGTTGGTAAGCATATTTAGGTTACAAATGTTATTATACTTGTTAGTGTATCAAGTACATAAGGTGGTGATTTGCAGAATCGGTGTGTTTACTTTGTGGTGTACCTATTGGATACTCGACACCTTTAACAATGATTGACACATCAAGTAAAATAAAAAGAGGAACTAAAGGAGATGCCTCTGTCCTACGGCCAACATGTTTATCTAGTGTACCTGTGAGTATATTACTCAGTGTTAGTATAAATTTTTATCTACTTGGCACATAAATACTAATTATATTAAATTGATTGCAGCTTATTCTGGACCGTATTTCCAAAGGTATAGGTGATAAAGTTGCAAAAAGTGGTGCATTCCAAAGGGCTCTGTTTACCTTTGCTTACAACTACAGAAAAACCTGGATGAGAAGAGGTTTCGACACTCCTTTAATTAACAGGTACCATAATTTGTCTGTACTAATTTAAATTTGAAACTCCTTAAATAAAAGCAGACATTTTGAATGAAATTGCTTACAAATATTAATGACCATTTGTGAAATAATAAATATGGTCTTCATAGAATTTATCTGAAAAATTGAGTGGCCAAGCATAATGACAAATTAAAAAGTGAAATCTTAAATTGACTTAGATGTTTTCACTTCTTGATCTTGCCACCACTGGCAAAGGTCTAAGTAAAAAAAAAAGCTAAGATTACTTAAGTCTCTGAAGTGCCTTTTGTAGCAGGATGGGAAATTTTTATGGTTTGCTGCCTGAAATATAATCATGCCTTAAGTGCTGGAATTATAAAATTCTGTAGTCAGACCTACACAACAAGTTTTGTCAAATTGTTAGTACTAGTGTTAACATTAAAAGTAATGTAATATAATGCATAGTTATGACACCCACTAAGTTTTGATTTTGTGTATCCAAATTTGTAGTGCAGTGATATTCAAAATTACCTCACCTGAAGTTTTGTGTATTTTGAACATATACTAAGTGCTGTGGTGGTGTCTAAATGTAAAAAATTTAAATTTAAAAGTGGATGATGATGATGATGTGGCTAGGTACTATTCATTTAAAATTAAAAATCTCCATCTAGTTTGTCAGATGTAGGTTCTCAAAGTTGTCTAGTCCTAAAATACACTTAGAAAACACAATGGAGTTAAGTTTCAAAGAAAAGATATCTAAAGATCTTGACCTTGGACTGACAGTATATTAAGCTGTAACATGCTTTCCCCCAATATCATCCAGTTAAATGTATATTGAAGCCTTAAACATGTGACTTTCAAAAAACCTAAAATTCCTGTCCTAAAACAATTTCAGACCTAGCATTAGGAAAAGTGATTTCTTGTAATCTTCCGTAAGTCTTTCAGTGCTGTAAGATGGTCAGGTCTGCAATAAGAAACTGCTGTGGTCTGTGACATCTCCTAATGTAAAATAGTTTTGACTTTCTAAAATTGTGGAAAACCTGCTTGTCATGACTAGAATTCCAGATGGGTTTTTAATATTGTAGCGGCGCAGGTGTGGGGGGGGGGGAGAGGGGGGCGGCACAAGCACACTGAATGTAATTACTTTGTCAGCAGTAAGAAGCAGACTTTTTGTAAGAGCTTTTCCCTATGTTTTGACATGACCTTTGAGCTATATATGAAGAGTATTTTTGTCTGAAGGAATATCATGTAAGTAGTATCAGCACTAGCTCTTCTATGGAAAGTGAAATTGTCAGAACACTTGTCAGGTTTTAGTCGTGACCTTCCAAACTTTGGAAAAATGTACCTGTTTGATGTGTTGAGTGCTGGGCAAGAGTGCCTGGTTGTAAAAGCTGACAGTTACAAACTATCCTTAATACCCTCACTGGAGTTTGATATAAACAAAAGAGAAAAAATGTGTAATTTGCAGGGAAACAGCTTTGCCTTTCAGCATTGGGAAAATAAGACAGCTGAAACAGGCAGAGCTGGAGGAAATTAACCACTTTCCAACTGCCCACCCTCCCTTCTTATCAAAGTCACTGAAAGAGCAGACTTGCGTCACAAGGAATGTAAAGTGATTAAAGGAACTCACTGAATGAAACAAAAGTTAATGGAAATTTTCATAGCTTAAATATATTACACTGGCCATTTTTAATCAATACTATTTAATACTAAAGGAAAATACTTTATTCAAAGGTTGTTGTGGTGGTGGTGGTGGTGGTGGTGGTGGTGGTGGTGGTGGTGGTGGTGGTGGTCTTCAGTCTGGAAACTGGTTTGATGCAGCTCTCCACAATACCCTATCCTGAGCAAGCCACTTCATCTGCACATAAGAACGGCAAGCTACATCTGTCTGAATCTGCTTACTGTATCCATCTCTTGGTCTTCCTCTGCGATTTTTACCCCACACTCTTCCCTCCAATGCTAAATTCACAATTCCTTGATGTCTAAGAACGTGTCCTATCAATCTATCCCTTCTTTTAGTCAAGGTATGCCAGAAATTCCTGTTCTCCCCAATTCTGTTCAGTACCTCATTAGTTACGCGATCCACCCACCTAATCTTCAGCATTCTTCTGTAGCACCATATTTCAAAAGCCTCAATCCTCTTCCTGTCCGCACTGTTTATCGTCCATGTCTCACTCCCATACAAGGCAACACTCCATACAAATGCTTTCGGGAAAGGACTTCCTTAGGGTTAAATCAATATTCGGTGTTAACAAATTTCTTTTTTCAAGAACGCTTTTCTACCCATTGCCATTCATTTTATATCCTCTGTACTGCGACCATTGTTATTTTACTGCCCAAGTAACAACTCATCTACCTCCTTTATTGCGTTGTTTCCCAATCTAATTCCTTCAGCATCATCTGATTTTCTTACACTGCACTCCATTACACTAGTTTTACTCTTGTTAATATTCATCTTATATGCACCTTTCAGCACACTGTCCATTCCGTTCAATTGCTCTTCCAGGTCCTTTGCTGTCTGACACAATTACAATGTCGTCGGCAAAACACAATGTTTTTAATTTTCCCCCCGAACTTTAATTCCTTCACCAAATTTCTCCTTGCTTTCCTTTATAGCTTGCTCAATGTACAAATTAAACAATAATGGAAAGACTTCAACCCTGTCTTACTCCCTTTCATGCCCTTCAACTCTGACAACCGCTGTCTGGTTTTTGTACAAGTTGTAGATAACCTTACGCTCCCTATATTTTACTCCTGCTTGCTTCAGAACTTGAAAGAGTTTATTCCAATCAACATTGTCAAAAGCCTTATCCAAATCTACAAAAGCTAGAAATGTAGGTTTGCCTTTTCTTAATCTATCTTCTAGGACAAGCCGTAAAGTGAGTATTGCCTCCCGTGTTCCTACATTTCTCCTGAACCCAAACTGATCTTCCCCGAGGTCGGCTTCTACCAGCTTTTCAATCCTTCTGTATATAATTTGCATTAATATTTTGCAACCATGACTTATTAAACTGATGGTTCTGTAGTTTTCACTCCTGTCTGCACCTGCTTTCTTTGGAATGGGGATTATAACATTTTTCTTGAAGTCTGAGGGTACTTCGCCTGTCTCATACATCTTACACACCAGGTGAAACAGGTTTGTCATGGCTGGTTCTCCCAGAGACTTCAGTAGCTCTGAGGTAATATCATCTACTCCAGGGGCCTTGTTTCGACTTGGGTCTTTCAGGGCTCTGTCAAATTCTTCTCTCAGCATAGTATTTCCTATTTCATCTGCATCCTCTTCCCTTCGTACAATATTGTCTCGAAGTTCATTTCCTTTGTAGAGCCTCTCTATATACTCTTTCCGCCCTTCAGCTTTCCCTTCCTTGCTGAGAACTGGTTTTCCATCAGTGTCCTTGATATTCATAGAGCTGTTTTTATCTCCAAATGTTACTTTTATTTTCTTGTAGGCTGCATCTGTTTTCCCCTATTTATACATTCTTCTACATCCTTGCATTTGCCTTCTAGCCACTCCTGCTTAGCCATTTTGCACTTCCTGTCAATCTCATTTCTTAGTCGTCTGTACTCCATTTTGCCTGTTTCATTTACTGCATTTTTATATTTTCTCCTTTCATCTATTAAATTTAGTATCTCCTGTGATATCCAAGGATTTTTTGTAGGTCTCTCCTTCCTATTTTTGTCCTCTGCTACCTTCACTATTTCATCTCTAAATTTTACCCATTTCTCTTCTACTGTTTTATTTTCCCCTGTTTCTGTCAATTGTTGCCTAAAGCTCCCTCTGAAATTCTTAAGAACCTCAGGTTCCTTCAATTTATCCAGGTTCCATCTCCTTATTTTCCTACCTTTTTAGTTTCTTTAGTTTCAGCCTACAGTTCATAACCAACAAGTTATGGTCAGTCTATATCTGCCCCTGGGTATGTTTTACACTGTAGAACCTGGTTGCGAAATCTATGTCTTACCATTATAAAATCTATCTGGTATCTTCCGGTGTCTCCTGGTGTCTTCCATGTATACAACCTTCTTTTGTGATTCTTGAACCAGGTGTTTGTTATAACTAAATTATGTTCTGTGCAAAATTCTACCAGGCGGCTTCCTCTTTCATTCCTTTTGCCCAGACCATATTCACCTACTATCTTCCCTTCCCTTCCTTGTCCTACTACCGAATTTGTCTTCCATAACAATTAAGTTTTCCTCTCCCTTAATTGTCTGAATAATTTCCTTTAGCTCCTCATATTTCTTAGATTTCCTCATTGGCAGAGCTGGTTGGCATATAAAACTGTACTACTGTTGCCGGTGTTGTCTTCATATCTATCTTGACAATGATAATGCGATCACTGTGCTGGTCATAGTTTACCTGCATTCCTATTTTCTTATTCATTATCAATCTTACTCCTGTGATACCCCCAATTGATTTTGTATTTATAATCCTGTACTCACCTGACCATAAATCCTATTCATCCTGCCACCAAACTTCACTAATCCCCACTATATCTAACTTCAACCTATCCATTTCCCTTTTTAAATTTTCTAATTTTCCTACTAGATTAAGGGATCTAACATTTCACGCTCCGATCTGTAGAATGGCAGTGCTGTCTTTCCTGATCACATCCTCCTGACTAGTCCCCGCCCGGAGATTCAAATGGGGACTATTTTACCTCCGGAATATTTTACCCGAGAGGATGCCATCATCATATGTTCATACAGTAGAGCTGCATGTCCTCGGGAAAGGTAACGGCTGTAGTTTCCCCTGGCTTTTAGTTGTTAGCAGTAGCTGTGTGGCAAAGCCACATTAGCTGATGTTAAAAGGCCAGCTCAGTCAATTATCCAGACTGTTGCCCCTGTAACTACTGAAAAGGCTGCTGCCCCTCTTCAGGAACCACACGTTTGTCTGGCCTCTCCACAGATACCCCTCCGCTGTGGTTGCACCTACGGTACGGCTATCTGTATCGTTGAGGCACGCAAGCCACCCCACCTCGGCAATGTCTGTGGTTCATGGGAGTGGATTCAAAGATTATCTGCTCATAATTCTTATATGGCAAGTCTTAAACTAGACAGTAAAAGGATTTGAAAGGACATACAGTATTTTCTTTATTGTTAAAGTTCATTCTTTCAATAAGTTCACATTTTGTCAGATATATTAAGAAGCTATCCATTTCATAAATGGATAGTAAATTTGCTCAAATTCATAATCATTCTAGAGTAATTTGACTGCATATGGACAAAGACCATACTTGATAGTTACATCATTTTGAGTCATCTTAATGTTGCATCTTCAAAGGCTGTTAAAACATGTAGCTATGAAACCTTGACTTTAGTCAGGAAAAGGTTATAAAGTTATGTTTTGCCATTAGTTTGCTACCAAATATAAGCTTGATCTCTAGGTGATAAATCTTTTATGGCTGCTTGTTCAAGTGAACATTTTAGTGGACTAAAGTTAAAAAAAATTTTGGAAGACTGACATTTTGTAAACTTAAACTGCCAAAATGTACTCAAATTTAAGGTGTTTACACAGTAAAATGTATAAAACTGTTCTCTTCCTTCTTAGGTTAATATTCAAAAAACCCAGGGAACTACTTGGAGGCAGAGTACGTATGATAATGAGTGGTGGTGCCCCACTTTCTCCAGACACTCATGAACTCATAAAAGTTTGCCTGTGTGTAAAAGTTATACAAGGTTATGGACTTACAGAAACCTGTTCAGCTGCAACAGTTATGGATGGTAAGTTTAAAGTTATCGAAACATAATTAGCCTCGTTTCACATTACCTCTTGCATTGTTGTAAATTGGGGGGGGGGTGTGATGAGAGAATTAGTCTGCACATTTCTAGTTTACTTTCTACAATGTGAGCCACTTTGGTGGCCTTTCAAATGGGCAGCTGTTTGGTCATACAAATAAAAAGGCTGGGTTGTGATTGTATCAAAGTTGCCAAATTGTACAGTGGGTTTCACAGGTTCCCAACCTTTAATGCAGTAAAATAAGCGTGTAATGAGACTGAAATAAGAACATCCTGCAGGATGGAATGGGTAGGTCTTAAATGGGATCTTCATACAGGAATATGATCCTTGAAATGGGCTTAGCATTTGAGTGGCACAAAGCCACTCGGAGGTTGTTGTGTAATGACACTCCACTTCAGGTGTGGGAACAGTCTTTAGCATAATGTCTAGTTTCAGCAAATAAAGCAAACCAAAGCCTGATAAATGTTAAGATTGACGTTATAGTTCAGGGTGGTATTGAAGGATTAAGGGGTGCTCTTTTTGTGGCTGGTCATGGGGATGGATTGGGGGGTGTGGGGATGCTTGTGAAAAAGTCTGGGATAATGCATCTGAAGATTTTTGAGATAGATTAAACATATTAAATCCCTCCTCCTCCTCCTTCTCCAGGGGCTCACCTCTTCCGTGATTATGTGTATGGCAGAGCCCCAGCCTTTGCAGTGCTGCTTCCTTTCTGTGCTGCACAACTGTCCCCAAGAGGTCAAAAGGATAGTTTGGTTTTCTGAAGTAGGTTCAAAACTACCCTCAAAGATAGAACACACATTGGTACAATCTGTATCTTTCCTTTTTACTTGTATTTTTCTTTCTCTTCTTTACCTCCGCCTTGGTGTTTGAAGTTTCTCTTCTGGTTTCTCCTTGTGTTACTTAAAAGCAGCTCATGCACTCGCTGCATAAAAGGTGACTGGGTAATGCGTAAGTCCCAGCCCTGGGCCGGCATGTAGGGTTCCCATGCACCCCCCCCCTCCTCCCTTGGTAAAGGCCAAGCCCAGGGAGGGGTGATTGCCTGACCTGAAATCTTTCTGGTATGCCAATTTGTCCCTCTGCCTGCAGTTCTGTAAGTGTGACGTCAGGTGTGGACAGTCACCTAAAGCAGATGAGCCCCCCCCCTTTGAGGGGGGGGGGCATTAGGAAGAAGCAAGCCATCGAAGACTCTGGCAATTGTGGGATTAAACTGTGCAATGGGTTCTTCCTCTAAAAGAAAATATAAATCAGATTCAAAAGAAAACATGGCCTCAACCAGTCTTCATGAGGCATCTCCTTATCTACTGGTGTCCTGGACTAAAGAAGGGAAATTTTCTTCTGTGAATCCGTTCGTTATAAAAGTTGATGCAGGCACAGTAAAACAATGTTCTCAACTTCCAAGTGGCACTCTTATGCTGGAGACAGTGCCTTTAAAGCTCAAAGCTACCCTGTTACACAGCTATTCTGTACAGGTGGAGGCTCACCACACTCTTGCCATGGGGTTGTTTCCAGCAACCACTTGGCTGGGCTAAGAGGAAGAGATTCAAGAATATCTGATCAGGAAGCCACAGCTGTCCAGTCATGAAAAAGGTTAAGAACTCGGTGCCAACTTGTACCTTATTTCTGACTTTTGATGTAGTCCTTCCACTAAAGGTAAAGGCTGGCTAAGAGGTCATAACTGTGATATTCCAAATCCCACATGTTGCTCCAAATGCCAATGTTTAAAGGACTTGAGTCCTGCAGAAATGCTTCGAAGTGTAATACATGTGGCAGGGATGCTCAAGAGGTGAGCCAGGTAATAACTGCAATTCATTAAAATAGTGATGGTACCCTTTTCTGCAAGGGGTAAAATTAGCTTAAGCTTTGGTTTCTTTCCTTTTCTTACGGACTTGAAGAATGGTGTAGGAAAGTTGGCAATTGCTGGAGGGTAGTTAATGTAGATCTATTTAGTGGTGATATGAACTGGAAGTCAGTGTTGGTGGCAGTGTTCCCTTCATAGGGATTTAGAAAACAATTATTTCTCAAGTCCAACCTGTTCATTTAAGGTTTAGGGCCGAAGGTGGGGCCTTTAGATGAAATTCGTAAAAATTTCAAACCTTATTGAGTCACAAATGTGACTGTTCACATATGGTTAACAGCTACTGTTAGCTAAAAATTTCTGAAATTTCACCATGGCCTTGTTAAAAGGTTGTACATTCTAAAATATTTATTTTAGAAATAAACCAAAAGTTTGATTAAATTTTCCTCATTGGGATAAATGTTCTTTGCCAGTTCTACCATTGCAGTGCATTATACATACCACAAAGTTTATAATGCATGTAGATTGTCACCACCTTTTTGCTGCAAGTTGGTAGTGAAGATTGTTACAGTGGATCTGGTTTATGCATTCATGTCACCTAAATTTGTCATTCCCTCACTTGTCCACTCTTAATGAACATGCTTAAATGCTTGAGACTGATTAGTGATAACATTTAAAAAGTTTGTTCCTGTACTCAACAGGCAAATTACCTATTACCTAATAGGTGGTAATGTGGTGTCAAGTACATTGGTGGTTCTCAGTATATGAATATGGTAAAAGTTCCATTCAGTAACCAGTTAAAATTGTAGCATTTTCCATTTACAATCTCATTGTCCCTTCTATCGTCAATCATGAAGAGTCTGATGTACAGAAGTTGTGGCATATTTCATATAAACTGTAAAATACACATTGCTTGAAGATGCATGACATCACTCTAGATGAGTTAACATGCAAATCTCCCATGATTACAAGACCTGGGCAACTAAACATTGCTTTTGTTGAGAAAAATAATGAAAGCAAATGACATACGTTGACCTATATAAATATAAATCAGGTAAGGTTCTTCAATAAGAACTTGGGGGGGGGGGGGGGGGTGTACGTTTCCAATAAGTGGAAGTCCACTAATCTGGAGTGCTGCATAAATGGTAAACAGCAAACTGTAAAGACAACCTATGGTTTCTTCAAAAAAATTTCTAGTTTATGGTCAAATTTAACTAGCTCTAATTGTCATTTTTGGCTATTAAACTCCAGCTGACATGTTTGGCACACTTGATGAAAATTTTTTGTGGTGCCACTTAGGTGACTTACACACAAATCTGGAATACAGAAAGTCATTTAATTGTAAACTACATAAATATGTACTCCACACACTTTTAGTTGATCTAAAACTACTAAAATTTCTACAAAGTTAATCTAAATGGTGTTAATAGCGTAAAAGCTTGGCCAAATTGTGGCAATTGAATTACACACTTGTTACCATTCATGCTGGCCTATTATGTACACCTACAAGCATTAAAAGAAAATGCTGTACTAATTGTCACTTCAGGATTTCCATAAAATAAGTTGTTGGTTGCTGTATGATTGTTTGAACTCTTGTCACAAAGTTCAAACAGCAACTATGGGAAAGAACCTGAGCAGCTGTTGCCACATTTCTTGGAAGGCTGCTTGCACAACTTAGTGCACCTTAACATTTGCTTTTGTTTTGGGACCATATAATTAATCCAGCAGAAAAAATGTTCCTCATAGGAGCTGTTACTTTTCTCGTAGCTACTTAAAAGCACACAATGTTTCAAATTGTAAAATTCTGAAACTTTCTCATAATGCTGTGTATGAGCTTTTCTACTCTTATAGCACTTGAATAAAAGGACGAATTAGTAGTTTTCCAAATGTCAATATAGAATTGTTTAATTCGTTACTTCTATTACCAAATGTTCATTTCTCAAGATAGAAATTTTGTGATCTGCTTATGTGGTGCTATTTAGTGGCAGGGTATTTCTGCTCGAATTTGTCAAAATTGCAATGTACTACTGGAGCATGTAAAAGCTTTTGTTAATGTTTCAGGCAAAACTTCTTGTGCAACTGTCATGCTTACATGTGATCCTTCTCTGTAATAATTGGCAAATTTTTGAACTATGGTGCATCTTTGTGCCATTGATAGCCATTTCTGTAAGGCTGAGTAATTTGCTACTATATGCTCCTCAAAGTTCTAGCATTTTCTCAGTGCTGTTTTAATCAAATTAAAGGCTGTTGTCATGCACATTATGGCTTTCATCTAATTGAAAATATTTGTTAGTATATTATAAATGGATTAGAAATCAAAGGTCATTCTGCTAGTGTCTAACCTACACCGTTTCTGAAGCATGAAATTCTTTCTCTTTATAGTTCACGATGAAACTACTGGCCGTGTAGGTGGACCAACAACTGTTTGTGATGTGAGACTCACAGACTGGGAAGAAGGCCACTACAGGGTCAGAGACAAACCATACCCCCGAGGTGAAATTCTTATAGGTGGCGACAACATATCCCCAGGCTATTACAAAAATCCAGATAAGACGAAAGAAGACTTCTTTGAAGAAGATGGGAGGAGGTGGTTTAGGACAGGTGATATTGGCGAGATTCATGAAGACGGTGTTATAAAAATCATCGGTGAGTTGAAAAGAAAAATTCTCCATTTTGTACTCTTCAAGAAGTCACTAAAGGCTTTAGTATTGTAAACATAGTAATAAATTTAACAGTATTTAATACTTAAATTTTATGGAACCTGCTAAACTTCTGACTTTAATATGGGTGCTCATTAGTGTCTGGAAGTGTAGTGCCTTCATAAGTTAAATATACTGATAGTGACATTTACACCCAGGTAAAAGTTGTGTAACAGTGCCATATGGTCTAATATGTTTAATGTGATAGGACATTTAGATTGTAAATCTCCTCGTTAGCTTTAATCTTGAGTAATAAACTTACTAGACATAAAGTTCTGTATTGTAGTTCAGTAAAGATTGCATCTCTTACATGCCTTTCTCTTCACTGCCCTATAACTGAAAAAATCCAGTAATTTAGTTGTGCTTTCATTATTAAAGTTGATTAGTGATTCACATTTAACCATCTATAATTTTAAGGTACACACTCATTGTGAGAACAATAATTTCAAAATATTCATTGCAATTATAAAACACACAATTTGTATTAATTGTAATTACTGATTAATAACGTTTAAATCTTCAGATCGCAAAAAGGACCTGGTCAAGCTGCAGATGGGAGAGTATATATCATTAGGAAAAGTAGAATCAGAATTGAAAACTTGCCCACTTATAGAAAATATTTGTCTCTATGGAGATCCTACAAAGACATATGCTGTAGCACTTGTTGTACCTAGTCAGCCTCATCTAGAAGAACTTGCCAAGAAGATTGGAATTAATGACACATTTGAAAATCTGTGTGTGAATCCAGCAGTTGAGAAGGCTGTTCTTCAAGAAATTGCTGAACATGGGAAAAAATGTAAGTTTGCAAATATCGAAAGTCTTATTCTATTTGGTGTTATTAGCATATGACTTGATAAGCTAATTCAGTGCCATCATATTTGACTTCACAAAAAAGGTGATTATACATTTGACAAATTTTTGGTTTGACTTAGCTTATTTGCTTTGCCACTAAAAAAGGCAGCACAATAAAATTAAAATTTTTAAATAAAGAAGCTTAAAGATGCTAAATACAATTTATTAACCTAAATTGTATACTTTTTGTAGTGTGGTTGAATGTTAATTTACTTCAAATCATTGGCTACCCAGTTAACATGTAATTGTAAAAGGTTTGAACATATTTTGTTTCATGTAAAAATAGAAGCTATGGAAAGCAACCTTATAAATGCTACAGCCTTAGCTTGTAGTTTTTGCTACATTTTGGTCTGTCATTTATTTTAATTCCAAAGTAACAATACAAAAATGAATATTAAAATGGGCTAGACAAATTTTAAAATTCAAGTGGGTGTGGTTAGTTGGTGGGTAGTTAGTGTTAGTGTGTATTTGAATACTTGCATCATAGTATTAAATTTTCTCAGTTCAGTGTAAGAGTTAATACATCTTACTGTAAAACTAGACTCATATTTACAATGTAAAAGCATAAATTGGTGTTAATTTCAGCGTGAATAGTGTGCAAAATAATAATGAACATTATTCAACAGGTAAATTAGAAAAGTTTGAGATGCCAGCTGTTATCAAGCTCTGCACAGAGGTCTGGTCACCCGATATGGGACTAGTGACGGCAGCTTTCAAACTGAAACGCAAGGATATTCAAGAGCGATACCAGCATGAAATAAACAGGATGTATGCCTCATGATTGTTGGAGTAATTTGTGGAACGGTTTGGATATTGACAAAATGAACTGGAAACTGGCCGGAAGGCTCTTCAGATTGGCTGTGGCTCTAATCATCTATTGGGGTGGAAGTTAAAAGTACAAGAAAGTATAAGTTATTTGAATTTGTAGGAACACTTGACTGTGTGAGAATGTTGTATATTTTTGTTACTGCTGTGTTTAGTGATTAGTGAGTGTATTTATTGCAATTCCTGTTTAGGGCAGTCCTTTGTAATTTATATTTTTGCGGACTTTCAAAACTGAGCAGCTAAGCAGAACTTGCGAAGTGACATCAAAGTACTGGTTTATATAAATATTTTATATAGGCTCAACAGATGTCATCTTAATTGATAAATGCTATGCACAGTAATTTTAAGGATTCCATGCAGTGCATGGATGTTGTTTTTTTCATGTGCTGTGAACAGGCACCAGTTGACTTAGTCTATTAACATGACACTTAAAATTATTTAGTATCACATTTATACATCACAAAGCCTTTTTTTTGCACTGTTGTGAAATAATACCCAGATATGTTTAATTTTGTTATACTGATGTGAGGAATTATGTGTGAAGTGAAAGCATTTCTTGCATCAGACCTTGATCTGATCAGTTTGTATTTAAATAATTGATTTCAGCTTTAATTATTAATGTAAACGTCTGTTGCATTAAAGTACCATGTACAGCAGCAGTACCATCACAGGTCATAATGTTCATATATAAGATTGACAAATTAATCGGATAAGGTGCTAAACATTTGTAAACATTCATATTTCCACATTGTAAGAATTCATCATTCACTGGTGTATCTTGTACACACATTCCTACATACATTATGTGGAGAGTTGCACTATGTAAATAAATCATTTGGGGCTAAAAGTGGACAAATGGAACTGTAAAGATTTTTCAGTATGTATAAATCTTGTGTACAGATATTTGTATGTGCAATAAATCTAATTTTGCTGTTAAATTTATTCTTCAAATATTATGGTGATAGACATCTTTTAATCCCGTTGGACCTTTCCTAAAATTTGAAGACTGCTGTGAAGTGACATTTTGTCTTTTAAGATATGAATACAAAGTTACTTTCCAGAATTAATCTTCAGGAGCAAATACGTGTAAGAATTCAAAGGCTAACAGAAATATACTTCAAATTATTTTAATTGAAATAGTGCAGTAACAGGCACACTATTCTCAAAATGCCTTCTGCAACTATTTCCATATTAAGTTTGTACATAAGTTCTTAAAGCACTTACCAGTACATGAAATACCCATGAAACTGATTGTCCATAATTCAAACATCAATAACTTACCTGATGACAATGCTGTTGACAGAATGTTAAAACCTTAATCCCAGCCATCCTTTAAATATCCAGTTAGTGAAAATGACTAAAAGCTGCACTTTTATTGTGGTATGGATTTGCATGTTCAGTTAAAAAGTGCATCACAGTTCAGTTAAGATATTGGAGGCTTGAGAATTGAAACTTCGACCATTACTACCTTTTATTAATTTTTGCAGGAGTAATTTAACCTTACACTAATAATGGATTCGGAAAAAACCTTATGAAGACAGATTTTGGCGAGTCTTCACACTACCAGTACAGTTGCACACCAGTTTGTGGCATGGACAGTAAGAGATTATCAACTCTTTAGGATATTTGGCCATTATTCCACGAGTGCAATATCCAGCTCTGAAACTGTTGTGGAAGGTGTCTGTATGGCTGCAGTAAGTCTACAAAGTGCATCCAAGACATGCCCAATCAAGTTTAAGTCTGGTGAACAAGCTGGCCACTCCATTAATTCTCTCAGCTTCAAACATGTAGTCCAGTAGTGCAGTTCTGTGGGATGAGTTTTCACCAGAAGGAACCTCTCTTATGGCACCAGTGTAAGACAACAGAAGGTAGAGATATCGCCTCTAAAAGTCTGAAGAGTTAAAGTGCTATTCTAAATGACATCCACGAGGTCCATATAGACTGAATATCGAAAATCCCAAAGTTACCAAAATAGATGAATTGTAAATTTGTTCAGGAAAGCAAACAATACATTACTTCTTGAAAGAGAATTTTCACTCATTCCAAAGACTAAATGTAAGTGTAGACCAGATGTGGCTCCAATTCAAAGAACTGGTATCAACAGCAATTGTTTTATACCAAACTAGCTTATATGTCTATGCTTCGCAACGGTTGTTAAACAGGAAGCTGTGTGTACATCATGGTTTTTATGGTTCTGGACGTAGGTCAGCAAAACTCAATCCTTGTCAATCCACTGTTCTTCTAGCCAAGATGTCAAAATTAAGAAGATAATGAATGTTCATAAAGGTTTCCATACAAAAGGTGAAATTAAGTCCATACTCTGGAACAATATAAATTAATGTTAGGTTGTGTTCATAAAGACTACGGTGTGTAATTACCTGTTTGGCGTCCACTTCTGAAAACAAATCGTTGAGATGAATAATAATAATAATAATTAGTAGTAGTAGTAGTAGTAGTAGTAGTAGTAGTAGTGCCATGTATTGGTGCTATGGTGTAGGACTAAACTCTTTTTCTCTCATAGTAAGTGTATTCTGAAGTATTAAAATGTTTGTGTTGCACTGGGGACAATGTAGTTATTCTGTATGCAGTACTCCATACTATCGAAAAGTCGATGAATACTGAAAGAGTTCACGTCAGTTTAAATAAGAAGTCATGGTGATGTCAATGTGCGATAAAGTAAGTCTGGGTAAGCGTTGAAGGAATGGTGTCAGCTGATCGTCTGTATAGAATTTTCCATTAAATATAGTAGTATTTCCAGTGAATTTTCTTGACCACTCTTTCAGCTAATAGATGTCCCCCCCCCCCCCCCCCCCCACGTCCTGCAGTGACTACTTCGTAAAGCACAGTTTAAATAGATCTTGCGTAATAGAATTATATATTTAGAAATTGGAATATAGCTCAAAGTAAAATTGTCTGCAAAAAGAAGACGTCTTTATTTTAATGTAGTCCGCACCAAAAGTAATTAAAATTTTTAATCAAAATATTATACCGAACAATTACATAAGCGGGGAGGTTTCTGATGAGTTTGACGCTCTCGTGTGTGTTCTCTAGTGGCAGGCACAGAGCAGAAATATCTGTGGACTGAACATTTAGATGCACAGAACAGATTTTCTGTCCTCATCTAATTTTGGGAAAAATCTACAAATTGATGACTTTATCTTGGTCTCCCCCCCCCCCTTTCAGTTAATACGTATGACTTTGTGTAATTGGCCCTTTTAGCGATGCTTCAACTTTCTAGTCGTTTCTGTAACACATTTATTTAGATATTATTTCATGTTACGTGGTTTCTATGCTAAAAGGTGGGGCTTCTTTGCAACCAATGCGGTACAAACCAATTGCAGGAGCAAATAAATGTGTGGAAAGAGTGGATTTGTTTCAATATCACTTGGTAATTCCAGCTTAATGTTCAGAAGATGCACAGAATCAAACACTCACTCCAAAGATATTTCTACTCTATGCATAATTTAGTGGCTATACCTGTCGAAAGATGCACTTCTTTACACGACATTGCGAAGCATGGGGGATGCAGCTAGGAAGAAGAAAAATTGTTCTACCTGGGCTGAACTTTACTTGCAGCAGCGGTTTAGTTTGCTATCTTTAGCAACAAACTATTCACTTTAGGAGGCTGATTAATTTACTGACCAGAACAGCATAAAATATTTATTTCATCTTGAACATAAAGAATTATTCCCCTTATTCTACGTGACTGATTTTTGAAATAGCATTCAACGGTCATTGCCAACATCAGCGCATGCCGCCACTGCTGTAACTAAAATTGTACCCAGTCTTGTAGTGTATTACACCATAGTTATGATACGAGAGAGAGAGAGAGAGAGAGAGAGAGGGGGGGGGGGCAGCAACCCATAGTTATTTGGTGTACTATGTAACTAACGTCGCCTCACTCTGACCTGTCCTGTACTATGGCATTTTCGAGGCATTCCTAAACAGAATGCACTCAAAATGTAGTGAGGATACACCGAAATCAGAAATGGAACTACACAAATTCCATTTTTCTTGTAAAGAATTCTTATGTAAATTAGAGCATCAATAGACGTGAAGGAATGTCGTTATGTTTTAAGTTCAAATGTCCCCTGCCAAAAGTCATAGAATATACAAAGTGTAATCAGCAACTCGCTGCTCAATGTTTGTTTGTATTTGCAGAGATAAGATGGAAGGAGAGGAGAAAGGGAAGGATACGGGTTTTAAGGAAGTGGAAAAGGAGTCATTCCAATCCCAGGAGTGGAAGGACTTACCTTAGGGGACAAAAAGGAAGGTAAACAAATACACATACACACACTCACTCACACACATCCACATGCAAACACACCTAGGCAGACATTTGTTTTTACAAATGTCTGCATGTGGATATGTGTGAGTGCGTGTGTGTTTGTTTACCCTCCTTCCCCCCCCCCCCCCCCCCCCCAGGTAAGTCTTTCCAGTCCCGGGATTGGAATGACTCCTTACCCACTCCCTAAAACCCTCATCATTCCCTTTTCATTTCCTTTTCCCCTCTCCTGATCCCTCTCCTTCCCTTCTGCCTGACGAAGCAGTTAGGCTGCGAAAGCTAGGGTGTGCGTGCGTGCGCGTGCGTCTATGAAATAGGCCTATAGTTTAGTGGTTACTCCTGCCTTTCATGACTAAAGATATGACCTGTGTAACTTTAAAGTCTTCTGGTACAGAGCCTCCTTTGAGTGGTAGTATAGATGAAGTCCACTTATCAGGCGAAGGCGCGCCTTCGCCTGATAAGTGGACTTCATCTATACTACCACTCAAAGGAGGCTCTGTACCAGAAGACTTTAAAGTTACACAGGTCATATCTTTAGTCATGAAAGGCAGGAGTAACAACTAAACTATAAGCCTATTTCATAGACGCCAATTTGCAGCAGGGGTTTGGAATATATCCTGTATTATGAATCATCTTAAACAGTATGATCTATTGACCCAAGGTCAACAATGATTTAGAAAATCATTCCTGCGAAACACAACTAGCTCTTTACTCGCACAGTGAGTGCTATCAACAAAGGTTCTCAAATTGATTCCGTATTTTGATTTCCAGAAGGGTTTTTGACACTGTACCTCACAAATGGCTTTTAATCAAATTGCGTGGTTATGGTATATTGTCCAGAATTTGTGACTGGATTGGGATTTCCTGTCAGGACAGTGTTTGTAGTAATTGATGGTAAGGCATCGACTAACAGATTTCAGACATTCCACAGGGTAGTGTTATTGGTCGGACTCTGCTGTTCCTTATTTACATAAATGATTTGGGAGAAAATCTAAGCAGCTCTCTTAGGTTGTTTCAGATGTCATCATTTACTGTCTAGTAAAATCGTCTGAAGATCAAAACCAACTGCAGAACGATCTAAATATCACTATGGTTTAAAAATTGACTAAAATGAAGTCATCCACGTGAGTCCAAAAACAACTTTGTTTACAAGATAAATTTATTGTAAGTGAAGGCCGTAAACTCCTCAAAATACCTAGTAATTACTATTACTTCAGACTTAAACTGGAAAGAACATGCAGATAATGTTGTGGTAAAAGCGAACCAGACACTGCGTTTTATAGGCAATACCCTTAAAAGATGCAACAGAAGTATGAAATAAACTGTACACTATGCTTTTCCATCTTTTTGTAGTAATGCTGCCCAGTGTGCAATTCTTATTAGGTGGGTTTGACGGAAGCCGTCGAAAGAGTCCAAAGAGCAGCAGCTCTTTTGTATTGTCATGATACAGGGGAGACAGCGTCATGAAAATGATACAGGATCTGGGATGGCAATCATTATAACGGCGTTTATTGCTGTGCATGGTCAGCTTACGAAACTCAGATTGCCAACATTTTCCTCCAAATGTGAAAAATGACTCCCACTTACAGGGAATAAAATAAATCGGAGCTTCAAACGGAGAGATTCAGGTGGTCTCTCTTCCCGAATGATATTCGAGAATGGAATGGGAGATACAATATAAAGGTGATTTGATTAACTCTCTGACAGGCACTTAAATGTGATTTGCAAAGTATCCCATGCACATCCACCAATACTGACTCCTGCCCACAACATTCACATTCATCCATCAGCCTGACATGGTGATGTTTCCTGCACATAAGCAAGATGATTCAGATTTTCACATTCTCCAGATGAGGGCAGAGCAATTGTCCGGCTGAACATAAAATCTTAACTCGTCTGAAAAAACACACACAGACACACACACACACACACACACACACACACACACACACACACACACCCCATAGGCCTCTGTGCATAGAGGGCACATTCCAAAGGCAATTTTGATTGCTGCCTGAAGGGTGCATTTCAGGTAAGTTGCATTCAGCCTCCTGCCTTGAAACTTAACTGGAGATAATGGTCCTCTGATATTACCCATGGACAACCTTGGCCTTGCCTTAACAGTTCGTTTCCTAAAATCACAACCAGGTCCTGGAAGTTACATTTTGGGACACTCCAACAGCTTCAGCCTCCTCCCTCTGTCCTGCTTGCAACATTCCTATGGCTCTCCATGCCATAGCTTTGGGTAAGTCACATTGCTGTTTCATTGCAATACCTGCTTACTCCAATATCTGAACACAACTGTTTGTGTAATTCATTTGATAAACAAAAGTCAACATCAACCCCTTCTACAGCAACTTTATTACCACTATCTTGGTTGCCATATTTTCTCCACTCTGTAGAACTGAAAGACGCCAAACCACATTAGTTCAGTCTGCCACTGACAATACTTCAGAACTTATGTATCTCAAATGATCCCCTAATTGTTTTGACCAGTGTAAATATTTATCACTGCCACAACAAATTCGTTATGATGGGTTGCTTATGTCCAGCAAAGAGAAGTGGACGGCCCAGTGTCAGTGAAGTCAATGTGGAGTGCATACGAGAGACACTCGTAAGGAGTCCATAGAAATCCATGTCGTGCATCCTGTGAATTCAAAATGGCTCCAATGGTAGTGTGGAAAGTTCGGTGACAAGCTGTCTATGAAACTTTCAAATTGGAGCTAGTGCAGAAGCTCAACGATGACGAAGGCAAGCGTTTTGAGTTTTTTTCTCCTTTCTCTCTCTCTCTCTCTCTCTCTCTCTCCACAGTTGCAACAGCTGAATGAGTATGGGGATGGCATTGTTGATTGCTTAATTTTTTAATGTCAAGCCATTTTCACATTAATGGGAAAGTGAGCAGGCATAATTGTCAAATCTGGGTACAAAGCATCCATACCAACGCATTTAAATATGATTCCCCCCAAGGCTTTTTTTTTTTTTTTTTGGGGCCACGTCGAAAAATGTAAGGGCCATTCCTCTTTACTGAGAGCACTGTCACTGGATATTCCTAAGTGGACATTGGACATCTTGACAGTGTTTCTTGGTACACCATTGTGCCATGAGTGTTGCCTCTCATCAGGGACCATGGCTGGTATAGCAACGGAACTCACCACATTTGTAACTAGCAATGACTATTGGCAAATTACCAAAATACGCTGTGGCAGTATACACGAAGGAGGAGGGGGGGGGCGGAGGGAATAAAATACTTTCAGGTGTTCTCTGTGCAATGTTTGCTTCTTATGCAATAAATAATTGAAAGTGTTCCCAGACTTTATGTATGCACTGTACTTCAGAATGTAGATATCTTAACTGATCCCCTAACTCCTTTGACTAGTGTAGAAGTCAACCAATATATTGCCTCTTCATAAGTATATCATGTGAAAAATGGATGAAAATAAAATTAGAGGCTTACTAGCAGTCATTCTTTCTATGAATCATACCTGTCAGGAAGAGGGGAAGGAAGAAGTGAGGTACTTGGCAGTTGTTTTTCTGTTTCATAGACTATTTTATACTTTGGGCATCCACAGATGAAATACATTGTTAAGAAATTCTAGTAGGTAATAGACAATTAAGCCAGGATTCCTTTCTATGAATTATCGTAATCTGCCTTAGCTGTCTTTTATGCCTTTATTAGATTATGAATGGTTTCGCACCATTAAAGGTGCATCTTCAGGTATCTTGTATTAATAAAAACAACTTGTTATACACACGGTTTATAACTACTAATATTTACAAAATTAGAAAAAGCTGATATCCACCGACCTTAATTTATATGAGGTGGAATGACTTATTGCAATGTCCCAATATTCATGTTTGGTGCTGGGTTTTATGGGGCCTTTCCTCAAAGATCTTCGATAGGTTTAAACCTGACACCATTAATTAATTGTCTACATGGTTGGAATCAACAGTTGGTTAAACCTAGTGAGCAAGAAAATAATCATGAGCTAGAATTCTGAGGGCGTAATCTGTAAAGAAAAGTGTATCATGAGGAGTGCTACTCACCAAGCTTACTGGCTAAAAAGTTTTATTAAATTTAACATTGCGAGTGTGTTCTATCTCCCCTGAATCTGAAGTAAAATGGGTTGTACCAATTGGTTTGTGTCACATTCTGTTAAGACTTAAAAAAGAAAACTAGGGAACATAAAACACTTGGCATTAAAAAGGGGTAAGGGCAGGAATAGTAACATACCCATCTTTAAAGAAAAATTTTGACTTACCAGAAGTGTCTTGTAGTCTTATGTCTGCATTATGATGTCTCAAAAGTAATAAAATTTTAAGAACCATTAGGTGTGCAGTTGGACATAAAATTATTATTGTCATTAAAAACCTAAGAGAGAACAGACATGTTAATTAATACTCCTTAGCAGAATGGTAATATGTCAGGTGCGTGAGGACATTACTTACCATAAAAGATATTCTAGTGAACAAATAGTATTTAATAAATTAAGAAGTGCAAAATTTCTGAATACATATTGCTGTCCTTTAAGATGATATCATTACGGAAAATCCCCCATACTGGTCACCTACGGACAGACATGGAATGGACGTTAGGGACAAAAAATCGGTTAACAAGTCAGTGCAGAAACATGGGCTAAGCGGTATGACCTGATATAGTGACAAAAAAATGTGGCAGCCATTATGGAAAACTTAACATATCAGTGTGCTGTAGCAATGAAGGAAAACTGATGGACTTCTGATATGTGTCCACATTGCACTCACATAGTTGTTGTAGTCACGTACTCGGTTGTTGGTGGTTGGACATGTTACTGTGTACTACAGCAGGTCTCTCCAATGTGGCATGAATGATGGCTATGTGGGCATGCATATTATGTAATTCTCTGCTGACATGGGGTTACAGATAACATTTCCGTAGCCCTCTCCATTCCCTAACCATAAAAGAACTATTTTCTTCTTCTTCTCTCTAGGTAATAATATGAAATTTTGATTTTATTATACTGTTATGATACTGTAGCAGGTTCTACATAAACTCTAGCTCTGGGTCTTAATTCAAACTTTGCTACAGTAAGGCAGATGTTCTAAGAGCCATACATATGGGTACCGGTCAGGGATAAATGAATATGTTTTCACTGCATGTCCTATATGAAATGGGAACTGAGTGACAAGACCCCCAAAATTGTGAATCTGCAATCAGCCTTTTCAAACCATTTATTGTGTCCTCTAATTCAATTTGTGAATAGCTTTTTCTCAGTCAACAAAGTCAAGATAAATCCATCTGTTCATACCCAGATGAATTGGTAGCTTTGAGAGATAAAATAGTGAAGGCAGCAGAGGATCAAATAGGTAGAAAGACAACTAAAAAATGAGACTGACAGGAAGTGGAAAAAAATGGCTAAGCATGAATGGCTAGAGTACAAATGCAAGACAACTGAAGAATGTATAATGAGGGGGAAGATAGATACTATCCACAGGAAAATAAAAAAAGAGACATTTGGAGATAAGAAAAGCAGCTGTGCGAATATCAAAAACACAGAAGGAAAACTAGTTCCGAGTGAAGAAGGGAAAGCTGAAAGGTGCAAAGAATATACAGAGGGACTCTACAAAGGAAATGAACTTTGAGACAATATAGCAGAAAGTAAAGAGGAAATAGATGGAGATGAGTTAGGAGATACTATAGTCAGAGAGGAATTTGACAGAGAGCGCTGAAAGAACTATGTCAAAACAAGACCCCTGGAGTATACAGCATTCCCCCAGAACTACTGAAATCTCTGGGAGAGCCATCCCCCAATAAAACTATTCCACCTGGTGTACAAGATGTATGAGACAAGTGAAATATCCTCTGACTAGAACAAAAATGTAATAATTCCAGTTTCAAAGAAAGCAGGTGCAGACAAGT